>CM050166.1:387054805-388265449 GCA_027410445.1 Discoglossus pictus | reverse complement strand
TGGAGAGCCTTCTAAAATTTGATTGAAAAGTGTGGCTAAGTGGGGTAATAACAAGTCTATAAAAGTTTGGTAATAGAGATTTGTAAGTCCATCCGGGCCCGGGTAGCTATGTGTATTTTGAATGCTAAAGCCATTAATTGGAATAGCTTGTTCTAGGATTGAGATAAGTTTTTTTATGTGTATCCCCAGTAAGCAGGATTCCATTGAAAGAGAAATATCCTTTTGCAAGGATTGGAGGCCCGAGATTTAGCTGAAGTCTTTTATAGTGGACATGAGTGCTGGCATAGAGAGAAGGGGCTTGGTCAGGGTTCAAAGCATTTCGTCCGCGAAAAGTGAACACTTAAACTGATGGTGTCCTACTTGAACCCCCTGGATGGCATGGTTGGTTCTGATTGCCTGCGCTAGGGGTTCAATGGAAAGAGCAAAGAGCAGTGGGGAGAGTGGGCATCCCTGCCTGGTCCCTCTCTGTACTTGGATTTTGGCCTTATGGTCCCCTGGTATCTTTAAATTAGCTACTGGTGAGTCGTAGTACCTTCTGAGCAGGTTGAGAAAGCGTCCCTCAAATCCAAACTTATCTAGCATTTTTTTTACATATATGGCCATTCCACCGTATCAAAAGACTTCTCTATGTCTAGGGCTAGAGGGCAAACTGGGTTGTTATAGTGTTGAGCCAAGAACTGGGCATTCAGAACCCTCCTAACATTATCTCCTGCCTCTCTGAAAGGAATGAACCCCGCTTGGTCCTTGTGTATTTAGTCCAGTAAAAAGTTAGATTTTCGTTTGGCCATAATTTTAGCTAGGATCTTGACATCCACATTTATCAGGGGTATGGGGCGATCATTTTTAACCTCTAAAGGGTCCCTACCCTCTTTTGGATACACTATGAGGTCGGCCTGATTCAATTAAGGGGGCATAGGTTCTCCATTTAGTATAGCGTTAAACAAAGATGTTGGGTGCGGGGGTAAGCAAGGGCTCAAATTTCTTATAGTACAGATGAGTAAAACCGCCTGGCCCTGGGGACTTGCCAAATTTAAGATCTTGGATTGTAGATTTAATTTCCTCTTGGGATATGTCTAGGTTCAAGCTGTCCAATTGAGGTACAGGTATTTTGTGGACTTCTTGCTGTAGTAGGAAGGACTCTATGTCAGATCCGCTGCAGCGGAATTGGGATGAATATATGGTCTGATAGAAGTTTTGAAATGTTTCTTGGATAGCATTGGGGCTAAAGGAGGTTTGGCCATCAGGTAGTCTAAAGATACCGTATATTATGTCCTCTCTTGGGGGGTAAAGACACTAATAATTCCTCCAATAAAATTCTGTTTTTTTATGTGGGCAAGGTCCCTGGTTAGCCCCTTGGGTTATCTGTTAAAAAGAGTGGTGCAGAGACTGTGGGGGCTGTTAGCCTCCTTGTCCCCGTGTGGCCGTTTAGAATCCCTGCTGCTACATGTTTCAGCTTTATTAAGGTGTAATTGTACAGCGTTTGACTCAAGTAGCTGCCTGTGCTGGGTCAGTTTGGGCTTAATTGCTGGGCCCTTTTCCTGCCAAGATGGCGACCGTCAGTCCATGGGCCTCTATGTCCCCTTCACTACCTTTGTCCCGCTTGTGTGCTTATTTGGGATGGCCCCCCTTTATATCTCCGGCCCGTGACCTTCTCAGGTCCCCCCCCTCAATCTCTGAGTGTGGGTATGCAGGGCTGGGGTGTTGAATCAGGCCTACCTTCTTCTCTGCTCGCTGCAAGATCAACAATACCTAATTTTTCCGGCATGTGTACATGCCTAATTTTTCTGGCCTCTGGTGCTGCACTGTGGCTTCAACAACCAAACCCCCAAAAAGGCACATAACAGGGATTAAACTGATAGGAGTAGTACTACTTAACACACCACTCATATCTGGTGTAACAGTAGTGTACATTTAAAACAAAACAAAACATTTCTACTGTAATAGATTGCATAGCAGTTAGTTGTCTGCAAGCATGTGTGTCAGACCTACAGCGACTACTCTGCCAACTTCTGCAAGTGCACAGTGCCACTCATATCTGTTGTCACAGTAGCTTGCACGCATAGTACCAATCTGTCAAAACCTGTAATGATGAATGAGGTCTAGAGTAGCCTGGTTCCCTTATCCTCTACAGGTTGAGACCTAATGTTTGGGTGACTCCAGACCAACACATGAGTACAAGCAGCACACAAACTCAAAGCCGCCATCCTCCTCCTGGTCCAGCATCATCAGCCACATCAACCACTGCTGTCCTCCTTGCCCCCTCTCAACCATCCGCCACTCCGTCTCTCGCCTTGAGCAGTTCCTGCTCATCTGCCCAAAGTCAGGTGCCTGTAAAGGACATGTTTGAGCGTAAGAAGCTAATGTCACAAAGTGCCCCAAATTTGAAGTGATACGACCAACCAAGCATCTTTTTCCATCTCCCGGTCCCAAAAATCCAGGCCTTATACACGTGCCCTGATAGGTGACGTAACAAGTATTAAACTGATAAGAGTAGTACTTACAAACACGCCACTTCTATATGGTGGCACCTTCGATTGCACGCGCCGTGCCCCAAATTTGAAGTGATACGACCAACCAAGTATCTTTTTCCATCTCCCCGGTTCCAAAAATCCAGGCCTTATACACGCCCCCCTGATAGGTGCTGTAACAGGTATTAAACTGATAAGAGTAGTACTTACAAACACGCCACTCCTATATGGTGGCACCTTTGATTGCACGTGCCGTGCCCCAAAATTGAAGTGATACGACCAACCAAGCATCTTTTTCCATCTCCCGGTTCTCAAAATCCAGGCCTTATACACGCCCCCTGATAGGTGACGTAACAAGTATTAAACTGCTAAGAGTAGTACTTACAAACACGCCACTCCTATCTGGTGGCACCTTTGATTGCACGTGCCGTGCCCCAAAATTGAAGTGATACGACCAACCAAGCATCTTTTTCCATCTCCCGGTTCTAAAAATCCAGGCCTTATACATGCCCCCTGATAGGTGATGTAACAAGTATTAAACTGATAAGAGTAGTACTTACAAACACGCCACTCCTATCTGGTGGCATCTTTGATTGCACGTGCCGTGCCCCAAAATTGAAGTGATACGACCAACCAAGTATCTTTTTCCATCTCCCGGTTCTAAAAATCCAGGCCTTATACACGCCCCCTGATAGGTGCTGTAACAGGTATTAAACTGATAAGAGTAGTACTTACAAACACGCCACTCCTATATGGTGGCACCTTTAAATTGCACGTGCCGTGCCCCAAAATTGAAGTGATACGACCAACAAAGCATCTTTTTCCATCTCCCGGTTCTAAAAATCCAGGCCTTATACACGCCCCCTGATAGGTGCTGTAACAGGTATTAAACTGATAAGAGTAGTACTTACAAACACGCCACTCCTATATAGTGGCACCTTTGATTGCACGTGCCGTGCCCCAAAATTGAAGTGATACGACCAACCAAGCATCTTTTTCCATCTCCCGGTTCTAAAAATCCAGGCCTTATACACGCCCCCTGATAGGTGACGTAACAAGTATTAAACTGATAAGAGTAGAACTTACAAACACGCCACTCCTATCTGGTGGCACCTTTGATTGCACGCGCCGTGCCCCAAAATTTAAGTGATACGACCAACCAAGCATCTTTTTCCATCTCCTGGTTCTATATATCTAGGCCTTATACACGCCCCCTGATAGGTGCTGTAACAGGTATTAAACTGATAAGAGTAGTACTTACAAACACGCTACTCCTATATGGTGGCACCTTTGATTGCACGTGCCGTGCCCCAAAATTGAAGTGATACAACCAACCAAGCATCTTTTTCCATCTCCCGGTTCTAAAAATCCAGGCCTTATACACGCCCCCTGATAGGTGACGTAACAAGTATTAAACTGATAAGAGTAGTACTTACAAACACGCCACTCCTATCTGGTGGCACCTTTGATTGCACGTGCCGTGCCCCAAAATTGAAGTGATACGACCAACCAAGCATCTTTTTCCATCTCCCGGTTCTAAAAATCCAGGCCTTATACATGCCCCCTGATATGTGACGTAACAAGTATTAAACTGATAAGAGTAGTACTTACAAACACGCCACTCCTATCTGGTGGCATCTTTGATTGTACGTGCCGTGCACCAAAATTGAAGTGATACGACCAACCAAGCATCTTTTTCCATCTCCCGGTTCTAAAAATCCAGGCCTTATACACGCCCCCTGATAGGTGATGTAACAACTATTAAACTGATAAGAGTAGTACTTACAAACACGCCACTCCTATCTGGTGGCATCTTTGATTGCACGTGCCGTGCCCCAAAATTGAAGTCATACGACCAACCAAGCATCTTTTTCCATCTCCCGGTTCTAAAAATCCAGGCCTTATATACGCCCCCTGATAGGTGCAGTAACAGTTATTAAACTGATAAGAGTAGTACTTACAAACATGCCACTCCTATCTGGTGGCACCTTTGATTGCACGCGCCGTGCCCCAAAATTGAAGTGATACCACCAACCAAGCATCTTTTTCCATCTCCCGGTTCTAAAAATCCAGGCCTTATACACGCTCCCTGATAGGTGACGTAACAAGTATTAAACTGATATGAGTAGTACTTACAAACACGCCACTCCTATCTGGTGGCACCTTTGATTGCATGTGCCGTGCCCCAAAATTTAAGTGATACGACCAACCAAGCATCTTTTTACATCTCCCGGTTCTAAAAATCCAGGCCTTATACACGCCCCCTGATAGGTGACGTAGCAAGTATTAAACTGATATGAGTAGTACTTACAAACACGCCACTCCTATCTGGTGGCATCTTTGATTGCACGTGCCGTGCCCCAAAATTGAAGTGATACCACCAACCAAGCATCTTTTTCCATCTCCCGGTTCTAAAAATCCAGGCCTTATACACGCCCCCTGATAGGTGACGTAACAAGTATTAAACTGATAAGAGTAGTACTTACAAACACGCCACTCCTATCTGGTGGCACTTTTGATTGCACGTGCCGTGCCCCAAAATTGAAGTGATACGACCAACCAAGTATCTTTTTCCATCTCCCGGTTCTAAAAATCCAGGCCTTATACACGCCCCCTGATAGGTGCTGTAACAGGTATTAAACTGATAAGAGTAGTACTTACAAACACGCCACTCCTATCTGGTGGCATCTTTGATTGCACGTGCCGTGCCCCAAAATTGAAGTCATACGACCAACCAAGCATCTTTTTCCATCTCCCGGTTCTAAAAATCCAGGCCTTATATACGCCCCCTGATAGGTGCAGTAACAGTTATTAAACTGATAAGAGTAGTACTTACAAACATGCCACTCCTATCTGGTGGCACCTTTGATTGCACGCGCCGTGCCCCAAAATTGAAGTGATACCACCAACCAAGCATCTTTTTCCATCTCCCGGTTCTAAAAATCCAGGCCTTATACACGCTCCCTGATAGGTGACGTAACAAGTATTAAACTGATATGAGTAGTACTTACAAACACGCCACTCCTATCTGGTGGCACCTTTGATTGCACGTGCCGTGCCCCAAAATTGAAGTGATACGACCAACCAAGCATCTTTTTCCATCTCCCGGTTCTAAAAATCCAGGCCTTATACACGCCCCCTGATAGGTGACGTAGCAAGTATTAAACTGATATGAGTAGTACTTACAAACACGCCACTCCTATCTGGTGGCATCTTTGATTGCACGTGCCGTGCCCCAAAATTGAAGTGATACCACCAACCAAGCATCTTTTTCCATCTCCCGGTTCTAAAAATCCAGGCCTTATACACGCCCCCTGATAGGTGACGTAACAAGTATTAAACTGATAAGAGTAGTACTTACAAACACGCCACTCCTATCTGGTGGCACTTTTGATTGCACGTGCCGTGCCCCAAAATTGAAGTGATACGACCAACCAAGTATCTTTTTCCATCTCCCGGTTCTAAAAATCCAGGCCTTATACACGCCCCCTGATAGGTGCTGTAACAGGTATTAAACTGATAAGAGTAGTACTTACAAACACGCCACTCCTATATGGTGGCACCTTTAAATTGCACGTGCCGTGCCCCAAAATTGAAGTGATACGACCAACCAAGTATCTTTTTCCATCTCCCGGTTCTAAAAATCCAGGCCTTATACACGCCCCCTGATAGGTGCTGTAACAGGTATTAAACTGATAAGAGTAGTACTTACAAACACGCCACTCCTATATAGTGGCACCTTTGATTGCACGTGCCGTGCCCCAAAATTGAAGTGATACGACCAACCAAGCATCTTTTTCCATCTCCCGGTTCTAAAAATCCAGGCCTTATACACGCCCCCTGATAGGTGACGTAACAAGTATTAAACTGATAAGAGTAGAACTTACAAACACGCCACTCCTATCTGGTGGCACCTTTGATTGCACGCGCCGTGCCCCAAAATTTAAGTGATACGACCAACCAAGCATCTTTTTCCATCTCCTGGTTCTATATATCTAGGCCTTATACACGCCCCCTGATAGGTGCTGTAACAGGTATTAAACTGATAAGAGTAGTACTTACAAACACGCCACTCCTATCTGGTGGCACCTTTGATTGCACGTGCCGTGCCCCAAAATTGAAGTGATACGACCAACAAAGCATCTTTTTCCATCTCCTGGTTCTAAAAATCCAGGCCTTATACACGCCCACTGATATGTGCTGTAACAGGTATTAAACTGATAAGAGTAGTACTACTTAACACACCTTATAATAATGCAGAGAGAGGCAACGCAGTGAGAGGAGTCTGAAGAAGAGGAGTCAGAGGAGGAAGGTGGCTTGTTGTCACCTTTCGGGGACCCTTGGTGGCTGGGTGGAGGAAGAGACCTTCAATGACATCAGTGAGGACAAGGAACGGGACATGGCTAGCTTGGTATCCAACCTTGTGCAAATGGGGAGTTTGCGGTTGTGCAAATGGACTGTTTGCGGTTGTTTGCGGTGCGTTAAACGGGGAGTTTGGTCTGTCACTGTGAAGCGGGCCTAACCCTTACACTACCTGATCGATACAACATCATACCTGATGTTTTTAAAGCACGTTATTCCAAACAATTTAGGAATGTTAGGTAATTTATGCCCTTTATGGCTTAAAACCAGACTCTGCATCAACTATGTAATTTTCCGTGGGAGTTTTGCCATGGATCCCCCTCCGGCATGCCACAGTCCAGGTGTTAGTCCCGTTGAAACAACTTTCCCATCACTATTGTGGCCAGAAAGAGTCCCTGTGGGTTTTAAAATCCGCCTGCCTATTGAAGTCTATGGCGGTTCGCCGGATTCGCCGGTTCGCGAACATTTGCGGCGTTCGCGGTTCGCGAACCGAAATTTTTATGTTCGCGACATCACTAAAAAACTATAAACAGATTTAGCCCAGTCCCACACCACATATTCCCAGGAGGCAGTCCTTATAGGAGTCTTTATGCAGCCAGGGTAATTGCCATCCTCAAAATCCTAATCCTCCTGGGTGGATCATATGACTCCCAAGGACTGGTGGTCAGGAGGATCATTACACCCAGGTATGCATATAACACCCCCAAGATGCATTTTGGCAATAGCCTTATCAATTGGTTAGCATTAATCCTTGCCCTTGTCTTCAGCACTTTTTATGGCGGAACACATTTACAGGAAGCTTTAGATGCTTTTTCAAACTTTACTTTCATATATTTGCCAATAATACAAAAATTATATACACATGAAATGAACATACTTAGCTCCCATCAGAACACTAACTTCACTTAGACGGTTCCTAACTATCATAGCGTCTACTCAACTATACCTGGATGGAGCAAAACAAACACAAACAGTCCAATATGTTTGTATTCAATTACTGTCCTTTTATTATTGGACTTTTAAGTCCAAGTTTCCACTCTGTGGCTTTCTCATCAGCTCCACACTTTTGTATCTCTGCCTTTGTCTTTCTCGAGCTTCAGACACCAGTATGGGTATCCATCTCTGGTGTCTCTCTTTACAGCCTTTCTGAGGCTAAAGGCCCAAAAAGAGCCAGCTCAGTTAGAGCCTTTCACTGCCAGGCTATATTGCATAAACAGGCCTCTTTCACTGCTAGGCTGCAGGGCATAGAAAACAGTGACAACCATATCTCAGTTCCAGGCTTTGAATACTGTGCTCACCTGAGCTAATCAAACTCCTCCAGGTGTTAAAGTTTTTACTTCCTGGGAAAAAGGGTGCTTTGCAATATCTGTGGGCTATTCAAAACCGTGGTCCGCTCTGTCACAATTTATATATATATAGCATCAGATAATCCAGCACCTCCTTTAATCCCGCAGTCTCCTCTCCGCTTCCCCTGTCTGTCAGTGCCCAGCACAGCCTCACCTGCTCATCATGCACTTGGGTGGCTATGGGACCTCCGCCTGTTAGCCTGACACTTCCTTCCACATGTGTAGCACTGTACTAGTCCTCAAATGTGTAAAAATGCGATGAACACACATCTGCACCCTATACATCCTCTGCCTGTGAGCCTGGCCCGTCAATACACCACACACCCTCCCCCTCAGCTCAACAACATTGGGTTGAGACACTTGCCGAGAGGCCATAAACGGTGCACATGGCAACCACATGGCACTGTAGTTCCAGGTCGACACACTGCCACCCCTCATGCAGGAGCCTCAGCATTTCGTAGAACGGTTCACCCGACAGAACCGCTCCATCATGCACATCCGACCTCCCCGGTGCCAACAGCATCAAGGCTTCATGCTGTGCCTGGAGGGCCACTCATGGATCCTTCTTCTCTTAAAGTCCATTATTCTTCCCGTCGCTTTGGCATTAATGGGGCTTTCTTATACCCGCCGCTGCTACCGCTCTTGCAGTCGTCTCATCCTCTGCACTTTGGCAATTCTGCCTACTTCTCGTTTCTTGTCTTTGCCAAAACATTGCAGATAGGGCACCGGCCCGCCCGTCTCTCTGAGTGCCCTCCCCCAGGGATCCTTGACAAGTACTCTTCATACGTCCGTAGGAGAATGTGTTTCTTCATACGATCCCTTCCCTGGGGCTGATTCACAGACAATATCAGTTTCCGTTATCTTGTCTTCTACCTGATTTCTCTTTTCCTGCAGAACCCTCATCCCTCTCTCACGGCTCTGATTTATCCTTTTCGTAACATGAATGAAATGCCCAAGGCTTGCCAATTCATTCTCTGGCTTGGATTCTTCCTGCAAGTTTGTGGCTAGATGGCATCTCTTTATCTGTGCCAAGTCACTCTGGGAGTATTCATGCATCAACTGCAGTCCGAGATCCTGGGACTGGAGTTGCCTTAATTTGCCCTTTTCATGCTTGGCTTTCTTTTGCTCTTTTAGTCCTTCCGTTAAACATTAATTTCCAGAAGTTTATCGGCAGTTTTCTCCACCCTTCTTCTGGTCTTCTCCATCTTCTGAGTGTTGACTTCTGTCTCTCTCTCTAGCTCTTTCACATCACTCAGTAACTCCTTTGAGACAACGCAATGGGGGTTAGTGTCGGACTCCGATAGCAGCTAACACCCTGCTATCGCTTGGGGTAATTTACGAAAAAACACTGTAACACCTTGAACTTGTTGGGCACCCTTTCGCAATACTTTCTGTAGGGACTCCGATTCTCCCTCTTTAGATGCTTCAACCTCACTGTCATCACCTGGGTCATCCTGACCTTCACTATGGAACTGCAACTTGGGTGGCCTCTCTTCCCACTCCCCTTCACAGCCGACTCCATCAATCTGCAATCGGTCCTGGGTCAGCGGTAAAGACAAACCAGTTCACTCTCTTCCAGGTGCTCCAATTGTCTGGCTGATTATTCCCACGGAGAGGTGTCAGATTCATATGGCCATCTTGTTTCGGTTCTGGTACATGGTCCTTCGTAAACTCCAGAAGCATGTCTTCTCTCAGGGTAGCTCCTAACCCTTGGACTTGTAGCTAATTTTTCTCACTGTTCACAGCAGGTATCCTCTGCTCCACTGTGCTTTCAATCCTGCAAGGTCTGCGACTCCCTATCTCTGTCAGGACAAATCTCTCAAACTTTTGATCTTGCTTTAACATCTCTAGCCTTAGAGCAGCTTCAGGCTTACACTCAACCCATAGGCCAGTACACATCTTAGAAGCCTTTAGAATTTTTTTTTTCTTAAGAAAGCTTGTGTTTTCAGCATCCCCAGCTTTTACCCATAATTTGTCTTCTTTTAATTGCTTCTCTTCATCTTTGCTCTGTTTTCCTGCTTGCTTTTCTTCCAAGGCTTCCAGCTTTGCATCTTTCTTTACTCCCTTCAGCTGTATTTTCTCGACTTTAACTTATAAATCCAGTTCACTCTGCTGACACTCAATTTTTGGCTGTATATTCAGCTGAAGAATTTACTCACTCTTTTTCTTCAGGTCATCCCTGGATCTCTCTGGCAGCTCCACCAACCTTTCTGTTTCTCGTGTACAAGCTCCCTCACTATACCATGCATATGAACTTTTCTTTGGTCATAGCTCTGTGTTAAACACAGCGTCTGGTGTATATTGGTCCTGAAGATCAGGGTTGGTCTCTTCTGGATGCATCACCCTGTTTCAACCGTATCTCCATATCAGACTAATCGTCCATCCTCTGCTTTTGTGGGCTATGCATCAGCAACTTCTTCCCTATGAGAGCTGTTCTACTCTCTGCCTCTTGTAGCTGAGAGCGTAGATCATCTACTTGGCTGTGCCACATTCGTTTTTCCTGCTCCCAGAAGAGATGCTCCTCCTTTAACATGCATTCTATCCTCTTTTGGGCATCTTTCGATTTCTTTGCTTGGTCCTCAGATTTCTCTTGTGCCTCTCTATTAGAGAATTTGCTAATCCTCAGAAGTAAACGATTAGTGAGTAAACTTTCTTTATCTGTTCGCCACTGGGCAGCAGCTTCTGCATAAATTTCTCAATTGTGTTATACATAGGCAGACTCATCCTCAGCTCCCAACTAGACATCTGTGTCTTCTTCCTTGAGGACACTCTGTTGTCTTCAAATGCAGGCTTCCTTCTCCATTCGGGAATATAATCTGGCATCATTCGGATACCCTTCATTTTAGTAGCCTCTTGACTGTCTTCCATTGCAGGTTTTTCCAGTCCCACCGGGGTAGAGTACATCTGTACGTCTTACTTTACGGTTTTCCCATCTTGCCTCTCCTTGTCCACAGCACTTTGTTTTATTGCCATCTGACACAGAGCACTTTCGGGATGGTTTACATTCCTTTTAGGACACATCTCCATATTCTGCTTCTCATGTCTTTTCAGTGATGGTGGTTCGTCTTTCACCATTTCAGTCTCCAGACTCCTTTCCCCCTTAAATCTCCCTTTGGTAAGGTTGCCAGTTTCTTCATCACTTTTAAGATACTCTTCCTTAGTAAGTACACTGGCTATTTTCTTCCACTTGATCTCTCCTTTCTCTGGGTCAGAGACATTTGCCAGGCACTTTCTTTCTCTAGTTCTCTCCACCTCAGGAATATTATCCAAGGACAGTTGGCTGTATCTGTTCAGGTTTCTTGTGGAGGCATCTACGTTGCTCTTGCCCATAAGGTTGGTACATCGGGTTGGATACAGATCTTCACCAATGACTTGATCAGCACGCTTCTTACTGAGGCTGGTTTTGCACTCATTCAGTGACAACACTTTGTCCTTTTTCCCTGGACCTTTGCTCATGTCTTTAGCTGTTTTTATCACATCATCAACTTGCTCCCGGCGCAATGGTTCTTTAAATGCACGTGCATTCTCTTTTGCCATCTCAGCAGTCTCCTTTGACATCTCAGCAGTCTCTTTTGCCGTCTCAGCGGTTTCTTTTGCCATCTCAGGGGTCTCTCTCGCCTGCTCAGGGGTCTCTCTCGCCTGCTCTGCAATTCCTTTAGCGGCTCTTGCAGTTTGTTTAGCAGCTCCTGCGGTCTCTCTTGTGCTCTCTGCAGTCTTTTTTGAAGCTCTCTTGGTGGCTTTTGGCACTCTCTCTGCCATTCACCCGGTCTCTAACTATTGATTTCTTTCTTCATCAGGTTTGGTTTTTCCTTAACAGGGAAGCTGCTTTTTATACCTGGGTAGACAAGCATGCCACTTGCATAGCGATAAGCAGATTTATCAAAAAAATCCCAGATGTGTAATTCCTGTACTCTTTTCACTCCTATTCTGTTAAGGATCTCTTCCTTTAGGATACAATAATTTGTTACCTTTTCTTCAGGCAAAACAACATATGCTTTCTGAGCTTCTCCACACAGATTGGGACCCAGGACTGTGGCCCAGTGCTTTTTAGGCCAACCTTCCCTAGTGGCAATCTATTAAAAATTCAAGAGATACTGTATGTTTCTACATCATCCTGAATGGTCATCTTCTTTAGGAAGCGATTTGAATTAATGCTTTGACATTGAAGCCACAATGTTATCTGCAGACCTCAGTTGCTGCAGCTGCACTTTCTGTGCTTCTAAAATGTCTCTCAGGTGTCCACTTCCATTTGTCTCTGCCATTTCTCTGTTGCCTCTCTAAATCTTGCAGCAGCCTCTCCCAAACCTTTATCTTCATCTGTTGCGGCTTGGATGCTGTCCTCTGCAATCATCTCTCTCTTCTCTGACTGGCTGTGCCCAAACTTAGCAGCCAGTGCTCTGTTAATTTCTGCCTGCTGCATGTTCATTACTCTCTGTGCTGCAGCGGCGACTAATTAAGCTTTAACTGCCTCCTCCATCTTCAGGGGCGCGGGCTGTCCTCTTAAACTCAGACACTTTAAATCCCACTTCTGACACCAGTGTGACAAGGATGGCGTATAAACCGTTCCCACTTATAATCCAATGTCTCTGTCGATCTTTGCAGCTCCTTATTGGCTAATAGGTTTGCAAATCCTCTGCATACAAAACTCTCTCTCTGTCTTTAGGGCTTCACAAAGGCAGCTGCAGTTTCTCTGTTTGCTGAAGATTCTCTCCCCAGCTTCCTGTGTCCTTACGGATTGTTTGCCAGCAGCATACATCCTAGGTTAAAGGTCCACATAGGAACAGCAAGCAAACCTTTCTCTGTTTGCTGGCTCTCGCTTGCTAGCAGCAGCACACCAACTGGGCCTCTTTCAGCAGACTCCACACTCTGCTCTCACTGCTTCTTCAAACAGACTGCAGTGACACAAACTGCTCACAGCCCTTACTTAGGCCAGAGCCAATCAGCCCCCTTCCTCACTGTGTGTGTCTTTTAAAAAGGCATTTTTACACCTGCAGCTCCAATTAGCCCAGCTCCAGGGGATTAACTCCAAGTTACCTGGAGCAAATTTTCTCTCTACTGTGTGCCTAGCACCATCCACCAGGGAGCAGTACACCACAATATATATATATATATATATATATATATATATATATATATATATATATATATATATATATATATATCAGTGGCGGCTGGTGACTTTTCAAGTTGGAGGGGCGACAGGGCGAAACATAGCCACTCCCCCTTTTTCAAACCACACCCATTTTTATAACTCCTCCCCCTGACGTCATAATGACCTTTATAAGCCCCGCCCAATGACCTTATGCTTGTAAAGCCCATTGAAATACATGATCTGCAATGCAGAAATGTCAAGAAGTAAAGTAACAATGTGTTAAATTCATTGGTATACAATATAGATTGAAAAAACTCATGTGACAAGACTACAGCAATATCATAATTGCACCTATACGTATTAACAGAAAAATTAAAGGAGTGACACCTACCATTAGTCGGCTCTTCTTCTCAGGGTATTCACGTTCATTAAGTTGACCAATGAGTAGAAACAAATCTGCAGCCACATAGGGTTTGCACCTGGGGTTGGAAGAAAACAAGCAAATCAATCATACCATTCAAGAACAAAACCATACTTAAAAAACATTAAACGACCAAGTGGAACCATATAGGCCCCAAACATACCTTAGAAGACCAAGTGTGACTATATAGGCCCCAAACATACCTTAGAAGACCAAGTGTGACCATAGGCCCCAAACATACCTTAGAAGACCAAGTGGAACTATATAGGCCCCAAACATACCTTAGAAGACCAAGTGTGACTATATAGGCCCCAAACATACCTTAGAAGACCAAGTGTGACTATATAGGCCCCAAACATACCTTAGAAGACCAAGTGTGACCATAGGCCCCAAACATACCTTAGAAGACCAAGTGGAACTATATAGGCCCCAAACATACCTTAGAAGACCAAGTGTGGCCATATAGGCCTCAAACATACCTTAGAAGACCAAGTGTGACCATAGGCCCCAAACATACCTTAGAAGACCAAGTGGGACCATATAGGCCTCAAACATACCTTAGAAGACCAATCAGCACTGCATAGGCCCAAACCAGTGGATCTTGGGATTCAAGAAAACAACAACATTTCACTTCTGTTTAGACCACACAATAATCAATGTCAAACAAACACGTTGAATTAGCATATGGATAACCATATGAGCAGTAACGCCACGCCAAGGCTTCAACAATTGTTACTGACCATTCACACACCTTTCATAGCTCCTTCAATATGCACACCCACACACCATTCATACTTTACTTACCACTAGTTATTTTTGGTAGTGAGGTGGTGCCATTTCTGAGAACTTTACGTACCCTTGAAGGTGCCTCCAATTCCTTCAAACCAATGCATTTAACCGCTACAGGGCCATGGTGCTTTTTAATTACTTTTTTGATCCTCTTCAATGTGGAGAAGCATCTTTCTGGTTCTTTAGTAGTCTTCGTTGTTGTAAGCAGGATTCCTTATAGCTTCACTCACTCTGTTAGATTATGTAGATTAAATTGATGCTAAAGTTGCTGCAGAGCAACAGCACTTGTACAGACATGGAATTCTTGCTTCCTGTACACAAGTGACAGCTACCCTTGGAAGTGCCTCCAATTCCTTCAAACCACGCCAAGGCTTCAACAATTGTTAGTGACCATGCACACACCTTTCATAGCTCCTTCCATATGCACACCCACACACCGTTCATACTTTACTTACCACTAGTTATGTTTGGTAGTGTGAGGTGGTGCTGCTTAACGCAGTTTATCTTTGCACACCTTGGGGGTATGCATTCTTCTTTGCTTCAATCACTTGTATTTTAATTTTGCACGGCGATCTTTCAAAGAACAAAACTTCTCAATGGTTTTTTCATTGAAGTGTGGGATCTCGGAAATCAGTTGCTTTTCCATTGAGAGCATCGCCAATGCATTCAACCGCTCCAGGGACATGGTGCTTCTTAAAAAGGTTTTTATCCTCTTCAATGTTGAGAAGCATCTTTCTGATTCTGCAGTAGTCATTGGTGTTGTAATCAGGATTCTTAATAATTTTACTGTCTCTGTGAAATCATTCTGCAGATTAAATTGATGGAAAAGTTTGTGCAGAGCAACAGCACTTGTACAAGTATGAAACTCTGTCTTCCCATACAGAAGTGACAGCTCAGTGCGTAATTGTTCCTTCTTCAGTATTGGATATGCTTGCACGGTGTCTTCCAGAGCTTGGGTTGGAAAGCAAGTGCCATGGGTTTTATACAAGTCACTTTGAACAAGTTTGGCACTGACTAGGTGATTTGAAAATGAAAATCGTTCTTTTGCATGAACCACCACTATGTCACATACCTCTCTTGAAAGTTGTCTCAAGGTTGAGATCTCCGCACTCCGTCTGTTGACTGTTAGATCGCTTGGCAAACTTGCTTCTATCTCTTCCACAGAATTACGGAT
This sequence comes from Discoglossus pictus, assembly GCA_027410445.1. NCBI lineage: Eukaryota > Metazoa > Chordata > Amphibia > Anura > Alytidae > Discoglossus > Discoglossus pictus. The sequence goes on along the minus strand of CM050166.1, from coordinate 388,249,797 downwards.
TTTCTGGATGCTGGCGACAAAGTCTTCTGTGACTTTTTTGATATAAACAGTATCCGTGTCTCGCTTCTGAAGCTGACTATAGAGGATGTCTACATGTGGCATTATTAAATGAAATAATTTAAGGAAGTAAAGGAACTCCCTGTCTTCCAGCATTCCAATGAAACCTGCGGCTTCCCGTATAGATGTTGGATCAAAGTTTAGACATGCTTCAATTGTCTGGAAACACTCAAGTAGCGCATCTCTGTTCTCGTAGATCACGTTCACGGTCCTAACGTTGAAGTTCCATCGTGTCGGTGCACCTCTTGGAAGTCTTCTACCAACTACCTCATCCAGAACTCCAGTCCTTTTTGGAGAGCGTGAAAAAAAAAGATGGTATGCCGCCTATGTTTGAAAAAAAAACTCTAACTCTTCCAATCCTTGAAACTGCTTTCTCCATTATTAGGTTCAGTTGGTGAGCATAGCAATGGACGTAGTGTGCGTTCGGGTAAACGTCTTTTATTTTTCTTTGAACTCCTCCTTGATCTCCACGCATCACACTGGCACCATCATAGCTTTGAGCTATGAGTTTCTTCTTGTCTTCTGGCTCTGGGAGAACAGTATTCAGTGTTTCCAGCACAACAGCAGCAATGGAGTCTGCATCCGTTGATTTCATTTCCGTGAAGCCATCAAATCTTTCCACCACTTGATGCTTCTTGTCAATGTAGCGATAGACTACAACGCACTGTGTCCTAGCGGAAATATCGGTTGTTTCATCCGCTTGGATTGCCACAAACTGGGCTTCCTTAAGCTCTTGGTGAATCACTTCCTTTATAACTTCATGCATGCAGTCCAGTAGCTCATTCTGCACGGTTTTGGAAGTGCCCTTAAACACAGTTGCAGTCTTCAAATGCTGTTCCATTGCACTATCGATACTGCCAACCAAATCCACCAGGCCTCTAAACACTCCTGGATTTAGCGATGTTTCACTCTCGTCGTGTCCTCTTAATGCCAGTTCAAAGGCGCCACAAAAGCGAACACAATCAATTATCTTCGAAAGGATGTACCGGTTCTTAGCCACTTCTTCGTTGTGTTTTTGAATGCTGACTTGGTATCCTTGGTCCAGTTGAACAGCAATGTTCGCCTGTCCAAGCATCTCAAACTTGATCCTGTTATCCAAGTGAGCTTTAGAACTTTTGTGTTTTGCCAATTTGTCAGCTAGATGTTTGACGTCAGTCACTCCAGTTTTGGTCCAAGCAGCGTCACCACCAAATAGGATGCATGGGAAACAATATAAGGACTTCCTAGAAACGCTTCCAGAAAGCCAGTCGTTCTTCTTGTACCATTCAGTATTGAAATTACGGACATATTGCTTCCCTCTATCTCTTGCGATTTGCTGCAGATTTATCTCTGGTTGGTCAGCTCCTAACCGTTTTACTTCCACCTTCTCCTCATAGGTTAGGGTGGCGAAAGGCTTCACAAGTAGAGAGTCAATAGTATTCATTTCTGATATTGATACCAATAAAAGAAAGAGATCACGGTATATTAATTTATATTATGTCACAAAATTACTTAAAAATAACAGTGTGTTGATTTCATTGGTATACATTACAGATTGCAAACCCTCATGTGACAAGACTACATCACCATCAAATTTGCACCTATACACATGGACAGAAAATTAAAGGCAATGATACTCACCAACAGTTGACGCTCCTTCTCGGGGTATTCACGTCCAGTAAGTCAACCAACGAGTCCAAACAAATCTGCTTTCACAGATAGTTTGCACCTGGGGGGTGATAGAAAACAACAAAAAAAACATTAGAAATCTCAAGACCCAAACCGTAACTTTTAAAACCTTAAAAGTCCAAGTGTGACCATATACTCACCAACAGTTGACGCTCCTTCTCGGGGTATTCACGTCCAGTAAGTCAACCAACGAGTCCAAAGAAATCTGATTCCACAGATAGTTTGCACCTGGGAAGTTATAGAAAACAAAAAAAAAAACATTAGAACGTTTAAGACCCAAACCGTAACGTTTAAAACCTTAAAAGAGCAAGTGTGACCATATAGGCCCCAACCGCACCTTAAAAACCTTAAATAACAAATTGGGACCATATAGGCCCCAACCGTACCTTAAAAACCCTAAATAACAAATTGGGACCATATAGGCCCCAACCGTACCTTAAAAACCCTAAATAACAAATTGGGACCATATAGGCCCCAACCGTACCTTAAAAACCCTAAATAACAAATTGGGACCATATAGGCCCCAACCGCACCTTAAAAACCTTAAATAACAAATTGGGACCATATAGGCCCCAACCGTACCTTAAAAACCCTAAATAACAAATTGGGACCATATAGGCCCCAACCGCACCTTAAAAACCTTAAATAACAAATTGGGACCATATAGGCCCCAACCGTACCTTAAAAACCCTAAATAACAAATTGGGACCATATAGGCCCCAACCGCACCTTAAAAACCTTAAATAACAAATTGGGACCATATAGGCCCCAACCGCACCTTAAAAACCTTAAATAACAAATTGGGACCATATAGGCCCCAACCGCACCTTAAAAACCCTAAATAACAAATTGGGACCATATAGGCCCCAACCGTACCTTAAAAACCCTAAATAACAAATTGGGACCATATAGGCCCCAACCGCACCTTAAAAACCTTAAATAACAAATTGGGACCATATAGGCCCCAACCGTACCTTAAAAACCCTAAATAACAAATTGGGACCATATAGGCCCCAACCGCACCTTAAAAACCTTAAATAACAAATTGGGACCATATAGGCCCCAACCGCACCTTAAAAACCCTAAATAACAAATTGGGACCATATAGGCCCCAACCGTACCTTAGAAACCTTAAATAACATATAGGCCCAAAAAAAAAAAAAATATATATATATATATATATATATATATATATATATATATATATATATATATATATATATATATAAATTAATATCAATATATCACAATAAATAAATATATATATATATATATATATATATATATATATATATCAAATTGTTATATATATATATATATATATATATATATATATATATTTATTTATTGTGATATTTTGATATTAATTTATATATATATATATATATATATATATATATATATATATATATATATATATATAAAATTACACATAAATATACATAAACATATACATACAACAATATATATTAATTGATATTTATTATTTGATTAATTGATGTTCTTTATTACATGGTATATTATATTGTTCGTGCATTTCTATTACACTTTATTTGTTATACATATTACAGTGCTATTTTTTGGCTATACATGTTACAGGATATTATCCTGTAACATGTATATCACATAAAATAGCCCTGTAATATGTATAATACATACAGGGTCAAACAAGTTCACACTAACCTTTTTTACCCTTACAGGCTTCCATACCTGCTTGCTGATTTGCTAATTTTTTAAAGACTCTCATTGGTTGAAATCGATGTCAATCAAAAATTTCAGCCAATCAGAGTCCTTCAAAAATTAGTATATATAGCAGACCGTGGGAAAAAAACAATTAATCGCGGGAGGGGCTCCTTGTAGGAGGAGCTCTTTTTAGTGTGTTGTTTTTTTTTTTTTAGAGCGTCGGTTTTTTTTTTTGGAGGCCTCTTTCAATGGGCCAGAATGGATGGATGGACAATGGCTTCAATCAAGATTGGATTATTTTTGATCATTGGCTTCAATCAACATGGATTATTTTATTTTTGATCATTGGCTTCAATCAACATGGATTATTTAATTTTTGATCATTGGCTTCAATCAACATGGATTATTTATTTTTCATGATGACTATATCCAGAGAGGACAGAAGGCCAACGCTGGAGGGGTCAATTTTACAGGTAAGTATGTGCTGTTGTTTATTTTATTTTTTATTAATGTTTGTTTAAAGCTGTTTATTTTTGTATACAATGTGTTGTGTTACTAACTGTACTAACAATGTGTGTATGTGCTGTTTATTTTATTTTTTATTAATGTTTGTTTAAAGCTGTTTATTTTTGTATACAATGTGTTGTGTTACTAACTGTACTAACAATGTGTTTGCTTACTGTGTGTAAATTAATAGTAATAATGTTGTTACTGTATTTTTTTTTTCCCTTACCCTAATTTTTATTTTATCTTTAGAAGTTACATGCACATATACATGCCTGTTACTTCTAAAAATGGAATAAAAATAGGGGGGGGGGGGGGGGGGTTAGGTAGTTGGTTAATGGTTCATCCAGGGTGGGGTCGGTCACGGTCAGGCGCCCATCGGTCGCCCATAGGCCACGACCAGGGGTGGCACAGGCCTCATGGGGGTGAACATCCACCCCCATGTGGCCTGGTCAACCCCGCTCACTGCCCGAATACCCGGGGTAGCATAGGCCGCATCGGGGTGGTGCCGGGGGCCCGGTGGTGATCGGGCCTCGGGCAGGGTGGCATACATGGAGGTCATCAGGGGTGGCACAGGCCTCATCAAGGGGGTGATCCGATCACCCCCATGTGGGCCTGTGCCACCCCGCTCACCACCCGACTACCCCGATCCCGTGATCGGTGTAATCCGGTGGTGGCATGATGGCATAGCTAGGCTAGCATAGGGCAGGCCTGATCGGGGGTGGCACAGGCCACATGGGGGTGATGGCTGGGGTCGTCGGTGGTAGTTGGTGGGTGGCTGGGTAGGTGGCACTGGCAGGCCAGGCAGGCATAGTGGGGGACTGGGGGTAACTGGTCACCCCTAACTTTTATTAGGGGCTACTAGGGGTTTTGGTTTGGCCAGGGGCAGGGGCAGGTGCCAGGCAGAGGCAGGTGTAGACTTACTGTGTTAGGCAGGCAGAGCAGATGAGTAGATTCAGCCAGGGAGGTCTCTCAGTCTCAGCGTGACCAGGGTCAGGAAACAGAAAGGGGGAAGGGACAGGGAACTGGTGGTTTTATTGACTGTATCAGTCAATCAAAATCAAACTCGAGGCTCTATTTGCTGGCGGGCGCTCAGGGCTAACGGTCTGGGTGGGTTTAGATTGTTCTCTTAGTAACTGTACAACCTTCCATCATTGATTGGTCAATGATGGAAGACTGTCATTTATTAATTGATACATTTATGACCGCCCATGCATATCGTCACTGTGATGGTGGGCGGCATGCATTAACGGTCAGTGGGCCAGGCCAGGACTCATTGAAGAGAAGAGAAGAGTCTAAAGGTTAGTGTACACAGTGTAACTATTGTAATTTGATCACACAGGGTGCAGGCAGGGGGCGATAGATACACAGCATTAGTTAATGTAGCGCAAGGGTTATTTTAAAGTGACAGTGTCCCTTTTCTAACTTTAATTCATTTTAATACTATTTAGACTTGAAATGATGATGTACACCTTATATTTATTTGTTTTTGGGTTATACTAATACATTGTTGTGTTTTTTTTATTGCAGGGTGAAGAAAATATTTGGGGGGGCGTTTGCCCTGACGCCCCAATGGACGGGCCGCCCCTGATATATATATATATATATATATATTGGCACATACTTCACACATACATTGTTTTATTACATTCTACACACACAATATACAGTTGATAATATAGATTAATTTATAGTTAATTTATAATTTATAGTTAAAATTATTTTTTAAGAGAAGTTGTGTAATAGACATTAGTATAGGTACATATGAAAATGCAGTATCCTCTTACTGATGTAAAAGAAAACAGACTGGAAAAAGGAGGATGTGGATATTTAAATAGATGCAGGCACAAACAAGACATCATACCATACAAAAAATACTCAAACTTGCTTATTGAACACAGAATATAAAGTACTATTCCTCTTCCAGGCAAGATCAAGACTCAATATTTTTATTTATTAAGATAACATGGGATGGTGGAATCCTAATTGTCCATTCTGAGGACCCATAAGAGGAGGGGGAGCATACTATCTTGCTGAGGGTAGCCAGTTAGCGAGCTGATTAAAGAACTTTCAGAACCTGAGGGAGGAGGAGATCTTGGTGGTGGGCATACAGTGAGAGATAGTGCTAGTACAATTAACCCATACCCCGTGATTTATAACTTGCCTATGGAATAACATCACCTGTTTGTTTGCGTCATTCAGTCTTGTACGACTCTCTGTGACCTCACAGACAGCAACACACCATGCTAATTATGGTAGAGATAATGGAGTTCGTTGCCAGTTTCTTCTCCAGTGGGCCACAGCTTATAGCTACTGGTATTCCTAGGTGGTCTCCCCTCCAAGTACTGACCAGGCCCAACCCTGCATGGCTTCAGGGTGGTGTGACCTCTTGGCTCTCTGACTGGAATTGAACCCAGGTTGCAGCAGTGAAAGCACCAAATACTAACCACTGGACCACCGGGGAACTCTATAGTGCAAATTGCATGCCCACCACTTCACCCCACCACCTCCCCCACTCCCAAACACAGAACATGCTCTGGTTAGAGAAAGCAAGGGCTAAATGTTAAAAATAAACTGTAATTTACATACATTGTTGTACAAATAAGGTGTTCCCTTTAAGGAAGACACTAGACAGCTGCCTTGTTTGCCTAGTGGGAATTCAATCCATGACTATGAACCCCACAGAGTTAGTGGCACTCCCTGATAAGAGGTAGTAAGCAAAGAAGATCTGTGTGTCTCATTACTGATAAGAAATTCAAAATTTCAATGTAAGTATTCAAGCAATAGTTTTGCATTTAGATAATATCAATAAATTACAACCCTTCTTATCTAGAAGTTTTATTGACAGAACTACAACAATCGAAACAATTAAACCAAAGGTGGTTTACAAAACCAATATATCATAGAAAAAGAACAGATATCCCCTAATCTGATGTACAGTCTGCAGCCAACCTACAAGTATTGTCTGTCTAAACACTTTTAGCCCTATTAAATTAGAAGCCTGTAGTGGCATCGGCAAGCAGGCAAAGGCTGCGGGCTTGAAATTCAGATGTGTTACAGAGCTATTAAATTCCACCATGCTGCGAGTTACGGGCCGAAAACACAAGACCATAAACCATTCTTGCGCCGATGGATGTGCGGCTTTGAACATGATCAATTAGTCAAACCCGTAGTTACAGGTTTAGACAGAGCCAATGGCAAATGAGATTGTCATCATTATGTCACTGAAAAATGGTGGTTAGATTTCAAAGCCTTACGGGTTTCAATTACAGGTTAAGATAGGAATTATACAGAAATAAAAGTATTTTATATTGCAGATTTGCGAGCTTGAGAATGTTGTGCTATTAATACCTAACATCACTTTCCCTTTCATTATTAGTAAAGTAGTGTATTTTTATTTGCATTTACAGTGCTACAAGTAGGACTTAAACCCCCTTGCGGGTCTTCTCTAGTACCTGTAGGCTTTTTGGCTCCATTTGCGGGTTACGGGGTTGAACGCCAGTGGATTTGTTGCAATTTAATAGTTAATTTGGAAACGTAACAGTTATGGACTTGACATTACAATCGATTTGGGGCCACGGAGTTCAGATTTCGGCATCCTGTAGGTTTTCTTCGCACCTAACCCACAAGTCATTTACGGGTAGCTTTGAGAGGCCAATTTAATAGCCGTAAGTCTTGCAGGCTACATTATGGGCTACGGTTTTCAACATTGAGGGAATTTAATAAGGCTGTATAGATATCACACAGAGTGTTGTATAATCATAAAAGAAAATAGGTGCTTGGATATGTCCCACTACTTGCAGCAGCTGCACTTGAATTGTGCAATTTACAATGACACTACTTTAATACTGTGGCTGGCCATTCAGTGCAAGAATCACATACTCAATACAATATTCTAATGGACACATTTTATTTTGAATTCCATTTTCTATTAATGTTATGGTGTACACAGAATTTGCTTACCTGTGAGCCTTACTGGTCTATAGACAAACTGTTTCACTGCTCTTTAATAGCTCAGAAGTGTATCATATGTGTCCATGGTGCCATGATATTGACAATTGGGTATAAGAGTCACTTTGGTCAGTTGTTTTCTTTAAACAAATAATAATAACTAAGCTTGATAATTGCTCAAATGTTAAAAAATCAAATAAAAACAGCTTTTATTTTGTTCTCTTTTATATGCAAATGTTATTTACTGGAGGCTAACATTTTCTTTACTACGCTGGTTCTTGCAGTGTAACAGTGAGAGCACTGGCAATTGTAGATGTCACATCACCATTGTGCAGAGAGATATTTCTCTCTGTATTTGAGATCCTCTCCCACCTCAGGAAATAACACCTGAGATGGGAGGGTACCTAAAATGTAGAAATTGCATAGCACCCTAATTGTATATAAAATGGTAGGTTTCATAGCAGTATAATTGCATATACAAGTATTATATTAGATGCTGTATTTGTTTTACATTCTAAAAACGTTACCTATTTTGCAGAGGATATTTTACATTTATGATGACAGCATTTCTTAACAGAACACAGAACAGAAACCAGTGACAGAAGAGGGTAGCTGGAGTTTCAAGTGAGTGGAATATGAATCAAGAACAATTAATCAATACTAATGTGTAGTTTGTCAACGTGGAGAGTGGTTCAGATTGGCTGAAGGACAGCTACATATTTCATACTTCGGTGTTTACTGAAAGAAATTTTTAATTAACATTTAGGTACCGGTAAGTACTTTTGTCTATTTGGAATCTATGTGGCATCATTTCACCTAAGAAAACTTCAACAAATAATTTACTCCTGTCATACCAACACTATTTCCCTTTGTTGTTGTTGTTTAGTCATTCAGTAATATCTGACTCTCCGTGACCTTATAGACCTTAGCACGCCAGGCACATGTGTCAGCCACGGCAATCCATTAATCTCATCTACCCATCTCTGCCTCTGCCATTCCCATTCTTTGTGTGCCTTACATTCTTTCCAGCATCAGAGTCTTTTCTAGGGAATCCTGTCTTCTCATGATATGGCCAAACATGTTAAGCTTTAGCCTCGTAATCATACCCTCAAGTGAAATGCCCAAGGGACTCTAAGCAGTTTTCTCCCAAATAATTAAAAAGCGTCAGTTGTATGGCTCTCCGCATTCTTTATGGTCCAGCTCTCACATCCATATGTTACTGCTGGGAATACCATAGATCTCACAATGCGTGCCTTTGTTCAGCATTTAATATATTTGCTTTTAAATAGCTTGGTATAGCTCACAACTTCATTGAGGTACACAAGCCCCTTCACTACAAAAAGGTAGTGCTCTAGAAAGGGACTCAAACCATACCATAACCTTATAAAGTGGTTCCTTGGTTCTCGTCCTTAATCCATTCCAGACAGATGAGTGCCAAACAGGTTGATGGTCTTGTTTTTGGATATAACATCTTAAAACTAAACAAGCATAAAGAAAAAACAATAATTACCTCAGATAACATTGAAACTTATACTATTCGAGGGCCCAATAGGATTGTGGCTATGTAGAGGAGGAGAAGTAGTAGAGAGGTTATTGCTTGGAACTTTGGTTCTTATAGGCACAAGCTACACTTTGGTTCTTATAGGCACAGGATGCAATTTAGGTGTTACAGGCACAGGATGCACATTGGCTCTTGAAGACACAGACCGCACATTAACTTTTACAGGCACAGGATGCACATTAGCTCTTACAGGCACCGTCTACAGAATGGCTCTTACAGGCACAGACTGCAGATTGGCTCTTACACAGGCTGCAAATCAGCTCTTACAAATGCTGTACTTTGGCTCTTACACAGGCTGCAGTTGGGCTCATACACAGGCTGCACTTGGGGTCCTACACAGGCTGCACTTGGGCTCCAACACAGGCTGCACTTTGGCTCTTACACAAGGCTGCACATTTTCTCTAACACAGGCTGCACGTGGGCTCCTACACAGGGTGCACTTTGGCTCTTACACAAGGCTGCACATTGGCTCTTACACAACCTGCACTTGGGCTCTTACACAGGCTGCACTTGGGCTCTTACACAGGCTGCACTTGGGGTCCTACACAGGCTGCACTTGGACTCCTACACAGTCTGCACTTGGGCTTTTTCACAGACTGCCCATTGGCTCTTACACAGGCTGCACCTTGGCTCTCAAACAGGCTGCACCTTGGCTCTTATATAGACTGCACATTGACCCTTACAAAGGCTGCACATTGGCTCTTACACAGGCTGCACTTCGGCTCTTGAACAGACGTGATGCAGAGTGTCACAAGCATGTTGACTTTCAAGCAATCGTCGAGTTCCGAGCAATTGATCAGATCAGTCCCATGCATCAAGCAATATTCCCCCCTATGAGATATATCGAGTACCAAAAACAATGAAAACCGGAGGTGACAGGAACTGAGATACCAGTGTATTTTATATTATGTATAGCATGACACAACTCTATCTTTAATACTATGCAATCTTGACGCATGGCATACCATATCACTACTCAAAACAGGCAATTCTAGTCCTAAAACTCAGCATCTTTTTTACTACACTAACCTTTAAATACAAGAGAAATTAAGAATTTGTTATTTCTCACACTGATGATCATCAACACCCTGGCCCTCACTTTTCTCCCCCTAGACTAGGCAGGCTATCCAACTTAATTAAAGAGTTGTTGGTCCTTTTCAGTCTTGATTGAAGCCATTGTCCACATCTTCTGGGCCAGGAAAAGGCCCATCAATTAAAAAACAAATTACTCTACTATCAGAGTTCCTTGGAGTAGGCACCCCCCCCCCCCCCCCGCTGCAAATGGTGGTTGCCACGCCTGCTGTGTCCTATATAGGGTTTCTGAGCATTCTGATTGGCTGAAATATATGTCATATTTCAGCCAATCAGAAGGTTTTTTTTGTTGTCACCCTGTTCAATATCAATTTTAAAAATCTGGATCGATCAGTTGCTCAGATTTTACATCTCTCAATCTGAGCAATATGATTGGTCCACATTTTTAAAATGTGTTGAAAAAGTTGAATCATGTTGCACTATATTCAAATCCTTCAGGCGATTCATTAAAGTGCAAAATAATAATTGGACTGTCTTAATCGGAATTATGGGGTATGTCACCTTAATAATAAGTGAAAAAAACATGGTACATGCAAAAAAATTGAAGTAACGTTTAATGTGTAATAGATATAGAATTGTGCAGACTGGAAAACAAGACTCTGAACTATGATCTAAAGTAAATTCAGAAAAGGCTAGAATAATTTATATTTTGTGATATTTTTGTTGGAGCCATACATTGAAAGGGTTAAGGAAAAATGCAGTAAATGTGCGCACCTTGGAATTATTGTCATGCTTTTTTATTTTTTCCTTACCTCATGTGCACTCATTTCTCAGGAATGAAAAATAATGCAACGTCATTTTCCGCTTAATCCTTGTCTTATGTTCTCTCTTGCAGTGGGATTTAATTTAGTCCGATAAAACTCTGATAAAACCACATTAACAGCTTTTTTGTTTTAATTTTACATATAAATTAAAAATAAGCTTGAGACAAAGTCTAGCCATGTGTTCTACTTTATAAAAGCTGCTGAACATCAAAAGCTCACATACTTTTAAAGTGAGACAGTGACAGGATACACTGGGAAAAACTGTCTTGCTGAGAGAAACACTGAGTATAATACAAACCTTGTTCCATGAATTGTATCCACTTTAAACTGCTAGAGCAAGTTCAATCCTGGAGAGCTACACACAGGACATGATTTGAGGATATCCCTGCTGCGTGCAGGCAAGACTATTGCTTTTCTGTATACAGAAAATAAATTGTCAAATCCAGGCATGTGTGAGGCTCTACAGTACAGAATTTGCCTAACCCTGTGGAAGCGTGATGAAAAGCGCTCAGAGGAGGAACCAAAATAACCACTTCTAAATCACATATATAGTTGTGGAACAAGAACGTTGGTCACGTTTGCGGCTTTGTCATGCTTTGCGAGCCAAGCCGGACTTAGGCGGCAATGAGCGCCAAAGTTGCGAATTGCAATGGTGTATAAGCGGGACTTAGTTGGTTCTCATGCCGAGACACGCAGGACTTAGCTGAAATTAGCTGCCGCTTATCCCGAGAGACACTTGGGACTTGGCAAAAATTACAGACCGTATGAATTAGGACCATAGGCATCCAAGATGGACTGCGGGGCTTGCAAAAGTACAACATTAATGGCCGAACCACCGAACTGGGTAAACATGCAAAACCCACACAAATATGCCTCAAATTCTCTAACGCACTGACACACACGAAAATACGCAAATGCATGAAAACGAGGCTGAAACACATAAAAAATACCCTGCAGGCAGTAGGTGTTACACAAAGGCAGTTAGACTTACACGGACCATGCCAGACACGCAGCCAATGATCGCGAGGTACGCAGAACATAGAAAAAATGTGCCATAAACCCGAAAATTGCAAAACAACACTATTTGAGATGCAAAATGACGGGAAAACAGTAAGCTGCGCATGCGCAAGTTTGTCCTAGCGCTCACACTCTATAAATACTGAAACTATCCAGAATTTTCTCTCTTTCTCCTCAGATGATGTGTTCTGTGGAAAAAATTTCTTCAGAGACTGTTAACTCTTGAGAATTTCTAACAACTGCATGTACAGATAATAGGTAAAGTGATATTATTTATTAATGTATTCAATAATTTCTTTAACAAAAAAATAATAATATATATATATATATATATATATATATATCACATTTATTGTAACTTGGCCTCTTTTCACATACAAAACTCTATGTACCAGTCTTAAGAATTGCATACAAATACAGAACAGTGGTTTTACTTCGAGGATGAACTTTGATGTCACTTGGACTCTTTGTAGAGGACCACTCTTTCACATAGAAAGCTGTATGTGCCATTCTGAAGAACTACAAACAAAAACAAAAAACAGTGGTTACATTCCAATGACAATAATATTTGTCAGCTGGGCTCTTTTTAGAGGACCACTATTTACAACAAAAAACAAACAAACCAGTGGTTACATCGCAGAGACAACATTATTTGTCTGCTGGGCTCTTTTTAGAGAAACCACTCCTAAATTACATAAGAAGCAACCAAAAAAATAAAATAATTGACAAAGCACTCCACAAAACAACCATTAGCTGTTTCATTTATTCTGCTGTTACATTAACTTTTAGTTTCTAAAAACTGAGAGCCTATTGATACAGGGACTATGTATATATGTTTGCTTTCGTCATTTAAACATCTGTTAAATAACATGTAATACTTACTACTTTTTGCCTATGTATTTCAAATTGATTTCTACATGTATTTCAAGTTGCTTTCCACAGTTGTAATGTGTTTGATCACATTGGCCCTCATTCAATTGCAATTTGGCCAATTGAATAGGGCTCTAAATAAGCACACAGCATATATTTTTTAAAGAAGTTTTTAGTTAGTGAAAACCTTGCTTTTGGATAGATGCTTACTAACTAAAAACTTATTTAAAACAAATATGTTATGTGCTTATTTAGAGCCCTATTCAATTGGCCAAATTGCAATTGAATGAGGGCCCTTGTATGTATTTACAGCATTTACAATTTCAATGTATAATTACAAAGATAATATTGATCCAGGGAGTAATAGATAGATAGATACTACTATATTATTACATAGACAAACAATCTCTATAAAAAAATAAATAAAAATAAAGGTAACAAGGGTAAAACACTCACCTTAGGTGGCAAACAGCATTTCCAAGCTACACATTTAACTCCCTTCATTTTTGTCAGGCAAGTAGCTAGTAGAATTATAAGACACATAGTACAAAGAACGACAACCCAGAGCATGTATCCTAATCTGCCATTTATATAAATGTTCAACAATGATATCTCATACAATACAAAATGACATTTGGAGAATTAAGTTGCTTGTATTGTGACTGCCATTCAGAGGAGGTCCAGGAAGACTGATTGCTGAAAGGCATCTAGGTGCTTGGTCACATAATACATGCTCTGACAATATTCAATCTCAGGGCAAGAAAAAACTTGTTACAACCTACTACATTTTTCCTAATACGATCTAGCCAAACAATTGGCCATTTTAGCTTTATTAGGCATTTGGCATTTAGCTCTGTTCAGCTTTTTTAGGCATACTCTGGATAGGCATGATAGCCACAATTTAAGAAGTTTCCGCTGCTAATGGCTTGTCATAAAATTAACAATTTTATGAAGGAAATTATACAGACTTAGTGATATCTTCACAGATGCAAAACTCACAACATTTACATGAGAAAAGAACATTATCATGCAAACACAAAACCTGTGTAGGGAATTAATTTATCTTACCTTGACATGTTAAATGAAACAATGTTGGTAGGAAACATGGATATGATATTGATAATATAAAAGGGGGTTACAACTCAAGATCACATAATCCCATACTGAAAATTGTGTGAATTTTAACACATTGTCCTTTAAATAAATGATGGAACATTTGTGACTTCATTGTCCCTTTAACAGTTTTCATAGGTCTTCTGGGTGAATGATCATCTTGACTGGCTGATGAGCAATTCAGCTCTCTGATATATCAGCAAATTTGAACAAATATCACCCAAAACTTTTCTTTTTAAAAGAATAACTATAATAATCAAAATATTCTGTCTATACCAGCAGACTAAAGACTACATATTTATCTAAATATCTTCATGATGTTACCTCCGGTGATAACAGGGTTAGTATCAACGCTTCATGGTATAGACATAAACGAGAGCTGGTAAATCCATAAATCACAGTTTCATGGAGAAGGTTATTGAGCACCTCATGGATATCGTTCTTTGTTGTCCAACACCTTTAATAGGATTGCCAGTGTGAGATACCTATCAGTGCGAAAAAACTTCTCCCCGACATATTACTGTTGTGTTTGGAAATAAGGTCATAGTTGATCTGGCACCATAGAACTCATCTAAGCTCTAGTATTCAATGCAAGATTCGGCTGAAGGCCTGTTTTTGCTCCTAGAAACAACAAAGACTATACTACAGAGACAGCAATACCGCATGGTCCTTCTTGCTCCATTTGTGGTCCAATCTTAAAAACTCAGGCTAACCAGACACATTTTTAATCAGCTAACAACCTGGGGATGAATAGGAGGACAATGGGGAAAGACTTGCCAGATGTCTGTGCCTATGCAAGTCACTACAGATTCACCAAGTCCCCCTCCCCAATATTGTAAATACCCCTGGACTTTTCACAGACCCATTTAACTCCAGAGACAAGGAAGACCCCGCTGTTATAACAGTGTTCTACATTACTTGTTGCCTAACCAGATTACATTTCTTTACAATCTACTTAGCTGGTTGGCTAACGTGCAGTATGTGTGCTGTGTGCCATTTTATTGCATCTTCTGGGCTTTCAAGTACTGCTAGGAGCTTAGAGTTGTTAATAGTTACAAGGCACTTTGTCCAATAAAATCTCCTGGATGAATTGTAAGTTCCTCAAAGTGGTTATGAGAGTTTGTTATATGTTTGCAGCTGCTATAGACAAATTTCACTTTTCCGTCTTCCTGTAGCTAAACAAACACCTAATCGCACATCAGCTATCATGGATTTAAAAGAGCTAGTTTTAAACATTTCCAGAAGGTTTTTCATTGAAACTGATTGCTGGAAGAGTTAAAATGGCCTTTTTAATACCTGTAAAAATTACATTTGGAGGAGAGTGAGAAGAACGTCCTAATGTTTTAGCTTTATCAGGTCAGTCACTAGAGGGAGCAGCTGATATTTCTAAAGAGCTTCATGACTTGACACCATAATAAGAGTTTGCCAGAAGGACTTTGTTCTGAAAACAGTATGTACTGTATAGGAATAAACCCTTGCAACAGTCATTTTCCATGCAGACAAAAACGTTGGCATTTTTAAAACCTGTTCTTTTAAACGCAAAATAGCACATTTTTGGCTTTATTTTCTCTTTAATCAGACTATTATTCACAGTAATTTGTTTCATTCAGCTGCAAAAAAAAGGTGTTTGGGATCTATCTATGTATCTATCTATCTATCTATCTATTTATCTATCTATCATCTATCCATCTGTCCATATAAATATTTTTTAAGTTTGTTTTGCTTTCTTTATTATAGAACAGAGGGATTGTTACTCTGATCCTCCCACGTGGTAAAAGTATATGATTAAACGTTTATTATCTGAGATTAGTAAACATGCTTGAGAATATGATATATGGATTTGTCTTTTAATCCTTATGTAATCCACAAACTAGGTTTCATAACTGAAAGGCCCAATAAACAAATGAGAGTTAAATTAATTTTGGATGTTATTTCCCTCACTGATCTGCAAATCAATTTATAACTTTTTCGACATGCATTTTTCTTGTTTTTTTTGTTATTCTGTCTGCCACTGTTAAAATACACTTACCATTAAAATTATAGACTGATCATTTCTTTGTCAGTGAATAAACGTTCAAAATCAGCAGGGGATCAAATACTCCCCCCCCCAGTGTATATATATATATATACACTGTATACACTCGAGTATAAGCCGACCCGAGTATAATCCGAGGCACCTATTTTACCACAAAATACTGGGAAAAATGAGGGACTCAAGTATAAGTTGAGGGTGGGAAATGTGCTGCCCCCTGTGTGCCTCTTGTGCCCTCTGTGCCCCCCTCTTGTGTGCCCTTTTCTTGTATCCCCCCTCTCTCTCCCCTGTGTCTCTTCTCCCCTCTCCCTCTCCTGTGTCTCTTCACCCCTCTCCCTTCCCTGTGTCTCTTCCCCCTCTCCCTTCCCTGTGTCTCTTTCACCCCTCCCTTATCACCCTCCTCATTCTCAACCCCCTCCTCAACCCCCCTCATCCTCCCTCCTCTTCCTCACTCTCCTCCTCATCCTCAACCTCCCTCCTCAACCCCCCTACTCATCCTCAACCCCCCTCATCCTCAACCCCCTCCTCATCCTCAACCCCCTCCTCAACCCCCTCATCCTCCTCCCTCCTCATCCTCAACCTCCCTCCTCATCCTCAACCTCCCTCCTCAACCCCCCTACTCATCCTCAACCCCCCTCATCCTCAACCCCCTCCTCATCCTCAACCCCCTCCTCAACCTCCCTCCTCATCCTCAACCCCCCATCCTCAATCCCCTCCTTAACCCACCTCCTCAACCTCAACCACCCCCTTAACCTCAACCCCCTCCTCATCCTCAACCTCCCACCTCAACCTCCCTCCTCATCCTCAACCTCCCTCCTCATCCTCCCTCCTCAACCCCCTCCTCATCCTCAACCCCCTCCTCAACCTCCCTCCTCAACCTCAACCCTCCATCCTCATCCTCAACCCCCCCCATCCTCAACTCCCTCCTCAACCTCCCTCCTCATCCCCCATCCTCATCCACAACCCCCCTCCGCATCCTCAACCCCCTCCTCAACCTACACCCCCATCCTCATCCTCAACTCCCCCATCCTCAACCCCCTCCTTAACCTCCCTCCTCAACCTCAACCTTCCCAACCTCAACCTCCCTCCTCATCCTCAACCCCCTCCTCAACCACAACCCCCCATCCTCAACCCCCCCTCAACCTCCCTCCTCATCCTCAACCCCCTCCTCATCCTCAACCCCCTCCTCAACCTCCCTCCTCAACCTCAACACCCCCATCCTTATCCTCAACTCCCCCATCCTCAACCCCCTGCTTAACCTCCCTCCTCAACTTCATCCTCCCCAACCTCAACCTCCCTCCTCATCCTCAACCCCCCCATCCTCAACCCCCTCCTCAACCTCCCTCTCCAACCTCAACTACCCCATCCTCAACCACCTCCTCAATCCCCCTCCTCATACTCAACCTCCTCCTCAACCTCAACCCCCATCCTCATCCTCAACCTCCCTCCTCATCCTCCCACCTCATCCTCAACCTCCCACCTCAACCTCAACCTCCCTCCTCATCCTCAACCTCCCACCTCAACCTCAACCTCCCTCCTCAACCTCAACCCCCCTCCTCATCCTCCACCCCCCTCCTCAACCTCAACCCCCCTCCTCATCCTCCACCCCCCTCCTCATTCTAAACCCCCAAGACGCCGGAAGGAGCGGGGCCAGGAGCAGAAGCTGCAGATGGAGGTAAGTGAGGGGAAAGGGAGAGGGGGAGGTATTTAGAGGGGTAGAATGAGGAGGGGGGCTTAGAATGAGGAGGGGGGTTTGGAATGAGGAGGGGGGAGTTTAGAATGAGGAGGGGGGTTTAGAATGAGGACAGGAGTTGAGGATGAGGAGGGGGGAGAGAAAGAGACACAGGGGGGTTAGAGAGACACAGGGTGGTAGAGAGACACAGGGGGTTAAAGAGACACGGGGGGTTAGAGAGACACGGGGGTTAGAGAGACACGGAGGGGTTAGAGAGACACGGGGGGAGAGTGACTCGAGTATAAGCCGAGGGGGCCCTTTTTAGCCTTAAAAAAAGGGCAGAAAAAACTCGGCTTATACTCGAGTATATAAGGTATATATATATCCCCTTCTGGATCGCACCTTGTCGTGGGGAAGGGATTTGTGTACTTCAATGAAGTTGTAAACTATAGCATGAGGAGTTACCCAAGATGGGCACATCATAGCAGAGAGGTCAGACAATTCACAGTCCACTGAAGAAGGAGACACATTGATAGATGTACCTGGTGTGCTGCAGACCATAGGATCACAGAGAGTTGGACACAACTGAATGACTGAAGAGCAACACTATATATATATATATATATACATTTTGATTGGTGGTTGTTAAAAATTATGAATGGAAGTGTTAGTTAATTGAGCTAGAAAGTTGGGTATTGTCAGCATAAATTACATTAAAAACTAATTCCACTCTCCTAATTAGTACATTTCACGTGATTAATTATATGTCATAGCGGGGACTGATATACTTAATGAGCATACCCAGGTTGATAGTTCAATACATGTACTGATGGGATAAAGCTCATTCTCCATTTCCACAATTGTGGTATCTCAAACTGGCAACTATCTCCATTAAATTTGAACAGAAAGGGTACAAAAAGTTGTTAACTTATCCCAGTAACATCTGTAGATCAGAATTATAAAACAATCTTACAATACAAGCACATTAATGTCTTATCATATTAGTCTGCTCTACATGTATAGACCTATCAAATGGGCAAAGTCATGTGGTTTATCATCCCCTTTTGTTAGACAGAACTAATTGCATGCGCCGATCCCAGCTATTAATATAATTAGAGTTAGCTGTTTTTAATCATTTTGATTGGAAGTGAGGTTGGATAATTATTGTCATTTAGGCTATTTCTATTAGTATAGGTTCTTCACATCTATCCTTTTACAGCTGTACATTTGACATTCAATACATTGATGCAATACAAATTAAGTAAATTGTCATCCAATATTACTTAAAATACACAAATATTTTTAGCATTCACCAATGCTCTGCTTTTTTTGTATAGCAGGGTGCTATCATTTTTCCCTCTATAATGTTTAATGGTCTGAAAATGTCACCAGGTGGCAGGTGTGTTCCAGTATTCTGAAAATACAACATCCCGTTGCTTGCTGCTCAAAATGATGATGAAACTGGATTCAATATAATTCTCCCCAAATAATAATAACTATTGTACATTAACTATTAAATAACTTAAACATTAAGTTAACTAAAGCCATAAAGGAACACAATAAGCTCTTGAAATAGGGAAATGGAGACAAATATAATTTGTATAATAATCATATCTCAAACAAATGTATTTCTTGGAAGAATACAAAACATTTAACTTGAAAATACTTACTTGAAATCATAAAAAGTAATGCCTACATACACCTGTGCAGATTTTTGAATGAATATAAGGGCATTTGTTTTGCCCCAAAACTTTGACTAATATTGTTGCTCATGAATATAGATGTTACACTGTATATACAGTTGTGCTCAAAAGTTTGCATACCCTGGCAGAAATTGGCATTTATTTTGAACATATGACTAATCATGCAAAAAAAAGTATTTTATTGAAGGATAGTGATCATATGAAACCCTTTATTACGACATAGTAGTTTGGCTCCTTTTTAATATGATAACAGATAATGATATAATGATAACAGAAAGAATCCAAAAGGCCCTAATCAAAAGTTTACATACCCTTGAATGTTTGGCCTTGTTACAGACAAATATATTTATTCAAAATGTACTTTTTGAATATGTAGCATGCAAGCTAGTAGCAAGCAATGCAACACTCAAATTTATATGGGCAGGATCCACTTACACTGAGGTTTTTAATCAAACTAATACTTTTTACAGCAAAGTAATGCTTATGATCCTACATATGGATGCAATATATGGACTGAGAACTACTAGATGTGCAAGCCGGTTTTGCAGAGGCACAATAAATCAAACTGCTAATATCCGATCACAGAGAAAACAAGAGAGTTCAAGAAACAAATGTACCTCCGCTTCATAGACTGTTCTAAAGCCTTTGACTGTGTGGATCACAATTTTTTTTTGGCAATATCTTAAAGAGATGGGGTACCAGACCATCTCATCTGCCTGCAGAAGAATCTGTATGTGAACCAAGAATCCACAGTTAGAACTGAACAGAATAGAACAGCGGAATTGTTCAAGATCTGGTAAGGAGTGCGACCACGTTGTATATTGTCATCTTATTTATGTGGAATGCATCATGCGTAAGGATGGTCTGAAACAATTCAAGGCCAGAATTAATATTGCTAGGACAAACACCAACTTCCTCAGATATGCAGATGATAGTACTCTGATGGCTGAAAATGAGGAAGATCTAAAGGGCCTAATGAGGAGGGTGAAAATAGAGAGTGCAAAAGCTGGCCTGCTGCTCAATGGTAAAAAGACAAAGATCATGGCAAATGCCAATCTCAGTGCCTGGCAAACAGATGGGGAAGAAGTGGTGGCAGTGTGCTGCGGACCAGAGAATCACGGCAAGTCAGATACAAGTAAACAACAGGTAGTTTCATAGGGTGGCTGATCACCTAAATGGTTAACTCCCTGCAAAACGCAGTCTACAGATTGCTAGTTGGATTGATGATCTTAGCAGAGATAGATATTCCGTTTTATTTAATGTTGACTACAATATATGGAACAATGTACTCCTCCTGTCTTGTCTAGTACACATTTTAAAAGTAATAACCCTGCACTAATCACTATATAGCAAAATTACAGCAGGTTTAAGAACAAAAAATAGGATATTGTTTATTATGTCATTTTCATTATACAACATCAAGAGTAACATACAACCCAATACTCAAGGGATTAATACATATCAGGAAACCATGCTGCCTAGTAACAAATGCTCTATTGCATATAAGTACAGTGTAAAATATAAAATGTATTTAGTAAGGTGAATTAATAAGTTAATATGAATTAATAAATGAATATACTTTACCTATAGTTTGTCTTACGCACCTCACCTGCATTTTCCGTCCTTCCTAATAGTGTATTTTTGTACCTCGTACGTCCCTGTCAAAGTCGTACGTACCGTCTGTGTTTTGTGCGCTTCAGGGTCGTGTAGCCTCGTTTTCATTTTTTTCGGGCGCCATTTTATTTCTCGTTTAGCCGATTTCCGAGTACCGAAACTCTGCAAATTTGGCTTAAATTCAGGTGCAATCTCACTCCCAGATGTCTTGGCTGTCCCCCCATGCTGTGTGTGTGTGTGTTTTTTTATTGTGTTTTTTGTGTTTTGGGATTTGCGTGTTTTGGCCGTAAATAGCCTATTTTTGCTAGCAGTCTAAGTGCTCCGACCTCCTGCGTGTTTCAATGCCTCAGCTACTCGCCTAGCCTCGCGAAGATCGCCTAAGTGCTCAGAGCTCAGAAGGTTTCTATGCATTAACGTCTCGCCTCTCTTTGCGAGGCTCACAAATGTGACGACGAATCACAGTTTGACAATTACAATATGTGATACAAAAAATAAACATATATTGAATCTATAAATGCGATGGTCACATCTATTCAATTTCGAAAAATATAAATAATTTAAAAAATAATATATTTAGATATATAAAGGTAATAGTTCCTTGCCGCAGTTACGGAGCTTGTTCACACTCAGTAAAATAATCAAGACATTCTCATTTTCTATTGGTTCCTAGAGCTGTTTCTCACCCGTAAAGCTTGGTTTGGATAGTCTCTACATAGAAATTTCTTGCAGATAAGGCAGGATTTACAGATGTGGGCACCATGCCTTTAAGGCATATTAAAGTGATGTGGGTTATTAATGCATTTGATAGAGGAGAATTTATAGTGTCTGAAAAAAAAATGTGCATGAAAAAATTCCAGCTAAACCGTTAGCCTGAGTTTGCTGAATTTCTTGCATTTGCAAAGAGTTTTCTCTCAATGTTGACACCCCTGAAATTCCCAGGGAAAATTTGCATAACTTATACATTGTTTCTTTTTGCCTGGGGATTGTGCAGACATGCTCAGTTAGCACCTGTATTCTGCCCTCCAATAGGAAGTCACATTATGTCAGACACATTCCTTTCCTTTAGATTTCTGTCCCTTCATTCATTTCTCCCCAGCCCCACAGAATTGCCCTGTGACCTCCCTCAGCCCCACTGATTTGCCCCCCAGCCCCAGAGAATCTCCCTGTGACCTCCCCCAGCCCCAGTAAAGTGCCCCCAGCCACAGAGAATTGCCCCGTGACCTCCCCCAGCCCCAGTAAATAGCCCCCCAGCTAGAAAGAATTGCCCCATGACCTTCCCCAGCCCTAGTGAATTGCCGCTCAGCCCTAGAGAATTGCCCCACAACCCCAGAGAATTGCTCCACAACCCCAGTTAATTGCCCCCCAGCCTCAGAGAATTGCCCTGTGACCTCCCCCAGCCCAATTAAATTGCCCCCTAGCCACAGAGAATTGCCCAGTGACCTCTCCCAGACCCAGTGAATTGCCCCCAGCCCCAGGGAATTGCCCTATCACCTCCCCCAGCCTCAGAGAATTGACCATGGAACTGCCATGTAACCCACCCCAACCCCATTTTTTTGCCCCCAACCCCAGAGAATTGCCCCCCAGCCCCAGAGATTGCCCCACAGCCGAAGCGAACTGCCCCATGACCTCCCCAACCCCAGTTTTTTACCCACAACCCAGGGAATTGCCCTGTGACCTTCCCCAGCCCCAGTGAATTGCCCCCCCCAGACCCAGAAAATTGCCCCCCAGCCCCATAGAATTGCCCCGTGATCTCCCCCAATCCCAGTGAATTGCCCCCCAGCCCCAGAGAATTGCCCTGTGACATGTCCCAGGGAATTGCCCACTAGCTCCAGAGAATTGCCCTGTGACCTCCCCCAGCCCAGTTAATTGCCCTGTGAACTCCCTCTGTCCCAGTTAATTGCTCCGTGACCTCCCTCTGCCCCAGTGAATTGCCCCATCATCTGCCCCAGCCCCAGTGAATTGCCCTCCAGCCCCAGTGAATTGCCCTCATGACCTCCCCCACATACAGACAGAATCACTCTCACTCACAAAGACATACACACTCACTGACACACACATTCACAGACACACACACTCACAGACACACAAACGTACTCACACAGACACACACACTCACAGACACACACAGTCACTCATAGACTTACACAATCACTCACAGACAAACACACTCACTCACACATTCACTCAGACACACACTCACTCAGACACACACACTCACTCACACACACACCCACAGACACTCACTCAAACACACTCACTTACACACACACTCACACAGACACTCACTCACACACTCACTCACACAGACACACACACTCACACAGACATACACACTCACTCACGCACTCACTCACTTACACAGACACTCACTCACACACTCACTCACTCACACAGGCACGCACACTCACTCACATAGACAAACACACTCACTCACAAAAACACACTCACTCAGATACTAACACAGATACTCACACAGATACTCACTCACGCAGATACACAGACACACTCAGCCAGAATTTCCCCATGACCTTCCCCAGCCCCAGTGAATTGCCCCTCAGCCCTAGAGAATTGCCCCACAGCCCAAGAGAATTGCCCTCCAGCCCAGATAATTGCCCCATGACCTCCACTAACCCCAGAGAATTGCCCCCCACCCCAGAGAGTTGCCAGTGACCTCCCCCAGCCCTATTAAGTTGCCCCAGCCACAGAGAATTGCCTTGTGACCTCCCCCAAACCCTGTGAATTGCCCCCAGCCTCAGAGAATTGCCCTATCACCTCTCCTAGCCTCAGCGAATTGCCCATGGAACTGCCACATAACTTACCCCAACCACAGTTTTTTGCCCCCAAACCCAGAGAATTGCACTTCAGCCCCAGAGGTTGCCCCACAGCTCAAGAGAACTGCCCCATGACCTCCCCAACCCCAGGGAATTGCCCTATGACACTCACTCAAACACACTCACTTACACACACACTCACACAGACACACACACTCACACAGACACTCACTCAGACATACACACTCACTCACACAGACACTCACACAGACACTCACTCACACAGGCACACACACTCACTCACTCACTCAGACACTCACTCACACAGATACTCACACAGACACACTCACTCACTCACACAGACACTCACTCACACAGACACACAGGCAGACACACACACTCACAGGCAGACACACTCACAGGCAGACACACTCACAGGCAGGCACTCACTCAGGCAGGCACCCAGGCAGGCAGGCACACAGGCAGGCAGGCACACAGGCAGGCAGGCACACACTCAGACAGACACACACACTCAGGCAGGCACACACACACTCACTCCCTCACGCAGGCGGGCACACACTCAGACAGGCACACAGTCGCACACAGTGACACACTCATGCAGGCAGGCAGACACACACGCAGACAGACAGACACGCAGGCAGACAGACACACACACACACAGGCAGACAGACACTCAATCGTGCTGCGCTCAGTAGAAACAGTGACATGACGGCTGACGTCACCACTGCTGGCTGATTGGCTCAAATGCCAATCAGCATGTGCATGTGCTCCATATTGAGAATTCCTCATTAGAAAGGTGCAGCCCAATATGCAAATCTCAGTTGCTGGGGGGTGTCAACTTCACCCCCAGTACATTTTTTATTGTATTGCAAACACAGTTAGCATGTTTTCATGCAAACGTTTTTGCTAGGTGGGTCATGATGCATTCACACACTCAATCACAAAGACACTCATTCACACAGGCACACACACTCACTCACACATTCTCTTACATAGACACACAAACACACTCACTCAGGCACCCACTCACTCACTGACACAGACACTCACTGACACAGACACTCATTCACACAGATACTCACTCACACAGACACACTCACTCACTCACTCACAAAGACACACACTTACTCACATACTCTCTTACATAGACACTCACACAAACTCACTCAGACACTCACTCACTGACACAGACACTCACTCAGACACTCACTCACACAGATACTCACACACACAGACACACACACAGGCAGACACGCTCACAGGCAGGCACTCACTCATGCAGGCACTTACTCAGGCAGCTACACAATCAGGCAGACACTCACTCACTCAGGCAGGCACACACTCACTCATGTAGGCAGGCACTCGGGCAGGCACACACACAGGCAGGCACTTACGCAGGCACACACACACAGGCAGGCATGCACATACTCAGACACTCAGGCAGGTACACACTTGGGCAGGCACACACTCAGGCAGGCACTCACTCATTGTGGCAGACACATGTTAAGGCAGGCATGCTTTTAGGCAGGCACACACACAGGCAGGCATGCACTCACTCAGGCAGTCACACACTCAGGCAGGCATGCACACACTCAGCTAGGCTCACAGGCGGGCACTCAGGCAGGCACGCACACATTCTGGCAGGCAGGCACTCACTCACTCACAAAGACACAGACACACACTCACTCTTACAGAAATACACATACAGACACACACACACACAGGCAGACACGCAGGCAGACACGCTCACAGACAGGCACTCACTCATGCAGGCACTCACTCAGGCAGGCAGGCACACACCCACTCACTCAGGCAGGCACTCAGTCAGGCAGGCACACACTCAGGCAGACACACACTCACTCAGGCAGGCACACACTCAGACAGGCACACACACACTCACACAAGCAGACACACACTCAGGCAGGCACACACTCACACAGGCAGGCACACACTCAGGCAGGCACTCACTCATTAACTCAGGCAGGTACACACTCAGGCATGCACTCACTCACTCAGGCAGGCACACACCCACTCACTTTCTCAGGCAGGCAGGCACTCAGTCAGGCAGGCACACACTCAGGCAGACACACACTCACTCAGGCAGGCACACACTCAGACAGGCACACACACACTCACACAGGCAGACACACACTCAGGCAGGCACACACTCAGGCAGACACACACTCACTCAGGCAGGCACACACTCAGACCGGCACACACACACTCACTCACTCATACAGGCAGGCATACACTCAGGCAGGCACACACTCACACAGGCCGACAGGCAGACACACACGCTGGCAGACAGACAGACACACACACACAGGCAGACAGACACTCACTCGCGCTGCTCTCAGTAGCAGCAGAGACGTCACGGCTGACGTCACCACTGCTGGCTGATTGGCTCAAATGCCAATCAGCATGTGCATGTGCTCCATATTTGGGGTTCCTCATTAGAAAGGTGCAGCCCAATATGCAAATCTCAGTTGCTGGGGGTGTCAACTTCACCCCCAGCACATTTTTTATTTTATTGCAAAAACGGTTTGCATGTTTTCATGCAAACGTTTTTTCTAGGTGGGTCATGATGCACTCACACACTCACTCACTCATGCAGAAGCACTCACACAGACACTCACTCAAACAGGCACACACACTCTCTCACAGAGACACACACACTCACTCACACAGACATATACACTCACCCACGCACTCACTCACACAGACACTCACACAGAGACACACACACTCACACTGACATACAGACACACACAGACAGACAGACACAGGCAGACACACACACACAGGCAGACACACATACACACAGGCAGGCACACACTCACACAGGCACACAGACTCACTCACACAGACGCATACAGACACACACACTCACACAGACATACAGACACACACAGACAGACACACACACACAGGCAGACATATACACACACAGGCTGGCACTCACTCAGGCAGGCACACACTCAGGCACTCACACACTCACTCAGGCAGGCACACATTCAGGCAGACAATCACTCAGGCAGGCACACACTCATGCAGACACACACTCATTCAGGCACTCACTTACTCACTCACTCAGGCAGGCACACACTCAGGTAGGCACTCACTCACTCAAGCAGGCACACACTCATTCAGGCAGGCACTCAGGCAGGCACACACAGGCAGGCACACACACAGGCAGGCATGCACACACTCAGACACTCAGGCAGCTACACACAATGACAGGCACACACTGAGGCAGGCACTCACTCACTCAGGCAGGCACACACTCTGGCAGATACATGTTAAGGCAGGCACGCTTTTAGTCAGGCACACACACAGGCAGGCATGCACACGCTCAGGCAGGCACACACACAGGCAGGCACGCACACACTTAGGCAGGCACACTCACAGGCAGGCAAACACTCAGGCAGGCACTCACTCAGGCAAGCACTCACTCATGCAGGCATGCACACACTCAGGCAGGCACTGACAGAGGCAGGCACTTACTCAGGCAGGCATGCACACACTCAGGCAGGCAGGCACACACTTATGTAGGCACACACTCAGGCAGGCAGACACACACTCAGGCAGGCTCACAGGCAGGCACTCAGGTAGGTACGCACACACTCAGGCAGGAACGCACACATTCTGGCAGGCAGGCACTCACTCAGGCAAGCATGCACACACTCAGGCAGGCACACACTCAGGCAGGCAAGCACACACTCAGGCAGGTACTCACTCACTCAGGCAGGCACAGACTCACTCAGGCAGGCAGGCACACACTCAGGTAGGCAGGCACATGCACACTCAGGCAGGCACACGCTCACTCAGACAGGCACACACTCACTCAGGCACGCACACACTCAGGCAGGCAGACAAACGCACACACGCAGACAGGCAGACACACACACAGGCAGACAGACACACACAGGCAGGAAGACAGACAGACACACATAGGCAGACACTCACTTGCGCTGCGATTGGTAGCAGCAGTGACATCACGGCTGAAGTCACCACTGCTTGCTGATTGGCTCATATGCCAATCAGCATGCGCATGTGCTGCATATTGGGTTCTTCATTAGAATTTGGAGCTCAATATGCAAATATCAGTTGCTGGGGGTGTCAACTTTACTTATTTTATTGCAAAAACTATTTGCATATTTTCATGCAATCATTTTTTCTAGGTGGATTCTACTGGATGCATTTATAACCCACCTCACTTAATTATGCCTTTAATATTGCAAGTGAAAAGATTAACATAAATATGTAATGTATGGGGAAAAAAAGCTCCCACAGCCTTTTCAGGGGTGTACTGCAAATGACACAGTTTGATTAGCATGGGGGCCTCTTGTCGGCTTTTATAAAAGTTAAATATCTGTGAAATTTCCTGATGCTACTAAGCTTAAAAAAATAATAGATTCAGATACCCTTTAAGGTTTGTACTTTAATTTCTTCAAATATGTGCCCCTTCATTTTGTCAGTAATAAATTACAAAATTTTATCCAATTATTAAATAAATATTAAATTGCAAGTAAGATAATGGACAAACCACAAAGTTTAAAGGAACAGTATATTTTAATTTACTGACTATGGTTAGTATAATTATATAAAAAAAAGGTATTTAAGCACTATTTTGTTATAAAAGAATTGTTTTCTAGTATCTTATACAGAAAATATAGTATTCATGGATCAAACTGTATTATCTTAATGTAATAATTTAAAAAAACAAAAATTTGTTTCTCCTTTTCCCCAGAAGAGTTGAGATCTACAACTGGATATGACATGTTTTTCTTTTATATCATGAATCCACTGTAACTATTTCTGTAGCATTGCAGATTATATTTCCTTTGCATAATGAGAAAATCGATTGTAATAATGATAGTAGCAATATATTACTTTTGCAGGCACTTTTATGTCATCCTAAAGATCCAGATGGGTATTATTTCCACAAGAAAACTTAAAGGACCATTGTAATAATGTAGAAAAAAGGAGATATATATCTACCTGCAGCTGTATGTTTGACTCCACCCTTAAAATGTAGGTCATCATGTGACTTGGAGGAGAGACAGCCAGTAGTGATTAGAGAGGGAGAGGAGAGAGTGGTGTGGAGAGAGGGAGTAGTGAGGAGAAAAGGAGATGAATGTTGCGAGGAGGAGAGAGGAAGAGGGAATATGTGGAGAATTTGCAGCAGTAAGGGATCTGGAAGGGCCAGGAGTGTAGGAGAGATTGAGAGAGGGAGTGATGCCCTCAGTTAGAGACACGCAGAGCTCAGGGACAGAGGAAGAGGGGCCTGATCCCAGTGGTGGGGGGAAGTTCTGGGGAGGAACAGGCCTCAGGGACAGATGATGGAGGCCAGATCACCAGGCACAATCAGGAGGACAGGAGGCTTTACCCAAGCACAGGGCCCCATTTATAAACACAGTTGATGGTCCTCCTACGTGCAATCCATGTCCACACAAATATTCTACACAGGGGCAGGGATGTGAGGCCTTGCCACAGGGGCAAGATGTGGAAGGAGGTAACTAGGAAGGTGAGTGTCCTTGGAGTCTACATGAGGGATGTGAGGTCAGTGAAGCATCACTATGAAGACTGCAGTTGCAAGTTCAGGAGCAAGATATCGGAGGAGACCAGAACTGCAATAGCTAGGTGGTGGCCTTCCAGTGACTCTCCACTACAACAAGTGGGAGAGTATGCTGAGGGACTGGCTTACCTCAGTGATGGTGGAATTCCTGGCCTAGTGGACACTCAGCAACCAGGGTCCATGCCAGATGAATATAATATATCACTATCATCTTCTCATATACCAAAACATATACACCACAAACATAAATAACACATATCCAATGCAAATGCTGGCCATGAATAAAAGGGATGTGTACTCTTCCTGGATTAGCCTAAGGATATAATATACCTATTTGTCTAAAAAAAAATATTATAATTAACTTTTATTTGTAACGTGCCAACATATTCCGTAGCGCAATACAGGGGATAAAAAACAAGGAAAAAAAGCATTAATTAATTAATTACAACCCTGTTTTGAGCTTAGAATCTGTTTTTTCCCAAAGCATCCTAGAAGACTGAAAACTCACCACTTATAATCTAAAGGGAATGGAAGGGACAGAAACCAGGGAAATATTAAACAGAAAAGGAATAACAAGGGTCAGAAGAGAAGTGAAAGTTAGAAAGGTGAGAGAGAGAGAAGGAACAGAGGTGAGGGCTCTAGCATTTAATATGGTGTCTGCCCCTAGTGGTGAGATAATATATGCAAGTAGAAAAGTCAGGTAATTCCCATTCCACTATAGATTTAATCAGAAATGGGGTGGGAGGGAGGACAGAACTCCCAGAATTCAAAATAAGCAGTGAGGCCTACTGAGACCAGGATGCAGGTAACAATTGGGGCTGTTGGTGTGTATGAAACTCCCAGAATTCAGAGTAAGCAGTGAGGCCTAATGAGACCAAAATGCAGGTAACAATTGGGGCTGTTGGTGTGTATGAAACTCCCAGAATTCAGAGTAAGCAGTGAGGCCTACTAAGACCAGGATGCAGGTAACAATTGGGGCTGTTGGTGTGTATGAAACTCCCAGAATTCAGAGTAAGCAGTGAAGCCTACTGAGACCAGGATGCAGGTAACAATTGTGGCTAAAAGAAAAACAATAAAAATACTGTGTGAGGGACCGATAGAACAGGGAGAGAGGGAAAGAGAGAGAGAGAGAGAAAGAGAGTGCAAGAGTGTGCAGATAAGAGAAAGGAAAATACTTAGTGATGGGAATAATGGGAATAATTGTAAACATATAATTAAAGTGAATAAAACTCAAATAAATAGCCCCTGTATGAGTGAGCCCAATGCTGAGTATGCAGATACAAACTCTATAGAGCGAGATGAGCAGTGTAGTGTCCTAGCCTATCAAGAACAGTGTCTCATCATAATGTTGTTGACTATTGCTGATAGATGATCACAGATAGTTAGTATGATACACTGCACAGCAAGTTCAGCAGAGTCTGTGTCTTCATGAGATGTAAAGGACAGACCCTAACAGGGCTATTGATTTGATATGAGCCATAAAGCTCATAATACACATCCATGACATAAATGACAAATCATAGTTTGCAATTTATTGAACCATCCAGGATTAAAATATCACGAAGTCAGATATATAATAACACACTGAGATCATATGATCATTCAGTGTTATAATCGCATATATCATTGTTATCTAATTTCAGCACCCAGGACATTGGATGTCCCCATGGATACTGAGGTGGGGGAAGAGGCTGAGGCTGAGGCAGAAACTCAATACAAGAATCCTGGTTGTGCCCCCGGGCAGCAGGATAGGTGGTATAAGGAGGAGAAAGAGCGGCAGGACCAGCTGCCATATGAGGACCTATCCAGACCGCACCAGCACTCTCAACACCCTCTCCCTCAAGGTCATTTATGGAGGCAATCATAGAGGAAATGTTCCAGTATCAGTAGAGACGTGAGGCCATGACGGTGGGCCTTCCATGGATCTAAGCAGACAAATGAGGCACAGACTCAGAGGAGGATCTACAGGGAGATAAAGAGGCATAACGTGCAAGTGGAGACCTTCATGGTCAGGCTGTTGCAGGTGGCACAGAACCAGAGTGCGCTCATCCAACTGAACATGAACATCCAGCAGCATGCTCTGGCAAGCACCACCTCCTCAACGCCTGAACAATCTCCAAGTCTTGAACAGCCAATTCCCATCACACACCCCCATGCCACACCTCCATCTGCAATGCCTTCACCTCCATCTACAATGTTTCCCCATGCAACTCCCACAGATGTAGGAGAGGGTGTAGTGGCACAGAGAGTGGATCCCCTTGTGACCAGGAGTGGATGTATATAATTTATTGGTCAAAATGTTAACAGATTCATGCCTGTACACAGGGTAGATAATCATGGGCTATGTGATATTTAGTGATTACGTGCCTACACACTATTACATAGTCCACAATTCTCTTCTCTGTGAACATGTATGGGTATGGTTAACATTTCACCAATTGATGATCACTGAGTAATGCAATTGAGAAGAGATGATGTATCCCTTTATTATTACTGTATAACCTGTGTTTTTAACGTTAGGCAAATTTCACATCAAGTAAGTTAGTTTGTTCATCTGCATGCAGGGCTACAAAATAATGTAAGTAAACTATATATATACAGTGGGTTTCATATAGCCATGTCATTAATGACTTCCCCTAGCAGAATAGACTCTATAAATAAACACATGTATCATGTTCTCAGCACCCTGTTCAATGTTACATGTAATAAGTACCAATGCACATATGGCTGTGGAATGAATAATCCTAAAATACTATGTTAATCAAACGCAGCAGTTATACATGTCACCCCCTTAACAATATGAGATTAGACATTTTTTTCCAATTTAATTAACAGACATCAATGCTGATGAGCTTTGTTTTTCATCAATAATCATATGCTTGTGTTTAGATGTTATATTATCATCTGATAACACCTGTATACCTTTAAGATATGATATCGGTGTGGCTAAAAATATCGAATAGGATAGTGATAGCACTGTTGGCCTGCAGGTTGGGACCACATATAAACATTCCTTATGAGATTCCACATAATTGCTAAAGATCTGCAATTGGTCATGGCAACTGATTTTTCATGACAGATACAGCATGTTTTGCACTGCTTGTAGATGAACATCAGGTAATATGGTTTATTGTTACAGTAACAGTATAAAGCACTATGCTATATATACAGATATTGCTAGATTTTTCACCTCCTTATTTTTTAGTATATGACCATACACAGATCATGTCAGAGCCCTTTTAGACTTGTTTTCATTTTTCTAATCACACTGTGTAATTGATATATATTACATAATAAAGGAGTGATTGCATCTTTTTAATTGAGTAGATGAAGACACAATGTAAGTGTTATGTGCATTACTGGTTACTTCTATCATATAAAGGGATGAATGATAAAAAATGTATATTTATCTAATTATTGTTGCTTTGGTGTAATAACCACATGCAACTCTAGTAGATGCTACGTATAATTTTTTCTATCCTTCTGATGATCCTTCTGACCACCACCCCTTTAGTCTTGACCCATCCAGGATGGACTACATTTTTAAAACAGGCTGTTACTTTGGTTGAATAATGACTTCAGAGAGCTAAAAATATCTGGACTCTTATTTATGTGGTTGTAGGATGGTGAAATTGTACCTTGTCTGACCCACCTGTGTAGGGACTGGGCTCAGTAGCTGTTTTATAGTTATTTAATATGCTGTTATGTTATGTTGTTTACCCTATGTATGATTCTGTGTCCATTCTCCCTGATGCAGTTGATATTTAAAACCAAAAGTTCCATTGCTAGTCAGTAACTTTCATATGTAGAGTCAATTATGCTCCAGACTTGATAGGGGGAGGGTCACAGATATAACTGTCTCTGACAAGATGAATATGTCATGAATTTCAACAGCAGTAAAAGCAGTTCTTGATTTTTGTTTATATGCTGATCCTGTGTTCATATTTTTAAATGCTATATTAATGCAAGGGGATTTTACAGACATCTGCTGCTTTGGTGAAGGGATCAAAAATAACCTAATCAGCTTGGGTAGGTTTGGCCATGACAGCCTTATCAAGCCTAATTGAAGAAAGCAGATAGCCACATACAGTATTACCTTCAACCCTTCAAATTATGTCATTTTAAAAAGCCTCTTGTCCTCCTTGGCATCACTTACACTACACCAATAATATTAATGCATGGTCAGCTACATTTATGAATGTGCTCTCTGTATATAATAAACTTACATTATTATTATGCCGTAATCTAAGTGTCCATGTTTTTCTAATGGATACTGATTTGGGACATAAACATACATTACATTTGGTTAATGGTCTGGTTTGTGCATCTAGATCATGTTTCCGTTTCCTGTGTATAGTTGATGAGTATAAATAATATTTTCAGAAATCATTTGCATGAAGATATTAATAATATATGGATACCATCATAATCTATTTATATATCAATGGTTGATGGTAATATATGTCTTGACACCTATGCATCTGATTACTGTAAATATATGTTTCCATGTCAGGAATGTTATATTAATAGTGATTAAAGATGTTATGGCCAAGTGTTTACACTTTCCAAGTTAAATATAGAGTTAATATCATCATAATTTAACATCAGTTCCCATATTGGTGCACACAACAACTGAAATTTGAAATAAGTGAATGATGAAATACACTGCAGGTCATTACTGTGACTTAGGTGTGGTTTTACAGATGTCTCCTTAATTAATATGCCCAAAGTGTGTCCAAGCACTATCTTATGCGAGAACAAAAGTAATACTAATTTTGGAATTTAATACTACCAAATCATCACTTTATAACACTCCTATGGCTCAGCATTACACTGAAGTAGTGTTAAACAAATCACATGTAAAAATTATAATAAATGAATACAATAACACTAGCTAGGATTTAATATATTTATTATAGGTATACATATTGTCACATGCACAACAGCAATGGGTCACAAGCTTCCTGTGGATGGTGTTTTCTGGTGCTCCTTCTACTTTTTCACAGTCTCCTTGTGCTGTTGATGACCTTATTCAAAAGCTAAAACTATGACTGTTTGTCATAATTTGGCTTTATGTCCCTGCTCCTATAACACCCTGTCCCTTACATGCTCCCTAACACAATCCTGTGCATGGCCTGTGCTATATAGTAATATTCCTGTTGAGGTTTACCTCCAGCATGGAATACTGGCTTACATTTAAATACATTTCCTTGATGACAATTCCCACACCCCAGTGTATAACACCCAACAGTATTGTGTAGATGACATACCTTCCCATTGACATACATAATTACTCTCAGTACTGTGATTTGGTCAGGATCAATGATGTTGATGGCCATTGTTAAGGGTATGGCTAGCCCTTTAATCCCATTCTGGAGCGCTACCTTGTCAGATTCCTTATATAATTTGCAGTCAAAGATGGAGAAAGCTCTATACAGTCAGTAAAAACACAACCTTGAGCTGAATGTGGCTCAGACCAAGAGCCTCTTATTGCAAAGTTCAAAATTAAACTGAAGAAAAGAGGGAAAATCATGAGACCAAGCAGATATGAAATAAATAATATACCTTGTGAATATGCAGTGGAGGTAAAGAATAGATTTAAGGGACTAGACATGGAAGATAGGGTACCTGAAGAACTTTGGACCGAAGTTTGCAACATTATCCTGGAAACAGCAACAAAGAATATCCCTAAAAGAAAGAAAAGTAAGAAGGCAAACTGGCTATCTGATGTGGCTTTGAAAGTAGCTCAGGAAAGAAGGAAAGCAAAATGTAGTGGTGGTAGGAAAACATTTGTCCAACTGAATGAAGAATTCCATATTGCAAGAAGAGACAAGGAGACATTCTACAATGAGCGATGTAAAGAGATCGAAGCAGATAACAGAATGGGTAAATCAAGAGGTCTCTTCAAGAAAATTGGGAACCTAAAAGGTACCTTTCTTGCCAAAGTGGGGATGATAAAAGATGAAAATGGTAGGGACTTAACAGAAGAAGATCAGATAAAGAAGAGGTGGCGAGAATACACTAAAGATCTATACAGGAATGATCTTAACAGCATTGCTGACCTCAATAGTTTGTCTAATGAGCTGGAGCCAGACATCTTGGAAGAAAAGAAAGATGGGCCCTGAGATGTGTTGCTAATAATAAGGCTGCAGGAGATGAAAATTCTACAGGATGATGCTGTGAAAGTGTTGCTTGCCTTATGCCAACACATTTGAAAAACTCAACAATGGTCAATAGACTGGAAAAGGTCAGTCTACATCACAATCCCCAAAAAAGGCAGTGCCAAAGGGTGCTCCAATTATAAAAAAAATGTCACTCATTTCACATGTCAGCAAGGTAATGCTTAAGATTCAACAAGTTTGACTTCAACAATATATGGACCGGGAACTAACAGATATGCAAGCCGGGTTTAGCAGAGGAAGAGGGACAAGAAATCAAATTGCAAATTTCCGCTGGATAATAGAGAAAGCAAGAGAGTTCCAGAAATGCATATACTTCTGCTTCATAGACTATTCTAAAGCTTTTGATTGTGTGGATCACTACAAAATGTGGCAAGTTCTTAAAGAGATGGGAGTACCAGATTATCTCATCCTTCTCCTAAATAATATGTGGACCAAGAAGCCACGGTCAGAACCGAACATGGTACAACAGAATGGTTCAAGATCGGAAAAGGAGTGCGACAAGTTGTATATTGTCACCTTATTTATTCAACTTATATGCAGAGTACATCATGCGTAAGGCCAGACTGTATGAATCCAAAAGCGGAATCAATATTGCTGGACGAAATATCAACAACCTTAGATACGCCTATTAAACTAATATGATGGCTGAAAGTGAAGAGGAACTAAATGACCCATTGATGAGTGTAAAAGAAGAGAGTGCAAAAGTTGGCCCACTGCTCAACATTAGAAAGCCGAAGATCATGGCAAACAGCAATCTTACTTCCTGGCAATAGGCGGGGAAGAAGTGGAGGCCATGACAGATTTATTTTTCAACTTATTCCCCTCCTGGGGAATTTCTATGTGGACCAAGTAGCTACGGTCAGAACCAAACATGAAGCAACAGAATGGTTCAAAATCGGGAAAGGAGTGTGACAAGGTGGTGTATTGTCACCTTATTTATTCAAGTGGAGGCAGTGACAGATTTTATTTTCCCGAAATACAAGATATCTGCAGATGTTGACATAAAAAAAAAACATTTGCTTCTGGGAGAGGAAAGCTATGGCCATTCTGGACAAGCTGGTAAAAAGTAAAGATGATAAACTATCAACAAAGGTCAGCATAGTTTGAACTATGGTATTCCCAGTAGTAACATA
The DNA here is from genome assembly GCA_027410445.1 of Discoglossus pictus. NCBI lineage: Eukaryota > Metazoa > Chordata > Amphibia > Anura > Alytidae > Discoglossus > Discoglossus pictus. The sequence goes on along the minus strand of CM050166.1, from coordinate 388,212,811 downwards.
CAGATGTGAGAGCTGGATCATAAAGAAGTCTGAGCACCGTAGAATTGACGACTTTGAATTGTGGTGTTGGAGAAAACTGCTTAGAGTCCCTTGGACTGCAAGAAGATCCAATAAATCAGTACTTTAGGAAATCAAGACGAACTGTTCACTAGAAGGTATGATCATGATGCTGAAGCTAATATATTTTGGCCATGTCATGAAATGGCAGGATTCCCTAGAAAAGACTCTGATGCTGGGAAAGATTGAAGACACAAAAAGAAGGGGACGACAGAGGCGGAGATGGATAGATGAATTCACTGAAACAATGAACATGAACTTGATGGAACTCAGAGGGGCAGTGACTGAAAGATGTACCTGATGTGCTGCGGTTCATAGAGTCATGCAGAGTTGACTGCGACTAAACAACTAAACAATAAAGCCCTTTAATAGGCATTGCATTTAGGCACCTGCTTTATACCATGTGGGTTTCCTTATTTGTATTAGCCACTTGAGCACTGGGGTCTAAGTTACCACTGAAGTTGATATAATATGTGGAGGTGTATAAATGCCAATAGTTGTTACTAGGTATATAATGACTCAAACATATTGAGTAAAAATAGCAACATATGTGCCTATGGGAATGTGAAGTATAATTTTCTAATGTACTTACCGTACATTGTTTTTTATAATTATTTTCGAAAAATACAGTATCTTTAACTGCTTTTGACAAGTCTCAGCAAGGCTTTTTAGATTCCTTATCAGCGGTATTCAGTAACATTTTGTGCAAAAATCAGCTACAGTAAGGCCTTACTCAGGTTCAGTAACTTGCGTGAGGACAATAAAATTCAATATTGATCACCTTTGAGTGAACAGCAGACAGTAACTAGATAACACTGGTGGTTTCAGACTATTTTGCAATGCTCTTGTGCTGCCCTGTAAAAAACACTGATATTAATTGGCAGGTCACTAAGTTGAAGCGCTATATGCAAAAAAATATTTCAATGGATCCTTGTATCTGAAACTTTAGCAGCTTCGTGGTAGACAAAGCCTCCTACCCCCATAGAACTTATAGTGGATGGATACCAGCAGCAGCTGCAGTTTGACAGCAAGTTTATTATTGAATATTAGTTTTTTAAAACATTGAATATGATTTTTTTTAATAACCAAAGCTTACTTAAATAATTAAAGTTTAAAAGTTGTTTGTCATTACCTAGAATAATAAAATATGTTTTCACTGAAACATTTTTCTGTGTCCCTTTAAAGAGCGTATTTGTCTAATCTATCCAAATAAATAAATTATAGCCGTAAAGCCAACAGTTATTCTTTAATCTCGGAATGAGAAAAGATTGCTTGGTGAGAAAAAAAAGCAAAACTTCAAGCCTCTATAGTAGCTTTGCACTAAATAAAAAAACATGCTTTTGACCCTCTGTCAAACATAGGCCAGATTTGGAACAACAATGGTTTTATCCTTATTTTTTGTTCTTTTTTGTGAAAGGATCAGTGACATAAGTCAAATGATTTTTCATCTTAGCTACCTCCTACATCAGTTAAACAAACCTATGTGCAGGTAGATTAACATTTTTCGGGTACATTGCTAGACACAATTGGAACATCTATTTTCAAGAATATTTTTTAAACTTGAAATTAGTTGAAACAAAGCAAATATATTGCAGTTATAACAAATCCAATTTGTGTTGTATGTCTTAGCAACTGGAAATGATGTCTAAGAATGAAAGTATGTTTGGGCAGTTCCACTAAGTACCCCCACTTACTTATGAAGAAGGCAGAGGGTTAATAATAAATGCCAGTAAACGGCAGTGTCTACTAATCCCATTCCCTGCCAAATCAGCACAGAGTGATTTATGATCCCTCTGCTTAGCCCAACCCTTTACCATTGGGTGGGCATTAAAATGAATTCAAAAACTCTGACCCTCCATGCTCTGAAATGGTAATGTGGGAGAAAATATGAGAAAGTGCATTATACTCATAACCGGCTTCCCTGTATAGCTTTTCAAGCCCAGCACACTAGATGGGCATACCAAAACTAAGCCCCTTTTGTGAATGAATAGTGAGCTTGAGTGCTGCCTACCTGGTGGGAACTAGTATTGTTTCAATAAAACATCCACTGTCTGGAGACATTGGCATCCTACTGTCTGGTGACATGTGCACAACCCCCTTCTAATCCACTTCATAAACATGCAGGGTGATACTACCTAGAGGGCATCCAAAGAGCCCCACTATATTTACTATAGTATTGGATGAGAGGGATACAGATTAGTAATGGTAATGGGGGGTTATGTGTTAACCTTTATTTTAATGTGTGTATGGTAGCTAATGAGTTCTGACTGGTTACACAGTTTTAAAGGGTTTTCTGGTTAAGTGTTTCTTATCAAGCTTAAAGGGCTACTGCACAATGAAAAGAAAATATACATGTTAAAGAGCTTTGATTCTCATTAAGAGCAGAATTAATCTGGGAAAACAGTAATTAAGCCTGATTTCACGATACATAGGTGGAGGCATTTATGATACACAGGTGGAAGTTGTGTGTGTCTGAAGAATTTGAATTTTTGGAGAGCAGTGCTTGTATTTCTGCGAGCAAGCAATCTGCTTCTGGGCCTGTGAGGCGAAGGGGTGTTGAGTCAGTTTTAGCCAGAATCAATGTAACAAAAGCTCTAGACCAGGGGTGTCCAAACTCGGTCCTGGAGGGCCACACACATGCCTGGATTTGATGATAACCCTGCTGTGCACAGGTGTGTCACTCACTTTTTCAGTCATCCTGATTGACTCACCTGTGCACGTAAAGGATATATTCAAATCCAGGCCTGGGTGCGGCCCTCCAGGACCGAGTTTGGACACCCCTGCTCTAGACTATTCCATATTCCCTCCACCCCCACTGCTTCCTCTGCTGATAGTTTTAAAATGCTCTTAGGAAGTGATGCAACAAACACAAAATGGATTAATTTTCTTATAAACATCATCTTCTAGAATTCTGATTTCCCAAAAGTTTTTTATGTCTATGGTTTACACACCTGTTAATGTTATTAGTTTGTTACATAGTTAAAAACAAGTGCCTTTTCTCTTGAAGTACAGTGGTTATTTAATGTGATTAAGCTGCAGACCTTCCAAAGTATCATTACACATTTGAGAATCAGTATAACTCTGTCAATAAATAAGGAGATTATAGATATAACAAAATCTGTAAACATGCCTAGATCTGGGATACTGATGCTGTGGCATGAATGAATCTGATGAGTAAGATGATGAACATGCATGTAGAAACATATAGGACTTTGTATAAGTGAATTCATTCATATTATTTATTTATTGTCTACAATATTTCTGTACATATTTCTATTTTAAGTTTCTATCCTTTCTTAAATTTGTTCTTGGTATATATATATATATATATATATATATTTATATATATATATATAAATATATGTGTGTGTGTGTGAGTGTGTGTGTATAAATTACAGTTATGACTTACTGTGACTTCCTTAAAAAAGTAGAAAATAATTTATAAACTTAAACATGCGGTTTTCAATGTCACATAAATCAAGTAATGGAAATAAATATTGACATTTAGAAATGAAAAAAAATCAAGCCTACTCAATAAATCAACATAATTTTGAATCCACAGGAATGTTTAAATTCATGCAGTTATAAAAAATGAAAACATCAAGAAAAATGAGTCTTCAGGGACAGTTGCTTTCTAACCAATTAAAGATAAGATTACTATTTTGCGGTATTCACAGTGTTTCCAAACCTGTCAGTGGAGAAGTTTATGGCTCTAGAGGGATTTAAAGATTCAGCAGAGATTGAACACAACTTCACAACTTCTGACTTCAAAAGAGTAATTATAACTATGACCACAGTTTTCAAACATACAAGTTGCAATTATAGAGGTTGGATTATATTATTTGGAAGTGCTATTAACTCAGTGCACCTAACATAGGAGGTATATACTTTATTACTTAGCCAGTGCGTCTGATTTAAAATCTATCATCATACAAATTAATAAATAATATTGTCTTTTATTATTATTAACTAGCGAATTGCCCGTCAAAAAATGACGGCAATCAAATCGTAAGGTAGCTAATGCTGTTTGGTGTGTAATACTAAAATATATAATATATTAATAAATGAATATACTTTACCTATTTTGAAGCATTGTGTTGACAATCTGTTTTCATGTTGCTGCAGCATTAGTGGTGTGGAGCTGCTGTGTAAGCGTGATGAATGTGTGCGGTGTAACAGTGTGCGTGCGCGAGACGAAACCGTTAGCGTAGTGTGGTACTTCCGCATTGGCGTAAAATGGCGGGCTATCTGTGTTATGCGTCTTTGCGGATTATCCGTCGGTGCTTCATGGTGTTTTTCGAGTTTCGTTGTGGTGTTTTACGTGTTGAGAGTGCTGTAGCCTCGTTTTCGTTTTTTTCGTCGGCCATTTTTTCTCCCGCTTAGCGATTTCATTAGTGTCTAAAGTGTTTTATTTTTATTGAAATGAATGTGTAACTTGGTTTTTTGAGGTGCTGGATGGTTCCTCTCGCTGTAGGTAAGTTTTTTTATGTGTGTGTTGTGTGCATTTATTGTGTTTGAAATGTTTGTATGTCGGCGTGTTGCGTCCGATGTTTGCGAGGTCGTAATGTGTGGTAACGTGTCTCGTATGGTGTTTGCGTGTGTAGCCTCGTTTTCGTTTTGTTCAGCGGACATTTTTTCTCTCGCTTATCAAAGTTTTTATTGTGCAAACTCTTTTATTTTGAGTGAAATAAAGGTGTAAGTTGCATTTTTGAAGTCCTGGATGCTCCCTGTTGCTGTAGGTAAGGTTTTTATGTATGTGCTGTGTGTATGTATTGTGTTTTTAATTTTGTAATGTTCACGAGTTGCGTCCGAGTGTTGCGAGGCCGTAATGTGTGTGAACGTGTGTCGTATGTTGTTTGCGAGTGTCGTAATGTGTGTGTCGTGGTCTCTGCGTTGCGACGTGACGTTTGCGAGGGTCGCAGTTGCTGGCATGGAGCGCCTTCGGCGCTCCATGCCATCAACTGAGGCCCTCGCCCAGTGCCCTCGCTTTGCGAGGGCTTTAGCTCGCTACGCGAGCCCGCAAGCGAGAGCAACGGCCCGTACTATGACAACTATATATGTGATAATATTCATGGTACTATATTTAAATGTAATTTAGCCAGATCCAGCAAATTATTCAGTACATTATGCTGAACATTATGATTCCAAAGAGGAGTGGTTTTGAGAGGGGCGTGATCCGGAAATGAGCTAACGTCAGCGTCAGGGCAAAGCAGAAATATTCACCTGCTCTAAAATGAAAGCTCTCCTAGATAGCTTTCAAGAAAATCTTATGGATGATCTGACTAGGAAGATAGCATATAATTCTCAGGCTTTTAAGGAAGTAAAACTGAAATTAGAGGCTACTGATTTGTGAAAAGCTGACTTTAGATAATAGTGCCTTATTAATATATACCTCAAAATTTTAGAATAAAATAGAAGATCTTACTAAGAAAGTATATAGTATGGAATATTGATCTAGGGGAAAAAAATCTATGTCTAAGAGGTATCCTAGAGTCAGTACAAGGGCAGGAATTAAAAACCTATGTTGATGACATGTTTCAGAAGCTGATACTGGAATTCCCTAAAGAGGAATCAAAAATGGATGTTATACATAGGATCCCTTTACCCACAAGTTTGGATCAAGCAACATCTAGGGATGTAATTATGAGGACTCAATATCTTAGTTTCAAGGAGGAAATAGTTAAAGCCTCATATGGGAAAAATATATGAATCCCCCTTATGATAAGGTTTTGATATTTCAAGATTTATTAATGCATACTCTTGCAAAAAGTTACCTCCCTATTTCCCTCATTAACCTAGATATAAAGCTGTATTCCAAAATATTAGCTAATTGTCTGAAGAAAGTAATATCAGCCTTAATCCACCAAGATCAAATAGGCTTTATAACTGGTCGTCAGGCGTCGGTTTATAGGTAATAAGGAATACAAATGTATGTCCTTTGCGGATGATTTTGTTCTAACCATGACCTCCTCCAGATCGTCATGTGCAGAGTTACAAAAGATTCTGGTTGAATTTGGTCAGGTCTCCTATGTTAAGGTTAATCTCACCAAGTCCATCTACAGTATATAGATATGGGAGTAGCGGGGGAGACAAGGGACTCCCTGAAAAGGGATTTATTTGTTTAGTTCCAGAGCGAATTTCTTGGTACATTTGGGAATACATTTTTCATTTTTAGCTAAAAATATTTTGTTGTTCAACTTAGGTGACCTATTGAAAGATATAAAAAGGATACTGGCAGATTGGAGAAAGTTAAAACTTTCTTGGTTAGCCAGAATCTCTTAATGAATATAATTCCAAAGATTATCTATTTTATGAAATGTGTTCCAGGATTCCTCCCAAACAGATGTATAAAATCGATACAGTCTCTAATTGATGATTTTTTTAATCTCGGGAAAAGACCTAGGATCAAGTGGACTATAGCCTACCCGAAATTTGATAAGGGGGGCCTGTGGGTTCTGTGTATTAAAACAATATATAAGAATATAGCAATTGTCCAAGTCATCAGTTGGAATAATGAATATAATATGTCCAGATGGATAACATTAGAAAATGACCCATTGGGAGATAACCCTATCCAGACCATCCTCTGGTATCCAACTCTCAATTGCAATATAGTCAAAAGGTTGCATAGATTTATTAGACCTGCTCTAAAACTGTGGTATAGGGTTAGAGATGAAAATGACCTAGTACCACGTACTTTGGAGCTTTTCCAAGAAAATTGTGCAATAATAAAATTGTTAAAAAATAAAGGAGATGTCTATGTCAATGATCTATATAATGGCAAAACCTTTGCTCATTGAAAGAACTCCAGATAAAATATGAATTGAAATCCTATCTATGGATGCACTATGAAGCATTAAAAAAACACCTTATATAGTTATAGTTATACACCTCTAAATATGCCAAAACTAACTAAAATGGAGGTACTGTGTATAAAAAGGGAGAGAGGTATACCTTGTCTTATTGTAATAGAATATTAGAGGAATGTATACCCCTATCCAAAAGTTTAGGTAATGAGAGCTGGGAGAGAGATCTTAAGGTGATTTACTAGGACCAAGTTTCAGTCAAGGTATTCAAGGAGGTGAAGTGGTCAACCATAATTCCTCATATATTGAGCTGGTTTTTAAGACAATTCATAGATGGTTCATGACCCCGGTAAAAATGAAAAAGTTTAATTCTAATATATACAATTTATGTTGGAAAGGTTGTGGTCAGGAAGGCTCGGACTTCCATCTCTGGTGGGAGTGTCTTAAAGTGAAAGATGACTGGCATAAAGTTTGTTCCGAATTGTCCAATGTACTAGGGTCAATACTTTTGTGTACGCCATCAGTGGTATTGCTTCATTTGAATCTTTATTATTTACCTATTGACGACAAAATTATGTTTATTCATATCCTATTGGTAGCTAAATCTCTCTATTGGTTAAATACTGGAATAACCAAAAAGTTCCCTGAGCTGGAAAATGTGCTAGAGCACAATAGAGAGTTAATGAATTGCCCAAAGACCTGGTCGCTCCATAACACTAATAGGACCCTTAAATGGTCTAAATGGGTAAAATATATAACGCAAGGTCTAATAAGGCTGAGAAATAAACTTCCCGTATTAGTTTACAGCATTTAATTCTTAATAATCTCATTGGTCATTGGAATCATAAGTGTTTGGTTAATTTATATCTGTTATATACCAGAATTAGATTCTCTAACCTGGTGGTTTATGTGATTTATGATTGTATTTATGTATTGTTGATATTTGTATTATCTGAAAACTTAAAAAAAAAGGGAGTTAGATTGCATTGGACCCCCCAGAGGCAGGGCCCTAGTGCTTTGCACCGCCTTCACCGGCGGTTGATCCGCCACTGATTCCCTGGACTTTTCAAATGTTTGTAAGACTCTCCTAGGCAGTTGCCTATTCTATCTATTCAGCTTTATTTGTGCTTAAGAATGGGTATATTGTTTGATTTATTCTACAGGAAAAACAGATTACTCATTCAAAATCAAGATATCAGAAAAGACAATTAATTCATATTTGTATAGGTGAATTATAAATAACTATGGCCTCCATTCCATGGCCCATATGGGGAAAATAACAAGTAAACTGCACTCATAAATCACTACCAAGCAATCACTTCACACACTATAAAAAAATATAAATACTGGTAAAGTATCTAGAATTGTAACCTATTAGTACCTGTCCAACTGAGACTTCTAAAAGCCCATCACAACCTTCCAGTACTCAAATTTCAGTTGGGGTTGGAGGGAGTGGGGCGGACATGTATGGATGATGTATCTGCACCAGGAAGCAGTGGGTGGGCTGAACAGTGCTTGGTTAATCCTGGTGAAGAGATCACTGTGCTGCAGTCACTAGAAACCACTAAACACCAGGGATAAGGTAATGAAAATAAATATGAGGATTGAGGTAGCCGTGAAGACCCAGTAAATTAGATGAATATCCAGAATATTGCAGTATATTGTGATACCTTTTTTTATTGGACAAACATATTTATAGTTATGATGAGCTTTCAAGAGCGACCTCTCTTTGTCAAGTCAGAAGCAATACTAATTTGAGGGTCCCATTGAAAGAAAGAAATTCCAAGTGACAGACTACATGAATAATGTTCTGTTCAGTCAACTGAACACAAGATTATGGTACCATTGTGGTATCCATTGCGGTCCCCATTATTTGTGGGTAAACATGTTCATTTAAGGTGAAGTAAATGTGGATCAGGATATGTTCCTGTAGTTGGCACAGCCGACTGAACAGAACACTATTCATGATCAAGAAAGTGGGAGTATGGGAGCCTGATGGCCTTCCGCCATAGACGGAGGAGACTCCTGCATGTTTTTTTTTTAATTACATTATTCCCTTTTCTGCCCCAGTTGCAGCAGGGAATGGTAGACATTTAGTAATAGTTATGGCTTTTACGTGCACTTACTGAATAAAAAACTCTGAAAAGCCCTAGCAGGTGATCTAAGCATACATTATTTTTGGGCCATAGAGAATGGTCACAGATTGTTGTGCGCACAAGCTAAATATTAGTGAGTGTCATGTAATAGCAGTTTAAGTTAATAGCAGTCAGGATAAAATAGTTTGATGGAAATGTGAATGTCAAGTAACAAAAGAACTTATTTGCAAGGCATAAAGAAAATTGGCAGTAATTAATCACAATAACTCAGGATTTCTGAGGCTGAGTAAAAGAAAATATATTCTCACTCCAAGCAATATGTTCTAGTATGTGATTTGTATATTACCAACCCAGTTATAAAAAATATCCAAACACTTTCACATATTTCTTTCACTGAATAATTTCCAGCTAAAGTAAAATAATTACTATCATCGAAAGAGAACGATATCATATTACTGTATCTATCTATGTTTTTCTTTTCTAGTGAGCAAGCCTTAGAGACCAAATTACATTTGCAATTATAAAGTAATGACATGTCCTGAAAGGCGGCCACAAATCCAGCCCTCAAGTAATTTTAATGGTTCGTGAAGTAATTAATGCACATATTCAGCTGGCAACAGCACAGATATTACACACAATTTTTGATCAAAATGTAAAAGGGTCTAGCTATTCAATGTGCTGATCATTATAATATACAAAGGCATGTCCTTCAAGTACTTTAGATGTATTTTGTTCTGTCATTGACATCATAGAGGACAAGTTTAACCCCCTCCCCCCAAAACAAAACACTTTTTCTTTAGTTACTGTACAAAGCTAAAAGTAACAGCAAGGAAAGATATAGGCATTCTGGGCACATTACCATGTCCCAAACAGTACTATCACTGATGCTAGGGATTTGGACTGTGGCGGCTGGTGAACTTTCAAGTTGGAGGGGCGCCACAGCAAGATTTGGCTCCTCCCTTTAAACAGACCCCACCCATTTTTAAAATCCCCCCCCCGTTGTCATATTGATCTTTATATGCCCCGCCCAATGATCTTATATTTGCCCCGCTCATTGAAATAGACTCCACCTACTGACTTTTTAATACTGTTCAAAAATTCTAAAATCTTGGGATTCAGGCAAATACTAACATTTCTCTTCGGCATAAATGCAATGACACTCACCAACAGTTGACTCTCCTTCTTGGGGTGTCTTGAAGTGTCATAGTCCAAAATAGTTTGCAGCCGCCGAGTGTTTGGAGCTGGGCGTGATATAAAACAAGCAAACAAATCTTTTTTTTGCAAGTGGATTTTCCTTTGCAAGTAAAGGCTGATAAATTGCAGAGTGCACTAATTATGCTGAGGTGAGAGGGGTGTGGCTTGACTGTTAAACTAGTATAAAAGATTTGTGAGCTGTTTTGGGGCTGTATGCAAGTGGATTTTCCTTTGCAAGTAAAGGCTGATACATTGCAGAGCACACTAATTGTGCCCAGGTGAGAAGGAAAAAGTTAATATAAACAGGAGAAGGGGCAAACTTGTGAGCTTGCAAACATTTCTAGTATCAAGTGCAATTCTAGTAAAAGTGTAGGAGTTGAAATGAAAGGAGGGAGTTAAAAGAAAAAGGTGGGCACATTTATAGTGCAAAGGAGGAAAAATAAAGAAGAGAGATATATATATATATATATATATATATATATATATATATATATATATATATATATTTATTTATTTTTTACAAAACTTTATACAAATATGTTATTTTATATTTGTTATTTTTCCCACTGAATTTTTGTAGACAATAATAATAATTATGAGTCAGTCCAGTGGCAACCTCACTCAGTGTACATCCTGCAATACTGGAACAGATGATCTAGGGTCATACCTCTGTGAGAGGTGTGAGCATGTTGCCTCTCTGGAAGCTCAAATTGGAGAACTGGAGAGGAGAATTGCAGCACTTAGTGATATTGCTCCACTGGAAAGTGTGTTGTACTCACGGAGCACAGTTTAGCTGGGCCTAGAATGGAGGGTGGAGCTGGGGCTAGTGAGGATGTCCAGGGAGGCAGCTTGGTTACAGTTAGAAGGGGAATCAGGAGAACAGGAGGAGGCAGGCCAGTTCTGAGTTGGCAAACACCAGCAGATTTGTCAGATTGAGTGAAACTGTTGGGGATGTCCATTCAGGAATGGCAATGCCAGATAGAGCTGTTCCCTCTAACAGCCTGGAGTACAGTTCTACTGGAGGAGTGGGAGGGCAGAATAGGCAGAGCAGCAGACAGGTTTTGGAGGTAGGGGACTCTATTATTAGGAAGGTAGAGATACTACCAGGGCCACGTGCTAGCCCAGGGAGGCAGAAGGAGCTTAGGGAGGTTAATGCTTGGCTAAAGATGTGGTGCACTAAGGAGGGGTTTGGGTTTTTAGAGCACTGGGCTGACTTCTCACGTTGGTACAATCTCTACAGTAGGGTTGGATGGCACCTTAATGATGAGAGAGTTTTGTGCTAGGGGATAGAATGGTAGAAAGGCTGGAGGAGTTTTTAAACTATTAGTTGGGGGGTGGGACTAGATATAAGTAATGGGGTAGAAAGTGTAGAGGGTAGTACAGTCAATAGGGAGGTAGTACTAAGTAACTCAAGTACAGTGGCAGGCACTTCAGAACTACAGACTCATAACATAAGGTATATGCTTGCTAATGCCAGAAGCTTGCCAGGAAAAATGGGAGAGTTAGAATTATTAGCAATTAATGAAAAATGGGATTTATCAGGCAATACCGAAACGTGGTGGGATAAATCTCATGACTGGACTGTTAATCTGAATGGTTATAACCTATTTAGGAAAGTTAGAGGCAATGGTAAAAGAGGAGGAGGGATTTGTCTGTATGTTAAGACTGAATTTAAGCCTAGTCAGAGAAGATATTTATGGTGGACCTAGTGATAAAGTTGAATGTTTGTGGGTAGAGTTAAATAGGGGAGCAGCAAATTCCAAAAGAATATTAGGAGTATGCTATAAACCCCCAAATATAGCTGAAAGTGAGGAAATTCAATTATTATTACAGATTCGAAATGCAGCTAAGCATTGGCAAGTTCTAATAATGGGAGATTTTAATTACCTTAAAATAAACTGGATAAATGACACCAGCAGTTCAGCTAAGGGGCGCAGGTTCTTGATAACACTCAGGCATCATTATCTGGCCCAGGTTATACAAGGGCCTACTAGAAATGAAGCTATCTTAGATTTAGTGTTCAAAAATAATATTGATCTAGTATCAAATGTTGAAATAGGGCAACTGTTGGGAAACAGTGATCCCAACACAGTCTCATTTGAGGTTGAATTAAAAAAAAATGTTTTTAAGGGGCCAACAAAGTGCCTTTGGCGCTCGTTGCAAGCCTCTCCCCCCTTCCCTTCCCCCCTCCTCTGTATCTCTTCCCCTTCTCCTCTGTGTCTCTTCGCCCCCTTCTCTGTGTCTCTTCCCCCTCTCCACCTCCTCTGTGTCTCTTCCCCCTCCCTCCCTTGTGTTTCCTCCCCACCTCTCCTCCTCCTCTGTATCTCCCCACTCCTCTCCCTCCCCTGTGTCATCTTCCCCCTCCCTCCCTTGTGTTTCCTTCCCCCATCTCCCTCCCCTGTGTCTCTTCCACCTCTGTCTCCACCCCCTCCTCCTCTCCCTCCCCTGTGTCTTTTCCCCCCTCTGTGTGTCTCCCCCCTCCTCTCCCTCCCCTGTGTCTATAGGAATACCATTTAGTGTACAAGATAAGCCCCTACCATACAGAGTACAGAGACACATAATACATACACATGATATAATAAGAACAAATCAAATCAAATACCCCCTATCTAAAATACATTAAATCCTATATAAAATACATACATACCCCCCTATTTAAAATACATGAAATCCTATCTAACATACATACATACCCCACTATCTAAAATACATTAAATCCTATCTAAAATGCATACATACCCCCTTATCTATCTAAAATACACCCCCTATCTAACATACAATAAATCCTATCTACATACACAAACCCTAAATCTAACCTAAAATAAAATAATTTATACCACTTACTTTTGCAGATGTCCCTTCAAATCGTCCCCTAGGGAAAAAACAAATAACAAATTAGTACAAAACACTACATACAATAAATAAACATTCTAAATATTGTAAATATTCTACTCACCTTTCCAGCATGTCACCTTATTTTCTTCTCCGGCGAGGCCCCTGTTAAAAATAAACCTTACATTAGTACTAAATACATAGACAAAATGTTTTAAAAAATAAAACATAATATACATTGAACTTTCCTTGGCATGATGTCCCCGTGCTCCTCCTCTTCTGCCCTGGCTGGGCCCTGGAAGAATCCGCGCTCTATAAAACCCCCCCAAAAAAACGCAGGTCCGCGAGTGCAATCGCCAACGCTAATGAGGCCCCTACCCTTTTCCAGAAGAAAACTGGCAATGGCACCTTCTGAAAAAATACTCCCATATGCCATTCTGATTTGCTAATGCACCTGTCAACCTTTTTTTAAACCAAACAGAAGGCGCTATTCCCTTCAGCCAATCACAATGGGATACACCCCCACAAGGTAATTGGCTGAAGGCATTTGCACCTTCTGATTGGCTGTCACTGTCAATCAGATTATAGCCAATCAGAAGATGCAGGTGTCTTCAACCAATCACCCAGTGGGGGTGTATCCCATTGTGATTGGCTTAAGGGAATAGCGCCTTCTGAGTTAGGTTTTATTATTTTTTGTAATTAGTGGGGTGGGGGGTTATTAGGGGGTAGGTAGGTAGTATAGGTAGGCAGTGTAGGTGTTAAGTTAGTGTAGAGGGGGGTTATTTTCGATTTAATGGTTTATTATGAAGATATAGTGCAGTGTAGTGTTTGTACTTAGTGTCATGAGGGTCCTTGAGGATCGTCATGGCACTTATGTTGTTAATGTTAGGGTTGTAACTGCCCCATAAGTGTCTTTATATACCCTTATGGGACTGATGGGATTAAATAGAGGCTTATGAGGCTCTGTATAGACCCCTATAAGAGGCCATGGGGTTAAATAGGCCCAGTTAGGGTTCAATAGGCCCAGTTAGGGTTACATAGGTACTGTTATGGTTAAATGTGTACTGTTAGGATTAAATAGGCCCAGGGTTGGGTTAATGGCTATAGTTAGGGTTAATAGTGTAGTGCTTACAGTTTGTGTCTTGAGTGTCCTGGATGACCCTAATGGCACTTATAGTGTTATTACATGGGTTAATTAGTGTCCTATATGGGTCTATATAGACCCCTATTGGACTGATAGGGTTAATTATTGGCTTATGGGGATCTGTATTGACCCCTATTGGACTGATAGAGTTAATTTTTTTGACCCCCATGAGTGACAGGGTTAATTAAGTTTTTTTGTGGGTTTGTATTGACCCCAACGTGTGGCATAGTTAATGAAGGGCCGATGGGGGTCTGTATTGACCCCCATGAGTGACAGCGTTAATTAAGGGCTTATGGGGGTCTGTATTGACTCCCATGAGTGACAGGGTTATTGAAGGGCTTATGGGGGTCTGTATTGACCCCTATGAGTGACAGGGTTAATTAATGGATTATAGGGGTCAGTATTGACCCCCATGAGTGACAGGGTTAATTAAGGGCTTATGGGAGTCAGTATTGACCCCCTTGAGTGACAGGGTTAATGAAGGGCTTATGGGGGTCTATATTGACTTCTATGAGTGACAGGGTTAATTAATGGATTATGGGGTCTGTACTGACCCCCATGAGTGACAGGATTAATTAAGGGCTGATGAGGGTCTGTATTGACCCCCAAGAGTGTCGGAGTTAATTAAGGGATTATGGGGTCTTTATTGACTCCCATGTGTGACAGGGTTAAATAAGGGTTTATGGGGGTCTGTATTGACCCCCATGAGTTACAGGGTTAATTAAGGGCTTATGGGGGTCTGTATTGACTCCCATGAGTGACAGGGTTATTGAAGGGCTTATTGGCATCTATATTGACCCTATGAATGACAGGGTTAATTAAGGGATTATTGGGTCTGTATTGACCCCATGAGTGACAGGGTTAATTAAGGGATTATGGGGGTCTGTATTTACCCCCATGAGGGACAAGGTTAATTAAGGGCTTATGGGGGTCTATATTGACCCCTTGAGTGACAGGGTTAATGAAGGGCTTATGGGGGTCTATATTGACTCCTATGAGTGACAGGGTTAATTAATGGATTATGGGGTCTGTATTGACCCCCATGAGTGACAGGGTTAATCAAGGGCTGATGGAGGTCTGTATTGATCCCCATGATAGTCAGGTTTATTTAAGGGATTATGGGGGTCTGTATTGACCCCCATGAGTGACAGGGTTAATTAAGGGCTATATGGTGTCTCTATTGACCCCCATGAGTGACAGTGTTAATGCAGGCCTTATGGGGGTGCTGATGGGGCTCTGTATAGAGCCCCATGAGTAATAGGGCTTATTTTTTTTATCTCGGGTCCTTTAAGGTCCTTTACAGTCCTTGAAGGACCCGCAAGGCAGGAAATTCAAATTTTGAATGCAGTGGGACGTTACTTTTAGGTGCCGATGGGGGTACGTGTAGTACCCCCGCTGCGGCCTTAACTGTTTGTGTGCCACGGGTCCTTAAAGGGCAGGGACTTAACACCTTTTAAATGCAGTGGGGGACAAGGGTTAATGTCGGGATAATGCCGGGGGTACCCCATCGGGACCCCAACATGGGCTTGATGTGGGAAAACATCAGGGGTCCGATTGGACCCCTGTAGCAAGGGGTTAATGCGTGGTTCTGATCTTATCTCGGATCTCTTGGCCAAGTGGTACGTGGCTGGCAGTGTTTTGAGTGGTCCGGGATCATGGAGCCTTGTTTTCATTTTCTTCGGACGCCACTTTTTTTCTCGCTTAGTCAATTTTTTAGTGCAGAAACTGGGGAATTTTGGGTTAAATTTGTATGTAACCTCACTTCCAGACGTCCTGGCTGTCCCCCCGTGCTTTGGGTGAGTGTATTTTTTACTATTGTGTTTATTAGTGTGTTTTTCATGTTTTTGTGTTTGCGCAGTTCAGGGGGGTTAGTGTTTTGTTTTGCAACCTTATTTTAAGTATTTTAAGTCCAGAGGCTCATAATGTTTGCTTGCAGACAATGAGGGAGAGGAGTAGGGGAAGAGAGACACAGGGGAGGGAGAGGAGGAGGGGAAGAGAGACACAGGATAAGTAGAGGAGGAGAGGAAGACACATGGTAAGGAGAGGAGGAGGAGGGGAAGAGAGACACAGGGGAAGGAGAGGACTAAGTGCTGCAAGTTAACGGTTGTGTGGGGTGGTTTTGCTACAAAGTGAGGCACTGTAGTGCCTCCACCACCGCTTTGCGAGGGTCCACATTTGCAGTTAGAACTGCGTCCCCCGACCTCTTGCAGTTTGACAACTATTATGTGATCGGGTTGTTGCTGGTGGTACTGGTGGTACTGGTGGTGAAGTGGGTTAGAGCTCTGTGCTTCCACAGTTATTAACCTAATCCAAGTCAATTCCACTGGAGAAAGAACTGGCAACCCACTCCTTTATCACAGCCTGTGCAAACCTACTTGGTTGATGAGATCAGCACTGAAAGATCCAGTCAGTAAAAAGAGTGGGAACAGAGTGGGGAGTGTTTGAGATTATTGGCTTATTAAAGCCTTCCTGATTTAATAATCACTCAAGTTGGAGCTTACAGCCTGATGCTCACACAGTAATATGATCTAGCAGTGCAGCACTAGGGAGAGGGACCAGGCAAGGGAGAAGGCACACAAAGGGTTAATTTAAAGTGATAAATGCATCTTTTTAACAAAATCATATGGAAGAAGACATGAAAGCTGATATACAGATATAATTAAATTGTATTATCTATATAAATTTAAAACACAATATTAAAGTGATTGATAATTTTTTTGGGGGGGCGTCTGCCCATTTGCCCTTATGCACCAGCCACCATGGATTTGGATAGGGGCATATGACAATTAGATTATATTTTGTTTTACTAGGAAGACCTGCTTATTCTATAAAATTATACATCATGAACCTGTATATGGCTACTCTTAGAAGTGCAAGGAATGGATTCATTACAGGACAGCTTTAATTTGGTAGAAATGTCACATGCTTGTGACATTTTCTTATTGTTCCGTATTGATTTGGATTAACCATAAAGGCTTAGTGTTACACAAAAGCAAAACAATGCTAATATATAAAGAAAAAAAGGGGGGAGGGGGTAGAAAAGGGGGGATATGAAATGTTGTTGATGTTTTCCATAATGGGGGTCAGGTGTTTAGTTTTATCTTTCTCGTTTTTTTTGTTCCAGCCTTAGTTCCATATGTCCCAGCAGGGTGCCCATTTTTTATAATTTTCATGTAGTTCTGCTGAAATCGTACTCATTGTGTATATGTATTACATTTATCTCTTAACTTCTTCAAATGCGGGAAAGTTTGTTTTCCAATGATTTGCTATGACACTTCTGGAGACTAAGAAAATCTGATTTCTTAGGAATTGTGATTCCTTTGTAACAATCAGTTGCCTGAAGAGGTAACAATCTCTTTGTTTTGTCCTGTAGCATATAATGTCCAGTTGGACTGTTGCTGGCCTGAGGAGATAGTTGTATGAATGTCCCAACTGTGCATTAGAAATAGGCTGCGTGCGCAAGGACAAAACACTGGTTTATTTGTGTAAAGAGCTACTTTAGATGCGTAATGTTGTTAGTGGCAAGTTAGGATTGTAAATTAGCGTTGTTTGTCTATGTGCTACGCGGTTCGCGAGCAGTTGCTGTGCTTTGTAATAGTGTATTTTGCCCCTCGCTTGTTCCTGGGTGAAAGTGGTACGTGGTTGGCGGTGTTTTGCGTGGTCCAGGGTCGTTTAGCCTTGTTTTATTTAATTTTTTTCACCATTTCTTTTCTCGCTTTGGCGATTTTCGAGTGGCGAAACTCAGCAAAATCAACATAAATTTGTGTTCCACCTCACTCCCAGACGTCCCGGCTGTTCCCCTGTGCTGTGTATGATGTTTTTTTTTTTTTGTGTGTGTTTCGTGTTTTTTGCTTTGCGCGGTTTGGCCGTTAACTCCGTATTTTTTTAATCTATGCGAGGCTCGCAGTCGTTGAGCACCTTTGGCTCTCATTGCCTAAGTAGATTACTTTGGCGTTCATCGCCTATTTGATGCAAGTTAATGGATCGCTTCGCTATGCGAGGCTCGCAGGCGATGAGCGCCTATGTCGCGCATAGCTCATGTGCTGCGAGTTTTAGTGCCTTAAGGCTCACCTCACTATGTGACGCTCATTGCTCTTTTTTTTATTATAAATATATTTTTTTATAATAATTAATTAATTAATTAAATAATAAATTAATATACTTTACCTATTTGTAATTAATATATCCAGCAATCAATATCCTGAAGAGCTAACAATCTGTTTTGATTTTCCTGCAGCATACGATGTACATTTGAACTGTTGCTGACCTGAGGTGTAAGTGTCAGCAATGTGGCAAATGTGCAGTATAAATAGGCGGCATGCGCGAGGGCAAACAGTTTGTTTAGTTGCGTAAAGCGCCTTTTTAGAATGGTAATGTTATTAGTTGCAAGTTAGTGTTGTAAAATGGCAGCAATTATGTATGTATTACGCGGGTCTTGAGCATTTTCCGTGTTTCCTAATAGTATATTTTGTACCTCGTACGTTCCAGGGTAAAAGTTTTATGTGTCTGTCAGAGTTTTGCGTGGTTAGTGGTCGTGTAGCCTCGTTTTAGTTTTTTTTCGTCCGGCATTTTTCTTGTCGCTTAGGCGATTTTCGAGTGTTGAAACTGGGCAAATTGTGTTTAAATTCTCGCGCAACCTCACTCCCTGGTTGTCTCCCAGTGGTGTGTGTGATGTTTATTTTTTTATTTTCTTTGTCTTTTTGTTGTTTTTGTATGCGGTTTGGCCGTGGGTCGTATTTTTTTTTCTAAGTTCCGCTTTCCTTTTTGTAAAGTGTTACGGGCCGTAATTTTTCAACTACGGGTCTCACATTGTGAATTGACTAATTGGGATTTCTGCTGATCTGTAGTCCCACGGGTCGTAGGGATGAGCGCTTATGGCCACCAGCGCAATGAGCTCACTGCCTAAGTTATGTGGGGTCGCTCCTTGCCAGTAACTGCAGCCCTCACTTTGCAACAACCCGCAATGCTCACAACTATATATGTAATAGACTTATTTTTCTTTTATTTGGAGTTTATTTGGAGTGGGAGTTGAGAGCATTTCTCAAAAAGGTGTTTTCCTCGTTGGGTTGATGACCCAAGATAACTGAGAGTTTTTATAACTCGTGGGTTCCTTATGGGGTAGCCATAGTGGAATGAGACAATATTCCCTCTCATTGTTTTATTAATGCATTATTGTATAAATTGGGCTTAGCCAGAGTGCATGTTGTATTAAAATGTTCTGTTCTTTGAGTAAATAACTTTAAATTTCTACCCAGGAGGTGTTTCTTTGTTTGCTTTGTAGTATGTTAGCAGTTCTGGTGTTGCTAGTCTGCCTCTATTTTTTGAAGCTATCACAGTTGTACTATTTACCCTTGTGTTTTGTGGTCAAACACTTCCATGTTTATTGAAGATTTTTCCCTCTTCTTGCTTGATTAAGCCCCTGGTCCTCATCTTCGGCCCATTGAAATGGCCTCTACCCAAAAAACAGCGTCTCTAAAAAAATATACATCAAGTAGAGCTCCTCCGAGGAACTCCCACACTAACATTTTTAAACCATGCACTATATCCTATTATATTGGCTGAAATATGCGTCAATCATATGTCAACTAATCAGAACTCAGTATTTGAATCACCTCCCCTTTTCTAATTGATTACAAGTCTAACCAATCAGAATACACAGGTCTTAATAAGGAACACAGGGTTCAATCAATCAACATGGAAGTGCCTGCTTATCCAGGACTGAAGAGTGAGGACCAGTGCATCAAGAATTATTGCATGAGGGTCATCAAGGGTGAGGATATGTATAAGCCCCCCATAGCTGTAAATATCTTTATTGTTTTTTTGTAGTCTTTTTTTCTTTTCATTTTTTGTCTTTAAATCTTTTTATTTTTGTAGTCTTTTTTCTAAAAATGTTTTTGTCATCTTTTTTGTAATTATTATTTAGAGGGTAGAGTTCTTTTGGATCTTCATGAGGGTATAGAATAATAGGGATCCACAAGGACCCCTATAGTCGAAGTTAGGGTGCTACCAGACCCCAACTGTAAGTTAGCTTTAGGTCCATAGGGACTCATATAGTATAGGGTTTAAAGTTAGGTGCCATGGCAGTCCTTAGGGAATGGACGCCATTACCCAACAGTGCAAATAGTGGGGGGAAGAGAGCTTGAAGGTAGTATCCCATGGGATACCCAGGCTCATGGGGGTAGCTGGTATTAAGGGTAGGATCCTGTGGATGCCCAAGCTCATATGGGAAATGGTAAGCCTCTGACTCTTTTTGTTTAGTTTTTCTCATCCTAAGGGTGATTGGGGGCACCAGATGTGGATTCCATGCTCACTGTACCTGAGAGGGTGCAGCAAACCTCACTGAGAGAGTCCAAAACGTACATCTGGGGTTTGCTGTTTCTCCTATTCAGGGTAGAATTGCCTAGTATTTCTGGAGTGAGTCCCTCTTTTGAGTGAGACCATACTGATTTACTGCAGGATATTTTTCTCTGTGAAGGGCACAAGTGAGCTAAAAGTGGATGATCACTGAGCAGGTTACCAGACCTATGGAACAAATCTACTTAAGTATTTTTTTGTTCTCAGATTGAGCTCCTCTGACTTTTTTGTTATCTCCTTCATAATGTCAAATTGGAAACATCCAGTCTTATCAAAGGCATTTTTCTGCCTTTACGTGTGTTGAAGGTATTTGTAGGGTTATGGTTTGTGTATACAGAATAAGGTAATATTCTAGTAGGCAATTTGGGGTGACAGAGTCCTATTAAGCCAATGAGTACTACAATAGCATGGTCTGACGTGCCATCCTAGGTAGGCTTTGATTAAAGATTATTCCATTTATGATTTCTGACATTTTCTCATAAAGGCCTGTACAGGGTTATTTTTTGGCATCATTTTATCAGGTAGGGTAAGGTCAGCTGTAACTGCCAAAGATGGATAAACATTTAGCAATAAAGGTACAAAGATGAATATAGTTACTATTCTCTGTAGTTGTAGTCATTATCAACTAAACCATAAGTAATGTTTATATTTTTCAAAGGGAGGTGGAAGAACAATTTAAGAAAACACAGAGAAACACAGAGAAACATCAATACGAGCAAATATAGTTCCAATGAGTATTTTCCAATACATGTTTTGAAACAAATTTCAGTTTAAGTAAACTACATAATATACTGTATGATTATGTTATGGAAAAGTGAATGTGAACAGTAGACTCAATGACATTTGAGTGATTGTAATGAATGGTTTTCTACAGGCTCATTTTAAATGTGTTTTTCTTAGTCATATTTCAATTATATTATACCACAGCATACGGAACAAAAAAAACAGTATTTTATATTTTAAGAACAGTATTGTTTATTCTAAAAATAATTGGTATTGAATAATAGATAACAAATATTTTATGTGACATTTAAAATTAAGCATTTTATCATATTAAAACTTTAATTTCTTCTACTTGCATTCATTTAGATATTGATTTTACCAATCCTCCAGCCTTTCTCTGTTTTAGGAATTTTGTAACTTTGTAAATATAACCTTTGGTGAACGCTAAAGCCGTTCATTTTCTAATACAAATATACTTAGCGATTTCATAAGACAGATACTGTTTCTAATCATACAATTCTCTAACTTTTTATATGGACATGGCAAATAGTATGTATCAAATGCTTATTCAAATTGAATTTTGTCTTAAAAATGTTAAACAAACTATAATTCTTTGTGCAAATAATACGGATACATGTAATGCTTGGATTAAGGGCCTTTTTTCAAGAAAAGTAACAAAATATAGAAAACGGATTTTAAAAGTAGTATCAAAGGAAATTACTTAGTTTAACCTTGTCTTTAATTGAGAAATAGTAATAGAATATCTATAGTAAATATATCTTTATTTTATGTTAAAAACATTATCTTTTATCTTTTATATTCAATTATTCTTTCATTCTTTTTTTCTAAGTTGACTGTTGTTTTCTCAGGAAAAACTAATGTGCTTCCATTACTCCTATTGAAAGCACTAACAGTTGTGGATGCCACTTTCCCATCAGCAGAAGCAAAAATAATAGAACGCATAGCAGCATAACTGAATATAAAGTTAAACAAATGGATGTATTTTTTTCCTCTTATTTGGCTTATTTTGAAGAGTAGTTCTTCAAAATAAAGTACTTTATAAATGTTATTTTTTACAATTCTATTGCACTTTGCCAGTCTAATTCATTTAATATCCTAATTGTTCCATATTAAATAATGGAATTATTAATGGAATTTTCTTGATTGACCTTTTAACACCCTATGCCAAGGCAATTGCATTTACCTCCCTTTTATTTCACATGCTCACCTCAATAACTGGGACATACCTCCTAACACAGGCCCCTCACCTCCCACTCGCAGATTATACTATCTGACCACTAGGGGCAGATAACATATTACATACTAGGATCACTTACCAAATTACTTTCTCAGTTGCTTTCCTTTTCATTCTAACTTTGCATACCCTCCTACCTAATGAAACTTCACTTTCTTCCTGACCCTTGCTATTTGTTATCTGCCTCTTCCATCCCCTTTAGATTGTAAGTAGAGAGTTTTCAATCTTGTAGAGTGCTTTGGAAAAAAGCACTTTCTACAAAGATTCTAAGCTCAAAACAGGGCCCTCCACTTTTTGCAGTTTGTTAAAATGTATATTTTTCCTTGTTCATTTCCTCTGTATAGCGCTACGGAATATGTTGGCACGTTACAAATAAAAGTAATAATAATAATAATAATAATAACCACTCTCTTGGTGATGTTAAACAGCACTCGTGAGATTTAAAGTGCTTGAGCCCTCAGAAATTTGCAAATGTTGCACAGGGGTAAAATGCTTTATTACATGGCTCCCATAGGAACTCCCACAAGGCTGATTCATATCTATAGGAGCTCTTATGAGAGCCTTTAGGTAGATATTACATGTGTCCCAAAGACTGTTTCACATAAGAATACATAGCCACAGGTTTGTCACATAAGGCAAAATAGTTTATGAGACATACAGTATGAGTACACTTAAGCAAATGTGAGTGTGAAGTTGTGAGTCAGTGCCCAGAAATACAGTATTTCCCATAGCTACCCCAGTAAAGTTAAAGAGCATCAGTACATACTGAAAAAATGCCACTCAAACATTGACACATTAATGCAGATGAATATTGCAATTTAGACACATCACAGTCTATGTTTGTTTCTAATGTATTAAATGGTATTAACTGGCAGGAGATTCACAGGTGGGTGGGTAGCAGGTGGGTAGGAACTAACCCCTGGGGATCTGTATTAATCAGGTATGACTTAACATTAGTTGATTTTCAGTGTTTAATTTTGTGAGCAGGTATTTGTAACTGATATTGTGATTTAGATGATTGTTCTTTAGTATTGTTGTAAACGGGTGGGTTAACCATTAGAAGGCTTCTTTTGTGATTTAGGATGGGTGGACTTCATGTTTATGTTATTAGTGTCTGACAAATACACTCTTCAAACTTTTTTTCCCACCTAATTGAAAACTCATAGTGTTTCTTAAGTGTTCGCATATCTATTCTCATAAGGGTTTTATCTGTTTTTAGGGGAGATTGAGTTTAGATGTAAGAATTTAGGTCTCACTGCATGCACTCACAGAGCCTTACGAGAACACATAGGATGTTCAGTATGTGTAACTGGAGCCATGTAATAGCACTTTAGGTAAGATCTCTCATAAAAGCAGGGAACTGTTTATATGTAGTGATCACTCATGATTTTACATGTAAGGGTTTGTTGTTGGTAGAATATAATAGCTACTTGAGGGCTTATTTGATATACTTTTGGTGGACTATGAACACACTTAAGGGCCAGAGAAGTCAGGGCAAACAACCCTTGGGTGCGAGTCAATAAGTGTCTCAGGATTCTTTTTTGCCGGTGCCATAGAATAGCTCCTCTAATTAGCTTTCAAAATTCCTGTAGCAATTAATCAGCTTTTCTGGAATAGAGCCTTATTTGGGGAGAACCAAGCATTTATAATATATTCACAATACATTTACTTTTATTTGCTCCAACTTGCCAGTCATATCAAGACAGAGATACTTACAAAAAAACATATTAATGTATATTTTATTTGTCACGATCTGCTTCTTCAAGGGGGCTTGATATGAACCTAGTTCAACCTACCCCAGCAGAACTGTGTAGTTCCTGTTCACTGTGGCACAAAAGATGGCTTCTGAAGAGGACAAGGCCCAAAAGGTACAGTCAAAGAATACTGGATACAGGTTACTAGTGGCCTCCTGCAAGACCACTCCCCAAGTCAGGATACAACACACAGAAATAGTCTCACACTGTGGATATGTGAAAACTATCTCTCAACCTTTATTGAATGATCAAAACATATTTATACTCTCCAACACCACACCCTTTGTGAATGTGTGATGTCAGCCCATCTGGCTTGCAACCTTGGGCTGTCAAAGCTCTTGAGATCAAGTTCACCAGATATATCTATAGCTGGCTAGTGAAACTTTATGTTAAACTCAAGTGTTTGCTCAGGACTTCTTGAAGTACATACATCTGTCTTGACCCAAGGTCTTTATGTGCGAGTGTGTAATGATCTGCAGCTAACTTCTATGCAGGGCATTTTTACCAATTCCACATATGTTCTATATAACATTTTCCCTCTTATAATATATTATAAATAGGATACATAATAACCATGCACAGGCAACATATAACCACATAATAACACATAATCCCAATGCAACAATGCCATGCTCCCTTGGCCATATTCATAAATTACGGGCAATATGAGTCATTAAACAACTAAATCATGACATTATTATTTACTATATTATGCAACAATTGCTTCCTTTTTCTACAGAAAAAAATGTTTACTCAAGAAAGGAAGATTCTAGGTAATGGTTGTGTCATTAGAAGTTATATTAAAATGGCAGATAGTATTTTTGTTGAATCTGAAAAGTGTCAGGATGAATATATTTTTTCAATAAAAATCCATATGTGTAATATGCTAGAAATATTTAATAAATAGAGCTATTTTCAAATCCCTCTAATTATAACATGATGGCAGATAGTATTTTTGTTGAATCTGAAAAGTGTCAGGATGAATATATTTTTTCAATAAAAATCCATATGTGTAATATGCTAGAAATATTTAATAAATAGAGCTATTTTCAAATCCCTCTAATTATAACATGATAAGTTACAACTTACTCTATAGGAAAGTAAAAAATGATTAAATTAAATTCACTAATCTCTCTTTCTGGGAAAGGTCTTTTTGCCTCCTAACTCCTGGTGTTTCAGAAAAAAATTAAGTCAACAGCTTCACAAACCAACAGGCAAAAAATGCTGCCTGTATTCAGTTTCCCTCCTTCAGCTGGATCCTTGGCAGGAGTGCAACTTTTGCCAGCTCTTGTCAATATTAAGGTTGTGGAAACTAGAGCCATCTTGTGTCTAGGTTGGTCTCACCATATTTGCACCAATTTGAATGGAAAAGCCAATTTTCTATATTCTCCATGCAGTAATCAGATCAAATCTGATTTACTTGTTGTCATATGCCAAGGTTTGCAGCTATTTAAAGCAAACTTCTCAAATATATTCTAGGATCGTATGGAGGACACTTGTTATTGTCTGTAGTTTTCACTTCATTTGACACTTCGGCTTCATCACCTTAAAATTTTCTCTATTCACATTTGCCCCAAACTAAATGAAAATATATGTGGCACATATTATCACGCTGCTCAGTCTGGATGTCAGAAACAATGCTTGTAAGTTTGACCTGGTCCTTAGCATCAAGCATGACGAAGACCTCTGATCTTTAAAAATAAGGTGGAAATAAACTTTATAGACCACCGTCTGGGTGTAGATCCATAGAAAATGATGTTAGACAATTTATCCTGGCGTTGACAGAAACGTTCACCTTAGTTGCTAACCAACCAGGTGCAAACCCTCAAGTTGTACGTTTGCAATTACAGATAGTAATTTAATCTTATTCTGCTCTGGTCTGCTCTGCAGAATAGAAACAGTGGACCCCAATTATATATTGCGGTCTCTTAAAGTAAACAATGGAAATGAGTGAATGCATGAAGTAAGGATGTAGAGAATAAAGTGGATGTAAGGATGTAGAGAATAATGAAAGTAAATAAATGACGTAATTCATACTTTAATATCCCCTGACCAATCTAGATTTATTTCAACTAGACAGGGTTCGGATAACTTGCGTAGATTTATTGATTTGATCTCTCATTTAAAAATTAAAAATATTCCTGCTGTATTTCTCACTCTTGATGCTGAGAAAGCATTTGATCGAATAAGCTGTCAATATATGGATTTAGTTTTTGAGAAATCCGGTGTGGCAGGTTTTGGTGTTTGAGCAATTAAGCCTCCCTTGGTGTCAATATCAGGGAAAGGTTTTTAAAGCTCCCATATCTAATGGAACAAGACAGGGGTGCCCCATATCCCCAATCGTCTTTGCCTTGTTAATAGAACCATTTGCACAAAATAGATGGCAATCCTCTGAGGTGATAGGAGTTAAGATAGGGAATTGTGATCATAAAGTAACACTTTACACAGATGACACAATCCTCACCCTGACTTCATCAGAACGTAATATTATAAAAACAGAGGTTTTAACTATAAACTTACTACTGAAAGAAAAAGAGGATTTAAGAAGTAAATGTCAGTATAATTGGGATGTAAAGCATTTTAAGAACTTCTGAATCATTTTTGGATGTGATATTCATCAAATGATGTTGAAGAATTATAATAAGCTATATGATAAATTGACAGATATTAAATCTTGGAAGGCAACCAATTTGTCCTTTTCTGCAAAACTTGCTGCAGTTAAGATGGCAGTGCTCCCTAGATTTAATTATCTTTTGAGATCTATTCCTATCCTAGTTCCAGAATATCTTGTTAAAATATTCCAGAAATGAATTGATACATTTATTTACCATATAAATCCTGCTGGAGTTAAGAGCAAACTAGCGTGAAGAAAATGTAATCAAGGAGAGATCTCATACCCTAATCTGCAGAAATATCAAGAAGCCACCATGAAATCTCATATTATTAATTTGCTTGATGCATCTAATGTCTCAAAATAGAGATATATTTAAATAGAATATGTGGAGAAGGAAAAGTTATACAGCTTTTTATGGAATTGTATAGCACCTACCCTAAAGGTAATTTGGAGATTATTAATTCTAGTTTTCAAATTTGGCATAGGAATAATATAAGATGGCTATTAACTTATCTTCCAAGTCCTATAGTCCCTATTAACGTAATGAGCAATATCTTGGATTTGCCTTTCTTGACAGAATGGTCTAGTAAAGGTATCAGATACCTGAAAGATTTTTTTGAGGCCTCTTTGGCCTCCTTTGTGTATCTAGTCAATACTTTTAAAATTAGCAATCATTCTCAGCTAGATTTCTATAAATTTAATTCTGTATGGACAAGATCAAAGTTTCATATGCCAAAGATTGGAAAATGATCTCTGTTTGAAGCTTTGGTGATTAAAGATAAGAAAAATCATATTATCTAAAAAAGTTGTAAAATCTTAAATGGCCTACTCGATAATCAAAAATCTATTAATATGATTAATTGGGAATGTGACATAAAGAGGACTTTAACCTTAGAGGATTGGAGTAATTAATCAGTTTTTTAAACTATGTCTGGACATTGTAGTGAAGAAAATGGAGATTCACTTATCCTTAGCTCCACAGATTATTTCATGTATTCCCGGATTGTTTATGCTTGGACATTAAAGCTTGTCTTTACAGATTTTGGTAGTTGCTAAGTGACTGGTAGCCTGCAGGCGGATGCAACCTTCGGCTCCCGGTGTGAATCAAGTGTTGACAATTGTTTCTAGAAACAGATTACGAGAAAAAGATTTTCAAACCTTAGGAGCAACTCGTTATCATCCAGTAAAAGGGAAAATTTGGGATGAATTATATAAGAATTGATTCTTCATTATTTGTTTTAGCTATTTATCCCCTGAACATTGTTTGGAACCTCGGCAAATACAACACCTTTGTATGTAAGAATGTTATTAGTATGTTTTTTATTGTGATGTTTTGTCTTTTTTATATATATGTATGTATAATACAAAATAAAGAAAAAAAAAAAAAAAGACAGGAGATTAGCAAGAAAAAAAAAATTAAAAAAGGATGTAGAGAATAAAGTGTTACATTAAACCTGTAAACCTATATTTATGCAATTTGTGAGTTGTGGACATATGTAAATATGTAAGGAGACATAAACAGAGCTCAGTATTGGACTTATTGGGCTTTGAGAGGTTTAGCCCGATTAATGTCCCCCAAGAATTACAGCAATACTGTAAGAAACAAGTATTGAAGGGGCTGGAGGGAAAATATTACCGTATTGGTCCGAATATAAGCGACCGTAAAAAAATCATTGCAGATTTGCGAACTTTGCTTGTTACGTGTGCGGCTTCTATTCGCGAATGAAAAATTACTGCCGATTTGCGCGATTGCGAGTTAAGGGTGCCGATATTTGTGCTTTAGACTGCGGTATTGAATAGCGATTTACGGTTTTAGTGATCCTAACATCCTGTAAAGCCTGTAACCTGCAAATAAAAGCTAAAGTGCTAATTAGAAAGCCTGTTTCTTGCAATGGCTGATCACTTTGAGAGTCTTTTTCTCTCCAATTTTACGGGTGCAGCTTATATTTGAGTACGATCTTTTTTTCAATTTTTTCCCCTTGAACTTTTTATACTTGGCTTTATAGGACAGTGCAGCACAATAAGATTGTCATTTACCTAACTGTGCAGCAAACGCCAGGAAATATGCTTCATATTGTACCATAATGCTAAGCAGTTTGTTAAAAAATGGAATGAGTTTCAGCTTAATGATATTGAGAAAACCAGGTATGTTCAGATTATTTCCCTTGCAAAATAAAAATAAAAAATGCTCTATTGATTTCTACTACATTAAAGCTATGAAACTAGATAATTTTAGTGCTTTATTTAAAGGATCACAAAAGTCCCCATATGTGCTCATCAACATTAAACAGTTACCTCTGCCTAAATTCAAGTTCTGCGGAATGGGATCAATATTAATTAGAATCAGGTATAGAGACTTTAAATCAGGCAGTTGCTAAGTGATTTGTAAACACTTGTAACTAATTGCAGATTTATTCACACAGATTTTGTATTTTTTGTGCATTCCTCTGGATGTCAAGATGCAAGTGCTGGACCGCTTGGAGAAAGGAGAATGCCAAGTGGATATTGGAACAAATTTAAAATTGCTAGCCTCCACAATCCGCAGCATCCTGAAAAACGAGGAGAAGATCAAATCTTCGGCAACCACCAGCATTGCATCTTCTATGAACAAGATTACCCGATCTAGATGCTATGCCCTGGAGGAAATTGAGAAGCAGCTTTCTATCTGGATTGATGATGAAATAGAGTGCCACATGCCTCTCAGTCAGGCCATCATCATGGAAAAGGCCAGAAGCATCTATGGCCATATCCAAAGCCAAACTCCAGATGTGACTGAAAGCCTCTCAGCCAGCAGAGGTCGGTTCAACCGTTTCAAGAAGTGGAACAATCTCTAAAACATTAAAATTAAGGGAGAAGCAGTGGGTGCTGACACCGAAGATGTGGTGGCCTTTCCAGACACTTTGAAGGACATTGTGGAAAGAGGCAATTATCCATCAGAACTAGTCTTCAACGTTGATGAGATAGGACTATTCTGGAAGCAAATGCCAAGCAACACCCTTATATCCCATGTGCAGAAGTAGCCAAAGTCCAACTAACCCTTCTTCTGTGTTGGAACACCAGTGGCGACTTCAAGATCAAGCCATTGCTGGTGTACCACTCAAAAACACCTAGATACATGAAGGGGATTCCTAAATCCACTTTGCCGGTCATTTGGAATTTCAACCATAACGCTTGAATCGCAATGGACATCTTCAAGAGCCAGTTCAGCGAACATTTCTGTCCATCGGTGCAACACTACTGCAGGCGTAGCTCCATTGCGGCATCCCAGTGGAAGTAGTTTTCCTGCCGTGGATGATTTTGTGGCAAATTATCAGGACACTGTGAGAAGTAGAAGACATTTGGATGAATTTTAAAAAAGCCAGGTTGGAGGATGAGCCTAAAAAAGCCCCCCCCCTACTTTTAGGCATGTGTTTAACATTGTATTTTCATTTTTTCTTTCTACTTAACACTTAACCCCTATACAGCCTTATGGAATATGTTGACTTTACAAAAAACTGTAGTAATAATAATAATAAAATCTTCCACATCTGCTGGTTAAAATGGACTGATTAGTTTATGTGTGCTGTTTCTTTACATTTTATTTAAAAAAAGGCTCTTTTTGTGTTGTTATGTTTGGAGTTTCTTAAAAGTTAATATAAAGTTAAAATGTTAAAAATTATGTTAAAATATCCCCATTCATCGCTGTTTTGCTTAACACTCCTATCACCCAAAACCTATCTTCAGAGTTAAACAGGGTATTCCTGTATATAAATAAATGAGTACATTGGTTGAGCAAAAAATAAACAAGTGGAAGGTAGGTACCATAAAAAATGACCTTGAAAACAGAACACTTACCTCTACACCAAACACTATTACTTGTAATGTCTTTGTAAATTTTTAATAGAACTAGCGACTTGCCTGTCAAAAATGGCGGCAATAAAATTTGAAGCCTGGCAATGCTTTTTGACACACAATGTGAGTCTTTGAGCCCTCTGAGCAACTTCGGCGCTCATTGCGAGCCCAGCGCTGAGCACCTTCAGCGCTCATTGCATGGCTTGCAATGACCGCTTCCCAGCATCTCCCCCCTGTCCCTTCCCTTTGTGTTTCTCCTCTGTGTGTCTGCTGAATCTTTCCGTTGCTTTTATTTTCAATCTCCCGCGTGCCTGGCGTTGTTCGTGCAAGTGTTATTGTCTTTGCCATCATGTATTTTCTTAGGAAATGCAAACACTGCTCTCCAGAAATGTGGATACCCTTCTCACCCACACACAAATTTCACAAAGTATCACGGATGCCTCCGAGGCAAGGTCCAGCAGAGGCTTCAAAAAAATGTTGTTTAATTAAAAACAGGCTTAATCATTTTTTCTATAATTTGTGTAAATAACAAACATATTGAGATTTCTTTTGTTTACAATATATTTAAATGCTTTTTTTTTCAGAATGGCAGATCTTGAACCTGATAAAGAATGTTTGAGCTCTTTTGATATGTCTTAAAAGAATAGTTATGAAGAATTAATTAATATCATCAACAATATTCTGAAGATTGTAATCAAAATGAACATAACATAGGCACTGAAAAAAATAAGAAACTTAGGCCCCTATTAAATTCTAAGTCCTTGCTTGAAATTTGCAGCATTTACAGAGCGATTAAATTGAACAAACCCCCAACAAAATGTTTGAAAGCCAAAACCATAAACCATGAACCTGTAAGTAGCATTTCAGGGCATGATCATAATCAATTAAGCAAAGCCGTAACTCCCCATTTAGAAACAGTCAATAGTAAATGAGACTGTCATCATGATGAAAGTAAAACATGGCATGTAAACGTCAATCAATTGTGTTTAGAAGCCTGATATGCAATCCAGAAATGTTGAAATGGCTACATTTGCCATTTGCGGGTGTGAAAGCAATTGCGGGCATGAGGAAATGTAGCAATTTAATAGTGATTTGCGATTTTATCGATTGCCGCTTGACAGATCAATGGCTTAGCGGGGTCGAACTTACAATGTTGACAACTGCAGGTGTAAGCAGAATGAGGAAGTGCAATAGCTAAAGGAAAAGAAGGAACAAGTAGTAAGAGATCTGTGAATAAAGCGATGGTGGAGATAGAGAAAACAAAGGAAAGGGAATGTGAAAGGGAAAAAATGATCACAGAAGAATTGGGAACTGGAAGCAATGAGAGGACATTGAGAAAAACTTGGGTATGGTAGGGAAGAAAGAGAGATTAAAGTGTTGAGCTGTTTGTCTATTGACCATTGATTTCTGACTACCCTAGTAACAGCTTACTACCACAACTTAGGTAACTTGAGTGACACTTTATTGTCTACTACAGTGAAATCATCCACAATGAATATTGGTCTGCAGACATTCAAAGGACTTAAAGGTATTGTGGATAATTCCAAGTTTGGTGAGAATGGTCAAACTTGGAATCATTTGAAGTTTAGTGCCTATAACAGGAACGAGTGAGGAGCATGGGCGGAGCTCCCGCTGGTGCAGCAGGTGCAATGCACCAAGACCCTTGTCCTCCTGGGGCCCCATTGCAGTCTTTTTTTCTTTGAGACATTAAATGTATTAAAAAAATCCGGTTTAGGGACCCTCAACACAACCCCCGCCCATACCCCGGCACCTCATCTCCTTCCTTCACCCTGGCTTCCTGCCTGTTGCTTCATCAACAGAAGGTGCCCCGTGGGGGAGGAGCCAGGCACCGGAGAGAGGCCCAGCTGCAGGGACCGAGGAAGGAGCATGGAGGTCAGAGGTGAGAAAAGAGGGATGGGGAGACAGAGAAATGAGGGAAGAAAGGAGGTAAAGTGAGACGAAAAGAGATAAGGGTGAGAGAGATGGAGGAGAGAAGAGCTGACGGGGAGATCTGACAGGAAGAGAGAGGGGGGAAAGAGAGATGGAGGATAGGAGAGATGATAGGGAAAGAGAGGGGGATAGCTGACAGGATGGAAGAGAGGAGCGCTGACAGGGAGAGAAAGGGTGGAAAGAGAGATGGAGGAGAGGAAAGCTGACAGGGAGAGAGGGGGGAGAGAGATAGAGGAGAGTTGACAGGGAGAGAAAGGGGGAGAGCTGACAGGGAGAGAGAGAGAGGGCGCGAGAGAGAGAGATAGAAGAGAAGAGAGCTGACAGGGAGAGATAGATAGAGGAGAGCTGACAGGGAGAGAGAGGGGGAGAGAGAGATGGATAAGTGGAGAATTGTCAGAGAGAGAGGGAGAGAGCTGACAGGGAGATAGAGGGGGAGAGAGAGGGATGGAAGAGAAGAGAGCGGACAGGGAGTGAGAGGGGGGAGACCTGACAGAGAGAGAGGAGGGGGAGAGAGGTGGAGGAGAGGAGAGCTGACAGGGATGGAGAGTGGGGAGAGCTGACAGTGAGAGAGATGGAGGAGAGGAGAGCTGACAGGGAGAGAAAGAGGGAGGAGAAGAGACCTGACAGGGAGAGAAAGAGGGGAGATAGAGATGGAGGGGAGGAGAGCTGACAGGGAGAGAGGGAGTAAGAGAGATGGGGAGAAGAGAGCTGACAGGGAGCGAAAGAGGAGAGATAGAGATGGAGGAGAGGAGAGCTTACAGGGAGAGAGAGTGATGGAGGAGAGCTGACAGGGAGAGAGAAAGGAGAGCTGATGGAGAGAGAGAAGAGAGTGCACAGGGTATGGAGGGCCTATACTACACAATTTAAAAAAAGATATAATATATATATATATATATATATATATATATATATATATACTTATACAATTTTCTGCCCCCCCCTCCAAAAAATGTTTTTGCACTGGGGCTCTCCATTTGCTAGCTCCGCAACTGGTGAGAAGTATAGTATTTAATTACTTCCTCCTTTTCTGTTCAGTAGACTGAAATGCAAGATACATGTCACTGATTTATTTCCTTAAAAAAAAAGTTAGTTTCAAATTAAAGGACTACTGCACAATGAAAAAAATATGTTTGGAAACGTTTTTGTCTAACTAAGAGTATAGTTGAGCAGGAAAAAGGCATAAGGCTAGATTTTAAATATAAAAAAATAAATGTCCGAGCCTCTGTGGAACTCTGGAGTAATCCATGTGTGTTTTAGCAGGGCATTTACATGCTTGGAGAAATGTGTTTACTTTGAATGCTGCAAGTTATCTGCTTCTGAGCATGTGAAGGTGAAGGGTTGTGGTGACAATTTCAATCATATCTTATTATCAAATGAACACTTTGGACTTTTCCCTATTCTCTAGTCCTACACCCTTCCCACTACTGATAGCTACAAAGACAAGCTCAGGATGTGATGTAACAGAGACAAATTCATTTCCTGTATTTATAAACAACATAAAATGTATATATTCCCCCAAAATGTTTAATGTCCATTGCTTACAAAGCTGGTAATAGATGTTGGTACATACTTGAGAAATAACTACATTTTTGTTGAACTAGGGTAGTCCTTTAAAGGGGGTATTCTCAGATACCTTCTGCAAAATGATATACGAATTAATGTAATCAGAGGGATGATAAGTTCAAAACTCACTTGACTACATTACTGTTACCCTCTACCCTGGCAGATATTTGTCACCCTGAGGGCTGCAAACAACCACATATGTTAAATGTTTAACAGATATTAAATGTTTATCTGAAACATCATTCTCACAAAAACCTCTTTTTCCTACCCCCTTACATCCACTCATGAACAAAAATAGCCCTACAGTTTTATACCAGCAGCAAGTGTTGAAAACAGATAACTTAGAAGAACTTATGCATAACTAGAAAAAACTAAAAAAATATTCTATGCTTGTAGTTATTATAGCTGCTAATATACAATGCCCCTTTAACTTTTGCAGATCCCATTTCTTGCACGTTTGTAAACTGACATCTTTTGTTATAGCAAACTGATCTAATTGTCCAAAAAAGTTGTCTGACTGCTGTACAGAACATAAATATGGTTGTTATGCTCAGACATACACGACTCCTGACCTTCAGCAGTAGATTAATAGTCTGGTCCTTGCTGGCCCTGTGCATAGAGTCTGGCAGCAAGCAATATCCTAATCCTCACACTGTCACTGTTTAAAGTCAATCAGTATAATCATCACTTGAATTAATCAGTCAGACTCATCATTTGTGCTGTCTCTGTGTCATTGAAACTGCCTAGACCCAACTTGAATGTAAGTATGCAAATAGTGTAATTCTGCTAGTCTGTGCCCAATTTGTTTGTAAGAAATAAATGCCATCTCAAGTCAAATTATCACTTGGTTTTCAAAGTTTAACATGTTCCTGCCCAGAACTGCCATTTATTTTCTCATGACTTCAGCTAGGATAAATCTGTATATCTCAGAGGTAGGAAAATAGCCAGATTTCTGTACACACACACGTGTAACATCCTGATTTAGGGCCTCATTCAGTTGAGAAATTGTAGCTTACGGGAGCAAGTAATGTAGCCCGTAAACTAATTTGCTATTCAATTGGTGTCTTTTTGCGAGCCGCAAACGAATTACGAGTTATGGGCTGAAAATCCCTGAGGTTGTTACAACCGTAACTTACAACCCATTTAAGCCTTTGATCTTTCAAGACTGTAAGAGTTACAATTGCAAATCTCTATTCAATTGCTACAATTCCTCAAGCAGGCAAATATTTTCACACCCAAAAATGTCAAATGTAGAAGAAAATCCTACGGGTACCAGGTAGAACTCGCAATTCGCAACTCCTGTTCATAGCACTGTAGGTGCAATTGAAAAATCAATACTGCACTTTAAAAGACAAGGAAAGTGATCAAAGACATTAGAATTAATTGCACATGTAACGTTCATGTTTTACTGACCTAATGATGATGGTCTCATTTTCTTTGGCTGTTTCTATATGGGTAGTTACAGCCTTGCTTAATTGTTCACATAGTTTACGGTTTCGACTTTCGGCCCGTAACTTGTGGGCTTGTTCAATTGAATCACTCTGTAATTGTAGCAAATTTCAAGCCCGTGGACATAGGACGCAATCTTTGGGCTTGCAATTGAATGAGGGCCATATACTATTACAGTGATTTCTTACACTGAATAGTCATTTATTTTCTTAGGACTTCAGATAGGATAAATCTGTATATCTGTAGTAATTTACACTCATGATGTCAATAATGCTAAGTAGTAAAAGATGGAAGAAGTTTACATAAGAGGATAAAACTAGCTATTTACAATTTAAACTTTCTCACAAAAGATCATATTAAATTGAAAAGATTTTTATTGTTATTTACAACTGACTTACAATTACTGTGCCCTTTTGACAGCAGACTGGCAATTTAAAAATGATTCATAGAATCTTCTTCCAGCACATGTAGTATCAGCAATCTGTTAATATATATAGAAACTTTTGGAATGTAAAAGAAGGCAATGAAATGTACATTGACTGGACACTAAAATGCCATAATGTACGGTATGTATTCTCTAGAAAGGAATACATGATGGGTAACTACTTCTTGGTAAGGTAAATGCACCATGCATTACCATGCTATCTAATATAGAGAGTGCAGATTTGCCGCATTACTTTGTGTAACTTGTCACATCACACAGCTATCACACAGTTGTCAAACTTGTCACACAGCTGCATTGTGAAGTTGGGGAATCCTTGGAAAGATACATATTTTTACAATGATACATATGATTTATATGCCAAAAGTACATCCTCTAAATTCAGTTCATAATTTTGTGTTAAAGGGCACGCTATTGTGGCAAAACATGTCATGGCACCCTCTCCTGTTTGTCTAATTGTATAGTGTTATGAAATTAGTATTTTTTTTTAATTTCCCTCCTCTTGCCTCTAGGGAGTTGCTATGTTGGCCTCTCTCCTTCCATCCCTCAGAGTGTGTCACTGTGCGAAACTATATTTTGCAGCTTCTAGAGCAGGAGACAGCTAATGTGAGGACCAATAAGGAACCAGTCTGGGAAAATGTTAGAGGGAAATTAGAAAAATATATAATATTTCATTATTTCATTTAATTGATCTAATTAGGGTTTTCATTATGCTCGATGTAACTTTTATTTTTTGGCACCCATGGCTAGTTTTATCCCTATAGTAGCCTTTTTACAATGACACATAATACATTTGCTGTTATAGACTTTAGTCTAGAATATAAAAACATACGTTTGATGTGGATTAAGACTGTGAAGTTTCTGTATTTTATCTACGACCTATAATTTAGTATTGAGAAGCCAAAGAATAATGGCTCTCTATGTATATGAATTGACTGTGGAAGAAGCTTTTATTTCCTCTGCAGTAGATCTTTTAAAACATTTTGGTTTAAAAAAGAGATTTAATGATGGGCACTTCAGTAAACCTTTCATTAAGAAAGGACACTGACAATGGTGTAAATTGTGTTTCGGTAAAAGTCAGCTTCAATTTCTCTTTATTGCTTTCCCTGTCTACCACATAGATATGTGCCTGGCTCTAATAAGTCACGCTGAGGTTAATATCCAGGTTGGCGCTTTCTTTCTGCATATTTCACAAATGCAGTAAAGCAATCAAATACTTCAAGTGACCCCAATTCTGAAAGGCAATATTTCAGTGTTTTACCTAATCTAAAGCATCAACAATATAGATAAATTGAGACTCTGCTGATACAAAGACTGTTTTTATCCACGGAAAAAAATATTTGAAAGCTCAGAAAGGCAAATGATGAAGTTAGTCTTTCCATCTCTAAATCGCCTCCTTTCAACCTGCAGCGTCAAGGCTGTTGATGAAGCAGCAGGACTATTTTATTTCCTCTTGATTGAAAATGGAAGAGGATAATTTAGAACTGTTACCGTTTCAATTTATGTGAAAGTCCATATTTACAGAATGTGCAGAGAGGGAGCGCTGAAAAAACATCCAGATCAGAAAAAGTGATGTAGATTGAATGAATGGATAAATGAGGGAGTGATAAGGATTTTGAGAGAAAGATGTAGATAAGAGAGAGAAAGGAAAATTGTTTAGCAGTTGAATGCAATGGCTCTTATACCTACAGATTAATATCATGTTAGTCCTTATAGTTTATGGTCTGAAAAAAGTTATGCATCAGACTCACTAAGTAGCATTAGGAGAGGATGTAGCTAGTTGCTAGATCAATAGTCAGCTTCCAACTGCCAAATCTGAATAATGCAAGTTCCTTGATTGTATTATTTAGGCATCTCTTTCCATTTGTTGCTACGTTAGGTAAGGAGGAAAAAGGGACTAAACACACGGCATAAGAAGGACATCGTCTAACTTGATGTGTTCTTCCCAGTCCTGCGGTAGTCCAATAATGATTGTTTCCTCCAGAATCAATGTGGATGCTTGCCAGGTTTTATCTTGGGAAAAAACTTTTTCACCCAATGGAGGGTTATAAAATGAGAAGAACATTTATATAGCATCATTTAATAGGATCCACCTGTACATATAGATGAGGTTGTGCTACTCTTCCGCTTCATATATTATTATGACATAGTACTGTAATTCTCTATTTGGTCTGGCTCAACCCGATTTGACTCCTAAAGTAAGGTTTTAGATATTGTGTCCCGTGTAAGCTTTGTGTACAGGAAAATAAAACACCTGTATGGGTTGCTTGAAAAAACAATCAGTGCTGTTAAAGTCTAGTTCTAGTTTTACAAGTCAAAATACAAATATATCATAGTTATAAGATAACAGTATCTGTAACATAAGGAAACAGGAGTGAAAGGTCAAATTGCACTATTCCCAAGACTGTTTTAAAAAAATATATACACATTCATAGACTTTCTTTCTCATAAATCCTTAGAGCAATAGTTCCATTTTCCAAGTGCAACCAAAAGGCTGGGATTGTTGCAAACTAACCACAGCTATTCATTGGCTTAGTCATTTTTACTCCATTGTTTGTATTTTGGTAGGGATACCCCGAAACCTAGCCACTTTCGTGTAACTTAAGGGTTACAGTTGATAACCACTGTTTGTTTAAAACAGGGGAAAATGAAGGAAGAAAGTAGAGTGCAGTTATGTTTCAGTTGAAAAGTGGGCGACCATCTCAAAACTAATTTGTAGCTTTGATAGAACTCTTTAATGAACAAGAAAATTCACTAAAAGCAATTATTGTTTCATACTCCTGTACTAAATGTACTATTTTTAGAAACCATCCTCTGACTAAAATTGGTTGCATTTAAAAAAATGCTATTTCGATTTGCTGTAACATATCCAATCAGATATTATACTGGTATTGGTGAAATGTTAATAACTGGCTGTTTTTTGCTGCTCCTTTACTGGTCCAAAGGGGTATCTGCATGTAATTCTCTGAATCCAGATTAAGCAAAGTATCTCCCATACTTTTTTGCCAGTAATTTATGAATATGGCCAGACAAGCATGACATTGTTGCATTGGGATTCTGTGGTATTGTGTGGTTATATGTTGCCTGTACATTGTTATTATGTATCCTAGGTATAATATATTATAAGAGAAAATGTTATATAGAACATATGTGGTATTGGTAAACATGTTCTGCATAGAAGTTAGCTGCAGATCATTGCACACTCACACATACAGACCTTGGGTCAAGACAGATGTATGTACTTCAAGTAGACCTAAGCAAACACTTGAGTTTGACATAAAGGTTTGTTCACTAGCCAGCTATAGATATCTGGCGAATTTGATCTCAAGAGCTTTGCCCAAGGTTGCAAGCCAGATGGGCAGACATCACACATACACAAATGTACACCAGGGTGTGGTATTGTAGAGTATACATATGTTGTTTTGATCATTCAATAAAGTTTGAGAGATAGTTTTCACATATACAAGGTGTGAGACCATTTCTGTGTCTTGTATCCTGACTTGGGGAGTGGTCTTGCCACGGGCCACTAAGTAACCTGGATCCAGTATTCTCTGCCTGTACCTTTTGGGCCTTTCCTCTTCAGAAGCCATCTTTTGTGCCACAGAGAACATGAACTACATGATTCTGCTGGGGTAGGTTTGAACTAGGTTCATATCAAGCCCCCTTGAAGAAGCAGATCGTGACAGGAACCTCCTCCTAGCCTCCAGGAAATCAACCAGGTCATCTTAATCAAAGTCCAACTGTAGTCCAGGTAAACAATTCCATTCATATAATCATGTATTCCATCTATATAATATATTTTCAGGTCCATCAGTTATTTATAATCATCAATCACTTATTGAGAGTAATTATTACGTTTTTGAATCAATTTCCGCATTTCATAAATACTGCTCAAAAACTCCAAATCAGTTATATAGTTATGGATTCCCTTCACCCATATGTTATTGTTCCCTATAACAACAATTGCTTTTGATATATATATATATAGTAAATAAATAGTACATCTGTGTTCACATTTGAATGTCTAAAACAAGTTAAAAAACCTGCTACCAGCTCAGAATTCTGAGAAAAACAGTTATTACACTGCATTCTGGGAAGCTGAGCTGGGACATGCAAATGTGCCCACAAATGCCTCGCTCTTCAATCCATAGCCATTTTCAAACATGACTTCCTTTAAGCTTATGCCTGCTGTATTACACAGCTTTAATGCAAAGCCAAGGTTGGATTAAACACAAGCTGAGAATCCTATCCATATTTACAGCTGTTTCAAGCTTACTGGCTATCATCAGTATGGAGCATATATATCCAATTCAGTTAATCTCTGGTGCCATCAAGCCATTTGCTCAAAGCTATCAAACACACTACAGAAAATCAGTCTCTTAGAGACCTGTGAGTCACTCCAACACTTCCACATACTTTTTTACGCGCTCTCACTATTATAGAATCAGTCTCTGTCAGGAGACCATTGAGTATACTAAGAACAATCTATAACATTTACCTATTTTTCTTTTGCCTTCCCCTGTATGCTTGTGTCATCATATCAGGTACCATCACATTTTTAAATTAAAAAAAAAATATAAAAATATTTCCAATTTAGTCAATCTCTGATAGGCCATTAGCTCATAACTATCAAACACATTATAGAGAATCGGTCTCTATGCTAGAGACCTTCGAGTTGCTCCATCACTTCCACATACTATTTTATTTTCTCTCAATATTATAAAATCAGTCAGAAGACCATTGAATACACTACAAAGAATCAGTCTCTTCTCTAGAGACCTTGGAGTATTACTGACTCTCTCACCACTGCCTATTACTTGCCATTTTTGACAGCTTGTCTCACCTCCTGCATGCAGTTTGAGCAGCCTCGACTCACAAACCTCAGAGTCATCTAGCTGTAAGTGTACACATTTCACATATTTCAGCCATTTTGAAGCAAATAATTTCATAACATCCTTTCAATCCTTATGTCAAGGCCGATCAGGTTAGTTCAGACCACTAAAGTCTCCAGTCCTCGCCACAGAATTAGTTTCACTAAAGGCCACCATGTCAGCTTACAGAACCTGGACCATCCCTAAATTTATTTGAAGAACTCATTATTGCGTGCTCAGCAATGTCAAGGAAAGCCGAGCCATATTATCTCCTCTTTTCTAATGACCCCACTAACAGTCCATCATCCTCCATAATGCATTTCTCTATGACACGTCCCACTCAGAGCACTACAAAATCTGACTTTCTACAGCTAAGCTCCCTCATCTCAGGCATAACTACAGTGGTAGCTAACATTCTATCCAGACTTTCCTCAATAGAAAGCTTCATACCATCCATCACTAGTTAAATCAACAAATTAATAAGTCAACCACATCTATATATTTTTGTTTGGGTTAAGGTACAGAAAATCAATATTTATACAAATACATTGATTTGTTTTCCCACTGTATGTTTCTTAACTGGTATCCATGAGTCACTCCAGCAGCAACCTTACTGAGTGTGCATCCTGTCACATGTATGCACTGCTGGAGCAGATAATCCAGGGTCCATACCTCTGTGGCAGGTGTGAGCATGTTGCATCTCTGGTGGCTCAAAATGGAGAACTGGAGAGGAGAATTGCAACACTTCATAATATTGCCACACTGGAAAGGGA
The DNA here is from genome assembly GCA_027410445.1 of Discoglossus pictus. Lineage (NCBI taxonomy): Eukaryota > Metazoa > Chordata > Amphibia > Anura > Alytidae > Discoglossus > Discoglossus pictus. The sequence continues at coordinate 388,171,103 of CM050166.1, read as the reverse complement.
GTTGGTGCTCACTGAGCACAGTTTAGCTGGGCCTAGTATGGAGGGTGGAGAAGCAGCTAATTACAATGTCCAGGGAGGTAGCTGGGTTACAGTTACAAGGGGAAGCAGAGGGATCAGGAGGAGAGGGCAGGCTAGTTCTGAGTTGGCAAACACAAACAGATTTGCCAGATTGAGTGAAACTGTTGGGGATGTCCATAGAGGAATGGCAATGCCAGATAGAACTGTTCCCTCTAACAGCCGGGAGAACAGTTCTACTGGAGGAGATGGAAGGCAGGATAGGCAGAGCAACAGACAGGTTTTTGTGGTAGGGGGTTCTAACTTTAGAAAGGTAGGCAGGGTGATTTGTCACCCAGATCCCAGCAATCAAACAGTCTCCCATGGAGGAGGAGAAGGGGAGAGGGTTACAATAGACAGTAGGGAGGTATTAATAGGTAACTCATATTCAGTGGCAAGCACTTCAAAATGGCAGAGTCATAGCAACATAAAGTGTATGCTTGCTAATGCATGAAGCTTGCCTGGAAAAATGGGTGAGCTAGAATTATTAGTGGTACAAGAAAAATGGGACTTGATAGCCATTACTAAAACATAGTGGGATGAAGCTCATGACTGGACAGTCAATCTGGATGGTTATAACTTATTTAGGAAAGATAGGGGTAATGGTAAAAGAGGAGGAGGGATTTGTCTGTATGTTAAGCCTGGTTTCAGACCTGTAGTCAGAGAAGATATTTATAGTGGAACAGCAACAATATTGAATCTTTGTGGGTTGAGTTAAATAGTGGAGGAGCACATTTTAAATGACAATTGGTAGGAATATGCTATAAACTCTTAAATATAGTTGAGGGTGATGAATTGCAATTATTGCTGCAGATAGATAATGCTGCTAAGCATGGTCAAGATCTAATAATGGGAGATTTTAACTACAATGAAATAAACTGGATTAATGAGACTAGCAGTTCAGCTAAGGAAAGAAGGTTCTTGAGTGCAGAACCTACTAGCAATGAGGCTATCTTGGATTTAGTCATCACGAGTAATATTGATATAATATCAAATGTTAAAATAGGGGAACCTTTGGGGAATAGTGATCACAACACAGTTTCATTTGAGATTGAATACACAAAACTGAGTTGTAAGAGGCCAACAAAAACTCTAAATTTTAAAAGGGGTAATTTTAATGGGCTAAGGGCAGCAATACAACATATAGGGCCTCATTAAATGGTTACAAATTGTAGTTACTGTAGCCCGTAATGTAACCAGCAAAAGTTACTGCTATTAAATTGGCTTTCGCTACCCACAATCTATTTGCGGGCTACACTGACGAGGCCCATAAAGGCCGAAACGCGTCTGGGGTTTGCTGTTTCTCCTGTTCAGGGTAGAATTGCCTGGTATTTCGGGGCTGGGTCACTCTTTTGAGTGGGACCAGACTGATATGCTACAGGAGATTTCTCCCTGTGAAGAGCACAAGTGAGCTAAAAGAGGTAGCTCTCAGAGTAGCTTATCATGGCTATAGAACTAACCTATTAAGGTTGGTTCGTTCTCTGATGAGCACCTCTGACTTTGTTGTTTTCTATATGCAAATTACCTTTAGGGTTTAGTCTCCCTAAGGGTAATAGGGGACTCCAGACGTGGAACCCTTGCTCACTGTGCCTTAGGGAGTTCAGCTGCACCTCACTGACGAGGCCCATAAAGGCTGAAACGCGTCTGGGTTTGCTGTTTCTCCTGTTCAGGGTAGAATTGCCTGGTATTTCGGGGCTGGGTCACTCTTTTGAGTGGGACCAGACTGATATGCTACAGGAGATTTCTCCCTGTGAAGGGCACAAGTGAGCTAAAAGAGGTTGCTCTCAGAGTAGCTTATCATGGCTATAGAACTAACCTATTAAGGTTGGTTCGTTCTCTGATGAGCACCTCTGACTTTGTTGTTTTCTATTTGCGGGCTACAGGCTAAAAAAAATCCCTACGAGCTATCAAAATCGTAACTCCAACCCAGCTAAGCTTTTGATCTTTCAAGCCCCAAATGTTACAATCGCTAAAATCGCAAATCGCTATTAAATTGCTACAATTCCTCAAGCCCGCAATTGCTTTGACACCCGCAAATAGCAAATGTAGCCAAAAATCCTACGACTTCTAGAGAGGACTCGCAAGGGAGTTAAACACTCAATACTGCACTTTAAAATATGGGAAAGCAATGTAAGACATTAGAATTAATTGCACAACAGTCTCAAGCTCAGAAATCTGCAATAAAAAAATATTATTTTCATGTTTTATTTCTGTGTTATATCAATCTCGATAATCAAGGAGTTAATACATATCAGGCCACCCACATGGACTAGAACATTTTCTTCATTCATTTTTATAGATTTCTACATCACTGGATTGCAAGCCCGATCGCACACTGGACATCTTAACGCTAACTGATTTAAAAAACATGTTTTACTTATTGGCACTAATTAATTTGTCTAACTTCCATGTTTTACTGACGTCATGATGACGGTCTCATTTACTATTGGCTGTTTCTAAATTGGTAGTTATGGGCTTGCTGAATTGATCATCATCATGCCCTGAAATGCTACTTATGGGTGCATGGTTTACGGTTTTGAGGCTTCGTCCCTGTACTTGCGACCTTGTTCAATTTTATCAATCTGTAACTGCTGCAAACTTCAGGCTTGGAATGTAACGAGGCCCATAGACTGTGATTAAGAACTTACTGGTAAAATTACTGGAAATAAATGGACAACATTCAAATCCTTACTAAATATACATACACGTTGGCATATACCGTGTGGAAATAAAATGAATAAGGAGTAAATTACATCCCATGTGGCTCACCAATGACTGAAAGATCAGGATAAGGAAAAAAAACATGCATTTAAATTATACAAGAAGGAGGGAACAGAGGCAGCTTTATGTGAATATAAGGAAATTAACAAGGTTTGCAAAAGGGCTATTAGACTGGCTAAAATTGAAAATGAGAAGTTAGTTGCAAAAGAGAGTAAGACTAACCCTAAAATATTTTTTAAATAAATTAATGGGATGAAGGCCAGGAACATTGCAATGTGAAACAGGCAGTCTGAAAATTAGTAACCAGGATGAGGCAGGTGAGCTAAATATGTTCTTTTCTCCAGTATACACAAGGGAGGTAACAGTGGTTTGGACACTGCAACAAAATGGGGCTACACTACCTTCACCAAATAACTGGTTAACACAGTAGGAAATCCAAAAGCGGTTGGAAAAAATAAATATTAATAAAGTCCCAGGTCCTGATGGAATACATCCAAGGTTTCTGAGGAAGCTGGGGTCTATAATAGCCAAACCATTGTATTTAATTGTTCAAGAGTCACTCATCACAGGGTCGCTACCAGTTGACTGGAGAAATGAAGATGTGATTCCAGGGAATTATTGACCTATAAGCCTCATATTTGTAGTTGTGTAGCTTTTAGAAGAGTTAATAAGGGATAGTATACACAAATATGTCTATTTGAACAAGATTATAAGTAGGAGTCAACAAGGATTTATGAGGGATAGGCCATGTCAGACAAATCTAATTAGTTTATATGAGGAGGTAAGTAGGAACTTGGATCAGGGCAATTGTAGTCGTTTTAGATTTTGCAAAGGATTTTGATACCGTACCACATGTAAAACTATTGTACAAACTAAGGGATACAGGAATTGCAGCAAATATCTGCTCATGGATTGAGAGCTGGCTAAAAGACAGGAAGCAAAAGGTTGTTGTAAATGGAACATACTCAGATTTGACTAATGTGGTAAGTGGGGTTCCTCAGGGTTCAGTAGTAGGTCCTCTCCTTTTCAACATATTTATTAATGACTTAGAAGTAGGACTCAAAAGTATTGTCTCCAGTTTTGTTGATGACACTAAGTTGTGGAAGGTAATTGAATCAGATAATAATGTACTTTCCCTCCAAAGATTTGTATAAATTAGAGAAATGGGAGACTAAATGGCAGATGAGATTTAACACAAATAAATGTAAAGTTATGCATTTGAGAAGGTAAAATAGCCATGCAATTTATAATCTTAATGGAGCAAATCTTGGAGTATTAGATATAGAAAGGGATTTGGGAGTACTTGTGGACAACCACCTCGGTACCAGTGCCCAATGCCAAGCAGCATCTGCAAAGTCTAGGAAAATATTAGCATATATTAAGAAGGGTATAGAAACAAGGGAGGCAGATATAATTCTGCCACTATACAAATCCCTAGTATGCCCTAATTTGGAATATGGAGTTTGGTTACCACTTCATAAAAAGGTAATTTTAGAGCTGGAACAAGTACAGAGAAGGGCAACAAAACTAATAAGGGGAATGGCGGGACTATGCTATGAAGATAGACTAACCAAATTAAACTAGAAAAAAGGTGCCTAAGAGGGGATATGATTACGTAATATAAATACATTCAGGGTCAATATAAGGCTTTCTTAGGTGAACTTTTTGCGCCAAGAGGTTTTCAACTGACAAGAGGACATCCCTTGAGGTTAGAAGAAAAAAGATTTCACCTTAAAGAAAGAAAATGGTTCTTCACAGTAAGGGTGGTTAAACTGTAGAATCCTCTAAACCTCCACCAAAGAGGTGGTGACAGCAGATTTGATAGATATATTTTTGAAGAAAAATGTCATTCAGGATTATCCTAGATAAATAGCATAGGAATATTGATCCAGGAAGAAATCTGATCGCCAGTATCTGGGGTCAGGAAGGAATCTTATGTTTTTTTTCCCTTATGAGAGAATTGGCAAAGTTTCAATGGGGTTTTGGTTTCTGTTTGCCCCTGGATCAATTATTAACAAATAATCCACATATTATAAGGATCAGAAGAGATCTAAAAAGTTTGACCTTGATGGACTAAAAGTCTTTATTCAAACTCAAATACTGTGTAACTATGCAACTCAGCAGCAAAGAAAAATAGATAGAAAAACGATAGAATGGAAAAAAAGAGATAATGGCCAAGTATGAGCATTGTAGCTGCGTGTATGATCTCGGAGCTGAGTACAAAATTCCTAGAACAACGATCTCTACCATACTAAAAACTAAGGAAGCTATTAAAGGAGCCAATGTGGCTAGAGGTGTGAAGGCTGTGACTAAGCAAAGGTCACAGACATTTGTGGAAGTGGAGAAATTATTGTACATTGGGATTAGGAAAACACAGTTAGTGGGTGATAGATAGATAGATAGGCAATAGTTTGCGAGAAAGCAAAACAATTGAATGCTGATTTGGTAAAGGAAGAGCTTACAACAAGTTGTGAGAGCAGTGAAGTATTAAAGGTAGTCATGGTTGGTTTTTGAATTAAAAAAAAAGAACTCCATGTGTTGAGACATGGAGAGACAGCCAGTGCCGATAAAGAAGCCGTTGAAACTTTTGTTAGGGAGTTTAGAGACTATTTAAAGGCTGAGGCTTTTATTCCCCAGCAAGAAATCAACTGTGACAAGACTGGTTTATTTTGGAAGAACCTACATTACTCAAAAAAAAAGACATTGTCAGGCCACAAGCCAACGAAGGACAGGGTAATTCTGTTGGTGTGTGGGTATGCTAGTGGGGATTTAAAAATTAAATTAAACCTCTACTAGGGTTCCCTGGTGGCCCAGTGGTTAGGATTTGGTGCTTTCACTGCTGAGACCTGGGTTTGATTACAGTCAGGGAACTAAGAGGTCACATTACCCTGAATCCATGGTTGGTCCTGGTCAGTACTTGGATGGGAGACCACCTAGGAATACTGTTTGCTGTGGCCCACTGAAGAAGGAAATGGCAACCCACTCCAGTATCTCTGTCATAAATACCAAGTGAATCAGCATGGTGTGTTGTGGTCCATGAGGTCACAGATAGTTGGACATGACTGAGCAACACCGTCGCTCACATCAATAACCCAGAGTTTTTAAAATAGAAAATGTGATAAAAAGAAAGTTTAATGTCACAGGCCAACATTAAAGGCTTGGTAACCAGGCAGTTCTTCATCGAATGGATAAACCAAGTTTTTGACCCCACTGTTAAAAAGGGATCTGTTAGCAACGGACAATGCTGCTTCTCACCCTCCAGGCTTGGAGGACAACTTACTGGAGGACTTAAATTTTATAAATGTGAAGTTATTGCCCCTTCCCCCCAAAATCCTCTGATCCAGCCCATGTATCAGCAGGTCATCTCAAACTTTAAGATATGGTATACCAAGGCCCTGTTGCAAAGGTGCTTTGAGCTGACCTTGGATACTGAGTTGAAGTTTGTATGTAGTACAGTAGGGAGAGAGTAGTGCTGAGCATGTTAGGGAGGAAGGTTATAGGCTTCTTTAAAGAGGTGCGTTTTTATTGATGTTTTGAAGGATTTAAGGCAGCAGGATAGTCTGGTGAAGCGAGGCAAGGAGTTCCAGAGAATAGGGGCAGCGCAAAAAAAGTCTTGGAGGCGGGAGTGAGAGGAGATGACAAGAGTGGTAGAAAGAAGAAGGTCGTTAGCAGAATGAAGAGGGCGTGTGGGGGAGTATTTGGAGATGAGAGCAGAGCTGTATGGGGTGCGCTGTTGTTAAGGGCTTTATAAGTTAGGGTCAAGATTTTAAACTTTATTCTGGAGGCTAAGGGAAGCCAGTGAAGTGATTGACAAAGAGGAGCTGCCAACACTGAACGATGTGTACTGAAGATGAGTCTGGCGGAGGCATTTATTATGAATTGAAGTGGGGAGAGGCGAGTGATGGGCAGGCCGACAAGGAGTGAGTTGCAATAATCAAGACGAGAAATGATGAGAGAGTGTATTAGAATCTTAGTAGTGTCTTGTGTAAGGTAATGGCGTATTTTGGATATGTTTTTTAGATGGAAAAGACAGGATTTGGTTAGAGACTGTATGTGTGGGATGAAAGAGAGGGCAGGGTCCAGTAGAACCCTGAGTCAACGGGCTTGGGAGGTGGGAGTAATGATGGCATTGTTGACAGAGAGAGAGATGTGAGGAATTGAAGCTGTAGTAGAGGGTGGGAAGATTAAGAGTTCAGTCTTAGACATGTTGAGTTTCAAATGGTGGGCGGACATCCAAGAGGATATACTAGAGAGGCAGTCGGAGATGTGTGCTAGAAGAGAGGGGGATAGATCTGGTGCTGAGAGATAGATTTGGGTGTCATCTGCATAGAGATGGTACTGGAACCCAAAAGAGTTTATTAGGATGTCGAGTGAGGATGTGTAGATGGAGAAGAGGAGGAGGCCTAGGACTGATCCTTGGGGTACGCCAATAGACAGGGGGTGAGGAGAAGAAGATGTGCCGGAGAAGGAGACGCTAAATGATCGTTCTTGGAGGTATCATGAGAACCACAAGAGAGCAGTGTCTTGAATGCAGAGGGAGGAGAGAATGTGGAGTAGAATTGAAGGCGGCAGAGAGATCCAGAAGAAGCAAAATAGAAAAGTGGCCTTTAGACTTGGCGGTGAGCAGGTCATTGGTGACTTTTATGAGGGCTGTCTCAGTGGAGTGTTGGGGCCGAAAGCCGGATTGGAAAGTGTCCAGAAGAGAGTTACAGGAGATGAAACTGGTAAGGCGGTTATAGACGAGCCGCTCCAGCAGTTTGGAAGCCAAGGGAAGTAGAGAGATAGGGCGATAGTTAGATGCAACCTCAGAATCGGATGAGGGTTTCTTGAGAGTGGGTGTAATTATGGCATGTTTTAGAGATGATGGAAATGTGCCAGTGTTTAGAGAAAGGTTGAAGTGTGTGATATGTGTGAGAGCTGGGATTAGTGTAGTAGAGAGGGGAGGGATGAGCTGAGATGGAATAGGATCTGAAGGACCGGTGGTGAGGTGAGAGGTTGATATCAGGATGGAAACTTCATATTCTGTTGCAGGGGTAAAGTAGTTCAGAGTGGCTGTGGGAATGGAGGGGGGTAGATTGGGTGTTGTTGGTTAGTTGAGTTAGTTGAGAGAGTGAAGTGTGTGAGCCATGGTGAGAGGAGAGTTCATTGTGGATAGATTGAATTTTATGTGTAAAATGGTTGGCAAAGTCTTCAGCCGTGAGACAGGAAGGGATGGGGGGAGGTGGTGGGCGGAGGAGAGTATTGAAAGTGGCAAAAAGACGTTTTGGGTTAGAGGACAGAGTTGATATTAGTAATGTAAAGTACTGCTGTTTGGCCAGGTTGAGGGCAGAGGAGTAGGAACTTAGCATAAACTTGTAGTGAAGGAAATCTGCTGCGGAGCTTGATTTCCTCCATAGTCGTTCAGCAGTGCGGGAGCGGAAGATCCATTGCAATATCCTCCACTGTGTCACTGATAGATAAGGCCTATCATGCAGCCTCTAACAAGACCATGATCTGTAGCTGGAAGCTGTAACTCAGAGGAACTTGGAGACTGAACCTAGCCCAATCGTGGAGGACATCGTGTCTCTGGGCAAGTCCATGAGATGAGTAATGAAGACATTGAAGAGTTAGTGGAGGAGCACAGACAAGTGCACAGCACTGAGGAGCTTGAGTTAGTGGAGTAGCACAGTCAAGAGCTCAGCACTGAGTAGCTGCAGGAACTTAAAAGGGAGCAGAAACAGATAGTGGCTGAGGAAGTGGTGAAGTGGAGGGAAGGGAAGCACCTACTGCACTGATAAAAGTAAAGTGTGCTAAATGCGTTAAATATAAAATGTTGTTGAAAAGTATTACCCTGACAAAGCTCAAGCAAGCTGAAATGTGGACTTGTTTAATAATTAAACAATGTCTCACTTCAGAAACATTTTGAAACAAAGGCAGAAGCAAGTTTCTCTTTATAGGTTTCTAGTGAAACTTCATACATCAGAGTCTCTAGCAGGGTCCAATGGTTTTAAGAGGCAGAAAAGAGAAAGATACCCTGTGCAAGTGCCTGATGTTTTATTGGAAGAGCACTCCCCATCAAAACAATAACCTCTCTCCTCCTCGCCACCATTCGATTGGGCCCACATGTCCTCTCAGTACAGTTAAAGTGAAGTTAAATTCTATTTTATTTTATCTAATTATGTTTTTGTATTTTTGTCTGTTTATTTATAAGGGTTTATATAAAAAAAACAACACCATCAGTTGAAACTAAAATGTGAAATTTTTGGGGTTTGAGAACAGATTATTTCAATTTACTTTGATCCTTATGGAACAGATGGTTTGGTACTGATTGTTTTTGGTATTCATCCTGTCATCCGGAATGTATTAATGTTGAGTATGAAGCATCAACTTGAATATATATATATATATATATCACATACTATGATTGAACCGCGTACATCAAAAAACACCAACATCACAGAAAAATAACAGAAAAACATAAAAAAAAAAAACATCACACACAGCACGAGGGGACAGCCAGGACGTCTGGGAGTAAGGTTGCACACAAATTTAAGTTAAATTTAAGCAGTTTCAGTACTTGAAAATCGGCTAGGCAATAAATAAAATGGTTTCCGAAAAAAATGAAAACGAGGCTACATGATACAGAAGCAGGGACATACGACTTTTACCCTGGCTCGTACGAGGTGCATAATACACTATTAGGAAGGACAGAAAATGCTTGCAAGGCACGTAAAACATAGAATATTGCTGCCATTTTACAGCACTAACTGGCAAATCAACACATTATGATTCTGAAAATCCCGCCTATATATACTGCACATTTGCCACATTGCTGACACTTTCTCCTCAGATGATGACAGTCTGACTTGATATTTTTTGCTGCCGGAAAATCCAAAGAGATTGTTAGCTCTTCGGGATATTAGAGATTGCTGGCTATTAATTATAAATAGGTAAAGTATATTCATTTACTTATTAATTAATTATTAATATAAATAAAAAAATATATATATATAATTTTTTTTAACATTAACTTATTTTATGAACAAATACATGCTTTGCTTTTTTAAATACATTGATTCATTGATTAATAAATTATTCATATATATTAATTTAATAGTTATTAATTAATAATATCAAAAACATTTTTTACACTGCGCTAAAAAAAGTATATTTTACACTGTATTTATATATTTTTATTATGCTTAGCTCTTTCTAATACATTTATTTATTTATTACATAATTATGAATGCACATTAATAATTAATAATCACTTTATAAAATTGATACTGCAGGAAGAAAAATATATATTTTGCACTGCACTTATATATCTGAATTATGCTTAGCTCTTTATAATACCTTCATTCTTTGATTCATTTAATAATAATGTCAATTCATTTATGAATTGCTAATTAGAAAAAAATAAAAAAAATGCCACTGCACTAAAAAAAGGGGTCTTTTGCACTGCAGTTATATACATGTATTATGCTTAAGTTTTCTTAATACACTTATTCATTAACGTCAATTAAATGAATAATTACTAATTGCAATATTTTACCTTAGACTTATATATTTGGATTAATGCTTATTGCCTGACAGCAATAGGACCCTGAAATATGTTTTATACTGCAGCAACAAAAATGTATATTTTACACTGCATTTATATATCTGTATTATGCTTAGCTCTTTAAAATACATTTATTCATTAATTTATGTGTTAATAATCTCAAATTAATTTATTAATTGCTAATTACAAAAATGTTTTTTACTGCACTAAAAAAAGAGGTCTTTTACACTGCAGTTATATTTCTATATTATGCTTAAGTCTTCCTAATACACTTATTCATTAATGTCAATTAATTGATTAATTAATAATTACAATATTTTACACTACATTTATATATCTGTATAGATGTTCATTGCATGACAGCAATAGGACCCTGAAATAAAATAAATGGATATTTTACACTGCAGTTACAAATAAGGAAATCAGTTTATTATGCTCTGAGACCTCAAAAATAGATATAATTTACACTGCAGTGAAAAATATATACTTTACAGTGCATTTATTCACATTATTTTATTATGTTCTGGACCTCCAAATTTTTTTATATTTTACACTGCAGTAAAAAAAAAATATATTTTACACTGCACTTATATATTTGTATAAATGCTCATTGCCTGACATGGATAGGACCCTCATGGCAGTTACATAATTAAATCAGCTAATTATGCTCTGACACCTTCTACATTTCATATTGATGTTTAGGCCGTTACGTTCTGTATGTATGCAAATTAAACATGATACTTTCATTGATTAATGAATTAATTGAATAGAAACATTAACAATGCTTTTCATGTCATTTGACAGTTTGCTCATCTCTGTGAACACTGGACCTGAATGAACACAGACCCTGAGCTCTGCAGCATTTCATCTGCAATTACATCACCATTATAGGTATATAATTTAATGATACTCGTCTTTATCAAAACATGATTAAGTCTTTTAGTTAAGCATTGATGAAAGTTATTGATTAATTAATGTATGTACAATAAAAATACATAATATATCTTACAGATTTGAAGACAGAAAATAATACAACTTCAAGACTATCAGAAAGTGGAAAGCTAGTTAATCCTTTAATACTTCAGGTAACTAAGAACACATTTTAAGAATGTGGTGATTAATGTTGTTTGCTGTACAAGAAAAATTTACAGTTCAAACTAAAACGCCTGTATTTAGAATTCCAGATTAAAATGGCGGACAGAGCAGAAACAAAGAAAGAATGGAAAACAAGAGCGCAAGGGATCGGAAGCAAAGATGGAGAGATGCACAGTCGCCCGAGACGTCTAGAAGATTAAGAGAAGAAGACCGACAGAGACTTGCCAATAAAAGAAAAATGAGTGCAAAAGGACAAAATGTGTGTGCTGGACCTTCAAAAAAAAGAAAAAGTAAACAAAAACATGTCTGGGAAACATTGCCTAATGACCCAATGTTGATACACATGACACCAATGTTGATATACACACTGGTACTGATAGCCATATTCAGGAAGCTCAGGATAGTCCATTATTTACATCACTAACAGTAGACACTCATTATTGTGGATTAATGAATGTGTTTTGTCAGTTTTGTGGGGCCTATAATTTTCTGAAGGAAAGACCAACTGATGGAGAGTTTATTAGTTGCTGTCAGAAAGGAAAGGTAAGAATTCCACAAAGACACACATTTCCTGAATATTTAGAAAGTATAATGAGCGATCCAACATTTCCAAATTATACTAATTAAAAAAAAAACATCAGGTCTTATAACAGTGCAAATTATCTCTCACTGTTGACAATGCCATCATCACTCCCACCTCTCAGGCCCGCTGTCTTGGGATCCTACTGGACCCTTCCCTCTCTTTCATTCCCCACATCCAATCACTCACAAAATCTTGTCACTTTCACCTAAAAAACATATCCAAAATACGCCACTACCTCACACAAGACACAACTAAAATTCGTATTCACGCTCTCATCATATCTCGCCTCGATTACTGCAACACTCTTCTTGCTCGCCTTCCTATCACCCGTCTGTCTCCACTCCAATCCATTTTGAATGCATCCGCTAGACTCATCTACCATACTAAATGATCAGTGTCTGCAGCACCTCTCTGTCAGGCACTCCACTGGCTTCCCATAGCGTCTAGAATACAATTCAAAATCATGACCCTAACATATAAAGCCCTCCACAATAGTGCACCCTCCTACATCTCTGCTCTCATCCCAAAATACACTCCCACCCGCCCTCTTCGCTCTGCTAATGACCTTCTTCTCTTCTCCTCTCTCATCACCTCCTCTCATTCCCGTCTTCAAGACTTTTCATGTGCTGCCCCTATTCTTTGGAACTCTTTACCTCGCACCACCAGACTATCTTCCTGCCTCAGATCCTTCAAAATCTCTTTAAAAACACATCTATTCAAAAAAGCCTATCATCTTTAGCCTATTCATTCACTATGCATCTCTCACTCTCCTGTACCTCACCCATACCCTTTAGAATGTAAGTTTGCGAGTTTTAATCTTGTGAGGTGCTTTAGAGAAAGCACAGTGTATATCAGATTGAAAGCTCAATATCAGGGTCTTCCATTATTTTCATTGTGGGGTATTGTTTATACTTGTACCTAACCCCTGTATTGCGCTGCGGAATATGTTGGCGCGTTATAAATAAAGGATAATAATAATCAATAATAATTAATTTGCTTCAATGGGTGCTACATTAGCAGAAAATGTCCTTACTGTTTTAGAGTTCAAGGACAAATTTACCACCGCACTTAACATTGACACCCACAAGAAGGAGAGCATAGGAAATTTGCACAGTTATATGTCTTAGATACAATGGAAGCTGTTGAACAATGGATGACGCTTCCTGAAAATAAACACTGTTTGTGCATAGTCTTTGAACAGCTGGATAAAATTATGGCCAACAACCCATATAGTCAAGCATACAAAAAATGAGCAGAGGTTGAAAAAGAACAACAGGAACATGCTCAAACACATCAATTGCCAATGCCAAGAGTAAATATGGTTTTGAAAAGTGATTGCAATACTGATCAAAGACGGTATAATTTACTAACAGTAAATGAGGGTGCCATGGTCTTTAAAAATGAGGATGGTGAACCCCCTTTTCAGCAGGATATTAGAATATATCCACGCAATGAAGACCAACCTTTTTTTAAACATCAATATATTAAGTTGTCATTTGGATCCACAATTACAATTGCAAAGTTATCCCAATAGTTTGTGTTAGAAACAATATTTCTATGCTGGAATATAAAGTGGCACAAACTGCTATTCATGAAGATTTTAATCCTATTTTATGTGGGTGAAAACTCACACAATAATAGATTATTGATTCATATCTACAAGTCGAAGCAAATAATCTAAATGTTATAAAATTTCAACAAGACAAGCTTTGCATAGAACAATATTGGGGATTGATGGATGATGTTGCTTGAATTGGCTACCAACAGAGACCTTCCAGCTGGTATGGCAATCATTTTGCCATCCCCTTTCCAAGGATCTCCTCGCAATATGCAAGAAAGATACAATGACGCCATGGCTATTGTGACAAAATTTGGGAAAACTGATTTATTCATTACATTCACATGTAATCCACAATGGCCAGAGATCAATGAAAATTTCAAACTTGGCCAGAATACTTCTGAACGACCAGATTTAGTGGCCAGAGTATTCAAAATAAAACTCAATTCATTAATACATGATATAACTAAAGCAGAGTTATTTGGAAAATGTGTGGCTTTTGTTTATACCATTGAATTTAAAAAAAGAGTCCTGCCACATGCACATATACTTTTAATCCTACAAGAAAAAGATAAATTGAATACTGCAGAGAGAGTGGATTCAGTGATTAGTGCCGAACTGCCACATCCAGAAAAATATTCAAAACTTTATGACCTTGTAACACACAGAATGATTCATGGTCCATGTGGAGATATCGATCCAAATTCACCATGTATGGAAAATAAATAATGTACAAAAGAGTTCCCAAAACAATTTCAAATGCAAACTTATGCTAACTGTGATGGATACCCTATGTTTAAAAGAAGAGAAGGACAAACAGCTATTATCAGTGGCCAAAAGGTCGATAATAGATATGTAGTTCCATACAATCCACATTTGCTGATGAAGTACAATGCACACATAAATGTGGAAGCTTGCACTTCTATCAAATCCATCAAATATGTGTATAAATATATATACAAAGGATATGATGCAGCAACTGTTGTTGTGCAAGGTGCACAAAATGAACAAGACAATCCAAGTTTATATGAGAAACTTTCAAATTATTTAGATGCTCGCTATGTCAGTGCTCGTGAGGCAATGTGGCATTTTCTGAAATTTGAGATGCATGATCGGTCACATGCTGTGTATCGGTTAGCTGTACATTTGCCACAAGGTCAATGTGTTTTCTTTACTGCAGGAAAAGAAAGAAATGCTCTAGCACAAAATGAACAACACTTTAAATTGTCAGGACACTGAGGCCAGACAATTTTTATACATTGAGATTCCATATCACTATGTATACGTAAATGGCCAATGGCGACAACGAAAAAAACATACTCATAAAATGATCCCAAGAATTTATACCGTCAGTCGAAAAGATGTTAAACGTTTCAGTTTAAGATTTTTTTTTTTACATGTTCGCCGTGCACATTTACGGTGAACATTTGCGCACGGTGAATAACATAGTTTATGATACTTTCCCATTAGCTGGAAGACATCAAAACTTCATAGCAGATGAAACTGAATGGGAGGGTGTTTGGAAGAAGCAGCACCATGTAAAATCCCAAAGCAAATGAAAGAACAATTTGCATTAATTTGCATATTTTGCAATGTACCTGATACATTTGCTTTGTGGGAAACATTTAAATTAAATATGTGTGAAGACTATTTGAAACGTTACAATGAGCCCATTGCACTATTAAGAGCATTAATGGAAATTCAAGAAATATTTCTGGCTCATGGATTAAATTGTGTAAGTTTTAATTTGCCTGATCCAGGACTTATAGATGAAATTAACTTTGATGACTATGACTCTGAGCTTCAACAACAAAAAACACAAGAAAATCTTGCAACTTTAACTACATTACCATTGCAAGCATTTAACAGCGTCACACATGCAACAGATGATGAAATGGTCAAAGACTGTTATTTCTATCTAGATGGCCCTGGTGGATCAGGAAAAACGTATCTGTATAATTGTTTGATGAGTTACATTCGAGCATGTGGTCAACAACTGGAATTGATGCACTTTTGTTAGAAGGTGGCAGAACTGTGCATAGTGGATTTAAACTGTCGGTTCCCATTTTAGAAACATCAGTGTCGGATATTCAAATGAATTCATTGCAAGTGAAAAAATTCCAAAAGACTAAATTGATTATAATAGATGAGGCTACAATGATGTCATGTCATGCCCTGCAATGTATTGATCGATTATTAAAATAGGTTATGAATAATTATTTGCCATTTGGTGGAAAGGTCATGTTGTTAGGAGGAGATTTTGGGCAAACATTATTGTGCCACATGGAAATTGGACTGACATCGTAGAAACATGTATAAAGACAATGAAAATATTTACTCACCTCAAATTAGAAAAAAATATGAAATCTGAAGGCCAAAATGAATTAAATAATTTGCTAATTCAAATTGGAGAATGAAAACATCCACAAATATATAATCTACCTTATGACACCGTAGAAATTCCACCACAAATGATTTGTAAACAATCACTAATATCGGCAATCTTTCCGAATACAATCAATAACGATGATTACTCAGAAATTGCAAACAAACTAATATTAACATAAAAAAATATAGATGCCTTGAATATGAATAACGAAATTTTAAAATTCATCAATGCACCAACAAAATTGTACTATAGTGCAGATTTGGTTCCGGTTGATGACCAAGACAGTGAATCCAACTTTTCAATCAAATTTATCAATTCCTTAACTCCCTCTGGAATGCCACCACATGTTTTGCAACTTAAAAAAGGGGCAATTGTCATGCTACTGAGAAATATGAATCCCAAAAAAGGACTTTGTAATGGGACCAGATTAATTGTGCAGGATTTAAAAGATAATTTTATACATGCAGAAATTATGACTGGTACTCATAAAGGTGAACAAGTTTTTATACAACAAATTGATTTGGCTCCACAGCTATCAACTGCTGCAGATCAGGTAAGTGGCCCATGACCGGGAATCCTGGTGAGGCTGAGGGGGCCCAGGGGGCATAAGTCAGGGTGGGGAGTTTGGGTTCAGTGGGGGCTCTACACTATGGACAAAAAAGCCTATTACTGTATAACATAGTAGACCTCAGCTATCACTATGGTGAGTCAGCTTTTTACAAAAAACACAGATGATTCTCAACAGAAGCAGATTTAGCTCAGTTCGATTTAAAAGCAAATTGGGCCGTGTTATATTAAGGTCTATTCTGCAGGCACTTTGCTACTATCTCTCTAAATTGCTCTTAACTTCTCGTATGACAGCTTTTGTGTGACACCTTCAGAGCCCTAGCTCCCAGAGATCCCACATAGCCCCACACCCTTACTGCTCCTTTATATACAGATGTGGTTACTCGATCACTTATCATGGCGCTTCTCTAGGAGGGCGATAAATTAAACGTACTCTGAAACAAAGAACTGTAGTACTCTGGGCGATAATGCACTCATAAGACTAAGTTGTAGCTACAGAGAATGTTCTCAGGTTCAAGTATGCATTCAAGAATGTAGCCATTGTTCATCTTCTACTACTGAGTGAAGACCTTAGTACAGCAACTTCTAAAATGGACTCTGAGTTTTCATCTAGCCAAGTTTTTGTGAAACATTTTTATGTATTTTGGATTAATTACTGGACAGTGCAAAGGCCCCCATTTAAATCCAAGCCTGTAATTACCTTCATACAGGCCGTATGTCTGGGGGTTAGAAAGTTGCTATAGTTACAGATGTATTTAATTGCTTAAGCCCACAATTACAGGCTCACAGACCCAACACGCATACCATGAATACATATGTAGCATTTTAGGGCATGATTAATTAAGCAAGCTCGTAACAAGTTACAATTTAGACAAAGCCAATAGTAAATGAGGCCATCATCATGACATCAGTAAAACATGGAGTTTAGACTACAATCAAATAGTGTTTAGAAGTCTAATTTGCAGAAATGATCCAGAAATGTAGAAATCCATAATAATAAATAATCTGTTCTAGTCCATGTGGGTGGCCTGATATGTATTAACTCCTTGATTCCTGGGATCAATATAGCATATAAATATTTTTTTATTGCAGGCTTGCAAGCTTGAGATTGTTGTGCAATGAATTATATTACCTTTCATTGCTTTCCCAGGGCCTCATTCTATTATCGGCCGTAGGAGATGCGGGGCCACAAGGACCGGCCGCAAGCTATTTGCCTATTCTATTCCCTTCCGGCCGGGGATTCCGGCAGGCTTGCGGCCGGTGCCTTGCTATCCCTTGCGGCCGCACGCGCCGGAGGAAAGCCTTTGATCTTAAACGGCCGCAAGAGTTTCGGCCGTAAGAAAATCCTGGTTGCTATTCAATTACTCCGGGAAACCTCTCTGCAAGGCTAAAACCGAGCCGCAGCTTACTTGCAGAAAAAAGGTCCCGCAGGCACACAATTAAGCACATTTTAAAGCCATAATAAAGCCATCCTGCACTCTTATGAGACTATAAAGTGATTGTAGGTGTTAGCATTAATAGCACAACATTCCCCTACACTCAAATCCGTAAATAAATATTTTTTTTAATTTATGTCACATATCCATGTAAAAAGTCCAGAGCGCTTGGAGCACCTCAGACCCGCCCACGCTGCGGCCGGAAAAATAAACAGTTAATGTAATCTCGGATTTGGGCTGATGTGCAAGCTTGAGAGGGGGTTGCTATTAATCCTCATGTCCCCCATAATGATCCCTAGCATTTACAGAGCTTTACAGTGCCGTCTTGAATTTATTTTTGCATTTAAAGATTTCTGAGCTTACGGCCGGTTGCAAGATATACGGCCGGCCGTAAGGGGATATCCTTACGGCGTCGTATAATTGAATTGCAAGGTAACGGGAGCCCCGCAAGGAATCGCAGTTTTACGGCCGATGATAGAATGAGGGCCCCAGTATTTTAAAGCACAGCTTTTTATTTGCTATTACAGTGTTACGAACAGTTTTTTAACTCACTTGCGGGTCCTATTTAGTAATAGTAGGATTTTTTTATACATTTGCCATTTGTGGGATTGAAGATATTGTTGAATTGTTGCAATTAAGTATTGATTTTGCATTTTTAGCACTGGGAACATGTACAGGCTTGAAACATCAAAGAAGGAGATAGGACAGAGTTACGTTTTTGACAACAGTGATTTTAATCCTGTAACTCGCAAATGGATTGCGAGTTGCAAAATATAGCCAATTAAATGTACGGGTTCCATTATAGGCTCCAGTAGTTGCAATTTAGACAATTGAACAGGGGCCACAGTGTTAAACTGTTTCTCCTCTTGGTACTCAAAAACATTTTTTGTGCTATAACATGTACTTTTGTTTGTCTTTCTCCACCATACATTCCTTGTTTGTCTTCCAAAAGATTCCAATGATTTTAAGGGTAGAATCTAGGGCACTTTATTAAATTTCTACCTCATAGATATCACAAACACAAAAAAGAGCAGGCGTGGTTTGGTGAAACATGTACCTGGCTAGAGCTGTTAAGTGTTCTTTGAGGTGCATCTGTCTGCATTATTTAGTTGTTTTTAACCCTTAATTGGCAAAATAATCATAAAACTGCTTTACAGTGGCAGATTATTTTATGATTATTTTATAATACAAAAAATGCATAAAATAAGTTTCCACTATAATTCTGTTTAGTAATTTTTAAATATGAACCTATATACATGTAGACATATAGGAGTTTCTATAGCAACCAAGGATGCAAGCCAGATGGAACTTAGTTCTGACATTACACACATACACTAAAGTACACAAGGGTGTGATATGGGAGATAGAGTATAAATATGTAGGTTCCATGATTCAACAAATGTTCATTCCTAGTTTCACATATCCACTGTGTGAGGCTGTTATTGTGTTTGTATCCTGAATTGGGGAGTGGTCTTGTTGGAGGCCACTGGTTGCCTGTATCCAGTATTCTCTGCCTGTACCTTTGGGCATTGCCCTCTTCAGAAGCCATCTTGTGTGCCACAGAGAAAAAGAACCACACAATTCTGCTGTGGTAGGTTTTAACTAGGTCCATAACCAGCCTCCTTGAAGAAGCAGGTCCGGACAGGCCTTCAGCCTGGGAATTGCAGCTATTGAAATCTGAATAAATGTACACCCTTTTGTCAGCTGTGATGAAATCCAAATTTTTCTATCTCAAGAGCATAGGCAGGATCAACATTAGATGCCCCCAGAAAACCACCCCACTTTGATTTATACATACATCACTACAGTTTGTAACAAATGCTGCCTTGAGGTTATTAACAAATCCACCACATATATAGTTTAAGCATGGCCTGCTGACATACTAAGCTCTACATGACAAAGGCCCTCTAAGCTGAAGACATTTCTCACTCCTTATATTCCAACTAGTGATAACAAATGTTGTAGGTGAAAATCTATTAACCATCCACAGAATCTTTTCATAAACCTCTGGGTCCAGAGCCTTTAAGAGTGCAGCCCCAAGATTCTGGAACTCTCCATTGTGCTCAATCGGAGATGCCCATAACACCAATGTAAATATCTATTAAAAACATGTTGAAATACTTTTAGATTTTTTGAAAATGTTGAAAAACAAACTGAAATCTTTTAGGTAGAGGGAAGAAAAAATATAAAAATAAAATAATATGGTTGCATAAGTATGCACACCCTTAAACTAATACTTTGTTGAAGCACCTTTTGATTTTATTACAGCACTCAGTCTTTTTGGGTATGAGTCTATCAGCATGGCACATTTTGACGTGGCAAGATTTGCCCACTCTTCTTTGCAAAAACACTCCAAAGTTGTCAGATTGTGAGGGCATCTCCTGTGCACAGCCCTCTTCAGATCACCCCACATATTTTCAATCGGATTAAGGTCGGCGCTCAGGCTGGGCCATTCCAAAACTTTAATCTTCTTCTGGTGAAGCCAATCCTTTGTTGATTTGGATGTATGCATTAGGTCGTTGTCATGCTGAAAGATGAAGTTCCTCTTCATGTTCAGCTTTCTAGCAGAAGCTTGAAGGTTTTGTGCCAATATTGACTGGTATTTGGAACTGTTCATAATTCCCTCTATCTTAACTAAGGCCCCAGTTCCAGCTCAAGAAAAACAGCCCCAAAGCATGATGCTGCCACCACCATGCTTCCCTGTGGGTATGGTGTTCTTTTGGTGATGTGCAGTGTTGTTTTTGCGCCAAACATATCTTTTGGAATTATGGCCAAAAAGTTCAACCTTGGTTTCATCAGACCATAACACCTTTTCCCACATGCTTTTGGCAGACTTCAGATGTGTTTTTGCAAAATGTAGCCTGGCTTGGATGTTCTTCTTTGTAAGAAAAGGCTTTTGTCTTGCCACTCTACCCCATAGCCCAGACATATGAAGAATACGGGAGATTGTTGTCACATGTACCACACAGCCAGTACTTGCCAGATATTCCTGCAGCTCCTTTAATGTTGATGTAGGCCTCTTGGTAGCATCCCAGACCAGTATTCTTCTCGTCTTTTCATCAATTTTGGAGGGAGCTCCAGTTCTTGGTAATGTCACTGTTGTGCCATATTTTCTCCACTTGATGATGACTGTCTTCACTATGTTCCATGGTATATCTAATGACTTGGAAATTCTTTTGTACCCTTCTCCTGACTGATACCTTTTAACAATGAGACCCCTCTGATGCTTTGGAAGATCTCTGTGGACCATGGCTTTTGCTGTGGGATGCGACTAAGAAAATTTCATGAAAGACCAACTAGATCAGCTGAACCTTATTTGGTGTTAATCAGAGGCACTTTAAATGATGGCAGCTGTATGCTGACTCTATTTAACTTCATTTGGAATGAGATTGCTTAATTCTGAACACAGTTATAAGAGGGTGTGCAGACTTATGCAACCACATTATTTTTCTTTGTTTTTCTTTCTTCCCTCCACCTAAAAGATTTCAGTTTGTTTTTCAATTGAGTTGTACAGTTTATAGGTCACATTAAAGGTGGAAAAAGTTCTGAAATTATTTATCTTTGTCTCATTTTTTTACAGCACAGAAACCTGACATTTTAACAGGGGTGTGTAGACTTTTTATATCCACTGTATATACAGTATATATACATATATATGTGTCTATATGTGCTTGTGTGTGGGTATAAATGTGTGTCTATCTATCTATCTATCTATATACACACATTTGCTTGTCTCCGCCAAGGTTCGCAGAATTCACTGTAATAACTGTATTTCTCTGAATTCTGGGCATGAAACACATTTTTTAATATGGTTTAGACATTCAAATGTGAAAACAAATGCACTATTTATTTTATATATATATATATATATATATATATATATATATATATATAATCATATTTGCACGAATATTACCAATTCTTTTTTTCAATTTCTGAACATGGGTATTACAGGTGCGGCTAATATTCACAAAGGTAAAAAAATTGGCGATTTGCGGGCTTGAGAAGGTTGCGCAATTTATTCTAATGTCATTCATTGCTTTCCCCGTATCTTATAGTGCAGTATTGATTTTTAACTCTGGCACTCTGGACTTTGTCTGATCCCCTTCCTCTCTATATGTCATACTTTGTAATACATTGGATTTAGACTTTTGTCTCCCACACAGGCTTAAGACTTGTTACAGTCAAACCTACCCTGGCAGTATCCTACAGAGTCTCCCAGTACCTCCCTGCAGCCATCCAGGAGAACGGGAGCAAAATAAGAGACACACAATCTTTATATGTCTGCAGAAGTGAACTGATTTATTTTGAAAAGTCAAACAATATTTATAACAGTTAGATATAGAGTGGGTGTACACAATGTAACAATGAGAAGGTGTGGCAATAGGGCTACCTTTTAATACACATCCTGCCGTCTCTGTGTCTGAGTGGTCCAGACCATAGATAGAGTACATGGCAGATTGCAATAACTTAATTTGCTAACAATGGGCCACAGCAGATTACAATACAATGGAGTGGCTGGAGCCAAGCCATCTGTCCTTTAATGGGCTAAGATCCAGGAACTGGAAAAAGGGGTCTTTGACAACACTTATTAAAGTCATAATGTTAAAAATTGCCTGTATATAAGCCATATTTTACACTGCTGTTATTAAAGTGTACCCTGATTGAACAAATGGTACAACTGCGAATAAACAGTGTCTTCCTGCAGGACAATGCAGCATGTCATATAGCAAAAAATTTCCCAGAGTGTTTGGAGGAACACAACGAAGACTTACAAACACTTCCATGGGTCCAAATTCCCCAGACTTGAACCACATTGAGCATCTGTGGGACAACCTCGATCACCATGTTCGCCGTATGGATCCTCTGCACTGCAGTCTGCATGCCCCCCCCCCCCCCCTACCCTTGCAAACCTTCCAGCACCTTATTGTCTCACTACCAATCTGTCTAGCTGGCAATACAATTTGAAGCCATGGCAATGCTGTTTGCCACACAATGTAAGGCTTTTGCTCCTCTGAGAACCTTCAGCACTCATTGTGAGCCTTGTTTACTTCAAGTTTCCTGCTTTGCAACGATCAATGTGCAGTGTAAATAGTCTGTGTGCACAGGGCCAAATCGGCATTTTAGAAGCGTAATGTTATTATTTGCAAGTTAGTGTTGTAAAATGGCGGCTTTTTACTATATGTTACTTGGCTCTCAAGCATTTTCTGTCCGTTGTAATGGTATATTTTGTATCTCCTACATTCCTGGCTAACTCGTGCGTGCCTGGCGGTGATTTTTTTCGGCCACCATTTTTTTTCTCGCATAGACGATTTTCAAGTGCCTAAACTCTGCAAATTCAGCTTAAATTTGCAGGCAACCTCACTCCCAGGTGTCCTGGCGTACCCCCATGATGTGTGTAAGTGTGTTCTTGTTTCTAAGTCTTCAATACGGCAACAACGCGTTTCACTTCACGGGACCCCTGCAGTGTCCTAACATTTACCCTATAATGCAGGGGTCCGAACGGGACCCCTGCAGGGTACACGCATTGAGCCTAAAATGCAGGGGTCCCCATTGGGACCCCTGCAATGAGCACACATTAAACCTTGCTGCAGGGGTCTGATCGGGACCAATTGGGACCGCCTGCAGTATAGACAACATTTAAATTTCCCGCCGAGGGCTTGAATTCAAAATTCAAGCCCGGGGAATTGCGGGGTTTGAATTTTCTGCAACGGGTCCTTAAAGTGCTTATGGCACACTAATGGTTACCCAAAAGCCACTGGGGTACTATAAGTACTCCCCCTTGCACCTAACATTAACCCAATCACTCATGGGGGTCAATATAGACCCCCATGAGACTAAAATGAACCCTCTCAGTCAAATAGGGGTCTATATACACCCTATAGGACAACATTAACCCCTAGGTTAACCCCATAAGTGCCATAAGGGTCCTCCAGGACCCTCATGAGAAAGTCTAAGCAATACGCTACACTATTAACCCTAAATAGGTCTAGAAGGGGTTAAATAGGCCCAGTTAGGGTTAGATAGGCCTAGTTAAGGTTAGATAGGCCCGGTTAGGGTTAGATAGGGCCAGTTAGGTGTATTAGTTCCAGATAGGTTTAAATTGGTCCAGTTAGGGTTGAATAAGCCTTGAAAGGGTTAAATAGGCCCAGTTAGGGTTAAATAGGTCTAGAAGGGGTTAAATAGGCCCAGTTATGGTTAAATAGGCCCAGTTAGAGTTAGATAGGCCCAGTTAGTGTTAAATAGGTCTAGAAGGGGTTAGATAGGCTTAGTTAAGGTTAGATAGGCCCAGTTAGGGTTAGATAGGTACAGTTTGGGTTATTAGTTCCAGATAGGTTTAAATAGGCCCAAATAATGTTAAATAGGTCTAAAAGGGGGTAAATATGCCCAGTTAGGGTTAGAATGGGTTAAATAGGCCCAATTAGGGTTACATTGGCTCAGTTAGGGTTACATAGGCCCAGTTGATGTTAAATATGTCTAAAACGGGTTAAATAGGCCCAGTTGGGGTTAGATAGGGCCAGTTAAGGTTATTCGTTCCAGATAGATTTAAATAGGCTCAGTTAGGGTTAAATAGGTCTAGAAGGGCTTAAATAGACCCAGTTAGGATTAGATAGGCCTAGTTAAGGTTATGTATGCCCAGTTAGGGTTATTAGTTCCAGATAGGGTTATATAGGCCCAGTTACTGTTAAATAGGTCTAGAAGTGGTTAAACAGGCCCAGTTAGGGTTAAATAGGCCCAGTTAAGGTTAGTTAGGCCCAGTTAAGGTTAGATAGTCCCAGTTAGGGTTATTAGTTCCAGATAGGGTTAAATTGGCCCAGTTAGTGTTAAATAGACCTAGAGGGGGTTAAATAGGCCCAGATAGGGCAGAGATAGGCCTAGTTAAGGTAAGATAGGCCCAGTTTGGGTTAAATAGGCCCAGATAGGGTTAAATAGGCCCAGATAGGGTTAAATAGGCATAGAAGGGTTTAAATAGGCCAGTTAGGGTTATTAGGTACAGTTAGGTTTAAATAAGCCCAGTTAGGGTTAAATAGTGTTAAGTATGGGTTAATGGGGTATAGTTAGGGTTAAGGCATTAATGGGGTATAGTTATGGTTAATAGTGTAGTGCTTAGACGTTGTTATGAGGGTCCTTGAGGACCCTCATGGCACGTATAGGGTTAACCTAGGGGTCCATATAGACCCCATTGGACTGTGAGGGTTATTTTTAGTCTCATGGGGGTCTATATTGACCCCCATGAGTGATGGGGTTAATTTTAGGTCCTGGGGGTACTTATAGTACGCCCATGGCAGGGGTAATAGTTTTATTGATTGCGGTCCTTTCAGGACCCTTGCGGGGTAGGAAATGTAATTTATTTTTTAAGGGTTAATGAAGGACCCTCCGGGTGTCCCGATGGGGACCCTGCAGCATGGGGGGTTTATGTTAGTTGCCGTGGGGGTACTTATAGTACCCCCCAGCTTGGGGTAACCATTAGTGTGCCACGGTCCCTTTAAGGAGCTGCGGCGGATCTTTAGGGGTAAATGTATATTTACTTCAGCACTGTACAGCGCTTTAATTGATAGGGTATATTAGGGGGGGCATGAGGATGACATGTAGTGGCTAGCTGGCACATCACTGCTAGCCAATACTGTCATTTGTGGTCACAAGTCCACTGGACTTGGAGAACAGGTTACTGCCTTGTCCCGGGCGTGGATGACCTCCAAGGCAGCAACTCGATCTTCAAACCCGGCGGACTGCGGCCACAAAGTACAGTATTGGCTAGCGGCGATGTGCCAGCTAGCCAATGTACTACATGTCATCCTCATGTCCCCCAATGTGTTCCCCATCATTTATAGTGCTGTACAGTGCTTCCTTGAATTTATTTTTTACTTTTTAGTTTGGCGGGCTTGTACTCTGATCTGCAGGCTAACGCCGCGATCAGGTGCAAGCCCAACAACGCTAACGGACGATTGCCTGTCTTGCGATAGGCCGTAGGAAGGGGTGTGCTGCTACCCCTTTCCTTTGAATAGCAAAGTAGCTAAGGGGCTGCAGCACCTAGTAAGCGATCGCAACCTTGCGGCCATTTTGCGGCCATCATTAGAATGAGACCCTAAGTGAGTTATTTTGAAAACATGAGTTGATTCTTTTCCAAAAAAAAAAATATATGTATTGGAAAACTTTGTGATAGAATACAAGAGCACAGCTGTCTGAAAAATATAAAATATAGCTATTGAGAGCACATTCTAAAAGAATGAAGAACATTTGCAGTATATGGGCTCTTCACTTTCTAATATGACAGTATCAATTTACTCAAGTGTCAAGAACACAAAAATAAATTTGGTTATTTATTGGCAAAACTACTTCCACAACATCTGTTAAAAATAGTCTTCTGCCTCATACATAAGCAATATTTTCCTGGTAGATAAATCATAATTCTAAATAATTTTCTATCCTTGTCGATTGTCATTTTCTAAGTCATCATTCAATATTAATATGTGACTCTTTGACTCTTGTTAAAATATATTAGTAATTTTAATTTTTAAATGTGTATATTAGTTTTTCACAGCAAATTTGATCCAGGATCAACAAATATTTATTGTAATCATTGTCCATCTTTTAAAACCTTTAAAAAATATTTTATCCGTGTATATGCTGTTTTTTTACATGTACAGTAAACTATTTCATAGGAATTTTACACTTTGCTCTTTTATTATCATCACTGGAATCATTTATTTCTATTTAGCAACAAGATACTTATAGTTTTTTTATCAAATCTTTCAAGACAGCTATTGTAGAAAGTGGATAAACCACTATGTAAATTAATAATACAGTTGACTATGTTGCCGAATTAAATTTAAGTTTAACAGACTTCCGGTCATTTGCATAAACTGTTTTAGAGAATGATATAATGCTGTGTACATTTTAGTAAATCTTGTATACCTTTAAGTCAGTTTTTTGTATGAAATGACCACTTTAGTTTTTTAAAAACTTCTGAAGTTTGTGAAGTAAGAAACTAACATTAGCAACTTTGGGTTTGAGTACATGAATCCCATACTCACATAAAGCTGATTTAGCCCCATGAGAGTTCTTAATAGAGCATTTACTGAACTATTACATTGGTCCTGCAAGCTTACTCACGTAGGAAATTATTCACCCATAGTAAGGGGGTTTGTCATGGAAAGAAAAAAAGCTAATGTGTATATGATTATAAAGCAGCAAATCAGAGCCAATAAATACAGTAGTCCCAGTGGTGGAGATAGTGCATAGGGGGCCCCGGTGCAAAATTTGCCCCACCCCGCCGGTGAACCCCCTCCAACATCAACGCAGTACATATATAAAATATATATTAAATATATATATATATATAAATATATATATATATATATATATATATAAATGCACCTAAATATATATATATATATATATATTTATTTAAGGAACCATAACTGCAGGGGACCCACGGGAGGTCCATGGGGCTGTGGGGGCCACAGGGCCTGCAGAAGGCACAGGAGGCCTCTGTGGTCTGTGGGGAGCCGCATGTGCCCCATGGGAGGTCTGTGGGGCATGTGGGGCACCACATGTGCCTCATCGTAGTTCTGTGGGGGCCGCAGGGGGCCCTAGGAATCAGATGGGACCCAAAGGGGATAGGGGACCAGCAGGGACCATAGGAGAACTGTGGGGGCACCAGCTGTTCTGCATGAGCTACATGGGATCCACGGGGGCCACAGTGGATCCGGGGGGCCACAGGGCATTCACTGGGGCCACAGAAGATCTGTTCCGGCCACAGGAGTGTCGCGGGGGCCACTGGGAGCCTGCTGCAGCCACATTGGCCACAGATGGGCTGCAGAGGGCCATCAGAGGGTCGTGGGAGCCATAGGGGACCCACAGGGGCCTGCATAGGCCCGCGCGACCCACTCAGAGGTCAGGGGACTTGGTGCCTTGCACCGTCTTCACTAGTGGTAGCTCCGCCTATGAGTAGTCCCTATAGCAACCGCATTCAAGTTAAAAAAAACTTCAGGAAATATTGCTACATGGAGCATATAAAGTTATGTGCTTCCCATGCATATGTTGACTGTGCCATATTGCTAAAGCTAAGACAGAATTGTTGTTCTGGAAAGTTTAAATGTATTTGAAGGGTAGGTCGGTTGGCATTAACCACTGGGTATGGTTTAGAATTAGTTGGGTGTCAGTGTTTCATTGTGTGAGCAAGAATTTGTAGTTCACACTGTGATTTAGTTGTTCTTTTCCATGTTGTTCAGGTCTGGTTTAACCTTTAGAAAGGCTTCTTTTGTGCTTCAAGATTTGCATGCCTCATTTTCATTTAATAATGGAACAGTAAAGTGTTTTTTTAGGCTGTTTTTTCGAGTACAGGTTTCTTAACATGTCTTGTAAGTTTTCTTGTAAGGGATTTAGCTGCTCTGGTGAGAGGTTGAGTTTACATTTCATAAGTAGCGATGTTACAGCTTATATTTTCCTTTATCTTCCAAGATTTCCTAAGGAAGCTTTGCAATTGAGCTCTACTTAAGTAAGCCCTAAGCATATAAGTTTTAAGCAAGTTCGATTTTTTTTCAGAAATCACTTAGGCTTCAACATTGGATCTCTGGAACACTGCTTGTTGGTCTGAAACTTGAGGGAAGAGTGTAATTCTATGAGCTGTTGTTTAGTTGTTCAGGCTTGTCCTATTCTCTGTGACCCTATGCACTGCAGGATGCCAGGCACATCTGTCAGCCACTGCCTCTCTGAGCTCTATCATTGCTTCAATTACCTAATCTATCCATCTTCACCTCTTAGTGTGCCTTCAATCTTTCTCAGCATCAGAGTCTTCTCTAGGGAATCCTGTCTTCTCAATACATGGCCAAAATATTTGAGCTTTAGTGAACATTTTGGCTTGATTACCTGAAGTATTGATCTATTGGTTCTTCTTGTAGGCCATGGGACTCCTAATCAATTCAAAGGCATCAATTCTTCGACGCTCAGCCTTCTTTATGGTCCGGCTATCACATTCATATGTTTCTACTGAGAATACCATAGTTCTAATAATGCAGACCTTTGTTGATATATTTTTACTTTTTTTCTGGCTTGTCCAGATTTGCAATAGCTTTCCTCCTCATAAGCAATTATATT
Organism: Discoglossus pictus; assembly: GCA_027410445.1. Lineage (NCBI taxonomy): Eukaryota > Metazoa > Chordata > Amphibia > Anura > Alytidae > Discoglossus > Discoglossus pictus. The sequence goes on along the minus strand of CM050166.1, from coordinate 388,142,057 downwards.
TTAATTTCATAGCTGCAGTCACCATCCTTGTATGCCTGGAAAATAAAACCTATGACAGCCTTCACTTCTTCACTAACTATTTCCCAGGAGCTGAGTTTGAGGTTCTCCGTGACCTTCGTCCTTTTAATGTTGAGAAGCAGGCCAGCTTTTGCAATCTCTTTTTTCACCCTATCAATAAGTTCTTAGTTCCACCTCACTTCCAGCCATGATAGTAGTATCATCCTTGTATCTGAGGTTGTTGATATTTCTCCCAGCAATTTTGATTCCGGCTTTGGATTTCTTGATTCCGGCCTTATGTATGATATACTTCCCGTATAAGTTCAATAAATTGGATGACAATACAGAACCTTGACGCACTCCTTTCCCAGTCTTGAACAATTTTTTGTTCTATGTTCGGTTCTTACCTTGGCTTCTTGGTCCACATAAAGATTCCTCGGGAGGCCAATACAATGATCTGGTACTCCCATCTCTTGACACTTTTTGTTGTGATCCACACAGTCAAAGGCTTTAGAGTAGTCTATAAAGCAGAAGTGAATGTTTTTTTCTGAAACTTTCTTGCTTTCTCTATTATACATCAGAAACTGGCAATTTGATTTCTTGTGCCTCTTACTCTGTGGAACCCGGCTTGCACATTTGGTAGTTCCAGTCCATATATTGTTGAAGCTGAACGTGTAGGATCTTAAGCATTAACCTGCTGACATGTGCAATGAAAGCTATGAATGCTGTTAAGATCCTTACTATATAGATCTTCTGTGTATTACTGCCACCTCTTCTTTATCTAATCTGCTTCTGCTAATTCTCTACCATTTTTTTTCTTTTATCATGCCCACTTTTATATGAAAGGATTCCTTGAGATCCCCAATTTTCTTGACGAGATATCTTGACTTTCCATTATTTCTATCTTCTTCTGTCTCTTGGCATCACTCATTAAAGAATGTCTCCTTTTCTCTTCTTGCTGTTCTCTGAAATTCTGCATTCAGTTGGACAAATCTTTTCCTCCACGCCTTTCTCATGTCTTCTTTCCTAGACTACTTTCAAAGCCTCAACAGACATCCAATTTGCCTACTTAGTTTTCTTTCTTTTGGGGATATTCTTTCTTGCTGTTTCCTGGATAATGTCACAAACCTCTTTGCAAAGTTTTCAGGCATTCTGTCTACCATGTCCAGTCCCTTAAATCTATTTACCTCCATTGCAAATTCACTGGGATATTATTTAATTCATATCTGCTTAGTCTGATGATTTTCTCTCTTTTCTTCAGTTTGCAATATGAAACTCATGATCTGAGTCTCAGTCAGCTCCAGGTTTTGTTTTTTGGTGACTGTATAAAGCTTCCCCATCTTTGGCTACAAATGTGCATAGTCAATCTGATCTTCTAGTGATGTCCATGTTTAGAGTCGGCTCTGAGGTCAACTTCAGCCTCTTCAGCGTCCATGGTTGGAGCATAGACTTGGATCACTTTGAATTATTCTGTCTTATATTGCGTTCTAACTGAGCACTGCTTTGGCCATTCTTTAACTGACTCCATTTCTCCATTTCTTATGCTGGATTCTTGACCACAGTAGAAGATCTGAGGATTGCCTGATATTACATTTCTCATTCCAGTCAATTTGAGTACACTAATTCCCAGGATATCAATGTTTAATCTTGTTATGTCATATATGACCACATCCAGTTTGCTTTCGTTCATAGTTCTAACAATACAAATAGCTAAGCTGAATTGTTCTCTGCAGCAGCAGATTTTCCTTTACCCTCCAGCAACATACTCATGAGGGAGTTCTCTTGACTTTGGCCTAACCATTTAATTAAATCTGGTGCTACTCGTACTATTCCTCTGCTCTTTCCCAGTAATTTGGTAGGCACCTTGTGATCCGGGCAGCTCATTATCCAATGCAGTAGCGTAGGAAAGGGGGGGGGGGGAGAGGGGAAACCACCCCCAGATTATGTGGTTCCCTATTCGCTTCGCCTTTCTTGTCCCTTTGGCTGCTTTTTTATACATGGGTCTCACAAGATCACGCAAGATAATCTCATAAGATCTTGTGAGACCAGGGTATCTGACCAGCTAAAAGAAGAGGAGGTGAGGGGGAGCTGCTGGGGAACTGCTGGGTAAGGAGGAAGAGAAAGACCAGGTATAAGGATCCATATATATATATATAGATAGATCTATATACCTATATATATCTGTATATAAATAGTACATTTGTGTTCACATTTGAATGTCTAAAACAAATTAAAAAAACGGTTTCATGCCCAGAATTCTAAGACACACATGTGAATACTGTATGTGGGTGAGATTCCTAGCTTGTGTATAATCCAACCCTAGCTTTGCCCAAAGAGGTTTGATGCAGTGGGCATATGCTTAAGGGAAGCCATGTTTAATATGGTTATGGATTGCAAGAGCGAAGCATTTGGGGGCACATTTGCATGATCCTGCCAGCATGCAGTGTAATAACTGTATTTCTCGGAATTCTGGGCATGAAACTTTCTGGGCATGAAAAAGATTTTTTAACTTGTTTTAGACATTTAAATGTGAACACAAATGTACTATTTATTTACTGTACTGCTGTGCGGTGGAGGACTTCTATAACTCTTTTGCCCACCATATATTAAATAAATATAAATATAAATATAAATATATATATATATATATATATATATAGAGAGAGAGAGAGAGATAGATAGATAGATACAGTAGATAGATAGATCAATGTATAGATCTATTTATATGTATGTGGACTGTAATTTGTCTAACCTGTCTGCTATGACCTACCCATTTTGTATGACCCTACATGCTATAGGTAGTCATACAGAAGGAGGCTATAGTTGCAATTCAATTTAAATTAATCCTGTTTTTAAGTTCCACATTGCCATGGAGGATTTAAACACAATTGAATAAAGATCTTATCTGTATCGAAGGTCCCTCATGAAGTGCCTTATTTTTAAGTGTACTTCTTTGGAATAGTACATTTTAAAAACATGACTACAGTGATTCTCTAAAAAGCTGTATTTTTAATTTTCGAATATCATTTTGACCATTATCATGTTAATTCCCTACAAAAAGCATACAATAAAGAAATTTCAGTGACTTCCTTAAACGCTTTGAACATAAAACAATATCACTGTAAAAGTTATATCTCACTGACACATGCCTGAATTCACAAAACTTTATTTGGACCATATGAGATGGTTTTATTATTCAGTTATACATGACAGTTTTTATGAACTTTTTTTCTTTTTTCAATGCTGTCTTTACAAAACAATAATATAGTGGGAAAAACAAACAAATCACAGGATTTCAGGCTTAGCCCAGTTTTATAGCTAGATTTTCCTTTCTCAAGATCCAAGGTCTAAATGATTACAGCGGCATTGTTCTGCATTCCAAACATGCTCCAGGAAATACTGTATATTTGTTATTTTTAAAGACAATGCAGTGTCTATTATATATTTATCTAAAAATCAAATAGCAAATAAACTGAAAATGAAATAATAAATGTTAATCGTAGCCATCACTGCAAGAGAATTAGAAACAATACATGTTAAGGAAATCAGTTTAAATTGATTGAACCTTAAATTTTCTGAAAAGCAGATTGTGGAAGGTTGTTGCTGTCTATTCTCTATGAGAAAATATGTGATTGCAGCAGCTGCACAGCTTAGTGAATCTTCCCCATAGTCATTGCAAATACAGTGTGTAAAAATAACTAGTTGACTCTTTTTGGATTTTCTAAATCTTAACTTGAATCTTTTTAGCAGAAGTCAAAATCTAATGGAAAGTATGTTGTTATACTCTCCTCTCTTTTTTGACATGCCCTAGTTTCACTAAGCTTCACGTGGGATGTTAAAGGCTCTAATGTCTGTTTCCTATGGGAAAACCGCCTTTGCAGCCTCTGCAAAGCATAGTAAATTTATAATTTGTTGCTTTACTTAGCAGATAGAGAAATAACAACTAAGATGTATCCAGGTGATGCAGTGCACCAGGGCCCACCTTTGGGGATGACTAGTGCTGTGTAATTTAGTTTTGTGCATTTCATTTTTTTTCTGTAGTACCCCCCAACCTGATCCAACCAACCAACCATACCCACCCCCCCAGGCCCCAAAGGGCCCTCCGTGGGCCTCCTTGGTCGCACACCACTTGGGCCAAAAATTGTGGAAAGACAATTTCTACTGAAGTTTGAAGAGGTGGTTGTGTGGAGCAGTTTAGCATGCTGGGGATGGGTATCAGGGAAGAAGGTAAAAGAGCAAGGGCTGCAAAGGGACAGCAAAGTACAAGGGTATTGGGTTCTGTGAGGGAGGAGCAATGGATATAGGGATGTGTCCTATGTGAGGTGGGTGCTGAGAGGGTTGGGTGCAGTTTTGGTTATGGATGCTGAGAGGGGATGGTTGTTGACAAGGATTGGGTACTATGTAGAGGTGGATGCTAAGAGTGGTGGGTGCTGAGAAGGGGGAAGTTGAGAGGTACTGGGTGCTATGTAGAGATAGTATAAGTATATACAGTATGTGTATATATGTGTGTGTGTGTATATATACATTGGCCCCCTGGGCCGCACAAGCCCCTCCCTAGAGGTGGTTGCCAGAATGAAGAGGGCACTTACTGTGCTGCAGGCAGAGGAGCTTTGCAGGAGGTAAGGGAAGGGTAGCAGCTATGGAAAGGTCTTGGGAAGGCAGCACTTCGAAAAGGTTTTGCGGAGGGGTGCTGTTTTGGGAAGGGGTCTTATGGAAGGGAGCTTTTATATAAAGGAGTCTGGGGAATGGTACTGAGTTAATTGGTACCAGGTCCAGCGCAAAAAACATCTTACAATCCTCCTCGGGAGGGGGGTCCCAAAGTTTTTTTTGCACCAGGGCCCTCTATTCTCTAGCTCAGACACCGGATGTATCTCTGCCTGAAAATCACTACCTTGAAGTAAAGAAAAAGAAAGTAAATCATATTTCCTTTAAATGGAGCCAATGTTACTGTATCTAAAATTATATGTTATAATTACATTTCTCTGTGTATGGTTTCATGATATCTGTCTTTCATCATTTTTATGTAACAGCTGTAGATTGCTATACCTGGCTAATCAGCAGAATTATTTCGTGAGCAAAATTTGCCTAGGGAGCAGTGTTTAAAGGTTTTAATTTTTCATTTGCCATTTACATTGTCACATAATCCATAATGCTTTGTGTTTATATATTTCTGAATTGTGAGTAGCAGAAACTTAAAGCTTGTTGGTGTTCTTCCTTTAGGCATTCACTTTGGCCACAAACTATAATATAGGAAGATTAGTCAGTGAAATATGTGTCCTGCAATTAAACATGTGAGGTTAAACTAAGACTATTTCATAGACTCTAATGTCATTGCCCAGTGGGCTAATGATATGTGCAAAACAGTTGTGTGGAAAAACATTTAAAGTCTTAGTACATATGTCTCATCGTAGTGATTGCTTAACAAAGTTCTGAAGGGAAAAAAGGTTCAATGGCATAGATTCACTAAAGCAATGGCAATTTCTTACATGGGAAATATATATCATAGCCTTTTGTGAAGCAGATTCCAGTCCCTATGATGCTTTAGTGAAGCTTCCCAATGAGGAATGTTACTGTGTGTGTAGTATCCGTGTTCGCAATGAATGAACAAAAAAGGAAAGAAAATACATCCCTTTACTGTGGTGCACTCCTAAATACCAGTAAAGGGATCTATTTTCTTTCCTTTTTTGTTCATTCATTACCAATAAGTTGGATCCCTGGTAGCACCCTTTTATTCAAAATTACACAGGTTATGACACCAAGAGCCACATTGTCCTTACCATTTCTTAGGATCTGTGTTCAGTTGATGTATTTTTGTTTGTTGTCTAGCAAACATTTTTTAGTTTTTTAATACTCTTAATTTGTCTTGAAACATTTATACAGGATTAAAGGGACACACATTTGGTGGAAATTGGCCCTGAGCATTATTTAGATGAAAATATGTGGAACTAGTTTTTGAATTTTTTGAATTTATTTTTTTAGCTGAGTTATGTTATTTATGACATGGAAAGATGAGGACACTAATATAAGATCTGCTTTCAAAGACCTGAATAATAATTTAAAAAAACAAGTGAGAATAGTATGGGAATTGACAAGCTTAGAAAATTACATCAAACAAAAAATAATACCAAGAGGTTTAAGGATCAAGATAATGCCGGAAACCAACTTAATAAACGAAGTCTTCTTAAAGAAATGGACAGACATCTTATCACAATGTTCATTAGATTTAATGGAATTAATAGTGCAAACTGAGAAAAATCACTTGGAAACATTTAGTGCTAACCTAGAAGAGAGTCAAAAATTAGTTGAAGCCTTTAAAGACAAAACAGATTATGAACTTAACTGTCAAAAGCTCAATGAAAACTTGGAAAGGTTCAAGAATGAAATTAGAACTAGAAAACAGAAGAAATTCTTAAGAGATCAAGATGATTACAAAAATAATCGGATATATAGATTCCCCATTAAAAAGACTAGAACAACTAAAATATCATCTGATATAAGCTCATCGGTATATGTGACCTCAGATATAGAGGATCCCATTACAAGATCAAGAGCGAGGGGAAACATGAACCTGACACAAAGAGAAATAAGAACTAGGCTAGCTCAAGAACAAGAATATGAACATGGACAGGAGAAAGGTTTTTTAGACAAGGGCCGGTACATAAAGAGAGGCAAAAGGAAAGTAATAAATACACAAACAAGACCAAATCGATATCAAAGCCCTCAAAATTAGGGATGAACCCTAATAACCCAAAACTAGAAAACCAACTACAAATTATGAACCTGTCAACTTTTGCACTAAAGGATGCACACAAGTCTGTCTTAGAGAAGGGTCTTTCATTCGTCCCCTCATCTAGAGTGGACTTATTTACTAATATAAAAGATCTGAACCTCTTTGGTAGAAAATTGGCTCTTTATAAGTTTTACAAAAGGAAAACAATGAAAGAATATATCCATTTAAATATTGATAAGGAAGATTATGATATATTTATGGATATGATGGCATTGATAGAAGAGAATGAAAACCAGGATCATACCCTAACAGAACAGGGGGCCCTAAAAATATGGAAAAAAAAGAGCAAATTTACTCCCCAAATCAATGACTACCCAAACATAAGTGTGTTTGTACAGCAGGTAACTAAAGAACTTGAAGAATTATACACACAAGAACAAAGATCAGTTTACAATTTGAGTATGAAGGAAAATAGAGCTTTGAGGGAGCTCCAAAATTGTAAGAATATACAAATAAAACCAGCAGAAAAAGGGGGGAACATAGTGATAATGAACAATGATGACTATAAGAAAATGTGTGAAAGGATCCTAAAAGATAAAACAACTTATGAAGTATTAAGGGGAGACCCTACCTGTACTTATAAACAGGAACTTAAACTAATCCTGGATAAAGCTCTGATTGAAGGATTAATAAATAATAATACACATGACTTCTTATTACCAAAGAATCCAACTATTCCAACATTCTATGCCCTCCCAAAAGTGCACAAAAAGATACTCCCTATACCGGGTAGACCGATTGTATCCGGGAATAATAATCTATCTGAAAACATCAGTAAGTTCCTTGATCACCATCTCAGCAATCTGGTCACAGGTCTTCCCTCATATATCAAAGATACTACAGATATATTGAGACAATTGGAAGACACTGTAGTACCTACTGGTACCTGGCTTGTTAGTATAGATGTGGAAGCCCTCTATAGCTCCATACCCCATATACAGGGTATTGAGGCAGTGGGTTTTTTCCTAAGAACAAGAGGAACAAAAGCAGAACAATTTAACGAGTTCCTACTAACTCTATTGGAATTCATACTAACCAAAAACTATTTCACCTTTACTGACAAATGGATACATCAGATTAGAGGCACAGCAATGGGGACGTCATGTGCCCCCAACTATGCCAATCTTTTCCTAGGGTGGTGGGAAGAGAGATGTGTCTTTGAAGAATCCATGAACAACATCACGGATAACATATTGATGTGGAGACGGTTCATAGATGATATTATCATCTTCTGGACTGGCACAAAAGGACAACTGTCTCTCTTTATAGATATCCTTAATAAAAACACCCTAGGCATAAAATTTACGTATGAAATAAATCAAACTGAATTGGCCTTTTTGGACCTGAAAATAACAAAGGATGAAATGGGAAATATTAGCACTACAACGTATAGGAAAGAAACAGCGTCTAATAGTCTATTAGAATGGTCAAGCCAACACTATGGACCCCAAAAAAAAGGTATACCCAAAGGCCAATATCTACGTATTCGTAGGAATTGTAGTGACGACACCTCCTTTAAAATTGAGGCCGATAAACTAAGGAAACGATTTAAAAATAGAGGGTATCCGAATAAATGCCTAAAAAGAGCATATGAATATGCAAGGAACATCAAAAGAACAGATTTATTAAATACAATAAAAGATCAGGAACGTCCAAATACACAAAAAGAAACAAGCTCAAGTGAGGAAAGTGATATAATACGATGTATATTGACGTATGGACATAACTCAGAGCAAATTAAAGATATTTTCTCTAAGTTCTGGTATTTATTGACTGCAGATGAAGACCTGAGAACTAAAGTTACCCCAAACAGTTCCATAACATATAGACGGAGCCCCAATTTAAAGGATTTACTAGTACATAGCCACTTCCAACAAGACAAACAAAAAGAAAAAATGTGGCTGAAGCCCCTAATAGGGTGTTACAAATGTGGACGATGCAAATACTGCAATTTCATAAAACCAAGCAAGGAATTTATTCACCCAATAACAAATAAAAAATATCCTATAAAAGATTTCTACAATTGTAAAACAAAGGGAGTCATATATGTAGTGCAATGTATTTGTACGAAGATCTACGTCGGTAAAACGAGCAGGGAGCTGAGACGTAGAATGGGAGAACATATCTGCTCAATCATAAATGAATATGACACACCAATTGCACGACATGTAAAATCAAAACATAAAAAAGACACATCTGTGTTAAAATTTTGTGCAATAGATGGAGTCAAGCTGGGCCCAAGAAAGGGAGATCTAGATTTGATGCTACTCAAAAAGGAATCCACATGGATTTATGAGTTACAGGCACAAACACCAAAAGGACTGAATGAAGGATTCTCATTCAGTGCATTTCTCTAATCTTTGTAGAGGTGTGCATAATACTAAACATGATGACGTTAGATTTGGTCCCTTTATATAAAATATATTCAAGTATTATCCTGGATATATCTAAAGCCACTCATAAATACAGCAGAGAAAAGGCTATATAGTATTGACTATCTTAAAATAGATTTTAAAACTTCTCTTCAATAAATAGAAAATCAAGATATGGAAGGATAGACTTAGAAAACTATCACGTAAAGGCACTATGAGCATCTATATTGATAATCATGATAAGAGATTAACATTAAGAACATCATAAAGTATCACTAATAATTAATATTAAGAACATTATAAAGTATCACTAGTAATTTGACACAGCAGAAATTAAAAATCACCATTTATATATAAAATGAGCACTTTTGTGTTTTTATCACTTTATTAAAGAAGTTTTCTTTATCTTTGTACAGAAATATTAACACAGTGAATTGATTTTCATTATTAAAAAATGAACCCTGTGATAAAAATATACATAAGGTTTATTCACTACTATTATACCAAGCACTACAATTCCTGGTGTCTGATTATATAAGAATTATGTTATAAGTGTTTAAAAGCACTTTTAGCACTTTAAGTAGTCCCCTAATTTAAAATCACTATTGATGTATATAGATATGAATACCATTTTATAGCACATTATAGGGTTTTTATCTTCTTATAGTTTATAGTTATTTAAATATATTATAACTCTTGCACATATTAATTTTTAAGATATATTCCACCTATTATAAATATATATTAGTGAATCTAGGCTATGTAACCATATCTTTATTATCATGCTGATTAATACTGTTTATTGAAAATAGAAGACATGTGCATATATGTATGCTTATATATATGCTTTTGTATAGATATACATGTGCCTCTACATATACTAATAGAATAAAATGCAATAACTGTGAGAAACAAGATGTCCAAAAGTACAACTACTCTATCTTCCTTTGTTTTTCATTTTATAAAAAGGGAATGAATCTGTAAATGAAAAGGATTCAAATTAAGCTTGCCATTCTATGTCTGTATTTACCCTCCTCACTTGGTGAGAGTTAAAGGGTAACCATAGCAACTTATACATTATAAATAGGAGGCTCCGTTGAGGTCCTCGCCCCTCCCTTTGAAAAAGTCACGTCTAAGTGACGAAACGTGCGTCAGGGTTGCGTCTGACGTCAGACGCTCACACTGTGAACAGGCAGAGCTTCCAGCTTAAGCTCCGTGAACTGGGAGCATAAAGTCACTTTCTTGTGCCCTGATTTGTAGTACACGGGAGAGCCTGGTACTACAGAGAAGGAATATTTGTATATATGCGATAACAAACGCATCTTTAAATGTGGAATTAATGCTAATATTTGATATTTATGTGACATCCGAAATAGAGCACATAAGAAAAGGTTGAGACGAAATAGAGGGATATAAATATGGGGAATTTAGCTCCAAAGACCCTCTAACCAGTCTGAAAACTCTATATTATACACAATGATTCTACAATAGTAAGTCACTATAAAAATGGGAATATATACCAGGATAAATTAAAGTGATATAGTGATTTAAATGACATTCGGATCACACAATAACAACTTGAATGTTTGAAAGTGACAGAACAACAGGATATAAATATAATATCTCTAATATTGAGTAAAGAGATATACTTCCTAAAAGTCTGGAAGCCATACCTAATATAACTTAACACTTAATAAGATAAGACAAGGGGAAATTAGATCATGTACTGATCCCCCAAACACTAATATTTTACTTATCAAAAGTGTGTAAAAGAAGGGATTCCATATTAAAATGTTTTTAAGGAATCATTTCCTATCTCCCTTGGTTTTAAAGAGTTTTTAATCGTCGTTGTCTCCTAAAAATGTGAATAAAACTTTATTATTTTTGTTTTGCTATCTCTAATGCTCTAGTGAATGTATTTATGACATGGGACTGTTTTTTTTAGCCAATCAGAATAGAGATGTATTTTCTGACTGTCTGTTTTATTATTACCAGTGGTTCAGGTGATGCAGTGTATTACACTACAGTGCAAGGTAGATCTATCTATCTATCTTGCCTTTGTGCTTATATGTGCACTCCCTGTTTCATCAGAAACTAGATGCAACATCCATGCTTTCTGCAATGGATAATTGAACCCTACCCATAACATATCTCCCAACTGTCCTAACTTCTTCTGCTAGATTGGCCTGCCTGTGTCCTACACATTTTCTCTGAATATCTTTAGTATAAAGACTCACCACATACAATTCCCATACAAACACCTTATTCTGTTCAATAAATGTTATTTTCAATTCCTTATTACTTGCAGCAAAAATTGCTGTACACAGGCAGAATGATATACAGCAAAGTGAGTCTGTGGGTTTGCAAAGAGAACACATCATGCTGTAAAGGACAGTCACTGGGGAATGGGAGGCTATGACAATCTCCAGCAGTGACATCACCACTGTTTTGAACAAGCAGGGATGGTCTAACTGACAGAGCTGTTAGTTACAACCAGCTCTACAAACTCCAATGTACCTTGTAGTATACCACCTATTGTCTACAGCTGCTACACACCCTTCCTGATTATTAGTGCAGGACACTGGAAGATTGCTATAAGGAACACCAGAAGCCCATATTAACACAAAGAAATATGAGTGAAAATGCATAATAAAAAAAAAACTGTAAAAGCATTTACATTACATTCCCCATCCTATCTGTATCTGATGAGAAATTTGATTGACTTCATTGGACCCTTCACTTGCATATACATATGTTTAACTACCGTTTTGACAATTATTATTTCCATTTAATCTATTTGCAACAGTTCTTATTTGACAATTGTCGTGGTTGATTGTAAGACTCTCTTGAACCCCACAAGCAATGCTGGTATTTGGGACTCTAACACATTGGGTTGCTAATATTCAAGGCTATTAAAATGGACATGAGATGTGTGCTAAGGACTGTGGCAATGTGTCTTTCATCTATGTGTAATGTTTAAAGAATTTATGCGTGTTAGAATATGCTCTGGGCTAGTGAACTTTTTTTTTTTTTAACTCTAATGGCAATAGAAAGAGAGATTTGCCAGACACCTGGCCTCTGACCTCAGAGAGTCATAAAGTGGAGTTATTACATGATGTGATATGCACCATTTGTTGGTAGAAATGGTTTATGTAATATTCTGATGTATTTGGCCCGGAAGTACAATTCCCAGAGGTTATTCTACCCCCACCCTTGCCTCTCATGAGTGGTAACCGTAGTAACAGCGTGAGGAGGGCACAGTAATAAAAGCAGGTTTGGCCAAAGAGCATGGTGAGGGGGGGATGTGGCTTAGTGTTTTGTTTAAAAAGATGTGTCTGTGATAAAATAAAGAGGCTGATTCTGACATTCTAAGCCATAGTGTGTCTTCCTATATTTCTTGTATGTTCTAATCCAAACCAAAGTGATGGAAAAGAGTTTATTATTTTTCAGTAACCTTAGGGCTGAGCTTTCAACCTGTGATGTCCTGAGATCTCCTTGGAGGATTTCTGCTGGGCACTGTGAGATTGAACACAAAACGCGCGAACAAGATGAAAAATCTTGGTGTGCACCGGGCCCCTCAACTTTGGGCCGTCACAACTTTTTTCAATTATTTTGCCACCCAACAGTATTATATAAATTACTTTTAACACACCTACTTCTTTTGCAGAGTTACATAGTTACATAGTTACATAGTAATTGAGGTTAAAAAAAATACTTTTAGCCCATCAAGTTCAACCTTTTAAGATCTCCTCTGATCTGCATTATGCGGATTAATTGTTAATTGATCCAGAGGAAGGCAAACAGAAAAAGAAAACCAAGTGAAACTCAAAAGGGAAAAAAAATCCTTCCTGACCCCAGATACTGGCGATTAGATTCCTCCCTGGATCAATACTCACGCTCTAATTAACCAGGATAACCCATTTTAAAGTCATCTATTGAATCCGCTGTCACCACCTCCCTTGGTAGAGAATTCCACAGCTTAACCACCCTTACTGTGAAGAACCCTTTTCTTCTTTAAGGTGGAATCGTTTTACTTCTAACCTCAAAGGATGTTCTCTTGTAAGTTGAAAACCTCTTGGCACAAAATGCTCCCTTGACAAATCTTTATACTGACCATGGATGTATTTATTTAAGGTAATCATATCCCCTCTTAGACAGCTTATTTCTAGAGAAAATAATTTTAATTTGCTTAGTCGTTCTTCATAAGTTAGCCCCTCCATTTCCCTTATTAGTTTTATTGTCATTATCTGTACTTTTTCCAGGTCTAAAATGTCCTTTTTATGAACTGGTGCCCAAAACTGTACTCCATATTCCAAATGAGGGCGTCCTAGGGATTTCTATAGTGGCAGAATTATATTTGCTTCCCTGGCTTCTATACTCTTCTTAATACATGCTAATATTTTATTTGCCTTTGCAGATGCTGCTTGGCATTGAGAACTGTTACGTAGGTGGTTGTCCACAAGCACTCCCAAATCCCTTTCAATATCTGATACCCCTAGATTTGCTTCATTAAGTTTTTAAATGTCATGGCTTTTTTTCCTTTCCAGATGCATAACCTTACATTTATTTGTATTAAATCTCATCTGCCATTTAATTGCCCATTTCTCTAATTTATGCAAATCCCTTTGGAGGGAAAGTACATCATTTTCTGATTTAATTACTTTGCGCAACTTAGTGTCATCAGCAAAAATATAGACAATACTTTCAAGTCCTACTTCTAAGTCGTTAATAAATATGTTAAAAAGGAGGGGACCTAATACTGAGCCCTGAGGAACCCCACTTACCACATTAGTCCAATCAGAGTATGTTCCATTTTCAACAACCCTTTGCTTCCTGTCTTTTAGCCAGCTGTCAATCCATGAGCAGATATTTACTGTAATTCCTGTATCCCTTAGTTTGCACAATAGTCTCCCATGTGACACTGTATCAAAAGCTTTTGCATAATTTAAAAATACTACATCCACTGAGTTGCCTTGATCCAAGTTCCTACTAACCTCCTTATAGACAATTATTAGAGTGTTTCAGTCTTTACTAAGGAATGAACTTACCTTTATTTTGAATAATCTAAAACCTTGGAAAAATGTGAGTGACAAATTGTGCATTTGTTAGATAGCTTTAAGATATTCTTATGACTGTATAATGCATACTGATGTGCTAAAAAACTTTGCCTTTTTTGAACAACATGTTATCTGAAACTGGTAAGCATATTTAGTGAGTTGAATGCAAAAGGACAAAATGTTTACTTAACCCAGTAACACAATGAACAATGAATTTTAGCAGATCCGTAAATCTGAATAGTGATAATGTTTTTTTATAAAATGTTGATGGAGTTGTTAGAATGTGTCACTGTTATTGTGAAGTCTGTACCATCTTGAAGTGGTTTTAGATCACAACTATACCAAAATGCAACTCTCATGAGGTAGAACAAGAAGAAAGGAGGAGGCCACAGAAGGTAAGACTCTGTTACTCATGGGGAATCTTAGAAGTAAAGTAAGAGTAAATTTAATATCACAGTTATATAGGATAAAACTAATTAGGTTAGCTTATTGTCTACTTTAATTTTTTTTTTTTTTAAAAGACACAGTTTTTATCCCATGTTTTTTCTCTAAAAAAAAATCTAATAGAAAATAAAATATATTCTAAATTTTCTAAAAAGCTTTTAGCACATTATCGAGTCAAATTCTGCATAGGAGCAAACAAAAAAGATGACATTTTAGTGGTCCCTAAAAAACAAATATCAATCTCAGTAATATTTTGGTGAAACAATATAAAAAATCATAGGCATTTGGCCAACAGACTTGCCATCTCGGAACATACAATGTACAAACATTAGAAAACATATTAAGACAGACAGCCAATTAATGTATTTTTTTATTGTAAAGCTGCTATAAGGCAACAATCTGGAGTACACTTCCAATCTCTACCAGTAATACTATATTTCTACATTTGGTGTACATCAAAACTTTTTATTTTGAAAGTTTAAATCAATTGTCTCTTTTAACAATGTACTACAAAGCTTTAAAAATCTTTAATGAAAATAATTAAAGGACACATCAGTAGTATTATACTTTTTTTTTTCATACCAGAACCTATCTAACTATTCTTTGGGGAGTCCTTTATTGGAGCTATAGAGTAGACATTTAAGTGGTCCATCATCCCACTGTAAATTTTAAGTGGTCTGCCAAGGTCTTAAGCAATTTACAGCAGTACTAGGAGAAACAACGTTTGTAATATGCTGTATTAACAAAGTACTCACTTTGAACAGATTCACTTTATAACCAATGATGAAGTACACCACAATAATTATTTCATATAAAACTGATAATAAAAAATAAAAAATCACACAATTTGTGGAGTCCCTTAAATACTGAAAAAAAGTTAAATTCACTGGATTGGAGCTAGATATTATCTCCTTCATCCTGAGTGTATCATATATATCAAATGTTTGGAGGAGTGATCTGGTAGGAGAGAAGTTATCGTGCAAGCGCTCATGTTGCTGTAGTAGAGTTTCCTGATTGGTGTGCTCAAACTTCTATGAGGACATTTTCAGACTACCACCTGAATTTAAAATTGAGTTCCAGTTGATTGCAAGTCAGCAGTTGCTTTACCGTTCTCTGTATTCTTCTACCCAATATGCTACTACTTGTACAATCTGGGAATTCTGGAAATGAAATTAATCATTTTATGTCTTCCTTTCTAGAGACTTTATTAGTGTTGTATTTTTCAAGTGCTATTTTGGCATTCTTCCCCACTGGTTGTTGCAGTTTTTATTTTTATGTTTTTCCTTCTTTATTTTTTTATACCCTTTTTTTAGCATTTTCCCTGCATCACCTAATTTTTTCGAGAGAGAGTGGAGAAGAAAGGATAGGAAAATAACACACGACCTTCTAGTGCAGATAAATGACTATGTCTACAGGAAATATAAAAAAAGAAATCAGTATAATCACATTTATGAACTTCACAGAATGAGGTATAAAACGCAAGTCACGGGAAGAGCCCTTCTTAGATATCCCTAGGATTCCTAGTCCTCTTTAGAGGGTGCTTAGTCCTTCATGGCCGTCAGGTGTTAGGAAATGTAAATATGCGTATTGCAGTTCTGCAAATTAACTGGGAAGATGAAGCTACTAGAAAAGCCTCTATATACAGTGGGTATAAAAAGTCTACACACCACAGTTAAAATGTCAGGTTTCTGTGCTGTGAAAAAACGAGACAAAGATAAATCATTTCAGAACTTTTTCCATCTTTAATGTGCCTATAAACTGTGCAGCTCAATTGAAAAAGAAACTGAAATCTTTTAGTTGGAGGGAAGAAAAAGAAAAAAGAAAAATAATGTGGTTGCATAAGCACACCCTCTTATAACTGGGGATGTAGCTGTGTTCAGAATTAAGCAATCACCTTCCAAATCGTGTTAAATAGGAGTCAGTATACACCTGCCATCATTTAAAGTGCCTCTGATTAACCCCAAATAAAGTTCAGCAGCTCTAGTTGATTTTTCCTGAAATGTTCTTAGTCGCATCCCACAGCAAAAGCCATGGTCCACAGAGAGCTTCCAAAGCATCAGAGGGATCTCATTGTTAAGCTCCCTCCAAAATTGATGAAAAGATGAGAAGAAAACTGGTCTGGGAGGCTACCAAGAGGCCTACAGCAACATTAAAGGAGCTGCAGGAATATCTGGCACTCTCTGGCTGTGTGGTACATGTCACAACGATCTCCCGTATTCTTCATATGTCTGGGCTATGAGGTAGAGTGGCAAGACGAAAGCCTTTTCTTACGAAGAAAAACATCCAAGCCAGGCTACATTTTGCAAAAACACATCTGAAGTCTCCCAAAAGCATGTGGGAAAAGGTGTTATGGTCTGATGAAACCAAGGTTGAACTTTTTGGCTATAATTCCAAAAGATGGTGGCAGCATCATGCTCTGGGGCTGTTTTTCCTCAGCTGGAACTGGGGCCTTAGTTAAGATAGAGGGAATTATGAACAGTTCCAAATACCAGTCAATACTGGCACAAAACCTTCAGGCTTCTGCTAGAAAGCTGAACACGAAGAGGAACTTCATCTTTTAGCATGACAACAACCCAAAGCATACATCCAAATCAACAAAGGAATGGCTTCACCAGAAGAAGATTACTGTTTTGGAATGGCCCAGCCAGAGCCCAGACCTGAATCCGAATCTGAAAATCTGTGGGGTGATCTGAAGAGGGCTGTGCACAGGAGATGCCCTCGCAATCTGACAGATTTATAGTGTTTTTGCAAAGAAGAGTGGGCAAATCTTGCCAAGTCAAAAGTGTGCAATGCTGATAGACTCATACCCAAAAAGACTGAGTGCTGTAAAAAAATCAAAAGGTGCTTCAACAAAGTATTAGTTTAAGGGTGTGCATACTTATGCAACCATATTGTTTTATTTTTATATTTTTTCTTCCCTCTACCTAAAAGATTTCAGCTTGTTTTTCAATTGAGTTGTAAAGTTTATAGGTCACATTTAAGGTGGAAAAAATCCTGGAATGATTTATCTTTGTTTCATTTTTTTTACAGCACAGAAACCTAACATTTTAACAGCGGTGTATAGACTTTTTATATACACTGTATGTGTAAAAGTGCTATTTGGAGACATACATGCCCAGTCTTTTGAACACCCTTAGGGGAAAATCACAATGGGCAGCATAGGGTTATATACACTTAAGGCTTTAAATAGTTAAATTCCAGTAATGTATTGTTATTTAACAATAAAAGAGCATAAAAGAACATTAAATAAAGTGCATAGGTGACTAATGTTTATTTAACTGTTTCTAATTTTATTTCGGGATTTAATTTCAGTCAGTCTGTGTTTCTGAAACCTTCATTTTTGTTTGCTGATGCTGTGCTACTTTCAATGTCTAAGACCTCCTTGAATCTCTTTGTGAGCATGGTGCCTTCATCATTTATGTTTAGCAGGTTTACCAATTAAGAAAAAGTATGCAGCAAATAGTTTCATGCTTTTTTTGTTGTTGACATTTGGGCAATTTGGTTAACTGTATGTTCTGCTGCTCAATAATTTTTAGAAAGTGTAGAGATATAATGAAATGTATTTAAAGTAAATCAGTACCCTGTCACTTCTGTTAATGCTGTTCCGGAAGTATAGCATTTACTAGCTTAAGGGCCATGTACTGCTAATAATATATTGTACCATAGTAATTTGTGCAGTTAAAAGGTTGAGAAAACATGTGAAATAATGAGAGACTGATAATGAAACTATATTTTATGAGAGAAATCCAACTTTTGGCAGTTCAAATGTATATCTAAAAGACAATAATGAGAGTGCTATGATTACAGGTGCCACAGCATGCTTAAAGAGAGTGCTTAGAGTAAGGGAAATGCTATGTTTACCCCAAGAAGAAATGCAAAAGACTTCAGACTATTGATTAACTGGACATTGAATATGTTACAGATGTAACCAACAATGTACTGTTTATAAGTACAAATAATAAATCATTTTAACAAAACATGTAAATACAAACAAATATCAATTGAAAGTTAAATCAGTATATTTAGTTAAATAGAATAAATTGATGTAAGTACTCGAAGATGAAAAGATACCAACATTAATTAATCTCGATTATTCAATTCACAAACCAAAGACCCATCATGAAAATGTGGTCCTCAGAGCAGATCACGATGGTGACATACAAGACAGCTTTACAGGGTGATGGGACAAATTGCCAATTCTCAGAACAAGCTGTGGTTTCTAGGCCAAGTTGCAGCGTCTCAGGACAAGTTGCAAAAATTAATTTCCAAAAAAAAGTAAAATAAAATGAACTTGCATCTCAATGGAATACACCATGCATATGTGTCCCAAACGCAGCATCAATTCTATTGGTTGATTCACTCTTTTTATAAAATGTTTACGTGCCAAATTCAAAGAACCCTAAATCAGTCAAAGGTTCACACTTTTTAGTCCTTTAATTGACCCACGTATGATAGGACTTTCATTCAGGGCCAGGTCTCCGCTATCATCTATCTCTGTTCAGGATCTGGGCACATCGGGGGTGGATTAAGAACTGTGAGCCCTGGAGTCAGAGTGTCTTGGTGAGGGGTTGGGATCCAATCCTCATGGAGAGGCATGAATCTGGGGCACATAGCTTTAGGGCCTTGGCGAGGGGATCACCCGTAACAGAAGGTAGTATACTTGCTAGTTGGTTCTGGATGCCATGTAAGTGGGGAACAGATTTGCTTAAGGCTTGGGGCATTTAGGAGAACGGTTGGCCAGATATACCTGCTCTCCTCCTGGGTAAAGATGCTTTTATTGAGTTGGAGGGGAGTTGGCTTAGGAAAGTCAATGTGTATTCAGTTCTAGTGGCAGACCAGAACTTCCACAAGTTATCTAGCAAATTGGGCTTTCTATCAGATTGTATGGTGGTGGTGGGCGGGGGGCTTGGTCACGAACAATGACTGAGGTTGAGTCCTTCCCAATCTGCGGTTAACCTAAAGACAAAGGATCAAATGTGTATCACTTGAAAAGCACTTGACACCACTTGACCTTTAACTACTGAAACAAAGTGTGTCAATTGCTGTTTGACAACCTAGTTAATTAGATTTGATGACTCAATCAGTTCCATGGATCACCTATAGAAGTCCATGGAGCCTATTCTAAGACTTACCCAAACTCAAATCTTGCCAGGAGCCTAGCCCAGCCCTGGGACTGGAAGTGAACTGGGTATTGTGGTTGGCTACGGTTTTCCCTTAAAGTGATACTATCCCCAAAATATTTTTATTGGCCCAATGCAATAGTTACACACCAGAACACACTCTCAAATAAAATAACTGTTCATTAAATGAAAAACTGATCCAGAGCCCATAGGCTCAAATGACCTAGTGAAAAGGGGTCTTAGGGAATCAAGTCATACAACCAAGGCTTGAGAAAAAAACATCACACAACAATAAAAGTGACATAGTCTTTTCAAGCTATTATAATAGCCATAATAGCCCTTGGGCCAGGTAGCCACATGGCTAGTGTCCATTAAAGTCTGGTTGCCAGTTCCTAAAGTCCATAAGTTCTTGGAGGGGTCATGACAATATGTATGTATAAAGAAGTAATAGATAACAAAAATAAAAAAATATATAAATATGACATCAAAATTAAAGAAAAAGTAAATAAAAAAGAATAAACCATGTGCAATGCATATCATCTGGTGGTGATGTAACTTTAATTTAACAAAATGCATATGAATTTGCAACCCATAAATCATGCAGGTAATTCAAGCCAAAATGATACTAAGGGCTGCTTTCACAAGATTATGTCCAAATTGGGATATAGTTATGACTATTTATGATTAACACTACATTTGGTAAAACAAGACAATAAGATACAACATAACAAATGTTGTTTTAGTTAAGCACTCTAAATATTAAATACTGTGTATCAAAAACATTTTAAGAAACATGTCTCTCTCCCCTCCAATTCTTCACAACTACAAGTTTTCACCCTACTGTCAAAAGCCTTATCTCGACTTAACCCCATCCCTGATATCTACTCAGGAGATAGCATTATAAGCACTCACTGCAGGATGTTCTCACAGCACCTTCAATATTATCTCTTCCAATGCATGCTGATGCTGAGCTTCTGACAGTATTCTTGACAGGATGATCTAGTGACAGATTTGTTTACTGACTTATCCATTTACTACTGGCCTTCTGTCGTTTGCTAGCTTGCATTCTGTGACAGCCCTTCACCTTTACCATTCTGGTCTCACTATCTGTCAGAAACTGTAAGGCAGAGGTACTGAAGTAGTCCATTGGCAAGGAAGTACCAGGTCAATGGACTGGATAGCTGGAACTATTGGGACATGGACCAAATGGTTGGAACTACAGGGACAGCGTAGTGCAGGGTTGGCTGGATGTACTGGGACAGTGGACTGCAGGGTTGGCTGGTAGTACTGGGACATGAACTGCATGGGTAGCTAGAATTACTGGAGCACGGGACTACATGGATGGCTGGGAATACATAAGAACTGGACTGCATGGATTGCTGGAAGTACTGGGACACAGGACTTCAGAGATGAATGAAATTACTAGGACAACAGACTGCAAGGATAGCTTGAACTACTTGGACACCGGACTGCAGGGATGGCTATAAGTACTGGGACACCGGACTGCAGGAATGACTGGAAGTACTGGGACACTGGACTGCGAGCGTGGTAGGAAGTACTGGAACACCATACTGTCAGGATGGCTGGAAGTACCAGGTCACCAGACTAGATATCTGCACGTACTGAGTCACAATCTGCATAGCAGGCTTTAAATACTGGGGAATGAACTGCATAGATGGTTGGAACTACAGGGGCACTGAACTGCAAGGATGGCTGAATGTACCAGGACACAGGGCTACAGGGGTGGCTAGTCATAACATTTTATTGTTATTTTACTCCTAATATATTCATTGTATTAATTGTCCTGATAATTACATTAGGAATGTTAGAAGAGTACTTTCATAAGAGGACATCAATATTTGGCACATTGTGATGAAACCTTAAACACAATTACACATTTGATATTGTTTATTGCATAGTAATAACATCAGAGTATATTAATTGTTGTTATAGATATTAAGTTGCTGGTATTTGTATTATATTTTCCGCTCCTCTGCACATGAGTAATTATTCTTATGTCTATGTAAAAGTGTATGTGTACTACAGGTTGATTACAGGTTAAGCATTGATTGTTTGAAAGGCACAGGATTAATTTTACTTTTATTCAGTTTAATGTGCTGACTACAATAAATATAATTTGAGATCTGTACCTTTTAATATAAAACAACAACAAAGTTATTCAAAGAGTTATTCAGTCTGAGAATGAACAACACCTAAGTAGGTTTGTTCTATAGGCCTGATTAACTACTTTGAGAGTATCCTCTTTTAGCTCACTTGTGCCCTCAAGAAGGAGAAATATCCTGTAGTATATCAGTCTGGTCTCACTCCAAAAAAAGTAATGTAGCCCCAAAATACAAGGTAATTCTACTCTGACCAGAAGTAACAGTAACCCCCACACTTGGGCCCCATAAGTGAAGTTTAGTTTATTTTCTGATTGAGTGCCTCTGACTTTGGCTTTTGTTTATTCAAATAAGCCTTGTGGCACGCTGTCTTTTACTGACGAGGCCCAATAAAGGCTGAAACATATGTCTGGGATTTACAGTTTCTCCTGTTCAGGGTAAATTTGCCTAGTATTTTGGAGCTTGATCACTTTACTGAGTGAGACCAGACTGATATACTACAGGATATTACTCTATGTAAGGGGGAACAAGTGAGCTATGCTGCTATATAAGTATATGTAAATAGAAGGATAATTGTGTGTGTGTGTGTGTAAATATACACACCTGCACAAAACGGAGAGGGAACTAAATCCTATATAAGATAATTATATGAGAGAAGAGATGAGAGTACTGTATGGTAGTGCCCAACATAAGGGGCAGAGCATAAACATAACTTTTAACAGAAATTGCATAAAAAATGAAAATGAAAAATTATCCACACAACATAAAGGCTAAATTAAATTCTTAAAATTGTTAAAATAACAGTTGTAAGCTGGGTGCTTGACGATGGATACTTCTAACGCTTCTTAAGACAAAGAGAAAATTCAGAACAAGGTAGTGATTGGAATTCTAGGAGCAATTCCTATTAATCGGAGGCAATGGAAATTACCTACAACATAAATGGAACAACGCTATTATATATAAAGTGCTCAACAACAGTGCACCCCCTTATATCTCTGCTCTTCTCTCAATATACCCCCAACCATTCTCTTTGTTCTGTTAATAACCTATTTCTTTCCTCTTTTCCTATCACCTCCTCTCACTCCCACCTTCAGGGCTCTTCTTGTGCTCCCCATACTCTGTGTAAATCTTTGCCTTGCTCCACTAGACTTTCTAACTGCCTCAACACCTTCAATATGCACAACTGCACAATCCACAGCATCACTCACACCAACAATCTACAGTGCAAAACAAAGCCTCCTCCATTTGCTCAAACCTATTGCCTTCACGCTGCCACATTGCATCTATCGCCCTCCTGTGTCACACGCAAATCCCTTAGTTTATAAATTTGATAGTTTTCAATCTGGTGTCGGTGTTTTGGAAACAAGCTCTACATACATTTGATTTTAAGCTCAAAAACAGGATTCTACATTTTTTTGCAATTTTTTGTTTTTGCCATGTACTTAACCCCTGTATAGCGCTATGGAATATACTGGCACATTAAAAATAAAGGACAATAATAATAATAATAATAATAGCAAGTAGACCCTGCTATGTTATGCCATGGGATCTTCATTACCCAGGCATGATCCATTTGGGCTAGTCTTAGAAATAAAAGATGCAACACTGGAAATGGGAGAGAATGGGCCACAGCTTTTATTCATTTACATAGCAAATTAGTAAACATACTTGATAACTTCTTGGCATATTCAGAGAAGGAGCCCGCCACGGACAGTTACCTCACGACTGGGGCCTGTACCCTAGGCCCCAAATGCTTAACCTTAAGCACTCACGTGAGGTAGGGGAAACGCTTAGGCCAGTGGGCCGGGCGACTCACCTCATGCCACAGAGCAGGCAAGGAAACCCTCCTGCGCCTGTGATCCCCCCCCCTGGCCATTTAAAGCTTTAGCACGCTTTACCCCCTCTTTGAATTCCAGCATGAGGAGCTCAAGGCCAATCTCTGTCAAGTGTACCTTATTATTGCTGAAAAACTCTGTTTATTTATCTTTTGGCTAACTTTGTCCAGCAACACAGGGTCCATCGCGTTTCTCCAGGTCTGCCTCTTTATCATCTCTAACCATATGATTGAAAGGCCAGGAATTTTTTTTACCCATTTTTCCACGTCACGTCTTTTAACAAGCGCCGCAACGGGACTACTCCGTGATCGTTTCCTCATGCGTGAATTAACAGTAAATTGGGCCATCCATAGCGCTGGGCATACCCTTCCAACATTCCGATTGCCTGGGACCACCGCATCCCCTGAATTCCAAGCCATCTCACATGTAAGTCCATGACCGGAAAGCCCAGCTGTACTTTATCCTCTGTGACTGTGGCTAACCCGTGGGCCCAGTACACGTAAGAATGGCCCATGATCCAAAGCTGCTTCTTTTCCCCTATAAACAGAAAGACACTCATCAGACTGCCGCCGAAGGCCTTATGTAAGACCTAAAGCGTTGAGATTCCCATCTCCCAATCCGTTTGACCGCAGCAACGGCAGCCCTAGCCTCGGCTCCTCCGTAGTCGCTCCTATACGAAAAGAGTGCGGACCGAACTCTGATTTATTGAGCTCCAAACTCTACAACACTCCTTTCAACACCTTCTCAAACTGATACCATGATAGCGCCGTTCCATTGGCATGAATGAGCAGCAAACACTGTCCCGCTGGTCGGTGTCTTAGGTACTCCCTTGCACATTCATAGGGGCTACACAACATGCCCACCTTGTGTAATACCACCTCTTTTCCTCTGCCTGCCTGGTCTGTCTTAGAACGACTAACTTGTCTTCCGTTAGACAGGTATCCGCCCATTGCAGACCCCTTGAACCGTATTTGTTGTTTGTGACCAACTCCCCTATCCTAAAAGCCCTGAAGAATGCCAGGGAGTCACATCCTCCAAACACCTTAACAAAAACCAAAGCAAGATGCCTAAACTTTTCTCTTCCGTTGGGGCACCCCTGGCCACGTGTACAAGGTCCTGCCACTTGGCCCAGACCTTCTTGTATGCCCACATCGCAGGGGCAACAGACTGTCTAACTAGTCTTGCTACCTGACCGCTCCAAGCTCCCATAGCTCATTGGGAATGATCTCGCCGTGTACTTCAGGACCCGGGACCATCGTCCAAAAGAGTGTTTCCTGAAATCGGGAAAGGGCATTAGTAATGCCATTCTCTACACCCAGAACATGCTTGGCCATGAACCATATATTTCTGCGCAAGCAACTAAGCACCAAGTGTATTATCAAAAGCACTACCAGAATTGAAGGCTATTAACCGTTTGCACCACTGACATGTTGTCTGTATAAAATATCACTCTGAGATACCCAAAGGTAAACCGCTACCACTATTGGAAATAATTCCAAAAAGGTAAGGTTCTGCTTCCCATCCTTGCGGCCAGGCTGGGGCACACCACTTGCCTTTAAAGTATGCTCTGAAACCGAACAACCCTGCTGCACAATTCCAGATCCTGGCCCATCAGTCTGTAACTCTCAGGATGTACCGGCCGCAACCGAAAAGCAGCGTCTATGTCTACCTCTGCCATAAGGGCCCCAGTGCCCGTTTTCGCACCATTTCAGTCGCCCATCAAAGTAGGCATATGCGACTGCCGAAAACTCTTTTGGGATACCGTCGTTGACCGACTTCCCTTTTGGGTATGACAAATGCTGGATTAGCAGGAACTTGCCCTTCTCTTTCTTTGGAATGACTGCCAACAGAGAGATGACCAAGTCATTGATGGGCGGGTCCTCAAAAGGCCCGGCCATGCGGCCTATAATCCCTTCCTCCCTGATTTTTTCCAACGCCACACCCGGGAATTCATATACGGAATTTAACTGGCTGACCATCTAAAGGATTTTCGACGATCATTGTTGTCTCTGGACCCTCTTTCATTTGGTTCTAACTGCCGCGACATGGGCAGTAAGGAGAAAAGTTCAATGAACTCCCTCCTTCAGATTTTTTCCTTCATGTCCAGGGGAAGATGTGCCCCCAAATTATCCAGTGCGCAAAGGACAATGGGTCTCACAGCCCCCTCCGTTACTTTAGCAACCTTCCCACTCACCGGATTGGCTACTGACCTCACTGGCTCGGGCGCCAAGCTTGCGCCCATCGCTGGAGGGGGGCCCACCTGGGTAAACCCTCTCGTGGAGGATTATTCCACCCATGCACGTCCGGCTAGGCTACCGACCCATGAACCTAAGTCCCAATCATTCACCGCAATGTTGTGCGTGGCTAACAAATATTTTAAAAATGCCAGGAAGCTTGTCCCCTCATGTAGTGTGTCTATATGTGCTTTATCTTCTATTTCTGGAGATGGTGCATGCTCACCTGCTTCCAGAAGCCTTGGTGTAGAAATCACCAGCGGAGTGTCCCTGCGTCTGTCCTGAGACTCGAGCAGGCACAACTGCATCAGCAAAACTGTCTGGTCTTCGGCCTTGACCTACGCCCAGACCAGGGGAAAGAAGATGAAAAGCCGCTAGTTCTCAATGATGACCTGGCTTTCATCTCGGTTCATTTCTGCTCCTCTTCTCTCTGGTAGACAACATGCCCAACTCCACACTATCGATGCATTACCCATGTAAAGCACTAGAAGCGCTGTTAGTTTGGGTAACCGTAGGCTCCGCAGGCTCGTCCTAGTGGGGGCTGTAGGAGCTGTTTTAGAGCTCTCAGCTTTTCTATGACCCTTTTGGCCCCCTTTATGGGGCTGTATCGGGGTGTTTTTTGAGCTGGAAAGCAGGCATCACCCTTTAGGCAAAGTGATTGGCAGTGGCCAGAGTTCTAGGTCTTCCCCCTCACCGCCCGTGGGCCTCCCCCTGTCTGGAGTGGGGGATATTATCCCCTGACTCTCCTGAGCTGTACTCTCCCCTGTCAATCTGGCCCTGTCCAGTTGTGGGCGACTGTCTAGTGGCTCAGCATGTTGGGTTTGGGTAAGTAGCCCACAGACCGCTCCTTCACTGCCCAGGCCACTAGCCACTGCAGACTGGGCCTGAGTAATGTGCTGAAGGCCATCAGCAGAAGACATGGAAGGAACCAGCCTGTCCTGCACCCATCTTACACCATAGCATAAGGCCCTAGCCCTGACCTCAGCCAGTAAACCCTCCAACTCATTGGCATCCATAAGGGACAGACACCAGAACCCCTACACACAAATAGGGAAAGGAAAACAAACAACAAAATTTGGTGAGCACATACACACTAGTCTAACCACACACTAACTATGTGCTGTAAATAGCTGGGGTGTAATTCTCTGCTTTGCACCAGTACTTATTCCACGTCGCTGGAGCCACTCAGACCTCTGTCCACCCCTGTGGCAAACCGCACGAAGACTGCCGAAAACCCACAAAACGGGCGCAAATCACGCCCCCGATGCGGCTGCCGTCACTACGCTGCCGCCTACCCAGGTGGCCTGGTTTTATTTTGAATCTCTAGAAGTTGGTCTTTTTTGTTTGATTTATCTTCATACTCAGTTCCTCCTACTTCATTTTATTCAAATGAAACTTCTCATTTTTAATAAATCTCATTACTTTATGGCTATTCAGACACAGTGTACTGTACATTAAGCTTTGATGGATTATCTAATTAATTACTTATGCTTCTATTACTTTAGACTCCTGGGGCATGTTGTCCTGCTACGGTTTATAAAAATGTATTACATTTTTCACTCTCATGCCACTGGATAAAGCCATATTTTTTTGTGAGTTTGTGAACTTAATAGAAATATATAAATGCAGCAAAATATTTGTTTGGAAGTAGTATTTAACATTTTATTTTATGTACTTAATCTTAAAACCACTTCAAATACATTACCACAAACACATCATACAGTAAATTCAGACTTCTCTTTTAACAGGTGTACTTCTACATTGAAAGCAGCAAGTGATCAATAAGAAATACTGAAAATACAATATTACAGTTATTAAATTTAGTATAGATTTTATTATCAATAAAAACATATTTATAGGGCATTACTTTAACCAACAAATGGCTACATCAAATATATGCGTTAATCTGATAATGATAATGCAAAAATCACATAATGTATAATAATATTTAAAAGGTTTTCTTCCCCTTTTTGCTTTTGGATAAATACATTTGCTATGCTGCGTTTAAACATTATGCAACCTTGAGGTGCACAAAATGTGAGTGTTACAAGGGTTAAAATGATCCCTGAAGCACTGTATAAACTATATTTGGAATAGAAGCCCTTCTAATAAACTTTAAAGGACCACAAGTTTGGGTCCTTTCCTGTTATGGCTGCGCCGGCCGGTTGCTAGCACAGACAGCAGCAGTGGCAGTGTGCGTCTGCTCGATGTCGCTGAGAAAAATTTGCTGCCGATATCATAGCTTTAGGGTTAGTGTAAGGGTAAGGGTTAGGGTAAGGGAAATGGTTCGGGTAAGGGTAAAGGTTTAAGCTTGGACATTGTATTTGATCTCAGCAACGCTCAGAAACTGTGCAGAATTTCGGCAGCGCGATCTAGCAGCTCCTTCCTGCAATGAGTGCTGCCACTTCAGGCGCACTCATAACAGGAATGACCCCATGTTTGCACACAGTTAAAAAGTAATATTACAAGTTTTAACATTCAGCAATAAGATGGAACAAAAAACTAATTGCATTCACTTTTAGATAAATTACATGCAGGTTTGCATTTGAGTTAATTACAAGTTAGTTAAAGGACGGCTTGCACTTCTGTGATTTGCATTTCTGCTGTGGGTGAGGCATATTTGGTAGGCACAGATTTATTAAACTGGCACTGAAGTCATACATTTGCAATAGGCTATTTTGAAGAACTAGACTTGATAATGGCATTCAGCAGACGTTCGCTTGTGAAATAATATGTGAATGTAATAGTTATTGAATTAAAGGCTTTGTTTAGTTTTTAGTTCTTAAAACATTTTGATGATCAATTGAAGTTGTTGAATAGCGTATTTTAAATATGAACTTCAGTGGCCTATTAAATCTTTGGTTTCAAAACTATTTTATGTCTGCACTTTAGAGAAAGCTGGTGATGTGAGGGTGGGGAGTGATTTAATTTGAGATGAGTTTCCACTAAACTCTGTTGCATTATTATAATGCACTTTAGTGGGGGGAGACCATTATTAATTAGAGAAATAACTAGTACATTTGTGTTCACATTTGGACGTCTGAAAGCAAGCTAAAAACGTACTAGCTGCTCAGAATTCAGAGAAATACAATTATTGCTGAGAAAGTACAAAAACAAAATTATGTTGTGGTTAATTCAAAA
Source organism: Discoglossus pictus (assembly GCA_027410445.1). Lineage (NCBI taxonomy): Eukaryota > Metazoa > Chordata > Amphibia > Anura > Alytidae > Discoglossus > Discoglossus pictus. Next base: position 388,112,947 of record CM050166.1, on the reverse strand, counting down.
AGAAAGTGTACTGTTTGCTGTTTTTATCATAATAATATTTTTAAGGGCTGTATAACCAGGCCATATTCATTTCAAGTTGTGGTACCATATTTGTTCACTGAAAAAAGTACAAATGTGAAATTTAAAGGTTAGGTTCGGTCTCAAATGGATGAAATTATCACTACCGTTCATTTTCAATACTTTGTTTGACAAATTCAACTTATTCTAATATTTTCATATCTCCTCCTTTCCTTTCTCAAGACAAGTTAATGTAATTGCTCCCAATTGTATTCATCTCCACTCAGTGCAGATAATTAATTTAAAAACAATATTCTAATCTAAAGTATTGTGTTAGCAAATGAAAAAACAGATCGGCCCAAATCTACTTTGCCAGGAATGGCTTTTTTTTCAGAGCAATATGTCACTGGATCTTTTTTTTAAGTAGATAATTTCTGCTCGGCTTTGAATACTTGTACAGTTGGGAAAATGTGCTTGTTGAATATAATGCAAAAAGGATTATACAAACTAAACACGATGAACAATTTGTGATTGTTGTGAACATTACCTACATTAGATTTTAAGGATTTTGATATTTTTTTCATGTTGTGTGTTAAAGATTTAAAGGACCTCTGTAATTCTATGTTTAAATATGCTCTTTTGAAGAATTAGTACTGAACTGATTTTAGTAATTGAAAAATATAAACACAGCCTTTATTAATTAACAGTTGTATAGGATTATTCTGCAGTGGGTTCCACTATTTCTGCTTTTTTTAAATTTGTATTTTTAAAGGGGAGGTGACTTGGAATGCAGGAAGTTTTCAAGTGCTTCAACAGAAATGTAACGATCCTTAGTGACTGTTCATTCAGGTGAACTAATGGAATTGAATTAGTGTACAAAACTGTGAAGAAAACAAGGAAGGAAGCTATAAGAGCATTACAGTGATAATTAGTGACCAGGAAAAGACAGATGAGCTAAATAGGATATTTTCTTCTGTATACACAAGAGAGGTACCAGTGGTTCATGCAGGAAAAAATCCAAAAGAGGTTGGAAAAAATAAATGTTAATAAAGCCTAAGGTTCTGATGGAATACATCCAAGGGTACTGAGAGAACTGGGTTCTGTAATCGCCAAACCATTATATCTAATTTTTCAAGATTCACTCAACACTGGGTAACTCTCAGATGACTGGAGAAAAGCAGAGGTATTACCTATATTTAAGAAGGGAGCAAGAGCAAATCTGTGGAATTATAGACCTGTAAGCCTCACTTCTGTAGTGGGAAAGCTTTTAGAAGGGCTAATAATGGATAATACACTAGCATATATCTATTCAAATAGGATTATAAGTAGGAGTCAACATAAATTTATGTGGGATAGGTCATGTCAAACAAATCTAAGTAGTTTCCATAAAGAGGTTAGTAGGAACTTGGATCAAGGCAACTCAGTGGATGTAGTCTTTTTAGGTTTTGTAAAGGCTTTTGATACAGTGTCACATGGGACACGCCAGAACCCCTACAAACTAAGGGATACAGGAATTGCAGTAAACATATGCACATGGATTGAAAGCTGGCTAAAAGACAGGAAGCAAAGGGTTGTTGTAAATGGAACATACTCAAACTGGACTAATGTGGTAAGTGGAGTTCCTCAGGGTTCAGTATTAGGTCCTCTCCTTTTTAACATATTTATTAACAACTTAGAAGTAGGTCTGGCAAGTATTGTCTCCATTTTTGCTGATGACACTAAGTTGTGCAAGGTAATTCAATCAGAAAATTATGTACTTTCCCTCCAAAGGGATTTGCATTAATGGGCAATTAAATAGCAGATGAGATTTAATATGAATAAATGTAAGGTTATGCATCTGGGAAGGAAAAATAGTCATGCAATTTATAAACTTAATAAAGCAAATCTAGGGGTATCAGATATTGAAAGAGATTTGGGAGTGCTTGTGGACAACCACCTACGTAACAGTTCTCAATGCCAAGCAACATCTGCAAAGGCAAATAAAATATTAGCATGTATTAAGAAGGGTATAGAAGCCAGGGAAGCAAATATAATTCTGCCATTATGCAAATCCCTAGTACGCCCTCATTTGGAATATGGAGTACAGTTTCGGGCAACACTTCATAAAAAGGACATTTTAGAACTGGAAAAAGTACAACAAGGAAAGACTAAACAAATTGAAATTATTTTCTCTAGAAGAAAGCCGTCTAAGAGGGGATATGATTACCCTATATAAATACATCCAGGATCAGCATAAAGATTTGTCAAAGGAGCTTTTTGTGCCAAGAGATTTTCAACTGACACACTAAGGGGGGTTAATATGTGGAATTCTCTAGGGAGGTGGTGACAACGGATTCGATAGATAACTTTAAAAAGGAATTGGATATATTTTTAAATAAAAATGGCATTCAGGGTTATCCTGGTTAATTAAAGAGGGATTACTGATCAAGGGAGGAATCCGATCACTAGTATCTGGGGTCAAGAAATAATTAATCCCCCCCCCTCCCCCTTTTGAGACAATTGGCGAGGTTTTTTTTCTGTTTGCCTTTCTCTGGATCAATAAACAATTAATTCACATATTGCAGATCAGAGAAGATTTTAAAAGGTTGAACTTGATGGGCTAAAAGTATTTTTTCAACCTCAATTACTATGTAACCATGTAACTATGTAACAATTAATAAATAAAAGGCGTTATTTTTTTTACACTTAAAAGTTATTTTGATTATTAGTTCTACAAAAAAGCATACAGTCAAATGTTCATGTTGCAGTGGATTGAAACACATTCAGTAGAAATATTATAGCATAATAAATATTTATATGGAATCTGTGAGTAGTTGTTAAGGAACAAGGCACCTTTCACCTTTTTGCTATCAGAAAAAAATCAATGCAAGAATCTGTCACGATCGCCAGGGTCAGGGACAGAAGGAGCCTCCACTCAACTGTTATACCCCTCCACTCAACTGTCCTTCAGGGACTAACCTCATTTTAAGGAAAACCAGCATCAAGGGGGCAGCATCAAATCTTGAAAGGAACACTGGGACACTATTAGGAACATTTCCCATGTATTTCTACATAGAAGATATGCCCTCTGTTGATTGGCCCTCTCCTACTGCCCAGATAGTGACCAATCAAGAAGCTGCGGACTAGAAAGCCACCTGATTGGTCCAGGACATTGCATGGGGAAAATATGAACTGGAGAAGGACAGTGTCAGCCTGGACCGCAGGAAGAGGGTACTGTGTACAAGCACCACAGGAACTTGTGAATCAAGCTTTACTCAGCACAACAGTAGAGAAGACCCAGCTGGCCGAGGAAAGGACCAGGTTGTGAGGAGCTCCTGCCCTGGGTCAACCTACTGTGTATAGACCCTTATTAATTCATGAATTAATAGACTATCTTTGCCATGCTTTGGGAATGTATATCACCCAGTAGCCACCCTAGGTTTTTTTAAAACTTGGGCTTAATATCTTATGTTATATGCATTTAATGCTTATACACTTAGGCCCTCATTCAATTGCAATTTAGACAATTGAATAGAGATCTAAATTAGCACATAACATATATTTTTTAAATAAGTTTTTAGTTAGTAAGCATCTATCTAAAAGCAAGGTTATCACTAACTAAAAACTTCTTTAAAAAAAATATGCTATGTGCTTATTTAGACCCCTATTCAATTGGCAAAATCTCAATTGAATGAGGCCCTTAGAATGTGTCCCAAATTATTGTAGTTATACCCTGTTAAATATTGTTCTTTGTACATATCAGTGTTACTATATTATGTAGGTAGACCATCTTGGGTTACACTACTATTGTATATTTCTTCACATGTGTAATTGCTTAAACACCACGGGTTGCAGGACTGTCTTTTTACAATAGGCGCTCAGCAAATCAGAGCAGGGCTGATGTAGGATACCTACCCATAGGCCCTCCTTTCTAGACAATCAACTTAAAACCTCACATTGACAGTTACACTCTGAGGAATCAAAAGCCTGCCTACCTATTTCTATTGGTTGTTCGCCATTCAGACAGGGAATTTAAAGTTGTTCAGTCCACAGTTTTAGTTTGACTGTTCTATTCTATTACGTTATTTTTTTTACCCCTATACATTTTCCAATCCGCCCCAATACATGAAAGGTGTTCTATCTTTTATTTAAAGGATATAATATCTGAATGTTATTTTTAACCACTAAATCCCTTTTCTGCATCTTGACGGTCCTTGAATAGAAGCTGGTCACTGAGAAGCCCACACACTCCACAGCATGACAGAATGCGAATATAAAAACATTTGCATGCTATTCAAGCAGAGTCAATATTATTGTAATACAACATTAAAGGGACTCTTCAGTGTTGTTATAAAGGGCTCCTTAAAGAACAGTTAGGTAGGCTCTGTTAATAAAATAAACATTGTAACTGTGAATTTAAACAATCAATTACTATTTGAACCATGCATCCAGACATAATGAGCTATTTTTTTTTACACCCCTTGAATGATGTATTATCTCTGGTGTGGGAGCCACTAAGAGGCCGAGGCAACTAGAAATTGTATTTGTTTGCTAGCAGATCCTGTTACACTACTGCCTGCTGCTAATGTGTGGTCTCAAAAGATTTTCAAATTTGTGCTTCCTTTTGGGCAGTTCCCACTCCAGACAAAATATATCATTCATAGAGTGGAGAGATCTGGAGCGAATATAGCCTGGGCGGTAAAAGTTTAATGAAGATTTTTTTTCTTATAAAGCCCTACCTAAATGCCATTTAGAAGACCACGAAAATGATCCTTTAATGTTCACTTAAAAGTACACTCACATGTTTATATACTAGTACATGTAACGGATCTACTGGCACCCCGATCGGGTACCTCCGTTGATGGACGCGTCCTAGTTTGCGCCGAGGCTTACAAGCACCGCACCGGACACCACAACCACCACAGACTCCACAACCGCCGTAGCTTAGCTGGAGCTGTGCCGTCTTCCTTCCACCCTGTATGAATCTCCAGCATCCAGGACCGTGTGGGGAAGACCTCTCCTTCAAGGATAGTATATCAGGAACAAGCGTTCAGTAGTTACAGCTCAAGGGAGTATGCAAAAGCATAGCAATCCCCAGTATGATATAGCAATCCCCTCCAAGAACGAGATGAGACTACGTTTTGAAGGGTCAAATAGAACTAGAACTTTAATGACAGGGGATCTCCTTTTATGCAATGGTGCCCTCTGAAGGGCTACACCCACATAATTATCACAGCCAATTATATACATGGTTCAACCCCCAGGTCTCCTCCCTTCAGATAACAGGTAACACAATTAAAACAGACACAATTTTAACCACATTCTGGATGTACCCCAAAAACAGGGGGTACACCTTTAAGTCCAGCACCGTTCAATAGCTCTCACCCAGGGAAACAACATATTAAAAAAATGGCATGAATCAGACCAGGGGTTCAAAAGTTAGTAAAAGTATCTTACTGGCAGCATGGCAATCCACATCCCCCATAGTTGGCCACACAATACACATAGAGGGACAATAGGTGTGGTCACCCCTCCCTGAGGCTCCCTGGCAACTTTGATATAACCAGACATTGATTAAATCAGCCTTCTTTGTTCTTATCTGAGAATGAAAACACTTTATACAATCGACTCCCTTATCTCTGGAGTCTCTGTTATAGGATTATCTATTAGCCTAGGTCTGCAAAAGTCTGGGCTAATATTCTGCAGAGCCTAAACCAACATACATATAATATAACAGTAGGATCATATTTTAACCAAGAATTAAATAATCATAAAACAGGGAAAAACAGTGATGGGTTCCGTTACAGCTGGGGTCTGAGCGCACAAAACTACTGAATAGAGCTCAGATCCTCTTCACACAGTTCAATTGCCATGGAGCTAAAGTCTTCCCCATAGTCTTTCATTATATGAATGGGCTCCATGGCATATCTATCTGTGGTATCATGGTTCACACAGGGCAAGTACCGAATGACCCGGGTGGATGTAAAGGGCCAGAATGAGTGACATACACTCTGGTATGGCCGAATACTGTGTTTAAAGGGCAATATGTCCCCGGGCCATAGTCGCAGGGCAGGAGGCTGGCAAACAGTCCTCTCCAAGACAAAGTGGCGAAGGGCACTTCGTCACAGTATACTTGTTATATGTTACAATTATTTTATTGTTGCTTAGTTGTTCAGTCGTATCCCACTCTCCATGGCCCTATGGACCTCAGGAGGGCAGGTAACACTGTAATGTGATTGACTGTACTTGGCCCAAACGGGTGGCCACTTAACTAGAAATAGAGCTCAAATCACAGGATTTGTAAACAAACTGCACTGAGTAAGACAAGATTACACACAGAGCCTGCTAGGAAGCCAGTAGACTCCAGGGATGAGCTACTTTAGGATGAATGGCTAGAGAATCCTGTACAAGGATTTTCAGGACATGTTCCCTAAGCTGGTTTGATGCAACTTGAGACTACATTGGGATAAAAGATCACTACTTGGTTTTCAGGGACCTATTGTTGTTTAGTTGTTCAGTCATGTTCAAATCTTTGTGACCCTATGGACTGCAGTATGCCAGGTACACCTGTCAGTCACTGCCCCTCTGATCAATCAAGTTCATGTTCATTGCTTCAGTGACTTCATCTATCCATCTCCTCCTCTGCCTCCCCCTTCTTCGATTGCCTTCAATCTTTCCCAGCATCAGAGTCTTCTTTAGGGGATCCTACCTTCTCACGATATAGCCAAAATATTTCAGCTTCAGCCTCATGATCCTACCTTCCAGTGAACAGTTTTTCTTGATTTCCCGTAGTACTGATTTGGATCTTCTTGCAGTCCATGGGTCTCTAAGAACTTTTCACCCACAGCACAACTCAAAGTCTTCAATTCTACAGCATTAAGGCTTTTTTATGGTTTAGCTTTCACATCTGTGTGTTACTACTGGTAATACCAGTTCTAACCATGCAGACCTTTGCTGATAGTTTAATATCTTTACTTTTTACTAGCTTGTCCGAGCTTGCCATAGCTTTCCTCCCCAGTAACAAACATATTTTAATATCATGGCTACAGTCTGAAGAGATCTTGGATCCCAGGAAAATAAAATTGGTCACTGCCTCCACTTCTTCCCCATCTATTTTCCGGGAACTGAGAATGCTTTTTGCCATGATCTTCATCTAATTACTGTTGAGCAGCAGGTCAGGTTTTTCACTCTCTTCTTTTACCCTCATCAACAGGTGTTCCTTCTTAATTTCAGTCATCAAAGTAGTATCATCCGCGTATCTGAGGTTGTTGATATTTCTTCCAGCAATAGTAATTCCGGCTTTGGATTCATTCAGGCTGGCCTTACGCATGATGTACGCTGCATATAAGCCGAATAAATATAGTGACAATATATAACCTTCTTGAGGCACACCTTTTCCTATCTCAAACCATTCTGTTGTCCCATGTTCAATTATGACCGTGGCTTCTTGGTCCAGATAAAAATTCCTCAGGAAGTGGATGAGATGATCTGGAACTCCCATCTCCTTAAGAACTTGCCACATTTTGTTATGATCCACACAGTCAAATGCTTTATAATAATCAATGAAGCAAAAGTAAATGTTTTTCTGGAACTCTCTTGCTTTCTATTATCCATCGAACATTGGCAGTTTGATCTCTTGTGCCTCTTCCTCTGTGGAACCCGACTTGAACATCTGGTAGTTCCCGGTCTCTATATTGTTGAGTCAAGCTTGTAGGATCTAAAGCATTTTCTTGCTGGCATGTGAAGTTAGTGCATTCATTTGAAAATTGGAGCACTCTTTAGCACTGCCTTTTTGTAGATTGATCTTTTCCAGTCTATTTATCATTGTTGAGTTTTCTAAGTTTGTTGGCATAAGGCATGCAACACTTTCACAGCATCATCTTGTAGAATTTCGAATAGTTCAATTAAAATTCCATCAACTTTTGCATCCTTATTATCAGCAAGGCATCCTAGGGCCCATTTCTCTTTACTCTCCAAGATGTTGGGCACCAGCTCATTGAACAAACTATTGTGGTCATCACTGCTGTTAAGATACTTCCTGTATAATGACCTATTATTAACTATTAATCATGGCACAATGAAGAGGCTTTTGTTTCAGTATCCTGTGTGAGTCTGGGGCAAGGGAAGTGCCTTTGTGTATCTCACAATGTAGATGTTTGGTGCCAGGGTTGGACTTCCCTGACCATGTCACAAACCCCAAGACACTTGGACTTTTGGGTGTGGCCACGGGACACTTATGGAATTTAGCCACCTACCAGTTGAATCAAAGTGTATTATAATTGTCATAAAGACTTTGTAAAAAATATACTACTTGTTTATTTGTTATGTTGTGTGATGTTTTTCTCCAAGCTCTGGTTGTATGACCTGGTCACCTAAGGCCCCTTTCTACAAGGTAATTTGAGCCTAGAGGGCTCTTGGTCTTTTTTCAATTTAGGGGCATTATTTTGTGCTTAGAGTGTATTTTAGGGTGCAACTATTGCATTAATGCCCCACCCAGACACTCTGTCTAGAGAAGATACACTACCTAATCAACCCCTGCTGTGCCCAGATCTTGCCCAGAGGTACCTGGGGGTCGTAGACCCCAGGCGCCTGGTGGCGATGGAGACATGCTGGCACAGGTCCTTGGAGATAGACCTGGCCCAATTGGGATAGTTCAAAGATGTGGCGAAACTTGTGTTTGCCTCATTTTTTATTGGTGCAGGGCTGGCTTATGTAAATGTACCATTGTTTTATTGTATGTTGTGTTTCATTTAGAGGGAAGACTTTTGTTATTTTTTCTGGGCTATAGTCACTTTGTATTCGGAACCTCTGCTACTATCTTATACGAAGATGATTGAAGAACCAGACTGAATCTGCATCCTTAACTGATACTACTATCCTAGAAGGAGATAAATTAACAGGATGAGATCTGTGATTAGGATTGGTCTCCTTGACCTTTTCAAGCTCACTGAAACGTAATGTGCAACGGTTATGCTGGTCCGTGATCCTGTGTTCCTGATGCTCCTGCTAATCATCCTGGTATGACCACAGGGCACTGAGAGGCTCTTTACCTCATGATCCTGAGGGAGGATTCCTGTACTCAAGATAGGAATGTTTAGGAGTAATAGATACCCCACTCCCCTTGGCTGTCATAGTGTCTGTGCCTTTGTCACAGTACAGAAATGCCTGAGTGATTCAATAAGGAAGTGGTTGACCAGAGAACGCATCCTGGGCTGTACTGCTTGATCTCAAAATGATCTTGTTACAAGTGTTATAACTCTTTTAGGGGGTTTTATTCTCTTGTATCATGAGGATATTTACTCTACTGGCAGGTCCAGCTGACTGAGGTAGAAGGATTCATACTAGCATTTCATAAAAAGGAGATCTATCCAGTAATGATAGACCTCTGGTCTAGCTGACTCATCTGTCTGATCCTGTAACATATGTCTTTCCTTGTAGTGATCCACTTATACTGCTTCCAGCTAAGCTGATAGAAAAAGTAAGGATAAACTAAGTATATACTGTACAGAGTTAACTATTTTTAATATTAACATAAACAACCTTGAAATGCTGCTGAGAGACAATATGGGATTGGCTAGTACATCTAGTACTACATAGACACTGATTCCATGAGTTACAGTGGGCAGATCTTTACTGGGACTATTTGCAAGGTTTCCGTGAGTAAATATAGCTTGTAAGCATTTGTCAAAAGATGTTTAGATATGCAAACAAACACTTATGTTGTTTATTTCAATATTAAAAACAGGGAACCTTCAATATCCCTTACGGATAATGGTGAGTTAATAGAGCCTGATTCAATTGAGCAATCATTACTGGAGCACGTAAGTGAGGCAGTAAGTTAATTTGCTATTAAATTGGCGTCTTATTTGCGGGCTCCAAGCGGTTTACAGGTTATGGCCTTGAAAACCTTGCGGTTGTTAAACCCAGAACATATAGCTTCCCAAAGCCTTTGATCTTTCCTGTCCGCAAGAGTTACGGTGGCAAAAATTGCAAATCGCTATTCAATTGCTACAATTCCCCAAGCCCGCAAATATTTTCAAACACGTAAACGGCCAATGTAGGAGAAAATCCTACGAGCACTAAAAAGGACACGCAAGCAGGTTTAACCCCTGTCCGCGGCACTGTAAATGCAAATAAAAAATCAATACTGCACTGTAAATGACGGGGAAAGCAATGAAAGACATTAGAATTAATTGGACAACAGTCTCAAGCTTGCAAATTGGCAATGAAAAAATTAATTTTTTTAGGTGTCATTTCTGGGTCATATCAATCTCGGGAATCAATGAGTTAATACATATCAGGCCACCCACATGGACTAGAACAGTATTGGCATTAGTTTTGATTATTTTGTATTTTGCCGTTTTGTGAGTCCCATCGCATATGGGACCCCTGAACCTAATTGATTGACATGTAACCTCCATGTTTTACTGCCGTAATGATGGAGGTCTCATTTTCTATTGGCTGCTTCTAAATGCGTGGTTACAGCCTTGCTTAATTGATCATGTTCCCGCCCTGAACTGCTACGCACGAGTGCATAGTTTACCGTTTGCAGGCTTGTTCAATTGAATAGCACCGGTATCGGAGACTAACGGGAGCCCGCAGCACACCCGCAGACATACGGCCTGTATCCCGGAGATGCGGGCTTGCAATTTAATCAGGCTTATAGTTTCTACACTACTTTATGCTCACTGCTCAGAAAAAAATCCATTAATACAAACACTCACACATGTACATGCACGGTCACACAGGTTATGTATAACACAACTTTTTTTACTAGCTTAGTATTTGAACACACATTTTGATATTTGCATAATGCTAGTAACTGATATTTAGAGAGTTATTTGGAAATAAAGACACAAAAGAACATGGGAACTAGAACAACCACTAACAATATCCAAAAGAATAGGTAGTAAATATATATGAACTTTTGACCTCAAAGATAAAATCCATTTAATTTGTGTTGTAGTTTAAAATTGTAAGTGTAAGGGTATTGATTGTGAGCCCCAGGAATCGACTTTTAATCAAATAAATGGGTCTAATCAGGAAATCTATAGAGTTAAGTGAAAACTACTGGTGCATGCTATGTTCCTATGCACCAGCTGATTTGTTCAGACCTTTCCAAGATGAAGAAAAACTGAGCTCCGGCAGATAAAATTTTTTGTTATTCCTGGGAATACATTTGGATTTCCTGGCTCTACAACAAACAGAAAAGGTTTATGTTGTGAGAGCCAAAGAAAGGAGTTTGTGTTGTCAGACCATAACATTGCAGCAGTTTATTATATAAAAACAACTTAAGAAGGATTTTAAATTGTGAAATCTGAAGGATAGTAATCTAAAGCTAAAATTACAAAGATAAAAAATGCAAGTGGCTTATTTCATCCTGAATTGCAGAAAGGCAAATTTCCTATCTAATCAGCAGCATACATGTCCCCTACCTGACAGCTGAGTTTTGAATTATTAAATTGTACTTTCTTATGTGGATGTAGATTGGATGTTTTCTGGATTTAATTTATTTTTGTGAATTTAATATAAGCAAATAAATAGCAGTATTTGTTTTTAACATTAAAAATGAGTCAATTAAAATATGTATTTCATCTGGTTTAAAAATGTGCACATTGACAATAAAAGGGTTTTAGATTATTTATATTATTTATCTGCATGTATTTGGTTATTTTTTGCCTCTGTTGATTTTAGTTTGTAAATAAATAAAAATTCAGCATATGAATATTCAATTAACTGAAAATATAAATCTGAAAAAGGCTCTTTATATAATATTTTATCAAATATGTTGTCATTGTTTGTATAACACAATTCAATCACTGCAGAAAAAAACAAAAGTATTTACAATAGGCTCTAGATCTATACTTAATAATGGATAGAATGTTTTTAAAAATAAAAATATACATGTAATCATACTGTAGTTATTATTTATTTCTGTTTATGTAATTCTCAACATGGGAACAAGACCTTGAATGTACTTGAGACCAGGGGCATAGGAACTGGGGGGGGGGGGGGGGGAATAAGGGGGACCAATCCCTCCAGATGATGTAGCTCCCCATCAGCCTCCCCTCTTCTGCTCCTTTTATATACCTGGTTCTCACAAGATCACAAATGATAATCTTGCAAGATCTCGTGAGATCTTGTGAGACCCGGGTAGCTGACCAGCTAAAAGGAGAGGAGACGAGGGAGAGCTACTGAAGAACTGCTGGGGAAGTAGAGAAAGAACAGGAATTAGGATCTATATATAGATAGATCTATGTATCTATATGAATTTTTCTATATATAAATATAAACTATATATATATATATATATATATATATATATATAGTTGTCAGAGTTGGGAACGCTTACGAAGTTAGTTACGCTTTGCAAGATTTGTGAAGCGAGGCTAGCTGTTGACGATGAGGGACTTAGACTTCAATGAGCGCCGAAGGCGCCCATTGCACTGCTCGGCTCACAAAGTGTGGCGAGCAGTTGAGGCATGCGGGACTTAGGCGGCAACCAGTTTCATGCGACTGCGAGCCTCGCAGTTAAGGCACGCGACTGCGAGGCTCGCAACTGTGAGCCAAGTGTGTAAATCTAAAAACCTGAAAAACAAACAAAATAATTGAACAAAAATAATAACACGCTCACATACAGCACATGGGGAGAGCCAGGAAGCCTGGGAGTGAGGTTACAAACGAGTTTGAGCCATATTTGGAATTTTTCGTCAATACAAAATTGGATAAGGGAGGAAAAAAAAGGCGGACTGGATGAAAACAAGGCTGAGCAAAGCCAGACATGCGGGAAAATACAGAACGGCAAAGACAGTAACACTTACACCAACAACACCAGGCATGCAGGACTTTGAAAATAAAACCAACAGCAGTCAGCGTCCAACATGCAAACAGCAGACACACAGGCTAATATCTAGATAGAAATATATATATACCTGTATGTATATATATTATTTGTTTCTCCATTGCCCCCCCCCCCCACAGATGTTTGCTTAAGACATTAAATGCTTCTTTTTAAAAAAGGATTTCATTAGTGTTAGCGCTTTCATAAAGCATATTTTAAATATTACCAAAGCCATGGAAAATAGCTGAATAAATTGTAAGTAATGGCTGTCCCCTGTAAATAATATTTACATGTAACTATTAATAAATAAATGCTGTATTTAAATTTTGCATAGTTATGTACATGACCCAAGCATGGTCCAGATATTGTGTCCAAACAATAATTATACACGGACAACATGTTGGAGGATAACAGGCCACAGTGTTTATTGATAAACACCACTACTGATTATCCTCTTTCAAGTCATCGAACCTTCATCTTCTAGCAATATCCAGGCAAGCTCTCACTACAGTTATTATGTATTTGCTTGCAAAATATATGCACTTGAACAATAAAAATGTATGAGCAATAATATGTATAATGTTTTTCTCAAGTAACAATACGTATGTAATTGTGGGTTAACTTTTAAATGTATATTATTTTTGATAGTTCAAAAACTATTCTTAGAATGAAATCTTCTAAAAAGTGTGTACCTAGCATAATTTGCAGTTCATACTGCTTCTGCTTGATCTGTGCATGTCCATGGAAGGTGAAGTGTCAAATGTTAAATGGTTAACTTACTCGATGACATACATTTTCACTACAAACACTGATAAATAGAAGAAACTTCATCAGCAAACAGCTGAAGGTGATCCACATGGAAGCCCTGAGTCTTAAGCAGAGTCTGCTAAAAATAGGTGTGTTATGTGAACTATGTGAATTTTTCTAAAATAACACTGTTGCTTTTAGTGCCCTTAAATAATACAACTTTGCAAGTTTTAAACCTATGTGATGTGGATCTATGTATCATTAAATAAGAAATAGGAACCAATTTATAGCTGGCTTGTCTTGCCTGATTACTAATTAAGTATGTGGCATTAATTGTGTATTCTATATTTACTCCATTTTGCACGTGGTTTAAGTGCCAAATACAGACTTACAAATCATGGGTAGAGCAACTGCATGTGCAGCAGGTAGAAAGCGCCCATTCCCACTATAGTGTTGGACCTTCTGCTACCATAGTAACTTGTGGTAAAGGAGGACTGAACTTATTAGGGTAAGGGAAGAGGTAGAAACCTAGTCATGCTTTTTAAATTTTACTATAATAATTGCCAGCCATACATAATAACACAACAAAAACAAAAGCATAAAATAAACAGGTTTAGCTCTGTCAGAGCACACCTTTACTGTTCAATAGTTCCAGCTACCCTGGATGCAAAAACAAACAGTTCAGTTTACTGGTCTTTTCCTTTTGACCTTCCCCTTTTGAAAAAGACGCTGTGAGGAGTGGAACCATACATTAGGTTAGCTGGCGTAGCTTGTGACATCACACGCTAGCGTCCTTAGAGGCGAGCAAGGTTTATATGTAAATTGGCAGTTCTGAGACCAAGGCAAGAAAAACCTACTTCAAATCTTAGTAGATATTGAAAAGTAGTTCACAAAATAGAACTACAATGGCAAACTATGCCTCTTTGAATTTTATTCATTAGGCTAACAGGGTGGTGCAATGAAGTAAATAAGAATTTAAGGGATCAGACAAACAATTTCTTCCCTAGAAGGATGACAAAGGTGAATAAAGCATTTGTGTTACATATCTTCAAGTTGTTATAATTCAAGTTGCACTATTATAGATTAAGAGCCCCATCTAAATTTCTACGATTTTAGAAATCGTAGCCCATAAAGGAGCCCACAAGAGTTACGGCTATTAAATTGGCCTCTTTCAGATACCCGCAAACAATCTGCGGGTTATAGACGTAAAAAATCTGGACTTTGTCCCAGCAAAGCCTTTGATCTGTCAAGCCTGTAAATGTTACTATTGCAAATCGCTATTAATTTGCTACGAATCCCCAAGGATGAACTGGTGTTCAAACCCGTAAACAGCAAATGGAGCCAAAAAATGGGTTCTAGAGAGGGCTCGTAAGGGGGTTAAACTCCTGTCCGTAGCACTGTAAAAGCTATAATAAACACAATACTGCATTTTAATTTAAAGGGATATTGATGTAAGGTATTAATATTAATAGCACAATATTCTCAAGCCCGCAAACCAGCATATAATGTGCACTTATACACTGCTATCTGACCACACTGAGAGGTGATAAACAGAACTTTTTAAGTGATAACAACTCACAAAAGTGAAGCATGAGAACCAGTGTCTCAAAATATTGAAAAGGAAATGACAAAAAGGCTAAGAGACATAAGTGGAATATTGATAATAGTGAAGTGCAAGTCATTCTTCTCTGTATGATTAAGCAGGGTAAATACAATTATTGCCACAATCTTCAGATAGCAACCTTATATCCCCCAAACTTCTATGGAGGTAAATAGAGATACTTTGCATTCCATTGAATCTTTGAAAAAGCTGAAAACTGTGGCCCCTGTTCATATGTCCAAATTGCAATTACTTGAGCCTGTAAATGTTACTGATATTCAATTGACTACATGTTGTTACTTGCATTTGATTTTCGATTTACAGGCTCAAAAGCACTGCGGTTGTCAAAAACGTAACTCCGTCCTAACTCCACCTTTGCTGTTTCAAGGCCGCAAATGTTACCAGTGCTAATGATGCAAAATCGATATTCAATTACAACCCTTCATGTTGCACGAAATAGCAAATGTATCAAAATAGTTTAGAAAATATTACGGGTTCCAAATAGGACTCACAAAGGCTTTTTTTCAAGACTTAAGAGTGCCCTTTAAGCAATTAAAAAGACAGTAAATTACTATAAAACAATACAAAAGCAGGGAGGAAGTTCATCAGAATTAATTGCACCACATTCTCCAATGAACAAATGTCATAAAGAAAAATATTTTGAACATATGTTGGACAGTAAATATGTATAAATATTTAATAAGGAGGCACACTGCAAGCAGTTTGTGAATAGATGGACTATGCTCAGCCATATGACCCCAGTCTGAGGCCTCATTGTGCTGTTCCCCTATGTATTATAGTTCTGGGTGTATGGTTTTCCATGGCTTGGTTCCTTTAATGTATCACCGTTCCAATGTGTGCTGTTTATGACATGTATTAATATTATGTGGATGTTTGCTATGAAACTGCTGGTTTGTCCCTAAGGAAGCTAAAAAAGTAAAGGGATGGGGTCCCAGGGACAGGGGTAACCAGATTCAGAGATACTGGACATAAGGGGTTAACACTTCATAGAAAAAAGTTGCTAGAAATGAATATGCCCATTGGAGATCAGATTAGAGGAACAGGGGCCTAATGAAGATGAGCAGGTCGTGTAAGCAAATACGATATAGGGTCTGCCATATTATCCTACTTTATGTACTACTGTAAGGTCAACAACCCAGGATAAGATAACTTGCTCTGATAATTAGGTTACTGCCCTGATACAGACCTAACTATGATGCATAGCATCTACTAGGGTCACATGTGGTCACTACACCACAGTAACCAGAATTTGATGAATACAAATCTCATCAAACATCACTCCATATAATAGCTTCCATATGGTCTTCATCTGCTCAATTAAACATATGCAAGAAATCATGGATTATGTAACCCAAATCAAGTACACACACATGCGTTTATGTGTTTTTAAATATTAAAGACAAATCCAAAACAGACGCTCAGTATCTGGTAAAAAAGCATGTATAACTACTGGGTTGGATTAGCTGACCTGTGCAACTCAACAGCTGGGGCTTTATTCGTGGTAATTGTACAGAACATCAGTCATGTTCTTTCATGATTATATATGGAGTCATAGATTGGCATTTCAGATCTATCTGCTGGGGGGAATGTCAGTGATCTAATGCCTGATAGGCAAAGCCTGAGAGTTTACTTACATTATATGATTGCACTGGCTTAATGGTTGTGAGATTTGCCTATTAAGAAAGAAAGGAGAAATATATAAATCATAACACTACAACATCTCATGTCAACGACATTCCACATTGAACATCAATTGGTGAAATGTTAAACATAGCCATACGTGTACACAGAGAAGAGGATCATGGTCCATGTGATGGTTGGTAGCCACATAGTTACCTCTACTCTGTAGCCAGGCAACAGTATGTCAACATATTTACTAATTCATATTCAGTGACGAGTGTTGATGAGGAGGAATTATAAAGCATCCCCTACTACTTCCTCTTTCACAGCACTTTCCCCCACCCTCCGTGCCCTCGTGCCTCCTCCCTCTACCATGACAAGTAAGTGTTAGAGTGAGGGATGCGTCCACCCTGCATGGCTGTGTATCAGCTGGATTTGGTGGAAGGTTGTGAGTTGAGGAGGCCACCGGCTCTGGTTGCGATGGTGGTGGAATCTGTGAAACCAAAGCCTGGTAGATAAGAGCTGACATTCAGCCAATTCTATTTGTTACCTATCAGTGCTTTCTGGGCTTGCCTGTCCCTATTTTTCTTTTTCTCATACTTCTCTATCCTTAGATTGTGCCTCCTCATCTCACCATATATCTGTATGTTGCTGACTTGGAGGGCGTTAATGCTATTAGTCTGCCTGTCGATACTCCAATATAGCAACAGCTGAAGCAACCTTACTCCAGACACATGTCTTTTGGCTTGGCCTCACTTCCCTCCCCCATATATGATGCTATAGCGGGCACATATTTCTCTGAGGAGGTCCCTCATCTCATCTGGGGTATAATTGGGGGCCCTGTGCTTTGCCACAACCTCTTGCCCTCCCAACTGTGCCTGAGGTTTCTTGACCTTCCTGATCTCTCTTTGGTGCCAGTCCCTCCTTACCACTACAGTAGTATGGGATTTGGCCGCTTGGAAGAGGCTCCCAATGAGTGCCAAAAAAGCTCATCGCGAGGCCCGTCAGTAAGAGGGGGAGAGCTTTGCATTGTGTGGCATACTGTATATATATATGGGTCTGTGTTTATATATACAGTATATATAATAGTAAGTGTACATATATATATATATATATATATATATATACTAGAGTATTGCCCGTCAAAAAATGACGGCCATGAAATTGTAAGTGAGCTAATGCTGTTTGGTGTATAATAATGAAAAAAATAATACATTATTAAATGAATATACTTTACCTATTTTGAAGTAATATATGCAGGAAGCATTGTGTTGAGGAGCTGGCAATCTCTTTTGATGTTGCTGCAGCATTAGTGGTGTGGAGCTGCTGTGTAAGCATGATGAATGTATGTAGTGTAATAGTGTGCGTGCGCGAGACAAAACCGTTAGCGTAGTTGTGTACTTCCGCATTAAAATGGCGGCAAATGTGTGGTATGCGTCTGTAGCGGAATATCCGTAGCTGTTTTGTGGTGTTTTGCTTGTTTCTGTTGGTGTTTTGCATGTTTAGAGTCCTGTAGCCTCGTTTTCGTTTTTTGTTCGGCGGCCATTTTTTCTCTCGCTTAGAGAATTTTTTAGTGTCTAAACTCTTTTATTTTGAGTTAAATGGAGGTGTAACTTCATTTTTTGAGGATGCTCCCTCTTGCTGTAGGTAAGCTTTTTATGTATGTGTTGTGTGTATTTATTGTGTTTTTAATTTTTTGATGTTCATGGGTTGCGGCCGATTTTTGCGAGGTCGTAATTGGTCGTAACGTGTCTCGTGCTTTTTTGCGAGGGCCGCAGTTGCTTGCAAGGAGCGCCTTCGCTAGCAAGGAGCGCCTTCGCTTCGCATGCTCACAACTATATATGTGATATATATATATATATATATATATATTTATCCTGCTACCATCCACCGTTTAAGAAGAAGTAAATATGTATATATATTCAGTATCTCACAAAAGTGAGTACACCACTCACATTTTTGTAAATATTTTATTATATCTTTTCATGTGACAACACTGAAGAAATGACGGTCGGCTACAATGTAAAGTAGTAAGTGCACAGCGTGTATAACAGTGTAAATTTGCTGTCGATTTGCCCTCAAAATATCTCTAAACACAGCCATTAATGTCTAAACTGTGGGCAACAAAAGTGAGTACACCCCTAAGTGGAAATGTCCACATTGGGCCCAAAGTGTGAAAATATTTTGTATGGCCACTATTATTTTCCAGCATTGCCTAAACCCTCATGGGCATGGAGTTCACCAGGGTTTAACAGGTTGCCACTGGAGTCCTCTTCCACTCCTCCATGATGACATCACAGAGCTGGTGAATGTTAGAGACCTTGCACTCCCCCACCTTTCTGTTTGAGGATGACCCACAGATGCTCAATAGGGTTTAGGTCTGGAGACATGCTTGGCCAGTCCATCACCTTTACCTTTATCTTTACCTTCAAGGCAGTGGTTGTCTTGGAGGTGTGTTTGGGGTTGTTATCATGTTGGAATCCTGCCCTGCGGCCCAGTCTCAGAAGGGAGGGGATCATGCTCTGCTTCAGTGTGTCACAGTATGTGTTGGCATTCATGATTCCCTCAATGAGCTGTAGCTCCCCAGTGCTGGCAGAACTCATGCAGGCCCAGACCATGACACTCCAACCACCAAAAGTATACATCTATACTGAGGAAAGGCAGTTGAAATAATCCCTAAATGACAGAAAATGGATAAGGCACAAAAAACACAAAAACATTGGAATGCTATGAAACCCTGAATTTGAAAGTAAACTGCGATGCAGAGAGAGTGGAGGCAGCATCTGACATCAGCAGGTAAATGCATATAGGTGGAATCAATACAACATATTACAGAAAACATATATACACATATAGAAATATGTGTATATATGTTTGGTCTGGGCCTGAATGAGTGCTGCCGGAACTGGGGAACTACAGTTCATTGAAGCAGAGCGTGATCCCCTCCCTTAGGAGACTGGGCCACAGGGCAGGATTCCAACATGATAACTACCCCAAACACACCTCCAAGACGACCACTGCCTTGCTACAGAAGCTGAAGGTAAAAGTGATGGACTGGCCAAGCATGTCTCTAGACCTAAACCCTATTGAGCATCTGTGGGGCATATTCAAACGGAAGGTAATGCAAGGTCTCTAACATCCACCAGCTCCGTGATGTCATCATGGAGGAGTGGAAGAGGACTCCCGTGGCAACCTGTGAAGCTCTGGTGAACTCTATGTCCATGAGGGTTAAGGCAGTGCTGGAAAATAATGGTGGCCACACAAAATATTGACACTTTGGGCCCAATTTGGACATTTCCACTTAGAGGTGTACTCACTTTTGTTGCCAACAATTTAGACATTAATGGCTGTATGTTGAGTTATTTTGAGGGGCAACACATTTACATGGCTATACAGGCTGTACACTTACTACTTTACATTGTAGCAGAGTGTAATTTCTTCAGTGTTGTCACATGAAAAGATATAATAAAATATTTACAAAAATGTGAGTGGTGTACTTATTTTTGTGAGATACTGTATGTACCCTCCCCCAATCTGTAAGGCTAAACCCCTCCCTCACCCCAGCTTATCCTTTGTCTCTCCATTTCAAACCTCAGAGGCATTCATCTGCTTCTCACCAACTGCTACCATCCACCCTTTAAGAAGTGATGTGTTCAAACAGCTCCTGGCTCCTTCAACCACTTACCACCCACCCACCTCCAATTGTTGCAGCTATATAGTAGTCAAATTACTATACCTGCTTTTCACATTTGCAGGCTATGTTATCTGACCACTAGGGGCCGACAACATGTAACATACTACAGCCACTCACCTGTAATGCCTTTTCAACTGACAGCTCCCTCTCCCACTAAATGAGAAACCTGTCTTTCTTTGTACACCCACCTACCCATGCAAACTTCCACTTCCTTCCTGATCCCTTCTGTTCCTTATCCTGTCTTCTCCAGGTTTCTGTCTCTTCCATCCCCTTTAGACTGTAAGTGGTGAGTTTTAATCTTGTTGGGCACTTTGGAAAAAAACACTTTCTACAAACATTTTAAGCTCAAAACAGGGCCCTTCATTTTCCGCAGTTGTAAATATTGTGTTTCTCCCTGTTCTCTTCCCCTCTACAGTGCTATGGAATATGTTGATAAAAATAAAAGTACATTTTATATATATATATATATATATATATACACACCTATATAAATACTTTCTTATGTTCTGATTTGCCCAGTGCTGCACTCCACTTTCTGGGGTGATGAGGGATCACCACAGGCCAGAGGGGAGCTGCAGGAGTGGCAGAGGTCTGCACAGGGTCCACAGGGACCAGCATGGCCTGCAAAAGGCAGAGGGAGTCCACAGAGGTAGTCTGCAGAGGTCTGCAAGGGGCCACAGGGGCCTAAAAGGACTGAAAAGGGCAAAGAAGTTGACAAGGGCTGTGGGGGGGGCCACAGGGGGCTGAGGGAGGCTGTAGAGGTCCACAAAGGGCCACAGGAGACTGAAGGGGAACACAGAGGGCCACAGGTCTTGCAGGTGGCTAAGGGCATCATAAGGGGCCGCAGGGGACCCACGGGAGGCCCAGGGGGCCATATTGGGCTGTGGGGGCCACAGGGCCTGCAGGGGGCACAGGGGGGCCTTGGGCCTGTAGGGGGCCACAGTGGGCCATAAGGGGCAGCAGAGGACCCACGGGAGGTCCGTGAGGGGCATAAGGGGCTGTTACATAGTAATCGAGGGCGAAAAAATACTTTTAGTCCATTAAGTTCAACCTTTTAAGATCTCCTCTGATCTGCAGTATTCAATTTAATTATTAATTGTCAATTGATCCAGAGGAAGGCAAACAGAAAAAACTTTGCTAATTGTCTCAAAAAGGAAGAAAAATTAATTATTTCTTGATCCCAGATACTGGCGGTCAGACTCCTTCCTGGATCAATACTCTCTAATTAGCCAGGATAACCCTGAATGTCTCTTTAATTTAGAAAAATATTACATCTCTTTTTAAAGTTATTTATTGAATCTGCTGTCACCACCTCCTTTGGTAGGGAATTCAGCAGTTTAACCACCCTTACTAGAAGAGCCATTTTTCCTTAATGTGTAATGTTTTTACTTATAACCGCAAAGGATGTCCTCTTGTCGGTTGAAAAACTCTTGGCACAAAAAGTTCACTTGACAAAGCTTTATATTGACACTGGATTTATTTATATAAGGTAATCATATCCCCTCTTAGACACCTTTTTTCTAGAGAACAAAAGTTTAATTTGGTTAGTCTTTCTTCATAACTTAGCTTCTCCATTCCCCTTATTAGTTTAGTTGCCCTTCTCTGTACTTTTTGCAGCTCTAAAATGTCCTTTTTATGAAGTGGTGCCCAAAATTGTACTCTATATTGCAAATGATGGCGTACTAGGGATTTGTATAGTGGCAGAATTATATTTGCTTCCCTTGCTTCTATACCCTTCTTGATACATGCTAATATTGTATTTGCCTTTGCAGATGCTGATTGACATTGCTCACTGTTACCTAGGTGATTGTCCACAAGTGCTCCCAAATCCATTTACTCCATTAAGATTATAAATTGCATGGCTATTTATCCTTCCTAAATGCATAACTTTGCATTTATTCATATTAAATCTCATCTGCCATTTAGTTGGCAATTTCTCTAATTTATGCAAATCCCTTTGGAGGGAAAGTATATCCTATTCTGATTTAATTACCTTGCACAATTTAGTGTTATCAGCAAAAATGGAGACACTACTTTCCAGTCCTATTTCTAAGTCATTAATAAATATATTAAAAAGAAGATGACCTAATAGTGAAATCTGAGGAACCCCACTTATAACATTTGCCCAATCTGAGAATATTCCATTTAGAACAACCCTTTGCTTCCTGTCTTTTAGCCAGCTCTCAATCTGTGAGCAGATATTTACTGCAATAACTGCATCTCTTAGTTTGCACAATAGTCTTCCATGTGGCACTGTATCAAAAGCCTTTGCAAAATCCAAAAAGACTACATCCACTGAGTTGCCTTGATCCAAGTTACTACTAACCTCTTCATAGCAACTACCGTATTTTTCAGCGTATAACACACACTTTTTCTCCCTGAAAATAGGGAGCAAATTATGTGTGCGTGTTATACGTTGATATTCCCTCCCCCCTCCTCATCCTCATCCCCCCTCCTCATTCTAAACCCCCCTCCGCATTCTAAACCCTCCCCTCCTCAACCTAAACCCCCCTCCTCAACCTAAACCCCCCTAAATACCTCCCCCTCACTTACCTGCTTCTGCCCTGGCCTCCGCTCCGCTCCTTGACCCGGCGCGCATGTGACATCACATGCGTGCCACGTCATTAGCATATACCAGGGTATTTAGGTTGAGGAGGGGGGGTTTAGAATGCAGAGGGGGGTTAGAATGCGGAGGGGGGGTTAGAATGCGGAGGGGGGTTAGAATGCGGAGGGAGGTTGAGGGGGGGGTTGAGGAGGTGGTTGAGGATAGAGGGGTTGAGGAAGGAGGATGAGGATGGGGGGGTTGAGGAGGGGAGTTGAGGATGGGGGTATGAGGAGGGAGGTTGAGGAGGGGGTTGAGGATGGGGGGGTTGAGGAGGGAGGATGAGGATGGGGGGGTTGAGGAGGGAGGATGAGGAGAGGGGTTGAGGATGAGGAGGGGGTTTAGGTTGAGGAGGGGGGTTTAGGTTGAGGAGGGGGGGTTTAGAATGCAGAGGGGGGTTAGAATGCGGACGGGGGGTTAGAATGAGGAGGGAGGTTGAGGAGGGAGGCTGAGGATGAGGAGGGAGGTTGAGGATGAGGAGGGAGGTTGAGGATGAGGAGGGAGGTTGAGGATGAGGAGGGGGGTTGAGGATGAGGAGGGGGGTTGAGGATGAGGAGGGGGGTTGAGGAGGGGGTTGAGGATAGGGGGGTTGAGGAAGGAGGATGAGAATGGGGGGGTTGAGGAGGGGGGTGGAGGAGGGGGTTGAGGATGAGGGGGTTGAGGATGGAGGATGAGGAGGGGGTTGAGGATGAGGAGGGAGGTTGAAGATGAGGAGGGAGGTTGAGGATGAGGAGGGAGGTTGAGGATGAGGAGAGGGGTTGAGAATGAGGAGGGGGGTTTAGGTTGAGGAGGGGGGTTTAGGTTGAGGAGGGGGGTTTAGAATGCAGAGGGGGGTTAGAATGCGGACGGGGGGTTAGAATGAGGAGGGAGGTTGAGGAGGGAGG
Source organism: Discoglossus pictus (assembly GCA_027410445.1). NCBI lineage: Eukaryota > Metazoa > Chordata > Amphibia > Anura > Alytidae > Discoglossus > Discoglossus pictus. The sequence goes on along the minus strand of CM050166.1, from coordinate 388,088,962 downwards.
CTGAGGATGAGGAGGGAGGTTGAGGATGAGGAGGGAGGTTGAGGATGAGGAGGGAGGTTCAGGATGAGGAGGGGGGTTGAGGATGAGGAGGGGGGTTGAGGATGAGGAGGGGGGTTGAGGAGGGGGTTGAGGATAGGGGGTTGAGGAAGGAGGATGAGAATGGGGGGGTTGAGGAGGGGGGTGGAGGAGGGGGTTGAGGATGAGGGGGTTGAGGATGGAGGATGAGGAGGGGGTTGAGGATGAGGAGGGAGGTTGAGGATGAGGAGGGAGGTTGAGGATGAGGAGGGGGGTTGAGGAGGGAAGTTGAGGAGGGGGGTTGAGGTTGAGGAGGGGGTTGAGGATAGGGGGGTGGAGGAGGGGGTTGAGGATGGGGGGGTTGAGGAGGGGGTGGAGGAGGGGGTTGAGGATGGGGGGGTTGAGGAGGGAGAATGAGGAGGGAGGATGAGGTTGAGGATTTTGATTCAAAGTTCTTTATTTGAAATTTAATTTTTTTTCCTGAAATTTCCTTCTTAAAATGAGGTGCGTGTTATACGCCGGTGCGTGTTATAAGCCGATAAATACGGTAATTCGATTTGTTTGACATGACCTATCCCTCATAAATCCATGTTGACTCCTACTTATAATCCTGTACAAATAGACATATTCTTGTATATTTTCCCTTATTACTCCTTCTAAAAGCTTTCCCACTACAGAAGTGAGGCTCACTGGTCTATAATTCCCCGGATTTGCTCTTGCTCTCTTCTTAATTATATGTATGACATCTGCTTTTCTCCAGTCATCTGGTAGCGACCCTCTGTTGAGTGAAGAATTAGATATAATGGTTTGGCTATTACAGAACCCAGTTCCCTCAGTACCCTTGGATGTATTCCATCAGGACCTGGGACTTTATTAACATTTACTTTTTCCAACCTCTTTTGGATTACTTCCTGCGTTAACCAATTATTTGTTAAAGGTAGTTTTGTCCCAATATGTTGCATTGTCCTAACCACTGGTACCTCCCTTGTGTATACCAAAGAAAATAACCTATTTAGCTCATCTGCCTTTTCCAGGTCACTAATTATCAGACGGCTTGTTAACATTGTAATGTTCCTATAGCTTCCTTCCTGGCCTTCTTCCCATTGATATATTTAAAAAATATTTTAGGGTTAGTCTTACTCTCCTTTGCAACTAATTTTTCATTTTCTATTTTAGCCAGTATAATAGCTCTTTTGCAAGCCTTGTTGATTTTCTTGTACTTACATAAGGCAGTCTCTGTCCCCTCTTGTTTGTATAATTTAAATGCCTGTTTTCTACTACAAAACTTGATCTTTAACTCCTTTAACTCATTATTAAGCCACATGGAATGTGATTTACTCCTTCCATGTGTATTTCCACATGGTATAAGGTGATAAGTATGTATATATATATATATATATATATATATATATATATATATAGTAAGGATTTGAATGTTGTCCTTTTATGTTCAGTATTTTTACCTGTCAGTTCTTTGTCCAAGTCTATACTTTGTTTTGCTCTCCTTAGACCATTAAAATCCTCACATATAATAGTTGTGAGCATGCAGGTCGTTGCTAACGCTGCGGGCTCGCTTAGCGAGCCTGCGGCCCTCGCAAAGTGAGGGACGCAGTTGCTGGCAAGGAGCGCCGAAGGTGAAGCGAGGGGCCGCACTTGCGGAGGTGGAGGCTCCCACGTCGAACCGGAAAATTTACGGTCTTAGCAACCACAAATACGAGCCGCGGGACTTCGAAAAAAAAACATTACGAAAAAAATACGTTCTTAGCGCCCGAATCACACGCACATGAAAACATTAAAAACACAATAAATACACACAACAAACACATAAAAAGCTTACCCACAGGACCTCTGAAAGTGAAGTTACGCCTCAATTTAAGTCGAAATACAAGAGTTTAGGCACCCGAAAATCCCCTAAGCGAGAGAAAAAATGGCCGCCGAAAAAAGGAAATGAAGCTACAGGACCCTAAACACGCAAAACACCACGAAACACATACGGATTTTCCAAAAAAGCCGGACGAGGTCAAAGAACAAGGACGCAAAATCAGCCACAGCCGCATACCACACACATTAGGCGCCATTTTACAACACTAACTTACACAATGCGGAAGGATACAGCTACCCTAAAGGATTTTCCTCGTGCACGCACATTATTTACACTACACACTGCACACATTGCTGACACTTACACAGCAGCTCCACAGCAGTGAAAACACACATTCTATGCTGCAGCAACATGAAAACAGATTGGCAGCTCTTCAACACAATGCAACCTGCATATATTACTTCAAAATAGGTGAAGTATATTCATTTATTATTCTATTAATTATTTCATAAGCATACAAAAAAAGACCGCTAATGCTGCTCATAGAACACAAACAACCAACAGCCTTGTAATGAGCGCCAAAGGCGCTCAGTGCGAGGCTCGCAATGAGCGCCGAAAAATCTCGGAACACCAACAAAAAAAGAATGTCACAAACAAACACCATTACCTGCCTTACAATCTTATTGCCGTCATTTTTTGACGGGTAAGCTGCTAGTCTCTTTTTAAAATTAAGAGTTTGTGTTGGCCCCTTACAGTATTGTGTTTTTAATTCAATCTCAAATGAGACTGTGTTGTGATCACTGTTTCCCAAAAATTGCCCTATTTCAACATTTGATACCATATCAATATTATTTGTGATAGCTAAATCCAAGAAAGCATCCTTTTCTAGTAGGTTCTTGTATAACCTGGGCCTGATAACGATGTCTGAGTGTACTCAAGAACCTGCTCCCATTAGCTGAACTGCTGGTCTCTATCATGCAGTTTATTTCAGGATAGTTAAAATCTTCCATTGATAAAAAACTTGCCCATGCTCAGCTGCATTTCCAATCTATAACAACAATTGCATTTCTGTACTTTCATTTATATTTGGGGGTTTATAGTATACTCCTACCAATATTCTTTTGGAATTTGCTGCTCCGCTATTTAACTCTACCCACAAACATTCAACATTATCGCTAGTTCCAGCATAAATATCTTCTCTGACTATAGGCTTAAACTCAGGCTTAACATACAGGCAAATCCCTCCTCCTCTTATACCATTGCCCCTATCTTTCCTAACTAGGTTATAACCATCCAGATTACCAGTCCAGTCATGAGATTCATCCCACCCGATTCCTTAATGCCTATGTGTGTATATGTATATATTGTTGTTGATATTGTTGTTTAGCCTCTCAGTTTTATCTGACTCTCTGTAACTCTATGGACATCAGCACACCACACACATCTGTCAGCTTCTGCCTCTCTGAGTTCCAACAAGCTCATGTGCATTGCTTCAATTACCTCATCTATCAATCTCCACCTCTTCGTCCCCTTCTTCTTGTGCCTTTAGTTTTTCCCAGCATCAGAGTCGTCTCTAGAAATTCCTATGTTCTCATGTTGTGGCCAAAATATTTGAGCTTTAACCTCATGATCACATCTTTCAGTGAACAATTTGGCTTGATTTCCTGTAGTATGGATTGACTGGATCTTCTTGCAGTCTAAGGGACTCTAAGCAATTCAAAGGTGTCAGTTCTTCTGTGCTCAGCCTTCTTTATGGTCCAGCTCTCATACCCATATGTTACTACTGTGAATACCATAGTATTAACTATGCAGACCTTTGATGATAGTGATATATGTTTTACTTTTTAATAACTTCTCCAGACTTGCCATAGTTTTCCTCTTCAGAAGAAAACGTCTTTTAAGTTTATGGCTTCAGTCATCATCTCCAGAGATCTTGGAGCACAGGAAAAGGAAATCTATAACTGCCTCCACTTGTTCCCCATCTATTTGCCAGGAACTGAGATTGCTGTCTGTTATGATCTTCCTCTTTTTAGCACTGAACAGCAAGCCAACTTTAGTTGCTCCTCATTTTTAGTCATCAGAGTAGTATCATCCACGTATCTGAGGTTGTTAATATTTCTCCCAGTAATATTAATTCTTGCTTTGGATTCTTCCAGTCTGGCCTTACGCATGATGTTTAAGTTAAACAAATAAGGTAAAAACATAGAACCTTGTCCTTTCCCGATCTGTTCCATGTTTGGTTTTGATTGTGGCTTCTTGTTCCACATGCAGAATCATCAGTAGGCGGATTAGATGATCTGGTCCCCCATCTCTTTAAGAACTTGCTACATTTTATTGTGATTCACACAGCCGAAGGCTTTAAAATAGTCTATGAAGCAGATGTAAATGTTTTTTTCTGGAACTCTCTTGTTTTCTCTATTAAACAGCAGATTTGGGAATTTTGATCTGTTGTGCCCCTGCTTGCACATCTGGTAGTTTTTGGTCCATTTATTGTTGGAGTCACTCTTGCTAGCAGTTGAAATGAGAACAATTGTTCAATAATTGGAGCATTCTTTGAAACTGCCTTTTTGGGGTTTTAGATATAGACTGGCCATTGTTGAGATTTGGCTTGTCATAACAAACAAATTTGTTGTCATAATGCAAGCAACACTTTCATAAAATCATCGTGGCATCATCTTCTAAGATTTTGAATAGTTCCATTGGATTCCTTAAACTCCTGCAGTCTTTTTTTATCAGCAAGGCTTCCTAGGGTCCATCTCACTTCACTCTCCAAAATGTCTGGCTCCAGCTCATTGTACAAACTATTGAGGTTATCAATGCAGTTAAGGTCCTTCCTGTATATAATTGTGTTTTAGTCCTACCACCTCTTCTTTATCTGATCTACTTCTGTTTTAACATGCCCACTTTGGCATAAAAGGTTCCCTTGAGATCACCGATTGAAGAGCTCTAAATATATGTGTGTGTGATGTCAGCCCCAATGAGGGAGGAGTTTATAATAAAGGACTGTGGTACCTGCTTCTCTTCCTCCAACAAAGGGGCCTGTCAAGTTAGTTTTCCCAAGGAAATGCTTTTTCTGAGCCATCATTAGATGGACATGAAACCCCTGGACTCTGTTGTTTCCAGCTCAGGGCTACCCTTGTGTTAACCATGGTTTCTCCTGTGTGGACTGTTTAGGGTCCTGAGACCCTAATCGCCAGGAAATATCCCTTATCTCTGGGTGTTTTGGGCATTGTGTGGCTAACCACTTGTGATTTGTGTATATGTAGTTTTGTGTAATTTTGTAATTCAGATATTGTAATCAATTATTATTTAAGGTCTAGGATATCCATTATGAAACTTTTAAAATTGAGCATTCAGCTGGCATTGCTATCTTATTTCGTTAGGCCCTCATTCAATTGCAATTTGGCCAATTGAATAGGGCTCTAAATAAGCACATAACATATATTTTTTAAAGAAGTTTTTTATTAGTAAAAATCTATTCAAAAGCAAGGTTTTCACTAACTAAAAACTTCTTTAAAATAAATATGCTATGTGCTTATTTAGAGCCCTATTCAATTGGCCAAATCGCAATTGAATGAGGCCCTTAGTGTTTAATATTCAGGCTAATTGTATTACTGGGATATTTTTTGTTCTACCACATGTATACGTCCATGTGTGTTTCAATAAAAGGCATTACCCCCTTTTGAAAGTATACAAGTGTGTCAGCTGTATCTCTGTGGTGTGGAAAAGAGCATTTGTTCCAGTCCAACAACCAGGGAATTCTGCTCTAGACAGACCCAACAGCCAGCCTCCTTCCAGTGAAGTCTCTAGCACCAATATACAGAAACCCGCAGAGGAAAATCTATTCAATGTAGCCAATGCTACAAAGAGATATGCAATGAATTGTAATATTTTGTAGAATTATTGGAAAAGAGGAGAAATACTATTAAATAAAGAATATACTGTGCTGTGGACGTGAAATTCAATTTATATTATTGAGTCAACTCAAATTATTATCAATGTAAGAATCTTACTGAATTGAGCACTTTATCTGCCCAGTTATATTTAGTGCTGGCTCTAACATTAAAGCTAGCAGTGGATAACTATCAGAAAGCATTTGTTTTATTAATATTTTATTATTATTCATAATGTGACACTCTAAAAGTTGAAGTGTTCCAAAAATATAATTATAAATATTGATGTTTCACACCATATGTTGCACTGTTAGCAAAATAATAAAGTAATTGATGTCAAGATTTGAAATACTGTAATTAGATCATCCTGGAAAATATTCCAAGCTTGCGATGACAAGATAGATATGAATAAGATTCTATCCAGTTTTATCTCAGTACTGTCCTAACTTGGGTGTTGTTTGAAAATATATATAGTTAAGTAATGTAACTTGTAACTTACAAGAAATACTTTACAGAATTGAATAGGTGTGGAAGGTATAACTTTGTTTATAAGAAATTGGGACACAATCTAACATAATAATTGCCAGTTTCTTAAGTCTTGCTGGATGAGGCCATGACATCAATAAGGAGCAGCCCCTGAGATCTGGAATAAGAGAGCAACCATTATGCAGCACACAGACAGAGACACCACACAGACAGAAACAGACAACAAAAAGAGAGAGAGATAGCACAGAGAGACAGCAGAGAGAGAGCGACAGATAGCACAGAGAGAGACAGACAACACACACAGAGACAAATCGCACAGAGTGAGTGAGAGACAGACAGCACAAAGAGAGAGACCGCACAGTGAGAGACAGACAACAAAGAGAGAGAGAGACAGGAAGCTCTTCACAGAGATACATTTTACATTGGATATATTTTTAATTAATCCTCAAGAATAACCTTATTCATATCCCATACATGATTGTTTTTTTTCCTGGATTTGTCTCTGTATCTTCTACTAGGACTTGGTTTCACATATCTACTTCAAACACCCCTCTCTTAATCTTCTCCTCTCTAAGACTATCTAAAACCTTTTAGAGACAGGTGCCTGGCTATGTAGGATTGCTGGGCTATTATTAGCTCTGCTATTCCTGTACTGACACTACACACAGCATCTGGATACTGCACCTTCATACAGACAGTGTGAGCTTTGTTATTCCTGCACTGACACTGCACACCGCATCTGGATACTGCACATTCATCAGACAGTGTGAGCACTACTATACCTTACACCAAACACAACATCTAAATACTAAACTTTTATTATTATCCTTTATTTGTAACATCTTTATACTCTGAGCGCTCTCTCTCTCTCTCTCTGTTCTCTGTGTGCTCTCTCTCTCTCTCTCTCTGTGCACGCTCTGTCTGTGCGCTCCACCTCTCTCTGTGTGCCCTCTGCCTGTGTGCTCTCTCACTCTGTCTTGTGTGTGTGTCTCTCTGTCTGGTGTGTCTCTCTCTCTCTGCGTCCTGTGTGTGTGTGTCTCTCACTCTGTCTGTCCTGTGTCTCCCTCTCTGTCCTGTATGTGTATCTCTTTCTCTGTCTGTCCTATGTGTGTGTCTCTCTCTCTTTCCTGTGTGTGTCTCTCTCTGTCTGTCTGTCCGGTGTGTTGCTTTCTGTTCTGTGTGTGTGTGTGTCTCTCTCTCTCTGTCTTGTCTCTCTCTCTCTCTCTGTCCCATCTCTCTCTCTCTGCCCTGTGTCTCTCTCTGTTTTTTGTGTGTGTCTCTCTACAATCTGTCCTGTGTGTGTCTCTCTCTGTCCTGTGTGTCTCTCTCTCGCTGTGTCCTGTGTGTCTGTCTCTCTCTGTCCTTTGTCTGTCTCTCTGTCCTGTGTCTGTATTTCTCTCTCTGTCCTGTGTGTGTGTGTCTCTCTGTGTCCTGTGTGTCTCTCTCTGTGTCATATGTGTGTGTGTGCGTCTCTCTCTCTCTCTGTTCTTTGTCTGTCTCTGTGTCCTTGTTCTGTATTTCTCTCTCTGTCCTGTGTGTGTCTGTGTGTGTGTGTTAATGCATGTACCGTGTCTGTCTCTCTGTCCTGTGCCTTTATTTCTCTCTCTGTCCTGTGTGTGTCTGTGTGTCTCTCTCTGTCCTGTGTGTGTGTGTCTCTCTCTCTCTGTATGTCCTAAGTGTCACTTTCTGTCCTGTGTGTGTGTGTCTCTCTCTCTCTCTGTCTTGTCTGTCTCTCTCTCTCCGTCCTATCTCTCTCTCTCTGCCGTGTGTGTCTCTCTCTGCCCTGTATGTCTCTCTGTTTTGTGTGTGTGTCTCTCTACAATCTGTCCTGTGTGTGTCTCTCTCTCTGTCCTGTGTGTCTCTCTCTCGCTGTGTCCTGTGTGTCTGTCTCTCTCTGTCCTTTTTCTGTATTTCTCTCTCTGTCCTGTGTGTGTGTCTCTCTGTGTCCTGTGTGTCTCTCTCTGTGTCATATGTGTGTGTGCGTCTCTCTCTCTCTGTTCTTTGTCTGTCTCTCTGTCCTTGTTCTGTATTTCTCTCTCTATCCTGTGTGTGTTTGTGTGTGTCTGTATGTGTGTTTATGCATGTGCTGTGTCTGTCTCTCTGTCCTGTGCCTTTATATCTCTCTTTGTCCTGTGTGTGTCTGTGTGTATTTATGCATGTGCTGTGTCTGTCTCTCTGTCCTGTGCCTTTATATCTCTCTTTCTCCTGTGTGTGTCTGTGTGTATTTATGCATGTGCTGTGTCTATCTCTGTCCTGTGTGTCTCTCTCTCTGTCCTGTATTTCTCTCTCCGTCTTGTATCTCTCTCTTGTCTCTCTCTCTCTGCTGTCCCAGGGCTGCGTAATTTCACGCTGTGAGCAGCGTACTGTGAATGCGCACATGCCCTGATTTACAGTTTGTCTGTGACGCCTGTACAGAAGACACTGCTCAGGCGTTACAAACGGTTAAATGTTATAGGTGATTATTTTATATTTATTTGTTAATAACTGGAAACATGTCTGCTGTTCTGGTGAGGGATACCTTGCAGACACTCCCCTTATTCAATGTGCTGGTCTGTTTTTCATCATCTCTCATGTATAAAATATTTTTTTTAACTAATTTCACATGTAATTTTCTGATCCTTGGTAGCCAGTCATACTTACTATTCATAAAAAAATAGAACTGTCTATTTCTTTAAAGACCTTATAAAATCTTCAAAGGCATTGGTTTTATGTGTTAGTATTTATGCTGAGATTGTTTAGGAAAGGTAAAAAAACATTTCTTTAAATAAAAAAACTAATATAAGAATACATTGTTAAACACTAGTTGTGTTGTTTTTTGTTGCAAACAAAGCTAGATTAATTAAATATATTTTCATTATAATGGAAACCTATTGGCAAAATACTGCATTAAAATATAGTTATGTAAAGTTGCAGTACAGGATGGGGTAATTTAAGGTTGGAAAACTCAGGAAATTGAAAAGTTAAGGTAGCACCGAACTTTAACATCTCTACCCCCCTTGCAAAGGTTTTGCTGATATATTCATTAGGTGACATCATTCATGACATCATATATGGTATAAATAATATCATTATGTATATAATATGAAAAATGAAATCATCCATGATATTACTGATGACATCACAACACAGATTAGTTAAATATATACAGTAGACTCTCAGTTATCCAGAACTTGAATAACTTTGAATAAACATTTAAAGGGCTCAACAAATGCCAGGAGCCAGGTTGTCATGCCACAAAATGCTTACAGGCACCTAAATTGAATCCACTGTATGTCTCTGCAATTTAGTTTTACCTGGAAACAGACAGGCATGAGTGACAGAGCTAGGGCAGTGTTGGGGTTACATTCCCCGGGTTCAGTACCGCACCCTACAGCCGAACGTACCTTTGTGTAAGTGAGGAGTGAAAGCTGCTGCTACTAGAACAGCCCTCACTGATAAATATACTGAGCAGAGCATCCTATGTGCAGCTAATCTAGGCCTCTTTTAATAGTAACTCTCAAGCAACCAGAAACTACATTTATCCAGCATCAGCTAATCCCCATGGGGGCCGGATAACTGAGAATCGACTGTATATATATATATTATACCTTGTTTAGAACCTTCGCTGTGCCACTTTACTCAAAAGCTTGGGATATCATCTTTTTAAATAAGCATTTCTGTTAACAACCAAAATTTTAGGACATGTTCTTTTTTATAATTTATAATTGCTTGCCCCAAAGGTAGAACATTTGATTTTAATGATCTGACATATTTTTAAAGAATAAAATAAAATATTATGGCTACATTTGAAATTTGTATTTCTGTGAGATAAACAACGAACAAAATGTTAGAAATGCTGTTCTTCCAATAAGAAAATGGATACATATTGTAATTCATTAAAACCCTCATAATACTGTATCTGATCTGATCTATTTTCCGCATTTTAAAGAGATTATTTACTTGGCATGTATCACATGTATAACTGACATGTCTTACTGTCTCTCGCCTATTCATTTATTTCCTGTTCTTTAGGGACATGTTTTTCATTAGTTTCTCATTTCTTTTCTTTCCATCAATATTCTAGTTTTATCCTCAATGGCTTTCACCCAATTCTCTTTCACCTCTTGACATGAAGCTGTTTATGACACAGAGATTCTTGACACCATCTATACAAGAATGAGCCCCAATAAAAGTGTATAGCAGAAGCACAATATCCAAAGAGACTCCACTTTAATAAGATTAACATCAGTATTCTGCTAAAGAAAATGTCTTCTTTTTTTCTATGTTTTGTATTATTTTAAAACATTAGATTAAAAATTCTCTCTAAATCTGATGTCATGTGCAGAAGTACCCTGTGTAATGCTAAACATGGCTGTACACTGTATTATGGATGGACTAAAACTACTGTGATGAGTTAGAAAAGAGGAGAGAGAGTCCTTGGATTAGAGATGAAGTGCTGTTTATCACACTCTGAACTGCAACATGGTTTCTTTCCATGCACCAATTGGCTGGAACCTGTCAGCAGAATCCAATACTTCATGTTCCAGGAGATTATGGCCCTAGATAGCGAACGTATAACACTTGTCAAATTATATTTAGGCACAGACTTATCAAAGGGCAAATCAGAATACCAGATCCATTACAGCAAGCAATACACTACCCTAAACACAAAGCCGTATTTAATGTGATAAAAATGTCTACATCCGGACAGCTTAAAAATACATATTGATAAAACAGCAGCGATAGTTTTGAACACATGCGCTATATTTGTAAAATTGCTTAGCACTCTAGCTCTGCCCTTCTTGCAGTATGCTCATCAATACAAGGCTAAATCTCATCTCGTCTCCATACCTATGGAATGCTACTCACTACGTCAATATAGTACACTGGCGCTAGTTTCCTCCCATGTACCTACCCATCTATTTAAACCCCTTCCCATGGTAGAAAATGGATTAAATAGTAATAAAATATAAAGTATAACCTTTGGACCCCCATTGTACCTAATATTAATCCATATCATGAGGATACCTAGGGAACCCCTTGGAATACTAAACTATGATCCATAGCCATTATTCCCATGTCCATAAGGCCCCCCATAGTTCCTAACATTAAATATATAAAAATACAGTACATATAATACAAAAGTAACAACTCTAAGAGGGAAATATACATTACCTATACTTTTGACACTCTATAGCACCAATCATCATGCCCCTCAAGTGTGTTGCTGGAGGTGGTCAAAAGGATATTTAATGTAGTGTTTTTTTGCATTTAATTTTAGGGAATATGTGGGTCCTTATGGATGCCCATAGTGGGTTAGGTTCCATGGGGGTCTAATATGGACACTTGTAGTGGTAGGGCATGTCTCATCATGGCCCTTGAGGATTCAACCTTTGAACAATCTGGGCCTTAGAGTTAAACGACAGATAGTCCTAGACATTTCTCCCTCAGATTTCTTCTTTGTACTAAATCACATTTTGGGACATACACATGTCAATTCCCATAGCACCAAGCAAGCCTCCCTTATGGAGCTGTTACCTTGAAATCTACACATTTACACTTGTGCCAAACAAGAAAAAACTCTATGCACAAGTCCTCACTTAATGTAATATTGCCTAATCTACACACACTATCATTTGGTCTATAGAATGATGTCATCTTAATTGTTTTCTATTTCAAAACTACAGAGGATTGGGTGTGTTGAGTAAGCATTTTTGTTTTTAAGATCAAGATGTCTGCTACAATGTCACTAAAGTCTCTGCTACTGAAATCAAAGGTGTGTCTTACTGAAAGGCAAGTATATAGATTGGTTGTCTGTCATATTTTCATAATTAATAATTTATAGACTCATTCAACTGCAAGCTCTCGGCTTACTCGCCAACGTCCGCTTGTCAGCGAATGAGCTGCGAGCTGCGTTTCCCCTCCGTTTCCGTGGCTCAAATAGCCAAGTCTGAGACTCGCTGCCTGAGATCCGAAATCAAAAACCCAGGTTTCCGAGGTAAGCAGAGCTGGGTTTGCAAGTGCAAGCCAGTAGCTTCTGCTCACTATCAGCCAATCACAATTGAGACCATCATCATGCCGACAGGGAAGCCTGTGAGTGCTCTTGCAGGCTCCTTACAGGAAACCCTTCTGCAAGGTGTGGTGTATCACCAAATTAATATATATATATATATTACACAAGGTTCGTCTACATTAAAAGGTATTTATTAAAAGGCAACAACACAATACTATAAATGTATCACAAACACACAGCCCAGACCCACGGAGCAACAACCCTTTTTAAATCTATCTACCTATATAGTAATCCCCTTACCCACACGCTTGATCTCACCCACGGTTAGGCCATCACCATCACATCCACCAAGGAAGAACAGGAAGCAACACAGAACGATTTCCTGCCTGGCCCCATGTTATATACCCTTAGTTGAGATGATGTGATTTACATCACATCCTGTCCATGCATCACTTCCTCCAGCAATTGTGGGAGGGAAGCAAAGACTCCCAGCCCTCCCACCTAGACCTGCCCAAGGAGGTCCCGAAAGGAAGATAAACCACCATGCAAGGAAGACAAGTTACCACATTCCCTCACTTTTTCTTCTTCTATGTTGCTCAGTTTTCTAGTTATCCCTCTAGTACAGGAGAACCTAGTGGGAGCAAAAACCTGATATACAGGAGAAATTCAACCCACCGTCCCTCCGGAATAGTTCCCTCAGCGACATAAGTTCTCCTGTACTTTCCTATGGCTGTCAATCCACATATTACACAAAAACAGAACTTATAGAATTTAGGTGAGAGTGTGTGATAAATGTTTATGTATGTGCAATGTAAAACTTTATTGAAGAATGTATGAGAGAGAGAAAGAAGAGGAAAAAGACAAAAAAAAACATTTAAATTTCATCATTATATATCCTCCTTGCAAGTTTCTTCCTCATTTGTTTCATTGCCACACAAAAGTATATTATTATAATTGTCGTTAATACTTGAATGAACATGAGTACCAGTGACAGTGTTCGTAGGACTGGATGTGTCTCTGCATTGGTAAGAATTCCCCACCAGGGTTGCTCAACGTTTTTTGTACTAATTTCTATTTCCTTTTTCTGTTGTTCCAGCAGTAAGCTGATGGGGTGTAGTTGTTGTTTGGTACGTTTTACTAACTCATGAAGTTCCAAGGTAAGCTTTGGAATTCGGGGAAAAAGCTTCATTGTCAAATTTGTCCAATCTGCATTTGCAGTAAAATTGATCATTTCAGTGGTAAGGTTTCTTGATGGAAATAGTGTATGAGTTCCTACATGTATAGTAGTGGTTACCATGATACAAGACCCTTCTTCCACCAAACATATTTCATCAACTGTCCTATATTCAGAGTGGCCGATAAAGCATGCAATGTCCCCTATGCGGATCACCTCTTGCACCAGGTTTTCTTTTATCAACTGCACCCAGCCATCCTCCTCAGCTCCTTTCTCCCAAACACAACTGCACAGCCATCGTGTTGAGATTTCCTGCAACAGCTTTCATCCATCTCCAATCCTGTAAGTGTGGCCAGTCTTTTTGATGGGAAGTGATGCTTGTCACTTAACGTGCCAATGCTATGTATAAAGTTCAGTTGCTCTGCCTGCCCCTACCAACGGGGAATTGCCAGGATTAGTCCTATTGTCCCAGATTCTAGTCCATGTGGCATCCATTGATCTGGGCCTTCAATATAGCTGTATTTAAGATTGTCCTCAGTGATGTCCACTCCTTTTCTTTTCAATGACGTGATAATCCTTGTTGCATTGATTTGTCTTGCCCACTTGTTTTCCTGGATGTCTTTAATAGTTTCCTTTAAATCTGCCAACAGCTTTCCTCCAATCATAGAACAGAAAATGGCAATTCAACTATTTCATTCATAATGCTGTTAGCAATGGAAGCAATATTTTCCTCAACTAGATGCAGGTTGTTGGCAATGGTGTGTATGTCATCAACATTGTCTGTCAGTCTACTCACTATAAGGGAGTCAGCTACTCCACCTGTTTTCATAGCATGTCCCATGCCATCAGTAAGGGAGTTTATCCTGCTGTTCAGTCCAATGATGTCTGCTGAATTCCATACTCCCAATCCAGTTCCGACTCCTCCTAAAAGGGCTGCAAGTGTGTCCCGTTTTTCTCGACTCCATGCTCCGGTCCACTCAATGATGGTCTCTTGTATACTTTGCCTAAACCACTGCCGCTGTGATTCCGGGCACTTTGGAGGAATAGAGAAATCATTAAAATTTAGAATTATTGGGTAGTAAGTCCACCCAACCCCTTGCACAACTGTTTCATGTGTTGGTACCACCACCAATCCGCCTATTGGCCATGGTACCTTCTTCTGATCTTTACAACGTTGCAGCTCCTTTACAGAGACAAATACTTCATCTATTGTTAGAACACACCCCTTTCCAGTATCAAAATTGCAGAATTCCTCTAGGTCAGGCTGGGCAGCTATAACTGCAGCGTCCCATTCTCCACCTTCTTCTAATGTTAATTTACCCACTACTACTGTAGTATTTGTAAACCTCCCTTGTACCTTTGTCGTTATTTTAGTCCTTCCTTTAAAGTTTCCTGTATTCATTATCTGTCCATTCCCAGTTATGTCCCTCTATACTTTTTATTGGAGCTCTAAGAGCTAATCCCCTGGTACTATTATGTGGCAAAATAATGTTTACTTGTAACCGTCCACCCTCTTTTACTTCCAATTCCCTGGGCCAAATAAATCTATCTGCTTGAACGTAATGTAACTCCAATCTTTTCAAACTCTCTCCCTTATTTGAGGTATCTTCTGGCCTTATTGTCTGTCTCCCCATTCCTACTGTGATACAGCTTATACTTATCCATCCTGTAACAAGGATCCACCACAATCTTCTGTTGACACGCATCTTCATTCTTATACAGCCTTGCTCTGTGGGAACACAAGATTCCATTATTAGAAACATATACATACCCAAACAAAAAGAATAAAAAAATAAAAACAGCATTAGAGCACTGAATACTTTCATTTCTGGTGAAATTTTGGACATCATTTCACAATAAACAGAAACAACAGGGGCCATTCTTTTTGCAAGTTTGTTCACGGCCCTGTAATCAATGGTAAGTCTCCATGATGAGGCTGCTTTTTCATCTCCATTCCCTTTTAACACAGCTTTTCTCACAGGCCAACATGGTGAGTTACATGCATACCCATTTCCAGATTTAATTATTCCACGTCTCTCCAGCATTTCTATCATCTCGGTGATTGATGTCACTGATTCTCTTGGGACTGGATATTGCTTTTGCCATTGTGGGTCTCCTCCTTCCAACAAGACCATTCCTTTCATTCTTCCACAGTCTAATTTATCTGTAGCCCAAACAGGTATGTCTTGGATTAGCTTCTGCAGCCATTCTGGTTGTCCGTCTAGTTTCAGTTTGTTTTTTTCCAGACTTTTTATCGGAGAGACAATATATGCCATTGGGAGCACAACCCCTTTCGTCAACTCTGTACTTAACCTGATTCACCTTTTCTGTCTTCCACAAACAAAAATTGGCAAGATCTACAATGAAATTTCTTTTTTTTAAAGCTTCTATTCCCAATATTTCCTCTGGCCAACCCACTATTGCTTCTACTTGTATTGTTTTTCCTCCAACTGCTACATCAATTGGACCTGCTCTAACCTCCTGTGGATTCCCAGTAACTCCCATAATACTTACTGAAGAATCCCCATTTTTGACCCTGTTGGTCATTGTAACTGCTGCTCCTGTATCTACCAACATATTTTTCCCTACCCCTGCGATGACTGTATAAATGGTAGGCCGACCAGCCTCATCCATGGTTAAATTAGCTGAGTGAATGAGATGCTGAGGCGCAGGGGTTGGGATTTGTCATTGTGACTCACTTCTACTCTGTCCCTCTTTTATAACACTATATTGCATCTTTGCCTCACTTTCCTTCAATTTCCTTTCTGACTCAGCTACCTTGTTTTTAAGTATGTGATTTTCCTCTTCTATCCTATCCTTCTGTCTCCTGAGTTCCCAATAGCCCATGTTACCGTTTCTCTCTCCCTCCTGATTAGCCCTCCAGTTGCTGCCATCCCTATTCCTATAGTCCCTAGGTGGATCTCTCCATCTTTTGTCAAAGTTATGTTTTGGTTTCCAGTTTTGATCATCCTTCTTGTTCTGGGGTACATCCCACGTCTGGTTTCTCCATTTACCATCTATATCTCTACCAGACTCGACCTTAAATGTTCTTACAGCTGAAACAGAGCAGGCCTGTTCTGTGAAAGGATGCTTGATCCACCACTTATCAGCTCTAGTTAGTACCATTTCCAAGTCTGTTGGTGTTGGATCAAAAAGCCTGACAAATTCTTGACACTCCCGGGGAAGGGCTTCCATTACTTTTGCTATATGTTCTGGTGAGCCCAGCACTAGAGGCTGTTGAGGTTGTCGTAGAGTATACCAAAAAAATATCCTTTGAGCTACCTCTCTAGGACCATCTGTTGGCCTCATGGTAATATTTGCTATTTCTTTCTCTATGCTAAGTAGATAGAAATTAGTTGCAGCAATTCTTCCTGCCTGATCAGACACACTGTTATTAAATCCCAATAGTCTACTAGCCAAAGGACCCATAGCGTATTCTAACAGTTCTGTCCATTCCTCTAAGTTAAGACCTCCTTTTTTAGCTCTATCTGCTCCCCTCATAAACCAATGTGTAAACGTATTAAAGTTGTTAGTTGGCATACTTCCCCACCATTTCTGGAAATTGTCTTTATCTGCCATAGACATCGGTCGAGTCTGCATAGAAAATCCTGTAGGTGTTTGCCTTGCATTAAATAATTCTGAAACAATAACTGGTGCTTGTGGTATGGTATCTACTTGTGGAACAGAATAACATAAGAACTCTTTTCTATCTTGGTTCATTTTCGGCACTGGTTCTTTATTTTGTGCCACGAACATATGCAGATCTGGATATATTTTGGCAATGTCTCTGACTCCTTTTATCCCTTCTAACTTTGTTTTATTTTTATAGTCCATTATTATGTTTTGAAGTTCTGTTATTTTTACTCCATAAGCATCCCTCTGCTCTTCTATTTCCCTTAACTCCCTTTCTAGTTCCCCAACAATTGTAGTTGTTCTCAAAGCTGCAATTTTTAAACAATCCTTTTTGTCCATTGCTTCCTCCATTTTATTTGTTGTTTCCAAATTATGCTGCCGTAATTCTACAACTAAGTCTATTAGGCCTCCTATTGTGGCTACAACAGCTTGTGTGACCAAACTTTTTCTTTTCTTTGTTCTATACTTTTTGTTATTTACAATTTGTGTTAGAACATCCATTAATCTCTCCTCTTTTTCACTGTCTGGGTTTGCTGGCTCTGGAAGCTCATATGGACCATCATGTTTTTGAATATGTTTCCTAAAGTACTCACGCACTTCTGTGGGAAAGTATTTGGCCCCTTGAAAAGACATTCCTACTCTTTTACTCACCCAAGTAAGAATCCAAATCAATTTGCGACTAAAGTAGCATGCTTCTGAGTAGCCAACAATAGTTGATGACTATTCAGTAGGCCAGGTGTAATATGTAGAAAAATAGACTAGTACCCACAATGCAAATTATACTTACCTTAGTATGGTGAAGGTAATACTTGCTAATTAACTTAAAATATAATAGCAAGGCCTGCAGGGTAGGAGATATACCTGAACTAGGATATGCAAGACACCCAAAAAGTATAAGGTATGGAAGCCTATAGTGTATTAAAATGCAAGCCTGAAATAATATATATATATATATATATATATATATATATATATATATATATATATATATATAAGATTTAAAATGGTTTATTTATTTATTTTTCTCCAGGCCTGTACTATGATAAAGGATTAGAGAAAGAAAAAGAAAGAAGAAAAAAAAAAAAAAATTATTTCTTTAAAAACAAAAAAAAACAAAAACAAAAACAAAACAAAAATAATAGTATTAACAAACTCAGGTATTTGAAACCCACAACAAAACTAATTGTGGCCTAATGCCCAAGCTTGTATATTAAAATGGAGGCCCAAACTAGGATACAAAGGAATCAAATTAGCATTCAAATACAACAAGAAGCCGCATGGAGCCTACTATATTGTATTCAAATGCAGGGCTAGGCCTGTACTCTGATAGTCAAAAGCACAACAAAACTCAACTCAGATATTTGAAACCCACAAAAACAACCTGTATGATATCTTTGTTTTATGTAGCAAAATAAGCTAATACGATATAAAGGATTAAAAATAATAATTGAGGCCTATGCTGGTAGTCTATTACAATAAAATAAAAATGACGGCCTGAAAAACTACTAGGCCTGCTAATATATTCAAAATTGAGGCCTGATGCCCAAGCTTGTATATTAAAATGGAGACCCAAACTAGGATACAAAGGAATCAAATCAGCATTCAAATACAAGAAGAAGCCGCATGGAGCCTACTATATTGTATTCAAATGCAGGGCTAGGCCTGTACTCTGATAGTCAAAAGCACAACAAAACTCACTCAGATATTTGAAACCCACAAAAACAACCTGTATGATATCTTTGTTTTATGTAGCAAAATAAGCTAATACGATATAAAGGATAAAAAATAATAATTGAGGCCTATGCTGGTAGTCTATTACAATAAAATAAAAATGAAGGCCTGAAAAACTACTAGGCCTGCTAATATATTCAAAATTGAGGCCGGATGCCCAAGCTTGTATATTAAAATGGAGACCCAAACTAGGATACAAAGGAATCAAATCAGCATTCAAATACAACAAGAAGCCGCATGGAGCCTACTATATTGTATTCAAATGCAGGGCTAGGCCTGTACTCTGATAGTCAAAAGCACAACAAAACTCAACTCAGATATTTGAAACCCACAAAAACAACCTGTATGATATCTTTGTTTTATGTAGCAAAATAAGCTAATACGATATAAAGGATTAAAAATAATAATTGAGGCCTATGCTGGTAGTCTATTACAATAAAATAAAAATGACGGCCTGAAAAACTACTAGGCCTGCTAATATATTCAAAATTGAGGCCTGATGCCCAAGCTTGTATATTAAAATGGAGACCCAAACTAGGATACAAAGGAATCAAATCAGCATTCAAATACAAGAAGAAGCCACATGGAGCCTACTATATTGTATTCAAATGCAGGGCTAGGCCTGTACTCTGATAGTCAAAAGCACAACAAAACTCACTCCGATATTTGAAACCCACAAAAACAACCTGTATGATATCTTTGTTTTATGTAGCAAAATAAGCTAATACGATATAAAGGATAAAAAATAATAATTGAGGCCTATGCTGGTAGTCTATTACAATAAAATAAAAATGAAGGCCTGAAAAACTACTAGGCCTGCTAATATATTCAAAATTGAGGCCGGATGCCCAAGCTTGTATATTAAAATGGAGACCCAAACTAGGATACAAAGGAATCAAATCAGCATTCAAATACAACAAGAAGCCGCATGGAGCCTACTATATTGTATTCAAATGCAGGGCTAGGCTTGTACTCTGATAGTCAAAAGCACAACAAAACTCACTAAGATATTTGAAACCCACAAAAACAACCTGTATGATATCTTTGTTTTATGTAGCAAAATAAGCTAATACGATATAAAGGATTAAAAATAATAATTGAGGCCTATGCTGGTAGTCTATTACAATAAAATAAAAATGAAGGCCTGAAAAACTACTAGGCCTGCTAATATATTCAAAATTGAGGCCTGATGCCCAAGCTTGTATATTAAAATGGAGGCCCAAACTAGACTCCACACACAATCAGCACTTGATTTCCCATGCAGAGGATAGTACTTTTTTTTTCTTCCCCCAAAAAATAAATCTGACTATCTATTAATGTGATACTACCTCATAAATAACCTTTGTAGAAGTCTAAAATTCGTGGTCGCCAAATGTGGTGTATCACCAAATTAATATATATATATATATATTACACAAGGTTCGTCTACATTAAAAGGTATTTATTAAAAGGCAACAACACAATACTATAAATGTATCACAAACACACAGCCCAGACCCACGGAGCAACAACCCTTTTTAAATTTATCTACCTATATAGTAATCCCCTTACCCACACGCTTGATCTCACCCACGGTTAGGCCATCACCATCACATCCACCAAGGAAGAACAGGAAGCAACACAGAACGATTTCCTGCCTGGCCCCATGTTATATACCCTTAGTTGAGATGATGTGATTTACATCACATCCTGTCCATGCATCACTTCCTCCAGCAATTGTAGGAGGGAAGCAAAGACTCCCAGCCCTCCCACCTAGACCTGCCCAAGGAGGTCCCGAAAGGAAGATAAACCACCATGCAAGGAAGACAAGTTACCACACAAGGGTCCCAAACTGGGACCCCCAAAGTGTCCCCACATGAGCCAAATGATGCGGGGGTCCCTATTGGCACCCCCGCAGGGTCCCCACATTAACCCCTTGCTGTGGGGGTCCTGATCGGGACCACCGCAGTGGGCCCACATTAACCCCATGCTGGGGGGCCCCATGGAGACCCCCGCAGTGTCCCAACATGACCCACATGATGGGAGGGTCCCGATCGGGACCCCCACAGGGTCACCACATTAACCTGTGGGGGTCCTGATTGGGACTCTGGCTGCATTTAAAAATTCCCCACTGCGAGTCCTTACTGATAGTTAAGCCCAGCCACGGGGGTACTTGCAGTACCCCCGCGGGACCTAACATTAAGCCCCCCAATGCTAGGGGTCCCCATCGGGACCCCCAGAGGGTTCCCACATTAATCCTTGCAGCGAGGGTCCCGATCGGACCCCCAGCTGCATTTAAAAATGAAAAATTAACCCCCACTAAGTAATAAACCCCCTCTAACTAATTAACCCCATTTAAGTAATTAACCCTATTTAACCCACACCATACCTAATTAACCCTATCACTAACCACTTACCCCTATCTAGTCCTATTTAACCCTATCTAGTACTATTTAACCATCTCTGGACCCAATAACCCTATCTAGGCCTATTTAACCCTAACTGGGCCTATATAACCCTAACTGGGCCTATTTAACCCCACATGTACCCAGTAAACCCCTATCAGATAAACCTCCTCCTACTCTACACTATTAATCCCTACACTACAAACTCAAACTCCACCCTATTAACCCCACTCTACAGTATTAACCCCCTACCCTATTAACCCCTACATTACCTACCTAACACCCTAATAAAATCTCTATTACCACACTAATTACGCAAAAGAAAAAACCTACCTAATTACTCAAAAGAAAAAAAGGACATTACAGAAAAGAAAAAAAGAACATTACCAAAAAGAAAAAAAAACTAAGTTACAAAAATAAAAATAAATACTTTACATAAAAGAAAAAAACTACTTTACAGAAAAAAACACCTACTTTACAGAAACGAAAAAAAACTACTTTACAGAAATTTAAAAAACCTAAGTTACATAAAATGAAACGTACATTACATAAAATTAAACATACATTACATTCAGTTTAACCCAAAAATGCATACCGTAAAACCCCTAACTACATTCAATTTAATCCAAAAATGCATACATTAAAACCTCTAACTACATTGAATTTAACCCAAATATACATTCATTAATATCCCTAACTACATTGAATTTAACCCGAAAATACATACATTAAAACCCTTAACTACATACAATAAAATCCCCTAAATCTCACCAAAACCCCCCTTACTATACCTAAAATAGGATAAATAAGACCACTTACCTTAGTCTAAATGCCCCGGCAGCGACAATGGTTTTCTTGCCACAGATCAGGCACCCCTAGGAAAAAAATAAACATAAAATTAATAAAAAAATAAACACATAAAATCCTAAACATTATTATTATTATTATTATTATTATTATTATTAATAATATTATTAATATTATTATTGTTTATTTATAACACACCGACATAGCGCTGTAGCATGTTATTAGAGAATTATAGCATGTTTTAGAGAAGATAGAAACATACCAGTATTTAGGGTAAGGTTGAAGAGGTGTGTGAGAGCTGGGATTAGTGTGGTTGAGAGGGGAGGGATAAACTGAGATGGAATAGGATCTAGAGGACAGCTAGTGAGGCGAGTGGATGATAGCAGGCTGGAGACTTTGTCCTCTGTAGCCGGGTCAAAGCAGTTCATGGTGGCTGTGGGATTGGGAAGGAAAAAGACTGGGTGTTGGTGGTTAGTTGAGAGGGTGGAGTGTGTACACCACTATGAAAGGAGTGTTCATTGGAAATGTTTTGAATTTTGTGCTTAAAATGGTTGGCGAAGTCTTCAGCTGTGAGAGCACAATGGATGTGAGGAGGTGGTGTAGAGTGCCCCATAAGCGATACGGTTAATATGATGCTTATGGGGCTCTGTATAGAGCCCCATGAGTGATAGGGTTAATTTTTATTTAGTGCAGGTCCTTTAAGGACCAGCAAGGCTGGAAATTTTAATTTTGAATGCAGCGGGGATCCCGATCAGGACCCCCGCTGCAAGAGGTTAATGTGGGGACACTGCGAGGGTCCCGATGGGGACCACCAGCATGGGGTTAATGTTGGCACACTGCGGGGGTCTCATTTGGGAGTGTGGGGAGGGGGTGTTAGGTGAAGTAGGGACATTCGGGGGACCATACGTAAGGGCTTCTAAAGCCCTTGCAGGTCCTCCTGAGCACATGTAGAACCTCGTCCTGCATTTGCGAGCTGCAAGCTGGGATACTATTGTGAAATGGGGGGAATCGGGCAATTGAATAGGGACTTGCGATTTTTGGCCTACGAAAGTGACAGATCAAAGGCTTCAGGCTGGTGTAGGCTCTGAGTTGCACGGCGGCCATTTTCACAGGGCCGAAGATCTGAACCGATGCGAGCTTGCAAAAAGACACCATTTGAATACGGAATTTGCCTGCGAGATCCACTTGCGACCTCGGAGCTCAAATTCGTAGCAATTAAATGAGGCTGTTTGTCTCCATGTTTCAGCATCTAGCTATTAAAGACAAGGCTTTTATATTACTCATATTGTTATTTCTCTATTATTGGGTAAAAATAATGTAATTCTGTGCTCTTGAAAATAAAGTCATTAATTAATGAGCAAACATAATTTCTATTCAGTACATAAACTATAATAGCAGTTCAGGTTAGAGAACTGAAGCATTGATCTATGTTTAAAATGAATGTAGTCTGTGCTTTATAACACACTATGTTTAGCCTTCATTTCCATTTTCAACAGTAAAGATAATTACAGTATTAGTTGACTAATTCAGGCTGCACATAATTATATTAGCAGAGATCAATCCATTCTTGATAACTGTGTTTTTTTTGCTTAGTGGCTCAGTCGTGTCCGACACTCAGTGACTCTATGGACCATAGCATGCAGGCACATTTTGTGTTTGGCTGTGCCTATCCATAAGGTTTTCTTGGCAAAGATACTGGAGTGGGATATCAGTTCCTTCTCCAGTGGACTGCAATTTGTCTAACCTCTCTGCCATGACCTGCCCATCTTGTTTTAGCACACACCTTAATTTAGGTACACAAGTCCCTTCACCACGACAAGGTAGCGATAACAGTATTAAAAGGTGCCAATTCATTTTCCAACCCATAACTACCATATATACTCGTGTATAAGCCGACCGGAGTATAAGCTGAGGCACCTATTTTACCACAAAATACTGGGAAAACTTAGTGTTAGTATAAGCCGAGGGGGGGAAATGTGCTGCCCCCTGTGTCCCTCTTGTGCCCTCTGTGTCCCCCTCTTGTGTGCCATCTGTGCCCCTTTCTTGTGTCCCCCCTCTCTCTCCCCGTGTCACTTCCCCCCTCTCCCTCCCCTGTGTCTCTCTCCCCCTCTCCCGCCCCATGTCTCTTCCCCTCCTCATCCTCCCTCCTCTACCCCCCTCCTCATCCTCTCTCCTCAACCCCCCTCCTCATCCTCTCTCCTCAACCCCCTCCTCATCCTCCCTCCTCATCCTCTCTCCTCAACCCCCTCCTCATCCTCTCTCCACAACCTCCCTCCACAACCCCCCACCTCCTCCTCCTGCCTCATCCTCCCTCCTCCTCCTCCCTCCTCAACCTCTCCTCTCAACCCCCCCTCCTCAACCCCCCTCCTCATCCTCAACCTCCCTCCTCAATCTCTCTCCTCAATCCCCCTCCTCATCCTCTCTCCTCAACCCCCCTCCTCAACCCCCATCTCATCCTCCCTCCTCATCCCCCCTCCTTAACCCCCCTACTCAATCTCTCTCCTCAACCCCCCTCCTCAACCCCCTCCTCATCCTCAACCCCCCTCCTCAACCTCCCTCCTCAACCCCCCTCCTCAACCTCCCTCCTCAACCCCCTCCTCATCCTCAACCCCCCTCCTCAACCCCCCTCCCCCTCCTCAACCCTCATCCTCACATCTCATCCCCCCTCCTCAAACCCCCTCCTTCTCATCCCTCCTCATCCCCCCTACTCAAACCCCCTCCTCCTCATCCCCAACCCCCCTCCTCAACCTCAACCCCCCTCCTCAACCTCTCTCCTCAACCTCCCTCCTCATCTTCAACCCCCTCCTCAACCTCTTTTCTCATCCTCAACCCCACTCCTCAACTTCTCTCCTCATCTTCAACCCCCCTCCTCAACCTCCCTCCTCAACCTCCCTCCTCATCCTCAACCCCCCTCCTCAATCCCCCTCCCTCTCCTCAACCCTCATCCTCACATCTCATCCCCCCTCCTCAAACCCCCTCCTTCTCATCCCTCTTCATCCCCCCTACTCAATCCCCCTCCTCCTCATCCCCAACCCCCCTCCTCAACCTCTCTCCTCAACCTCTCTTCTCATCCTCAACCCCCCTCCTCAACTTCTCTCCTCATCCTCAACCCCCTCCTCATCCTCCCTCCTCATCCCCCCTCCTTAACCCCCCTACTCAATCTCTCTCCTCAACCCCCCTCCTCAACCCCCTCCTCATCCTCAACCCCCCTCCTTAACCTCCCTCCTCAACCCCCCTCTTCATCCTCAACCCCCCTCCTCAACCTCTCTCCTCAACCTCCCTCCTCATCCTCAACCTCCCTCCTAATCCTCAACCCCCTCCTCAACCCCCTCCCCCTCCTCAACCCTCATCCTCAAATCTCATCCCCCTCCTCAAACCCCCTCCTTCTCAACCCTACTAATCCCCCCTCCTCAACCTCTCTCCTCAACCTCCCTCCTCATCTTCAACCCCCTCCTCAACCTCTTTTCTCATCCTCAACCCCACTCCTCAACTTCTCTCCTCATCTTCAACCCCCCTCCTCAACCTCCCTCCTCAACCTCCCTCCTCATCCTCAACCCCCCTCCTCAATCCCCCTCCCTCTCCTCAACCCTCATCCTCACATCTCATCCCCCCTCCTCAAACCCCCTCCTTCTCATCCCTGCTCATCCCCCCTACTCAATCCCCCTCCTCCTCATCCCCAACCCCCCTCCTCAACCTCTCTCCTCAACCTCTCTTCTCATCCTCAACCCCCCTCCTCAACTTCTCTCCTCATCCTCAACCCCCTCCTCATCCTCCCTCCTCATCCCCCCTCCTTAACCCCCCTACTCAATCTCTCTCCTCAACCCCCCTCCTCAACCCCCTCCTCATCCTCAACCCCCCTCCTTAACCTCCCTCCTCAACCCCCCTCTTCATCCTCAACCCCCCTCCTCAACCTCTCTCCTCAACCTCCCTCCTCATCCTCAACCTCCCTCCTAATCCTCAACCCCCTCCTCAACCCCCTCCCCCTCCTCAACCCTCATCCTCAAATCTCATCCCCCTCCTCAAACCCCCTCCTTCTCAACCCTACTAATCCCCCCTCCTCAACCCCCCTCCTCCTCATCCCCAACCCCCCTCCTCAACCTTTAACCCCCCTCCTCAACCTCTCTCCTCAACCTCCCTGCTCATCCTCAACCCCCCTCCTCAACCTCTCTTCTCATCCTCAACTTCCCTCCTCAACTTCTCTCCTCATCCTCAACCCGCCTCCTCGTCCTCTCTCCTCAACCCCCCATCCTCAACCCCCCTCCTCATCTTCAACCCCCTCCTCATCCTAAACCCCCCTCCTCATCCTCAACCCCCCTCCTCATCCAAAAAAACCTTCCTCATTCTAACCCCCCTCCTCATCCTCAACCCCCCTCCTCACTTATCCCTCTAATTAACTCCCCTTCTCCCTTTCCCTTCACTTACCTTCCATCAGCAGCTGCTCCTCCGCTCCTCCGAGCTCCTTCCGGCTGCGTCGGGACCCGGCCAATGCTAATGACGTGACGCTTAATTCAGGTACACAAGTCCCTTCACCACGACAAGGTAGCCATAACTGTATTAAAAGGTGCCAATTCCTTTTCCAACCCATAACTACCATATATACTCGAGTATAAACCGACCCGAGTATAAGCTGGGGCACTTATTTTACCACAAAATACTGGGAAAACTTAGTGACTCAAGTATAAGCCGAGGGTTGGAAATGTGCTGCCCCTGTGTCCCTCTTGTGCCCTCTGTGTCCCCCTCTTGTGTGCCCTCTGTGCCCCTTTCTTGTGTCCCCCTCTCTCTCCCCTGTGTCTCTTCCTCCCTCTCGCTCCCCTGTGTCTCTCCCCCCCTCTCCCTCCCCGTGTCTCTCCCCCTCTACCTCCCCTGTGTCTCTTCCCCTCCTCTCCCTCCCCTGTGTCTCTTCCATCCTCTCTCTTCCGTGTGTCTCTTCCCCCCCTCTCCCTTCTCTGTGTCTCTTTCCCGTCTCCCTCGTGTCTCTTTCCCTCCCCCTCCCTTATCACCCTTCTCAACCCCCCTCCTCATCCTCCCTCCTCATCCTCTCTCCTCAACCCCCCTTCTCATCCTCCCTCCTCATCCTCTCTCCTCAACCCCTCCCTCATCCTCTCTCCTCAACCCCCCTCCTCAACCTCAACCCCCCTCCTCAACCTCCCTCCTCATCCTCAACCCCCCTCCTCAACCTCTCTCCTCATCCTCAACCCCCCTCCTCATCCTCTCTCCTGAACCCCCATCCTCAACCCCCGCTCCTCAACCCCCCTCCTCAACCCCCCTCCTCATCCTCAACCCCCCTCCTCATCCTAAACCCCTTCCTCATTCTAACCCCCATCCTCATCCTCAACCCCCTCCTCACTTTATCCCTCTAACTACCTACCCCTCTCCCTTTCCCCTCACTTACCTACCATCAGCAGCTGCTCCTCCATTCCTCCGCGCTCCGACCAGCTGCGTCGGGACCCGGCCAATGCTAATTATGTGACGCACATATGACGTCACGTCATTAGCATTGGCCGGGTCCCGACGCAGCCGGAAGGAGCGCGGAGGAGCGGAGGAGCAGCTGCTGATGGAAGGTAAGTGAGGGGAAAGGGAGAGGGGGAGGTAATTAGAGGAGTAAAGTGAGCATGGGGTTGAGGATGAGGAGGGGGTTTAGGATGAGGAGGGGGTTGAGGATAAGGAGGAGGGTTGAGGAGGGGGGTTTGAGGAGGGGGGGTTTAAATAAGAAATTTAAATACAGAAAAAAACTGTTTTGAGTTTAGGTAAATACTTATATATACTAGCGACTTACCCGTCAAAAATGACGGCAATAAAATTGTAAGTCTGGCAATGCTGTTTGCCACACAATGCGAGTCGATGGCACTTTGAGCACCTTTGGAACTCATGGCAAGGCCCACGCTGAGAACCTTTGGCACTCACAATGCGAGCCTTCGGTGCTCATAGCAAGTGTGTCTCCTTATGTAGTTTACGGGCATTGCGAGCAGTGTTACTGCCTTGGGTTGTGTTACTGGCTTGTTTTCAGTGTTACAGCCTTGTTGGAAATGTTACTTGCTTGGGTTAAATGTTACTGGCTTCGATTAAGTGTTACTGTGTTGCATTAAGCCGTACTGTTTCGCTGTCGTTTTTAAGTCCTTCGGGCTGTTTTACGCCCTTGGGCCTAGTTTTCGCTACAATTATGTTTTTTTGGCAGCCATTTTTTCTCGCTTAGTTTCTTTTGTTAAAACTCGCGAAATATTGTTTAAATTAACTTGTATTCTCACTCACAGGCTCCCTTTGAGGCATATTTAATTTTTTTTGTTTGTTTTTTGGGTCCCACGGTTCGGGCGTTAAATTCATATTTTTACTAGATCTGCATTATTTCGAGGTCCGCATCTTTTGTTCCAAAATTGTTTCAAAGTCCTATGGCAATTCTGTTGATCTTCAAACATTGCTACCAATGCAGCATCACCTGTGAAACCATATAGAAAGCCCCAATTTTAACATAGCGTTACCAACGACTTTTGGCAATATATATGTATGTATTAGTTCTGTATTGTGTAGTATATTTTCAATGTCATATTTGTTCATTTTTAAGATAGCAACATTATTCAAAGCTATAATATATTATCTGCAACTGACAGAAGTCAGTTTTGAGTGTTACAAAATTACATGAAATAGTAATTATTTCTTACATCAAAATATACAACACATTCCTTATGCAACTATTTGCACTGCTAGTTCCACAAATTCCAACAACAGAACTACATATGCATCGAGTACACAGAGCACTAAGACCTACAACAGAGCCAATAGAGCCTCCCAGAGATGTGATTATATGTATGCAATACTTTTGAAGAAATACTGAAGGCAGTCACAGATAATCCAAAATCTCTTCTGGGAGAGCTAAAAAAGCTGGAGTGGCAGTATGCTTACCTAAAAATTATTCCCTTGCAAATAGCATCCACAACAAAAGACACAAACGTTAGATTAATAATCCTTGTGGGAATACTATATAAACAAATTGTAACAATAGTAAATATATATGCACCAAACACAAACAGAAATGAATTGTTCAATAGACTGAAAATGAAGGGCTTTATTCAATTGCAAGTCCACAGATTTCATCTGTGGGCTTGAAATTTGCTACAATTACAGAGTGTAAAATG
The DNA here is from genome assembly GCA_027410445.1 of Discoglossus pictus. Lineage (NCBI taxonomy): Eukaryota > Metazoa > Chordata > Amphibia > Anura > Alytidae > Discoglossus > Discoglossus pictus. The sequence goes on along the minus strand of CM050166.1, from coordinate 388,059,895 downwards.
TCAATCAATTAGCGTTAAGAGGTCCGATATATGATCAGACTCACAATCCTGCAATGTACAAAATAATAAAAATGAATGGCGATACTGTTTAAGTTCATGTGTGTGGCCTGATGTGTATTAACTCATTGATTCCTGAGATTGATATGACACGGAAATGAAACATGAAAAACAATAATTGTAACATATGCTTGTTACTGTCCCATAGAAAAATATAAAAATATGTCCCACCATCAAATGCATTTAAAAAGCAAGTAATTGCTTGATGCGTGTAACTATATTAAAGTGGCTGTTATGCAGAAATATCTGTGATTTGCTCACGCAGCAATTCAAGTTGGAGGAGAGAAAAGGTTCAGAAAAAGGGTACATGCATACCTTGAGCATGCATTTGCAGGGGCTCCTTATCTGTACTGCCTAGAGTCTCCAATGAGGTGTATACAGCCATGATTATGAGCCAATTAATAGCTGCCTAAAATCATTTACTGCTTAAAAGCATTTAAATAGTCCTTGCATGAGTTTGCTCATTGCACCATATGCAGGCAGTGCTGGAAGTGCAGTACAATGTCCCTATACTATCAGGGTCTGTGTATGACTTTAAGAAGGAAGCAAGTGTTAGACTGGATTGTGACTGGGAATGGTGGTCAGAGGGTGTATGAAATGTGTGGACTTTTGTATGTAGTACAAAAGATAGTGTGTAAATACTCAACAGGAAGTAGTTCTGAGGAAAGTATGAGTAAGCTATGGATGGTTACTGTGCGTATGGGATCATAAATAGATTGTTGTTTGAATGAATGGTAGAAAGTAACTAAGGTAAGACAAAAGAAAAATGGACAGACCATAAGTATAAAGGAAATCTTTTTGATAATGAAATTAAGCCCAATTATATCTGACCCAAAGAGATTAAAGAGAAGTTGTGAATTAGCAAAATTGATACAGAAGGTCTTTATGTAGGATTTAATAAGCAAGAGCTAAATATAGCTGCAGTATTGATAAATATTACATTGCCTATCTACTACCTTTTATGCAAAGGAAGAAGTAAACCATTGTCTTACAGTAAACATGGTTGATTATTGGCAAGTAAAATTATGTGTTGAAATGGCCTCTAATGGGCAGTTTCCAGAACACCTTGTTTCTTCAGTAATATTTGTGGCACGTCCCTTTGTTTAGGATTTAGACCCTCCTGGACAGAAGTTATGTGACGATCCAAGGGTACAGTAGGGGCTATTGCTGCCCAGGGCCACCTGCTATAGACTACAGCTTCTCCTGGACAGAAGTTATGTGACGATCCAGGGGTAGGGGCTATTACTGCCCAGGGCCACCTGCAATAGACTACAGCTTTTCCTGGACAGAAGTTATGTGATGATCCAGGGGTAGGGGCTATTACTGCCCAGGGCCACCTGCTATAGACTACAGCTTAACTACCCATAAGGTCCGTTGGTTTCTTGAAAATCTCGGCACCAGCAACCTGATATCTGACTTCTTTATCATTCAGTGTCTCTCCATCAGGAACCAGCACTTCCAGGTAAGTAACCTTCCTGTGGTAGTGACCAGGACAAGTTACTTGCTGTGTGGAGATAGGATCAGTATTGCAGCTACAGGAGCAAATAAGAGAACATACTATTTCTATATGTTTTAGCAGTGAACTGATTTATTTTTGAAAAGTCAACATTATGTATATGGGGGGCATGTATACAACACAGCAATGACCATATGGATAAGACCATATGGATCAAGGTGGTACACTATGGCTCTATGTTTTGGAGCTATTCCCCCCACCACCCACCTGTCCACATTTCCCATGTGGCAATATAATTCCCCTACCCATTTTCCAATGGGCGGTATGTCCTCTATGGTGGCTCCAGACCCCGGGAAAGGTAATTTAAAGTTTCATCTCCCACTGTCAATTTTTTGGTTTAGTTAATGGACAAAAGGGGAGAGAGAAGGCTTGCTTTAATAAGTAATACAAATGAGAGGTTTTGCACACAAGGTTAATCTTTTATATACATGTTGCTAAATTGATAAAGTAAATTCAATTATACTTACACACCATATTAATTTACAGGTATGTTGTATATATATTGTAATCACCTTTACACTCCATTGAACTGTAGCAAGTATACATTATGACACATGACTATATTATGAAAGATAAGGGGTATCATTCCTATAGAGATATTATGAGGTAGAATGAGTAATTTTGATACAATTCTAAGTTTGGTGTTATGTTGACAAAAAAGTGGCATCTCTATTTCTTACATTAAATAAGTTATATAAAGTACCAAATTCTCAGTTGAGAACCAACTTCTATTACCCCAAACAAATTAATAAAGTTAAGGTTATTTTTACGCAATAGTCCTTATAATAATGGTAATGCCGAGAAATATCATGCCTCCAAGACAGAAAAGAAGAGTGGCTACTTAATATTTTTATTATTTATTGTAGACTTTAGGGTTTAGTGAGGGTGAGACCAGACTGATATACTACAGGATATTTCTCCCTGTCAAAGACACAATTCCGCTAAAAGAGGTTGCTCTCAGAGTGGATTATCATGTCCATAGAACTAATCTATTAAGGTTAGTTCGTTCTCTGATGAGCACCTCTTTAGTTATTTTGTTTATGCAAATGACCCTTAGGGTTTAGTCTCCCTAAGGGTGATAGGGGACTCCAGACGTGGACCCTTGCTCACTGTGCCTTAGGGAGTTCAGCTGCACCTCACTGACAAGGCCCAAAGAAGGCCGAAACGCGTCTGGTGTTTGCTGTTTCTCCTGTTCAGGGTAGAATTGCCTGGTATTTCGGGGCTGGATCGCTCTTTTGAGTACTACATGCTATTTCTCCCTGTGAAAGGCACAAGTGAGCTAAAAGAGGTTGCTCTCAGAGTAGCTTATCATGGCCATATAACTAACCTATTAAGGTTAGTTCTTCTCTGATGAGCACCTCTGACTTTAGTTATTTTGTTTAGACTTATAGAAGAGATACATTACATTTTACTAACACTAGCATGTAGAAACAGATGTACTTGTTTCAAAGATATGATCATGTAAAAAAATAGCTACCTACCAGGTGCAATATTTTATAGGTTATTGTAAGCACATAAGAACCGTTAGACTTGTCAAGCAACCCTAAATGATTATTGTATTGTTTTCATTTTAAAGTTATTTAAAATTGTTTTTGGCCATGTTACTTGTTTTCTAGATGTGGAAGATATGCTTTTTTCACCCACAACTGTGTTATCCTCCTGTTACTAGACTTGAAGGATAATAAAACAAATAAACAGTTCTCTCTCTATCTGGATAGACATGATGTCATCATTTGTAGAAGGGACAGTAGGAAGTAGAAAAGGAAATTATTGGTTTAATATATCATCAGTAAAAAAGTAGTTCCTACAACAGTAGAATACCTCTGACAGAATAGATTAAATAACGATTTAATCACATTGGAGATATAATATGGTATTACTGAAACTGCTGCCTCAGCAGGGGTAAAACAAAATGCTGCTTATGCATTTTATATATCCACTAGCGACTTGCCCGTCAAAAAATGACGGCAATGAGATGTGTATGTTTGGAAAGTTGTTTAGTTATTAATATACATATGGAATTGTAAGGTAGCTAATGTTGTTTTGTGTGTACTACTAAAATATATAATAATAATAATAATAATTAATCAATGAATATACTTGACCTATTTTGAAGCATTGTGTTGAAGATCTGTGAGCCTTGTTTGATGTTGCTGCAGCATTAGTCGTGTGGAGGTGCTGTGTGAGCGTGATGAACGTGTGCAGTGTAATAGTTAAGTGAAGCTGTAAGTAGTTTTTTTGAGGTGCTGGATGCTTCGTTTTGCTGTAGGTAAGCTTTTTATTTATGTGTTGTGTGTATTTATTGTGTTTTTCCTTTTTTCCTGTCCGCGGCTTGCGTCCGATTTTTGCGATGTCGTAATGTGTGGTATGCGTCTTAGCGGATTATCCGTAAGTGTTTTTCGTGGTTAGAGTGCTGTAGCCTCGTTTTCGTTTTGTTCGTCCGCCATTTTTTCTCTCGCTTTGACAATTTTTTAGTTTCTAAACTCTTTTATTTTGAGGTAAATGAAGGTGTAGCTTGTTTTTTTGAGGTCATGGATGCTTCGTCTTGCTGTAGGTAAGCTTTTTATGTATGTGTTGTGTGTATTTATTGTGTTTTTGCTTTTTTCCTGTCCGCGGCTTGCGTACGATTTTTGCGATGTCGTAATGTGTGGTATGCGTCTTAGGGGATTATCCATAAGTGTTTTTCGTGGTAAGAGTGCTGTAGCCTCGTTTTCGTTTTGTTTGTCCGCCATTTTTTCTCTCGCTTTGACAAAATTAGGGTGTAACTTGTTTTTTGGAGGTCGTGGATGCTCCCTCTTGCTGTCGGTAAGCTTTTTATGTATGTAGTGTGTGTATTTATTGTGTTTTTTTTTTTTTCATGTTCGCGAGTTACGGACGTATTTTTTGGCTACGGTTTAACGGCTTGCCTCGCTATGCGAGGCTCTGCCTGCGGCGCTCATTGCCAAAGTGCTCCGTGTTAACGTTAATTTCGCGAGCCGGGGCCCAGGCCCTTGGCCGCGGCCCTCGCTATGCGAGGGCCCGCGGCTCGCTTTGCGAGCTGCGGCCCAGCCCTCGCTTTGCGGGGGCCACGGGTTCGCTACGCGAGCCTGCAAGCGTTAGCAATAACTCGTATGCTCACAACTATATATGTGATATATTTTACTAGCCTTGATCTAAATTAAATTAGTAACTTGCTTTAAATACAATTTGATTATGTTTATATACAATATATATTTTATTATGCCTTTATTATGCTTTGTAGTATATTCCCATGTATACTATACCATGATAATTACAAAATTGTGCATATGTGTAGATTACTTAGCTTAGTTAATTTAGACAGAGTTTGGCTATGCTTTAAACTTAGTATAATTAATGCACCCTGGAGTATTACTACTGTATTATCCCAGTGAAGTTTACGTTGCTGTTAGGTAACATTTCTCTTAGGTTAGGTGTGTATGATTTAGATATGGAAGATGAATGGTGTTTTAAGTCATGCCTCGGATGCAAACATTTTTAATTTCTATTTTTTAACACTTTGCCTATGCCTAGAAGAAGATGAAGATTACTGTGCCAGGGTGTCTTGAGAAGAAAGTCAAAGAGGAAAGAGAGTGAAGTTTAGGCAGAGGGCCTGCCGTGATTGCTTGGAAGTGTCTATCCTGATGAAAGAATATAATGTCAGATGGAAGATCTAATTAATTGTTCAAAATGCTGAAATAAAGACATGTCCCAGACAGAAGTCTTGTTGTAATTCTGTGCCCCAGGAAAAGAAGGAAACACCTAGTGTCAAAGGCAATACATGCCCAAAATCTAGTTAATTGACCTGAAAAATGTTCATAGTTAATCTGTTGGCAAGCAAGAGAATGCAAAAATGTATCCTTATTTTGAGAGAACATTGTTATCTGTGGGGATAAGTCACATACTCCTTACTCTGTGCTTGGGAAATCTGAATTAGACCTTGAAGACACGTGAGGACATTAAGAAATAAGCTCTGCACCTGCTAGATTACCATGGCATTGTCTTAACTGCATTCTAGAGAAATCTGATTGTTTTTTGGAGCCAAAGTGGGCGTGATAAAAGACCAAAATGGAAGGGACATAACAGAAGCAAATCAGATAAAAAAGAGGTGGCAGGACTACAATGAAGATCTATGCAGTAAGGATCTTTACAGCAGTGATGACCTCAATAGTTTGTCCAATGAGCTAAAGGCAGACATCTTGGAGAGTGAAGTGAGATTGGCCCTAGGATGCCTTGCTAATAATAAGGCTGCGGGAGTGTATGGAATCCCAATTGAACTATTCAAAATTTTACAGGAATATGCTGTTGAAGTGCTGCTTGCCTTATGCCAACAAATTTGGAAAACTCAATAGTGGCCAATATACTGGAAAAGATCAGTATACATCTCGATCCCAAAAATAGGCAGTGCCAACGAGTGCTCCAATTATTGAACAATTGAACTCATTTCACATGCCAGCAAGGTAATGCTTAAAATCCTACAAGCTCGACTCCAACAATATATGGATCAGGAGGAAGCTGCATAAGAGATCAAACTTAGTGATGTCGCGAACATCAAATTTTGAGTTCGCGAACAGCGAACGCGAACTTCAATGGGCAGGCGAATTTCAAAACCCACAGGGACTCTTTCTGGCCACAATAGTGATGGGAAAGTTGTTTCAAGGGGACTAACACCTTGACTGTGGCATGCCGGAGGGGGATCCATGGCAAAACTCCCACGGAAAATTATATAGTTGATGCATAGTCTGGTTTTAAACCATAAAGGGCATAAATCACCTAACATTCCTAAATTGTTTGGAATAACATGATTTAAAACATCAGGTATGATGTTGTATCGGTCAGGTAGTGTAAGGGTTACACCCGCTTCACAGTAACAGACCAATCTCCATGTTTAATGCACCGCAAACAACCGCAAACAGTCCCTTTGCACAACCGCAAACTCCCCATTTGCACAAGGTTGGATACCAAGCTAGCCATGTCCTGTTCCTTGTCCTCACTGATGCAATTGAAGGTCTCTTCCTCCACCCAGCCACCAAGGGTCCCCAAAAGGTGACAACAAGCCCCCTGGGACGCCTGCTATGTTTGGTCTTCCACCTCCTCAAAGCCACCTTCCTCCTCTGACTCCTCTTCTTCAGACTCCCAGAGTCTGGGGGCTTCCACTGCCCAGCATGGAATATTATACACAGGTCAGAGTCTGGGGGCTTCCACTGCCCAGCATGGAAGATTATACACAGGTCAGAGTCTGGGGGCTTCCACTGCACAGCATGGAAGATTATATACAGGTCAGAGTCTGGGGGCTTCCTCTGCCCAGCATGGAAGATTATACACAGGTCAGAGTTACATAGTTACATAGTTACATAGTATTTAAGGTTGAAAAAAGACTTTCAGTCCATCAAGTTCAACATTTTAAGATCTCCTCTGATCTGCAATATGCGGATTAATTATTAATTCATTAGTTGTTAATTAATTATTAATCAATTATTTAATGTTTTTTTTTGTTTTTTTTTATTATTAATTAGTCCAGAGGAAGGCAAATAGAAAAAAAAAAAAACACAAGCGAGACTTAGCCAATTGTCTCAAGGGGAAATGTAAAAAAATTTGGATCAATACTGCCTCTCTAATTATCCATGATAACCCTGAATTCCCTTTTTAATTAGAAATAAATCAAGTCCCCTTTTAAAGTTATCTATCGAATCCGCTGTCACCACCTCCTCTGGTAGAGAATTCCACAGATTAACCACCCTTACTGTGAAGTACCCTTTTTTTTTCTTTAAGGTGGAATCTTTTTACTTCTAACCTCAAGGGATGTCCTCTTGTCAGTTTAAAACCTCTTGGCACAAAAAGCTCCCCTGACAAATCTTTATACTGACCATGGATGTATTTATATAAGGTAATCATATCTCCTCTTAGACGCCTTTTTTCTAGAGAAAATAAGTTTAATGTGGTTAGTCTTTCTTCATAACTTAGCCCCTCCATTCCCCTTATTAGTTTTGTTGCCCTTTTCTGTACCTTTTCCAGCTCTAAAATGTCCTTTTGATGAAGTGGTGCCCAAAATTGTACTCCATATTCCAAATGAGGGCGTACTAGAGATTTGTATAGTGGCAGAATTATATTTGCTTCCCTGGCTTCTATACCCTTCTTAATACATGCTAATATTTTATTTGCCTTTGCAGATGTTGCTTGGCTTTGAGCACTGTTACCTAGGTGGTTGTCCACAAGCACTCCCAAATCCCTTTCAATATCTGATACACCTAGATTTGCTCCATTAAGATTATAAATTGCATGGCTATTTTTCCTTCCCAGATGCATAACCTTACATTTATTCGTATTAAATCTCATCTGCCATTTAGATGTCCATTCCTCAATTTTATGTAAATCCCCTTGGAGGGAAAGCACATCATTATCTGATTTAATTACCTTGCACAACTTTGTGTCATCAGCGAAAATGGAGACCCCACACTCCAATCCTACCTCTAAGTCATTAATAAATATGTTACAAAGGAGAGGACCTAATACTGAACCCTGAGGAACCCCACTTACCACATTAGTCCAATCTGAGTATGTTCCATTTACGACAACCCTTTGCTTCCTGTCTTTTAGCCAGCTCTCAATCTATGAGCAGATATTTACTGCAATTCCTGTATCCCTTAGTTTGCACAATAGTCTCCCATGTGGCACTGTATCAAAAGCCTTTGCAAAATCCAAAAAGACTACATCCACTAAGTTGCCTTGATCCAGGTTCCTACTAACCTCCTCATAGAAACTAATTAGATTTGTTTGACATGACCTATCCCTCATAAATCCATGTTGACTCCTACTTATAATCCTGTTCAAATAGACATATTCTTGTATATTATCCCTTATTAACCCTTCTAAAAGCTTCCCCACTACAGAAGTGAGGCTCACTGGTCTTTCATTCCCCGGATTTGCTCTTGCTCCCTTTTAAATATAGTTATCACATCTGCTTTTCTCCAGTCATCTGGTAGAGGCCCTGTGTTGAGTGAATCTTGGAAAATTAAATATAATGGTTTGGCTATTACAGAACCAGGCTTCCTTAGTACCCTTGGATGTATTCCATCAGGACCCGGGGCTTTATTAACATTTATTTTTTCCAACCTCTTTTGGATTACTTCCTGTGTTAACCAATTATTTGGCAAAGGTAGTGTAGCCCCATTATGTTGCAGTGTCCCAACCACTTGTACCTCCCTTGTGTATACCGAAGAAAATAACCTTTTCAGCTCATCTGCCTTTTCCTGGTCACTAATTTTCAGACAGCCTGTTTCACATTCTAATGTTCCTATAGCTTCCTTCCTCGCCTTCTTCCCATTAATATACTTAAAAAATATTTTAGGGTTAGTCTTACTCTCTTTTGCAATACATTTTTAATTTTCTATTTTAGCCAGTATAATCGCGCTTTTGCAAGCCTTGTTGATTTCCTTGTATTCCCGTAAAGCAGTCTCTGTCCCCTCTTGTTTGTATAATTTAAATGCCTGTTTTTTACTGCGTATCTTGATCTTTAAATCATTGTTAAGCCACATGGGTTGTGATTTACTCCTTTTACTTTTATTCCCACACGGTATATGCCGATGTGTATGTATATTTAGTAAGGATTTAAATGTTGTCCATTTATGTTCAGTGTTTTTACCTATCAGTTCTCTGTTGTCGGGATTAATACGACATATCATTTTCTAAATAATATAGAATAATGAATTTTGAGTTCAGAATCAATTTTTAGACACATATTCCTTTTTATAAAATAACATTTATTGAGAATACCAAAATCAACTAGTCTAATGATAAAATGTAATATATCAAATCAAATGCAAATAAAACAAAGTAATATATCAGATCAAATACAAATAAAACACAATATAACCAGCCAGATAATAAAAGAAAATGTATACATCATATTGCAATACTTATTATTATGATATCTTCTATACATCTCAATACAAAAGTTTATCTCATTCACATGAACAATAAAACCTGGAATAACAACCCATAGAACAAAATCAGATAAATCAATTAATACAAATTCACCGAAAATAACGTTTTAGCATGTACTAACATATTATAATATAGCTATACAGGAATGTATTAAATGTAACACAATTATGGTAAAGTATTTTATAATATAATTGATAAGTTAGCTAAGTAAAATTAATTTATCTGTATTGGTCAAAAAGAAAAATGAGATATCTAATTTCTTACTAAAATTTATATCCGGATTTATAAATTTCAATGACAAAAGGAAATCTAAATAACTTTTTGATAAGAAATAAACCAAACAGAGAAATTATGGTAATGGGTTTCAATTATATCATAAAATAAAATATTTCAATTTATACATTACCAATTATGACAAGATTCCACTGGTTAATTCCAAAGTTGTCTCGCCTTTCCACAAGATAAAAGTTTTTATCTCTACTTCCTCCTTTTTCTTTGTCCTTTTTGTCCTTTCTAGATCCTGTTTCTATCCATAATTATACCTCTTGCTTATTTGCCTATCAGAATCCCAAATCAGTTAAAAGTATCTAGTATCTAGTAACCAATAGAATCTTTTCATGATGTCATCCCATATTTAAATTTTATAATGAATATATTTTTCTATAGAGACATTTATTCCTTGAACCATAAGATGGCGCTCTCAGACCTTTGAATTTTGATGCCTTTAATTAACTAATGACCCCTTTGACCCACAACCTATAAACAAAATGAAGTCATAAGAATGTTTATCAATTAGATATCCCTAGACAGATTTATTATTCTGTTTATTAGACTTGGTGTCTATGAAACGAATTCTTCACATGTGAAATATTAAGGAGGGTACCATTACCTTTATAGACCATAACCTTTATAGACCTAGGAATTCACTCAGATATTTATCTCTTACAGAACAAAGAACTATTCAGCCGTGGATAGCTCTTTTGTGGGCAGCTGTGAAAACATATCTTTCACATAGATATATTCAAATAATAGAATTGCATGCATAGGTACATATATAAATATACAGCATATAAAATATTAATACATTGAATATAAAATAGTGGTTAATAATTGGAATATCATATTACACTATAATATCCATATAAGATAGAACTTTATTCATACAAAAGTTCTGACACTGTCCCAGTCTATACTTTGTATTGCTGCCCTTAGACCGTTAAAATCTGCCCTTTTAAAATTAAGAGTTTTTGTTGGCCCCTTAAAATGTTGTTTTTTTAATTCAATCTCAAATGAGACTGTGTTGTGATCACTGTTTCCCAAAGGTTGCCCTATTTCAACATTTGATACTATAACAATATTATTTGTGATGAGTAAATCTAAGATAGCTTCATTTTTAGTAGGCTCCTGTATAACCTGGGCCAGATAATGATCCCTGAGTGTACTCAAGAACCTGCTCCCCTTAGCTGAACTGCTGGTCTCATTTATCCAGTTTATTTCAGGGTAATTAAAATCTCCCATTATTAGAACTTGCCCGTGCTTAGCTGCATTTCCAATCTGTAACAATAATTGTATTTCCTCACTTTCAGCTATATTTGGGGGTTTATAGCATACTCCTACTAATATTCTTTTGGAATTTGCTGCTCCGCTATTTAACTCTACCCACAAACATTCAACTTTATCACTAGGTCCACCATAAATATCTTCTCTGACTATAGCCTGAAATTCAGTCTGAACATACAGACAAATCCCTCCTCCTCGTTTACCATTGCCTCTATCTTTCCTAAATAGGTTATAACCATCCAGATTAACAGCCCAGTCATGAGATTCATCCCACCACGTTTCGGTAATGCCTATTAAATCCCATTTTTCATTAATTGCTACTAATTCTAGCTCTCCCATTTTTCCTGGCAAGCTTCTGGCATTAGCAAGCATACACCTTATGTTATGAGTCTGTAGTTCCGAAGTGCCTGCCACTGTACTTGAATTACTTAGTACTACCTCCCTATTGACTATACTACCCCTCCCCCCATCTCCTCCCCTATGAGTTGTTAATTCATCCCTTATACCCTCTACACTTTCTACCCCATTACTTATATCTAGTCCCTCCCCCCCACCTACTAGTTTAAAAACTCCTCCAGCCTTTCTACCATCCTATCCCCTAGTACAAAAGCTCCCTCCTCATTAAGGTGCAATCCATCCCTACTGTAGAGATTGTACCAAAGTGAGAAGTAAGCCCAGTGCTCTAAAAAGCCAAACCCCTCCTTAGTGCACCACATCTTTAGCCACTCATTAACCTCCCTAATCTCCTTCTGCCTCCCTGGGCTAGCACGTGGCACTGGTAGTATCTCAGAAAATACTACCTTGGAGGTCCTTGCCTTCAGCTTATTACCTAGTTCTCTAAAATCATTATTTAGGACACTCCATCTTCCACTAACTTTGTCATTGGTACCAATATGTACCAAGACCGCCGGTTCATTTCCAGCCCCTCCCAAATATTTGTCTACCCGATCCACAACATGACGAACCCGAGCACCCGGGAGACAGCAAACTGTTCGATTGCTGGGATCTGGGTGACAAATCACCCTGTCTACCTTCCTAATAATAGAGTCCCCTACAACCAAAACCTGTCTGTTGTTCTGCCTATTCTGCCCTCCCTCTCCTCCAGTAGAGCTGTTCGCCCGGCTGTTAGAGGGAACAGCTCTATCTGGCATTGCCATTCCTGAATGGACATCCCCAACAGTTTCACTCAATCCGGCAAATCTGTTGGTGTTTGCCAACTCAGAACTGGCCTGCCTCCTCCTGTTCCCCTGCTTCCCCTTGTAACTGTAACCCAGCTGCCTCCCTGGATATCCTCACTAGCCCCAGCTCCACCCTCCATGCTAGGCCCAGCTAAACTGTGCTCAGTGAGCACTTACCCCATTTCCAGTGGAGCAATGTCACTAAGTGCTGCAATTCTCCTCTCCAGATCTCCAATTTGAGCTTCCAGAGAGGCAACATGCTCACACCTCTCACAGAGGTATGGACCCTGGATCATCTGTTCCAGTATTGCATACATATGACAGGATGTACACTGAATAAGGTTGCCACTAGACTGGCTCATAATTATTATTATTGTCTACAAAATTTCAGTGGGAAAAATAAAGAATATAAAATAATATATGTATATAAAGTTTTCCTCCTTTGCACTATAAATCTGCCCTCCCTTTTCTTTGAAGTCCATCCTTTTATTTAAACTCCTAGGCTTTTACTAGAATTGCAGTTGATACTGAAAATGTTCGCAAGCTCACAAGTTCCCCTTCTCCTGTTTATTTGTAAGGTAAATCCACTTGTAAACAGGCCCCAAACCAGCTCACAATCCTTTTATACAAGTTTAACAGTCAAACCACACCCCTCTCACCTGGACACAATTAGTGCACTCTGCAGTTTATCAGCCTTTACTTGTAAGGTAAATCCACTTGTAAACAGGCCCCAAACCCGCTCACAAACCTTTTTCCCTAGTTTAACAGTAAAGCCACACCCCTCTCACCTAGGCACAATTAGTGCACTCTGCAGTTTATCAGCCTTTACTTATAAGGTAAATCCACTTGTAAACAGGCCCCAAACCAGCTCACAATCCTTTTATACAAGTTTAACAGTCAAACCACACCCCTCTCACCTGGGCACAATTAGTGCACTCTGCAGTTTATCAGCCTTTACTTGTAAGGTAAATCCACTTGTAAACAGGCCCCAAACCAGCTCACAATCCTTTTATACAAGTTTAACAGTCAAACCACACCCCTCTCACCTGGGCACAATTAGTGCACTCTGCAGTTTATCAGCCTTTACTTGTAAGGTAAATCCACTTGTAAACAGGCCCCAAACCAGCTCACAAACCTTTTTCCCTAGTTTAACAGTAAAGCCACACCCCTCTCACCTAGGCACAATTAGTGCACTCTGCAGTTTATCAGCCTTTCCTTATAAGGTAAATCCACTTGTAAACAGGCCCCAAACCAGCTCACAATCCTTTTATACAAGTTTAACAGTCAAACCACACCCCTCTCACCTGGGCACAATTAGTGCACTCTGCAGTTTATCAGCCTTTACTTGTAAGGTAAATCCACTTGTAAACAGGCCCCAAACCAGCTCACAAACCTTTTTCCCTAGTTTAACAGTAAAGCCACACCCCTCTCACCTAGGCACAATTAGTGCACTCTGCAGTTTATCAGCCTTTACTTGTAAGGTAAATCCACTTGTAAACAGGCCCCAAACCAGCTCACAATCCTTTTATACAAGTTTAACAGTCAAACCACACCCCTCTCACCTGGGCACAATTAGTGCACTCTGCAGTTTATCAGCCTTTACTTGTAAGGTAAATCCACTTGTAAACAGGCCCCAAACCAGCTCACAAACCTTTTTCCCTAGTTTAACAGTAAAGCCACACCCCTCTCACCTAGGCACAATTAGTGCACTCTGCAGTTTATCAGCCTTTACTTATAAGGTAAATCCACTTGTAAACAGGCCCCAAACCAGCTCACAATCCTTTTATACAAGTTTAACAGTCAAACCACACCCCTCTCACCTGGGCACAATTAGTGCACTCTGCAGTTTATCAGCCTTTACTTGTAAGGTAAATCCACTTGTAAACAGGCCCCAAACCAGCTCACAAACCTTTTTCCCTAGTTTAACAGTAAAGCCACACCCCTCTCACCTAGGCACAATTAGTGCACTGTGCAGTTTATCAGCCTTTACTTGGAAGGTAAATCCACTTGTAGAGTCTGGGGGCTTCCACTGCACAGCATGGAAGATTATACGCGTTGCCTTTGTCTGCGTTATTATAAGGTGTGTACTGTTAAGTAGCACTATTCCTATTGGTTTAATCCCTGTTACGTCCACTATTAGGGGACGTGTATATGGCATTGATTTTTGGAACAGGGAAATGGAAAAAGATGCTTGGTTGGTCCTCCCACGTCAAATTTGGAGCACTGCGCGTGCAATCTAAGGTGCCACCACATATGAGTGTCACTGTGCACTGGCAAAAGTTGGCAGAGTAGGCGCTGTAGGCCTCACACACACGCCTGTAGGCAGGCAACTGATATTCAATCAATTACAGTCAAAAAAGTGTTGTTTTATGTCACTGTTCACTACGGTTGCACCAGATATGACGTATCACTGTGCACTGGCAAAAGTTGGCAGAGTAGATGCAATAGGCTTCACACACACGCCTGTAGGCAGGCAATTGCTATTCAATCTATTACAGTCAAAAAAGTGTTGTTTTATGTCACTGAGCACAATATAAGCTGTGAGCCTGACACAGGCAGGCAACTGAAATTAGATTACAGGAAAAAAATGGTTGTTTTCAATGTATGTTACACCACCAGGTATGAGTAGTGAAAATAAGCACAATATAAGCTGTTAGGTGTTAGTCTTTCACACACACACACGCTGGCAGGCAGGCATAGATTACACAAAAAAAATTAGAAAATAAAATAAATCATGTTCAAAGTTTCCTCAATGATAAAGTATAGGGGCGAACCAAAAAGCGCATGTGTACGCCGTTCGCGGCGAACGCGAACATGCGAAAATCGCCGTGAATAGTTCTCCGGCAAACTGTTCGGGACATCACTAATCAAACTGCCAATGTCCGATGAATAATAGAGAAAGCAAGAGAGTTCCAGAAAAACATTTACTTCTGCTTCATAGATTATTCTAAAGCATTTAACTGTGTGGATCACAACAAAATGTGGCAAGTTCTTAAGGAGATGGGAGTACCAGATCATCTCATCCACCTCCTGAGGAATTTGTATCTGGACCAAGAAGCCAAGGTCAGAATCGAACATGGGACAACAGAATGGTTCAAGATAGGAAAAGGTGTGCCACAAGGTTGTATATTGTCACCTTATTTATTCAATTTATACCCAGAGTACATCATGCGTTAAGCAGGCTGGATGAGTCCAAAACCAGAATCAGTATTGCTGAAAAAACATCAACAATCTCAGATACACCAATTATACTACTCTGATGGATGAAAGTGAGGAGAAACTAAAGGACCTATTAATGCAGATAAAAGAAGAAAGTGCAAAAGATGGCCTGCTGCTCAACGTTAAAAAGACAAAGATCATGGCAAACTGCAATATCAGTTCCTGGAAAATAGATGGGAAAGAGGTGGAGGCATTTTATTTTCCTGGGATTCAATATCTCTTCAGATGGTGACTGTAGCCATGAAATTGATTGAAGGCACACAAAGAAGGGGATGACTGAGGCGGAGATGGATAGATGAGATCTGTAACGGAACCCATTCCTGTTTTACCCTGTTTTTTGGTTATTTAATTCTTATGGTTAAAATATGATCACATTGCTATACTGTAGATATGTTGTTTTATGTTCTACAGAATATATTGGCTCAGAATATTACAGCAACTAGGCTAATAGATAATCCTATTACAGAGACTCCTCATAAAATAAGGAAGTCTATTGTATAAAGTGTTTTCATTATGAGACATAAGAACAAAGAGAAGTATAATCTGATCAATGTCTGATTGTATCAAAGTAGCCAGGTAACCTCCGGGGGGTGTTACCACACCTATTGTCTCTCTGTGTATTGTGTGGCCAAATATGGGGGCTGTGTATTGCCTGTGGAAAGAGATGTGTATATATATTTCTGCATAACAAAATAAAGACAGTATTCTTTGACTCCCAATTGAGTGTCGTCCAATATGGGAGATTGGGGCTTGTGAGACTGCAGTGCTTCTTGGATATTTTACCGTATACCAGCGGAGATACTGGACTTCGTGTTCCAACTCGGTTACAAGATCATTGAAGTGATGAACATGAACTTAATAGGGCTCAGAGAGGTGGTGACTGACAGATGTACCTGGCGTGCTGTGGTCCATGGGGTTGCAGAGAGTCGGACACAACTGTACGACTAAACAAAAGAAAAATAGGGCATTGTCAAAGCTTGTAATTTGTTGGATCTGATGATGCAAAAGGGAGGAAACTGATAAGAAAAATAAATTTCTGCCATTTTGTATTTAGTACGCAATGTTGTTAGTACATTAAGTTATTCATCATGAACCTAATAGCCAAAAGAATGTAATCACTTTTTAATAATTGTTTCTTATTTTTTCATTTTTATTTTGGTTCCACTCTTCCCATTTTAACACATTGTTCAGCTTGAATCTCTGTATATGATGCAGAAATTTAAAAACACAGATTTGACATCAAAGAAAAAACAGTTGTCTGATCTATTCTTCCCATTGATATTGGCTTAATAAATCTTCTGTAAGGCTTTAATCACATTTAAGACATTTTTAAATTCCTTTGCTATATTTGTCCCTGCTGCTTCCTGGAAGGGAATTTCATAATCCCCAAGCTCCTACAGTGCACACTTTGGCAATCATGTCTATAGATCTAGGGCAATTTCTGGGGGTGCACCCATGCTAATCTAAGCCTTTGCAGATACCTCATACTTTATAATTACATTAGGATTGTGGAGCTTTCAGAACTTTCCAGTCTAGGTTTTATATTCCATTTCTGTTGTACTGATTGTGTCCAGTTATTTGTTGTTGCTAGAACAAGGCTATATAAGGCTGCAGGGACTGTACAGCAGTGCTCCTTTTAGTCCGAGAAGTGGTGTAGCTAGAGCTTTCGCTTCCCGGTTCTGTCCCTGAATTTGCTCAACTCCCACATTGCCATGTATACATAAATGCATATATGTGTGTGACATCACTTAGGATTCCCTGCGGGAGAGAAGATGCCAGCAGGGTGAGTCTGAGAGGGCCATGCTGAGGAGGGCCAAGAGATGCCAGTCTGGGGGAGCTAAGAGGCGCTGGGGGGGGTCAGGAAGGGCAGAGGATCCAGAGGGGCTGAGCTGGGGGGGGCAAGAGGGACCGGGTGGTCTGAAGCAGGGGATTGAGATTGCTGCCTCAAACAATTGCGCCTGTGGGGATCACCCTCTGGACCCCTTAGCTACACCACTGAGTTCTATAACTAAGTTTATTCTTCAAAGTAATACTTGGTTTATTGTAAAATTCTATATGACTGATTTTTAAAAAAAGGAAACAATTATACATCAAGCTTGATATTTTCAATCATGCTTACCACATTATCAGTCCTATTAATTTGTACCGTAGTCCGTAACGTAGCATGCAAGAGTTACGGCTATGAAATTGGCCCCGTAAAGCAAACCCGCTAATGGCTTGTGGGTTAAGGGTGAGAGAAAAAAACGATGGGATGTTGAAATCTGGATGCTATGAATCAACTGGCGTTCAACCCTGTAACCCACAAATGGAGCCAAAAAGCCAACGGGGACTAGAGAAGACCCGCAAGGGGGTTAAAGTCCTATCTGTAGCACTGTAAATGCAAATATCCACACACTTATATACTTATAATGAAAGGGAAAGTGATGTTAGGTATTAAAAATAATAGCACAACATTCTCAAGCCCGCAAAATCTGCAATATAAAATACATTATTTCATGTTTAATTTCTGTTTTATAACGATCCCGGCAATCAATGGGTTAATACATCGCATGCACGTAAGGCTTCGAAATCTAACCTCCATTTTTCAGTGATGACTTGGCTTTGGCTCTGTCTAAACCCGTAACTACAGGGTTTGACTAATTGATGATGTTTACGGGTGTGCGTCTCCCGCCCGTAATACTGATAAAAATACATTTTTCCTTCTTGAGATGTTTTACTCCTTAGCACATTCATATCTCAGTCAATCATCTTGTATCGATATTGGCATATATTTTGTTTTAGTCACTGGAGGGTTGATTAGCCATTTTATCACTGGTTTATCAAAATGCTATCAATATGACAAAATGTTATATGCCACATTAGCTCAGTCAGAGTAATTTGCTAATAGTTTTTCCACTGATTTTGTTGCACACCTAAACTAGATATTTCCTGAATTATACTCTGGGAGGAGAGGAAGCAACTGATGAAAACTTTATATAAATTCATTATTGTTATTTATTTTATTTTTCTTTACCGTCAGCTGTGAAAAGTAGTTTGCCATTTGCGCACGCACAAATTCTGATGTAAATCTGTCCCTGTTAACACTGCAAACATCATGCAACTTCTTCTAATAACAAACTATTTAGAAAAAATACAGCTATAACATCTTTGACTCTTAGTGTCTACATACTTATATTGTCAGTTTGGAATCCTGATGATACATTACTATTGCTTTAAAAATGTGGATAGCAATTAATATGCTTTATGTGTGCTGCAATGCTAAAATACTTCATTTGCTGAATGCCATAAGTGCCCATTAAGGGCAGCATCGATTCTTGCCAAATGTTGGGACATTAATGGTTTGTGGAAAATTACAGAGGAAAAGTCAGAAATAAATCCTTAACTACTTCTTATGCTGTGACCTGCTCAGCTTTATATGCTTTCACTGCAACTCAGGGTACTTTTAACTTATACATCAGTATTTACTGATGAATGGTTTATTAAGTATTCCTCTCTGAAGAACCACTTATTTTTGCATAATTTGAGGTACATAATGTCGCTACCCCGCAGGATAAATAATTCCTGTTTGTTAGGAACATTTATTTGATTTTTAGTCTTCTAAATGCTTGCCTATTTATTTCACTTACAAAGACTTCATAATTTCCATAATGCAGTATATCAATAAGTCTGCTGTCCTTGACAAAGATAATAACCAAATTGTATTATGATCCATATCTTTATAATCATAGGGCTGAATTTTAACAACGGCCCTAGAGTAGAGTATCATTATAATATTCTGTGCCTGATATGGAAGTGGTTATCTGTACCTTAGCACAATCATTTATCAGTGTTTCTGCTTCATCTGCACTAGTTTATGAGATATATATAAATAAATAAATATATATATATACTGTATGTAGAATCAAGGTATAGGATCTTCAAGGCTATAGTGTTATTATTTTGCATATTACATTATTGTCAACATCAGAAATTGTCAATATAATGATTTTAGAAGAGATAGAGGAAAGCTACATTACTAAATAAAACAATATTTGAATGTATGTTATAATATCTTGAGAGACAAACTGAATTCATTTTACAGAGATAATGTTCTGATTTTAAACTGCAAAATAATTATTAAGAAAAAGCTTTGATGGATGTTGGAAAGAGGAAGGATAAGGAATGAAAGGGACAATTCATTTTCAGTTGAAGAATGTATGAGGAATCCTTGAGGAACAAATTCAAAAGGGTTGGTCTAAGGACACGGTCTGGCCTCCATTTCTGGACAGTTTGCACAGATGCAGAGTCTGTGAGAGTATTTTGAATTTGAAAGGCAATTTAAAGCAGACGGAATTGGATGCTTAATGTAATTTAGCTTTTTATATAAAATGAAGACACAAGGGAACATTGCCCACAGATTACTTTGTTCAACTTGTATTATTCTGTTTGTTCATATTAAGCTTTTTGCCAACTCTGTGTTGTTTGTTTTGTTGTCATATTGCAAATATTTAACTTTGTTTATCTATGAAAAAAACAATCACACAAGCTCTGGCAAAATTAGAAACAAAAGCCTATAAAATATTTGTTAGTATAGATGCTAATTTAGCTTTTAAAATATTTGAAAATAGATGCTAACATAGCTTTGAATGAAATATAATTTACCCATTTATATATAATTAATGAATTCATTTTTTTACTTTACAATGTATTTGATCTATCATCTTAAAATATTATTTGGCTTATTATGTACAATGCAATTTAATGATGTTTTATAACACATAAAGTGACATTATGTGACATTATGATATTATGATGCTATTCACTTAAAATGTGTTCATGTTTTTATGAACCTCAGTGAATGGCTATAATTTTTTAATTTCATGTGTATTTGTGTTATTTGTTTAGCACCGTTAATGCACACGTTAGCGTAAAAAGGTAAGTGCATATGCAAATAAGGATACCAACAAGTTTCTACAAAATCATTTAATAACATAGGCCCCCATGCTAATCAAGCGGTGTAAGTTGCGGTATATCCTATAATTGGCTGCAGGAGATGTATGTTAATCTTTTCACTCGCAATATTACGGCTCTTAGCAAAGCTTTTTTCTGTTTTTTTTTATACTTTAATAGTTGGAATTCATTAATTAATATCTTATGAAGTAAGAGTCAGGTTTGGATGACATGATTCCAAAATGCCCCTTCCAGCAGGAATTGGATAGAGAAATATTCAATGAGTAATATAGGATTCAGAATTTAATTCAGTACTTTTGGTATTCATCCAAAAAACAACACACATAATTAAAATCAAAGATAAGTGATAGCTGATACACATTACATGCAAAGAAGCACATTATACTATTATTGACAGTTCATAACACTGTTGTTCAAATAATAAGTGATTAAATAAATCAGGCCAAGAAAGAAGATTAATCGAAGCTGATCTTAAGTTCCCTGTAGTTCTGGGTTATAATCAAACCAAACCTGGATATTTCTTTTCTAACAACTACATTCAAACTCTAACCTCTGCTATAACATTTAACAACATATCAATTCTATGCTAGCTAATTCACTGCATCTGAACTTATCACGTGAATCAATATTACCAGTAGAAATATAAAGTGTGAATATAAATCTCTAACGTGAATATAAAATTAAATACATGAGATATTTATATTCACACATTTATTGAATCCAATAAAAGGTTTTAAAAGAGATTTTGGTTACTTTTCAGAAAATATTTGTAAAGTTTGCTCAATGTGATAGCGGTAACACACGATGAGAGAGTGTTTGCTTTACTAAATATTTATCAGTAGGAATATATTTACAGTATGTATTATGCTTTGTCTATTTTTTCAAAAACACGTTTTATTTAATCACAAAATAAAAATCTTTCTTGACATTCTCACAAAGAAAATATCCAAATCAGGAAGCAAATAAAGAAAAAAAGGAAACATACAATAATTCACCTTTGTACGTTTTTTTATATTTTGACCTCATATATATTAACCCTTAATTTACAACACACATAATTACTGATATCACATAATTCACACACATAGATTAATAGGGTCGATGGGGTTCTGGCCCCAGGGAGAGAAAAGGGTGTCCAGGAAACCCAGGCATAGTTGGGAGGGCAAGAGGCTGTGGCAAAATACAGGGCCCCCAATTATAGCCCAGAGGGGATGGACGTCCTCCTCAGGGAAATCTGTGCCGCTATTGGATCATACATGGTGGAAAAGATGTGAGGCCTAGCCAGAAGAAATAGTTTCAGCTGTTGCGGCATTAGGGGTTGCAAATACGGACGTAAAGTCTGTCAAACACAAATATGACGACAGCCGGCTGAAGGTGAAGATGGCTGACGAGGCAAGAGCCGCACGTGCAACTGGTAGTGGGCCACCAGCCAATATCACTTATTGTAGATGAAAGCAGACCCTGAAGGAGTGGATTGAGCCAGTAGCACTAGAGGGCCTACCAGGACAGGTGGATACGGGTGTGCCAAGAACCATGTCTCAGCTGCATATTAACAAAACATTGCTGGAAACATGTCACAGATTGGTCAGTCTCACATACTGCACAGCACATCCAGCAGAGCACTTGTCTGATGCACATGCAGATGGCACACCGAACCTGCAGTACACATATTCATATGAGCCATGAGCCACAATGCTCATTATGCAGGCCGTGGTTCATCTATGTAACACAAGCACCACAGTCAATCACAGGTGACCATAATATCAAGTATATGGAAACACATAGCTGTCAATTGTGTAAGGAAAGCAACTTTCTTCCATTTCAGTACCAAGGAGGGTAAGGCCGACCACAGAGCGACAGGTGGAGGCTCCACCGGAGGTGGGAGTGGTTGACAAAGAAAGCCAGGACATTCCAGAGGGCCTGGGACCATCCACGCAAGCTGACCATTCACGTTCACCGTCATATCAGGAGTGGGAATCACTGCATGGGCCCTCAACAGCATCATCCAGCCATGCACAGCTGTTCCAGCCCCTTCCATCGACCATGTCCTGGCCCCAGCCATCATCCCAGCTGCCACCTGCTACAACAATATTGCAGCCATGGCAGGCCACAACCACTCCCACATAATGGGATCCCCCAACATCGCCTCACACAATGGGGTCCCCCAACACAGCCTCCCACACAATGGACTCCCCCAACATGGCCTCCCATACAATGGGCTTCCCCAACATGGCTCAATACCCCAGACTCCTGCTGAAACCTCAGGCCTTGCTGTCTTCACCTTGGTCCTTGCTGCAGTCACCTCGGGCCCTGCTGCCAACACCTCCAGCCCTGCTGCCGTCACCTTGGGTCCTGCTGCTGACACCTCCTTTCTTGCTGCCATCACCTCCAACCCTGCTGCAATCACCTCCAGCCCTGCTTCCATCACCTATGGCCCCAATGCCGTCACTTCTGGCCCTAATGCCGTCAACATCAGCCACAAGGCTGTCAACACCACTACCCCTGACATTGAGGGACATCATGGCCCTTAACACCAGGGAGGACATGGCACACACGAAACAATGGACTGAGAGGCTCCGGTTGCTCAGAAGGCAGTGTCGGCTCACACACACCTTCCTGGAGAGCCCCATATCGCTCCATTCTGAGGTGAAGAGGCACAACTGAAGGATGGAGAGATATGAGGAATGGGTGATTCGGGACAGACAGCAACTCATCCAATTAGCCGAACACAAGCACATACCACTCCAGCCTTCGATTGCACAACTGCAACCCGAGACCTCGGCCTCCTCATCTCAGACCCCACCACAATCTTAGCCTGATCTCCAGCCACCCAACGTAGTGGCACCCCATGCTCCTACAACACAAGACTTGGAAGATTGAAATGGCGCAAGGGCACGGAAGGTGGGGGCCCAGTGCTGCATAAGAGGAGGTCATAAGACCATCCACAAAGTTCTCCTCTTGATTACTCCTCACTGAATACTAATTGGTATGTCTGGTTATGTTTAACATTTTAACAATTGATGTTCAAAGTGGATTGACTTTGAGATGAGGTGTTGTAGTTAATCAGAATATTGTTATGATTGATATCTTGTTCTTGTCTCTGTAGGTGTTAATAGCCAAATCTCACGACCATGAAGGCATGTTCTTCATCTTTGAGCAGTACAATATCATCATGTGAGTGAACACTGCAGATGGATCTGAAATGCAATATATGACTACATATCTCCTCACTAAGGAACATGACTGGTGTGAGTTTCAATTATAATGAATAGTGTCCCGGCTTTAGAGTTGCACAGTCCCATTAGGATCTGCTAATCCAAACCAGTAGTTATTCATGCGTTTTTGTAGCATTTCATTCCGTTAACAGTATGAAAGTGGATTAATGTATGTTCAGTCATCCACAAACAAAATTGATAATTTCTTTGGTTTGACATCAGGATCAATGTGCATGTGTTTTGGGGTAATGTAAACAGTGTAATCTGTCTGGCTTTGGTACCACCCATATGATATCAGCATGGCACAACCATTACTCTTTGCTGAAAGATTGTGTTCACAGTGAAGCATGCCTTGTTGTAGTACACATCCTCAACATATTCCGGGAAAGCTGATTGAACTGGACAGAATCAATATCGTTATCTCTGCTCGTAGATGATGTTCATGTTAATTGGTATATTGTAGTGTCCGGAGCAAAAACAATGTACTATAATAACAGCTTTTGATTATTCTAACACCTCCTCTTTATGTTTTCCAGATTCCTATCATCTATTTAGGAATCATCATTAATGTATGAACACACATTGTGTGTGGAATAGATTAGTATCACATGATACATGATTTCTAGCATGTTTAATATAGCAGATGAAGAACATATGGTTGCTGTATGCGCATTAATTGTTATTTCTATGAAATGGAGTGTTACATGATGTTCCTATGTCACATCCGATTATGGTTACTGTGGTGTCCTGACCACATGTGAACCTAGTAGATGCTATGCTTTATCCGTATGATGTTGTCTAACAGTTAACCCTTTAGGTGTCCTTTGATTGCCCACAGCCTCTTGCCCTTCTAGTATCCACCCACATCACATCCATGATATTAATGCACAGTCTTGTCCATTGCTGATTGTGCTCTGTGTATGAAATAAAGCTTTGTTATACCGTTCTCACCATGTCAGTGTGTTTTCAATGGTTGTGGTTATGGGACATCCACATACATCCCATTTGTGTGACATTCATATATATGTAAACTAATGAACACTAGTTACTATGCAACAGATTAATGCATATAATAATAATAATAATAATAATAATATGATTATAAGATATCATATATGATAATAACGGGTTAATTCACATGACAGGTCAAATTTGTGATAGTGTGGAGTATCAACATTACCCTGAAGGCCTTATTAGAATATGACAGGTGATATAGTGAATTGATTGATAGCAAAACACTTAATAAGAGGTCATTAAATGACACATGGCCACCAGCAATGGTGTGGGATTTTCCAGGATGTCCGTAGTGGAGATTGTCCCTAGAGGGCATTAATATACGTCCTATGAAGATATTTTAAAGATGTCTATATCAAAGTCACATTCCTAGTGTCCTTATAGGCACACTCAAAGATATCTGACCAGTTATCTGACTCTGTCTCAATTCCAAGATTAATTTTATTGTTTGCTGAATAATACCGGTATATATGGCCAAGATAACTCAGTTACGGTTTGGGCAGCTTTTCCTAGTATGGTAACCATAACATATTCAATGTTCTGAACTCAACAGAGAATACAGATAATGCTTAATCTGCAAGAATTGAAACACTTCATTGTTTGGCAAAAAAGCAACTCAGAGCTCTCCAGAATTGTACCCTCTTTGAGAAAATGTACAATGCTGACTATGCTGTGTAATATCCACCATCAAAATGCATTTTCTTCTCTTCCTGGTTGAAAGTTCATATTCTGGAAAATTGGTGCCATCAGAGAATTTTTTATGATTTGTCTATTTTGAACATTTATTGTTAGTTTTAACACTAGTTGTAACACTAATTATGTACTTGGGTACTGAAATATAGCAAACAGTGCTAAAGTGTGAATGTTGCAAAAACATCCTGGCATCCTCTTGATTAAAATGTTAAAGTATGTAAATACAAAATACAAATGATTTCTGTCAGCTTGATTTTTTCAGCTTAATACAACACGTATTTTACCACAGGGCTCAGTTAAGATGTTAATTGCAGCTGTGGCATTGAATATTGTATTTAATAAATACTGTCAGAACAAACCAGAATTAAAATTGATAATTGTACAGTAAATAAAAAAAAAACTACCAACGGTGCTAAAGGTTGTTTCTGCTTGTCAGAGCAATACAAAAAATTTGTGCAAAAGATGACACAAGCACATCCATAAGCATATAAAATATGTATTTACTCACACATGTCAAAATAAGATTTTATACGCAACCACAGGAAATGTTGGCTGTTGCTTGGTTCTCATCTTTCTGAGACATATTACCGTACATACATTTTAAGCAAGCAATGTACTGTGCTATAACCAGATGTCCACCTGTTATGCACATGTGCTGAAAATGCATAAATTGAAGTTTTCCTTCAATTCAAATTATCATAATAAATCCCAGAATAATTTTTTGGCAGAGAAAATGGTTAAAAAAGGTAATGTCTTATTGGAAATATGTCAATAAGTAAGCAGTAGAGCCTCTGAAAAGGAATATATTTAGGTTCTGAGAATCATTCTGATGATCCCACACATATTAATTACTACCCCTCTTTTTTCCATTTCTTTACCCATTGTCAGATAAACATATGTATAAAAGCATGCATGTGTGTATTTATATTTATCTTATCTCATATTGTTACTTTACAGAAAGGATAGATAAGTACAACGTGCTACCCCAAGCATTAATAAACCCAAATGTTTTAAGTAGACAGAATGGGCAAACATCAGGGGCCTTTCAGTTTTTATCTGTTGCCAAAACTATGTTTCTGTATAGAAGGACTGCACTGGCAAATCGAGGTAGCCTGATGACATGTTTTACTAGGCATGGGTCTTGTCTGAAAATCCAAAGGCTAGGCAGTAAATGTTTTGCATTAGATGAAGTAAGTTATAGCACCAATATAAAATGGCCAAAATGCATATCATCAGTCTGCTGTCTCACGTCGATGAATAGTTGCCTTATAACTGCTGTACAGAGAACTATTTAAATGACTGCCCGTGGCAGAGCCTTCAGTGGCAGTATAGGAACAGTATAAGTATACAGTGGAAAGTAAGCCAGCTTCCAGCTAGGAACCATATTAGCTCCATACTTATTTTCAGGGAAACTGGTTTACTCAATAAGAAGGGTAAT
Organism: Discoglossus pictus; assembly: GCA_027410445.1. Classification (NCBI taxonomy): domain Eukaryota; kingdom Metazoa; phylum Chordata; class Amphibia; order Anura; family Alytidae; genus Discoglossus; species Discoglossus pictus. The sequence continues at coordinate 388,033,114 of CM050166.1, read as the reverse complement.
GTACTGCAACAGAGTTTAAAGCACTTTTACCATTACTTGTGTTGACACTTAACTGCTATGCTCCATATATTTGCCTCTAAGAAGCTCTGGCATGCAAAGCACGGTCATATTGATGTTTCAGTACTGGGTTCACTACTTTAAAACAAGTAAATAACAATGTATCTTTAAATGTTGTATTCATTTTTTACTTGCCAACCACTTAATAGGTAAATAAAGAAGTTCCAAGTTAGCTGTTGTTATGCACTTTTATTATTATTGTTATCATTATTATATTTTATTTATAAAGCACTTACATATTGTGCAGCTTTTTGTACAGGGCTTACAAAGAATAACTAAGACAAATATGTAAACATATATTTTTGGAAAAATCTTTATTAATCTATAGTTAAGGTGAGGAAACCTAATGGGCCATTTACCTCCCTGTAAGTGTTTTTCATGGTGTGAAAGAGCACAAGATTTTATATTAAAATTATATATATATAATAAAGTTTTAAGTCTGTTTACAAAGACAGTCTGTCCTGCAACCAACTGTTTCATGGTTGATAACACACACCACAACCACTCAGTGAGAACTGTGATTGATAGCAGTTTTTCCTGAACTCAGGAATATACATTAAAGATAACCCACAACTTACCTGTTTAGGTGATTCCAGCATGCCATGCTGTGCAAGGATTGATTTATTGAGGGTTAACTATTTTTTTTTTCTTTTGCTCACTACACGGAACTGAAGCTGCACGTCTTGGAGTGACTCATGTAAAAAAAGATATTACTTTATTGAATTCTTAGCGAAAAATGCACATATTTAAAAAATGCAAAAAGTATTTCAACATGTTATTAGGAGATCTTTACTGTGGTCAAAATTGTGCTGAATTCAGTGGCCCTTTAAGGCTGGAAAAACACATGAATTTGTGAAGTTAAAGTTGCATACCACCATAATGTCCCACCCTACACCATTTATGACATCACAAATGATGCATATAACTACATCACCTCTGACATCCCTTATGAAATTACATGTACTATGACATGTCATGTATTCTGGGTATAGGTTGTATAAATAGGGTGATCTTGAACCATTTGGTTGTTCCATGTTCAATTCTGAGTGCGGCTTCTTACACATACAGACTCCTCAGAAAGAGATGTACTAGCCACTGATGGACTGTTTGTCAAGTGCCTAGTACTTCAGGTAACAACAGAAACATTTATTCATGAGCTGAGGGGGCAAACTTTGCAGGGGTTGCTTGGAACATTTGAATGAGTGAAAACATAGCTTTTAAAAACTTGTTAATATATTATGTTTAGATAGTGTAACAAATGTGTACCTTATTAATTAATTTACTATATTATTATTCAAAATATTGATTATGATTATAAAAAAATATTATTCTATCTCACCCTATGAGACTGTAAGTGTGAAGAAAAGATCCACACTTTCCTACAATTCACAATTTATTAAATGAGGCTACACATACATTAATATATTTTATACACAAATATCATAATACTAGAAAAAACATCTCTTCAATTAACAGAAAGACATTCTATAATTACAAATCCTATGTGTGTTTGTGACGCTATGTCTGTGTCTGTGTGTGAATATACAAAACCCTCCTCCAGATAGCAGGAACAAGAGAGAAAAGATGTTCAAGGAAGAGAGTGTTTAAAAGATTATTTGTAGGCTTCCAGTTTACTCTTTTATGCATGTAGTTCAACCCCACCCCTGATACTCAATCCTCTTTCACCTCTGTTTTTTTAGGGTCACATGTCCTAAAACAAAGAGATTCATCCACATGGCATTTAAACCAGATCTATAGCATAGGCTATCTGCCCTCGGTGTAGTGAGTAACTTGATGTTTCTTTGTGACCTTAATATTATACTGATTAGATATTCCCCCTTCATGTGGCTACACCAGCAACTGCACTGTTTTTTTTTTTTGTTTTTTTTTCCATTTATTTTCGATAAAAAATCAAAAAACATATATTCCACAGATACAATATCTGACACACAAGTCAGTAAGTGTCAATAAAACATTTATCTTGAAAACAGAAACAAACAAGAATGTTTGAAATAAAATCACCACATAAACAAAACATATACCTCCAGCATGAGAAGAGCACCTGACAGGGAGAGGAGAGATCCACCCAGAGTCATAGTCCAAACACAGAAGAGAAAGAAAAAACAAACCTATTAAGTTTGAATTTTCGTTATTGATGGAGATTTTTTTTTCCATAGGGCCTATTTAGTTTTTATCTTTGGACCTATCTTTTAGAATGTCCACATTCTAAAAGATAAACATATTCCAGTCTTTCTATAAGTTCCGACCAGGATGGGCATACTTTCTTTTTTGAACTGGAAACTACAAGTTTTTTTAATTCCATAAGGAAAAGTAAAACCATTCCTTTAACTGACCCTGAGAGACCTTCTGGGAAAAAGTGTAATATCACTATTTCTGGTACCGGGGTTATTGTAATTTCATATAACTTAGATAGATTATTGAAACTCTCAAACCAAAAATTCTGTATAAGCGGGCAACTCCACCACATGTGGAAGTGTGTACCAATCTGCCCACAACCTCTCCAAATTTTCTTTTGTTCTTCTGATTTATTCAACTGTCCCAGTTTCAATGGGGTTATGTACCACCTATTAATGATCTTAGACTGAATTTCCCTATAAGTACCATTTTTAATGAATCTAGCCATTAGAGAAAAGGCTGAATGACATTTTTCAATAGGTCAAGAATATCCTAGATAATTTTCCCATAACCCCCAGTTGAAGGGTTTCTCAAATTGATATTGTTTCTTGATAATTTTGTAATACTTAGCCACAAGGTGCTTTTTATCTTTAGAAGAGATTAATATTTCTAAGTCAGTCAGCTCCCTCATCTCCTCCATATAAAAGGGTGATGATACCAATAACTTTTGTATTTTAATATATTCTAACCAATCATTCATAGAAATTGAATAAATATTAATTAGTTCTTGAAACTCCAATCATTTCTTGTCTCCACACATGTCTTTCAGACAGAGGGCTCCCTTTCTAACTAACAAAATAAGCAACCTTGAGTCAAATAATTTGGCCAATGAGGCCAAAGGCATGATGGGACTAGGCATAAGAGAGAAACAAGCATTACATTTACACCCCCACCTATGATTTTTTAATGTAGGGCATACTCGCAATCTTCTATCCTTAATCTCCCCCTCTGTTAGAAAGAGTAAAAGATTTAAATCCCCAGATTCCAAATCAAAATTCTCAATTTGAAACCAATTAAATAAATCAGACATTTGTATAGCTTGTTGATAATTTTTAATCATCGGATATCCAACCCCTCCCCGTCCAAAGTCCCATATCATATAGACTTTCTTTATCCTAATTATTTTATAGTTGTGAATATATTTATCAATTAGGATCTGAAATGTATTGATAATATGTGCTGGAACCCATAGCGGGAAGCTACGTAACAAATAAGTGATTTTTAAGAGAATGCACATCTTTACTGCCTCTATTCGCCCAGACCAAGACAATATTGTTTCCCCAATCTTGAAGTGTTTGTTTTATCTTTATATAAAGTTGTTTCAAATTCTGCACAATAACTTGTTTTAAATTAACATATATATCAATACCCAAATGCTGAATCTTATTCTGCCACTTATACTGATATTTACCCTTCAAACCCTCTATTTCAGCCAAAGATAAATTAATAGACAAAGCTTCAGATTTCAAGATATTGATTTTATAATTGGATATTACACTAAAATCTTCAATAATTTTGTGGAGGAAACCCAAAGAACTAAGCGGATTCTCCACTGATATTACCATGTCATCTGCAAAGAGAGATGTTTTATGTATACTTGAGCCTATCCTAATACCTTTGATGTTATCTGAACTTCTAATTGATTGTACCAATGGTTCAATCAATAAGGCGAATAAAACTGGGGAAAGCGGGAACACCTGCCGAGTTCCATTTGAAATGGGGAATCTCTCTGAGAGGAAACCTAGGCCCCTGACAGAGGCAGGTGGAGACCCATACAATGCTCCAATGGCTTTAAGGCCAAAGTCTGCCAAGCCAAACTTCTCCAACGTTAATTCCATGTATCTCCATTCGAATCTGTCAAAGGCTTTCTCTGCATCCAATGAAACAAACACTGCCGGGGTACCCTTCTTATTAAGATACGTGATCAAATGTAATAATCTTCTAATATTTGAAGTTCCCTGTCTCTCCACTATAAAACCTGTTTGGTCTATTTCGATTAATGAGTTAATTATTTTATTCAGTCTCAAAGCTAATATCTTTGAGTAGATTTTTATATCATTATTCAATAAGGATATAGGTCTGAAATTTTTACATTCTGGTATTTCAGAGTTTGTCTTTGGGATGTTCACTATGACAGCTTCTAGCATTTCGCCAGGAGCTCTCCCTTCATTCTTTATCTCATTGAACTTATTCACCAATTCCCTCACTATTTCTTTATGAAACATTTTATAATATTGATTATTAAAGCCATCCGGACCAGGTGATGAGTCAGTCTTCAGATTACTAAGTACCCTCTCTAATTCCTCTTCAGTTATTTCAGTCATTTAACAATTCTGGATCTTCTATAGGTAATTTAGGAAGGTTCATTTTTGCTAAAAAATTTCAGATTTTTTTCTCTATTCTTTATTCGCTTCTAAATTGTATAATGCAGAATAATATTCTTTAAAAATGTGTAATATTTTCTCTGGGTTTGATATGATTTTATCCCCATATTTAATTTTCTTCAGGCGTTTATTTATATTACCTAGCTTAGTCTTATATGCCCGCTTTATTCCCCCAAAAATAAGATCTCTGTAAGAATTTCAATCTTGAATCATCCGCTTTTTTTTGTTATATTTTTTTGATTGGGGACTGTATTCCCTTCATCTCCTCAAGAATATTTGTATCAAGATTACACTTATGTTTTCTATCCAATTTAGCCAAATCTATATACATCTCCCTCAATATTTTAACAATTGTGATTTTGCTTTTATCAGAATCCCTATAATGTAGGCCTTATGAGCTAACCACAGGGTTACACTGGAGTTAACTGAATTTCTGTTCTCTTAGGAAAATTGATTAATTTCTTTTTTAATGTTATTACTTAAATGTTCAACTTTAAGAATGTGAGAATCTAGTCTCCATGGGGAATATTTCTTACTTCTAAGGTCTCCTTTCCAACTGATCGATACCATACCATGGTCTGATCTTAAGATCAGTTTAATGTCTGCATGATCTAGATATTTAAAACTCAATTTATTGGAAAAAAACTGGCATAGGAAGCAAATCTATGCAAATAGTGTGTGTAGTCCCTGTCTCCCGGATGTAAGGACCTCCAAGTATCAAAAATATTATACCTACTAATTAATTCATAAAATTGTTTAGCTTTACGGGTAAGAGCAGGATCAATTCAAGAATCTTTGGGAAGTTTCTTATCTTCCACTGGATTCAAACAAATATTAAAGTCGCAACAAACAGTAAGAAAACCTGAAAAATATTTAAAAATTTCACTTGTTCTTTATTGGGCGCATATATATTCAATATGGTATGTTTTACACTGTTGATCCAACCTGACCATAGTGTGAATCTACCTTCACTATCTAAATCAAGCAGTTCTTCTTTTAGGTTTAGTTCACTACTAAAAAAAAATGCTATTCCTCTAGTTTTCCTTCTGAACATGGAAGATCCGCCACACACATAGTGCGTGTCGTTTATTGAAGGTGCCTTATCCCTAGCCCAATGGGTCTCCTGTAGGCATATAATATCCGCTTTTTCTGCTTTACACATATTAAAAAAGGTACGTCTTTTCCCTGGTACATTCAGACCCTGTGTGTTTTGACTAATCGGTTTAAGCGAATCCAGGGTCTAAATGCCCTGCAAAGTTGCCCTCCTCTCGACTCCCCCCACCTCTCCCCATGCTGGTTACAAACAGAAAAACCTTCATAACGAACATAATCACACACAAAAAATACACACACACAAAACCACCCTCCTTGCCCGGCCTGTCCAACTTCAAAAAATTAGACAACATGCCTAGCCATTCCGGTGCGAATTCCAACTTGAACATGGCAATGAAAATCCAGCAGAGAATATTAATCTTTTTTCCATTTCCTTACCCTATCTTTCCTACATTCCTTTTTCTTTAAATTCCCCATTACCCTCCTTAAAATATGTAGTTTGGGTATACAAATATAAATATAGTTTAATTTCCCACTCTTATTCTGAAGTATGAAGATGCTATATAATAGTTAATAGAAAAACAGGGCTTTTTTAAAACATTAAAAGGATGTTCCTTAATAGCCCTACCCCTACCCAAAGTAGGAGAGAGGGAAAGAGAGAGAGAGAAAAAAAACCTGTCTACATAAGCCCCTTCCCAGACCCACAACAAAATCAATTTATTAAGTGAGCCACATTAGTCATTACCACATATAAATAATTTCATACCTTTAAACTTTAAATTTAATAAAGACAATTTGTGATTCATATCCAATTAATTAAATATTATTACTAAACTAACTATAAAGTACCTCAAGGGTATGATTTGAATAAGAAATCTATTAGCTCAGTCTCATCACTTTCATAATAATATTATTAACAAAATCGTGATTAGCTCCTTCCATAATATTGAATGAGTATATTAAAGTGCACTGTGCAACAAAGTGCAATATATAATAAAAAAAAAAAGGAAAACCCCTTTTAATCCACAGCAAAACCCCCTTATTGTATGATCCACATTAGTCATTACCACATATAAATAATTTCAAACCTATAAGCTTAAAATTTAGTAAAGACAATTTGGGATTCATTTCCAATTAATTAATTGTTGTAACTAAACTAACTAAAAAAAAACCTCAAAAATATAATGTGAGTAAAAATCTTTTATCTCAATCTTATCATTTTCCTAATATATTTTCTAACTAAAACATACTAAACTCGATCCATAGTATTAAATATATGTGCCAAATTTATAATTCAATTTATAATTCAAATAATAATATGCCACCAAGTCTTTTCCTCCCTTTTTTTTCCCCTTTTTCTCTCTCCCTTCCGCTTTACTCCTTACAAGTCTAGTCCAATCCTCCCTATGAAACACCCAGATCTTTTATAAATATTTCCCCTTCCAAGCCTGAGGTAATGGGAATTTTTTTACTAATATTATTAACAAAATCGTGCTCAGCGCCTTCCATAATATTGAATGAGCGTATTAAAGTGCACTGTGCAACAAAGTGCAATATATAATAAAAAAAAAGGAAAACCCCTTCCAATCCACAGCAAAACCCCCTTATTGTATGATCCACATTAGTCATTACCACATATAAATAATTTCAAACCTATAGGCTTAAAATTTAGTAAAGACAATTTGGGATTAATTTCCAATTAATTAATTGTTGTAACTAAACTAACTAAAAAAAAACCTCAAAAATATAATGTGAGTAAAAATCAGGTAATGGGAATTTTTTTACCATCTTTTAAAATTATCAATTTTGTTGGAAATCCCCATCTGTATCTAAGATTCCTTGCTCTTAGCTCTTTTGTAATTTCTATGAACTCTTTTGAGCAAGGTTTCCCTAGACAGATCTGCAAATATCTTTAAGTTATCATAGGAAGGATTGAAAACTTTTAACTCAAAGGACTTTCTCAGCAAAGCTTCCTTGTAAGAAAAGTAATGGAGTTTAACAATTACATCCCTTGGTAGTTCTCTCATAATACCTGAGATAACCGATACTCTGTGAATTCTATCAATCATATGCTCCTTTAAAAATTGAGAGGAAACCACGGAAGAGAAAAATGAGTTTATATATTCAGACAATTCTTTATAGCCATTTTTTTCTGGGATACCCCTAATTCTTACGTTACACCTTCTTGAGTTGTCCTCTAGGTTGTTTAGATTATGTTTAACTAGCCTGAGCTCCTCTTTCATACTTTTTATTTCAAATTAAGTGTTTTGTTGCTCTACATCAAAAGTTGTTAATTTATTTTCCAAAATTTATATTTTTTTCAGAAGCTCAGTAATAGCAGCCGTATTCTTTGCTATTTCTGCCATAAGGTCTGAAATCAGAGTAGTTCTAAAATCAGCTAATAGTTTTTTCATAGTTTTAACAGATAGAGTATCTTCATCTTGCTAAAACAATTTTAAACCTTTACGGAATTCTATATTTGTTAGTTACAACATGTCCTATACTATATCTAGTCTCAGCTGACACTCATATCTTCTAAACAAAAGATAGAGAGCTATTCCAATTTACCTGTAAGTCTAAATATATATATATATACACCCTTTACAAAAATAAGAGTTGTTTGGTGCTTTCACATATACAACTAACAAGAAAGAACCATATGCTAAAAGTCTATAAAAATTATCTTGTCTTGTTAGAAAAAAAACAAAAAAAAACTGTAGAACCAAGTTCTAGGTCCTCTGAGATCTTCTACTTTCTTGTTGCAGAAATAGTTCCTTAGCGTTTATTTACATTAGTTGGTCACTCTTGTTTAATTGTAGAAAAAAGAAAAGGAATATAGCCAGAAACACACTTAAAAGTTCAGTTATATAGGCCTCTGCTCTGGTTAGATGCAGTTTCACTGGTCTCCCAATGGGTAACCATGAGCTCAGCTGTTTCCCCCAGCTTCCATCCCCAGTATGCCAAAAAAAAGCTGAAGAAAAAGACTCACCCCAGCTCTTCTAGGCTTCTCAGTTTAATAAGAATAATATTTTTATCCATTTAGGCTTGCCTCTTCTCCGGGTACTTAGACAATTCTCCTCCTATCTCAACAAGGAGACAGAGATCCAAGAGGGACCATACGACTGCTCAACCCCTCTCTGCTTGCTCCTTTTCACTTTACCCTTAGTGTTAGGTGTTGACAAACGCGTGTGTCAGATATTGCCCAGCTCAGGGCAGATTTATGTGGTCTCCTAGCCGCTTCTTCAGGGCCTAAGCTGGGCGGGACTCCGGGAACTCTAGGCTGCTGGTCCTCGGTATCAGAGGGGCAGTACTAGCTTGCACTTTGCTCCAGGATGCTAGGGGCTCACCTAGGGTCCAGTGCCCCTCCAGATGCTGGGCGCTATATGCAGCAACTCCACCCAGGGATACACTGCCTCACTCAGCCTCTCATCCAAACCTCTGATGCGGGACGCTGCATGGTTCAGCCTTTTGACCTCCCATGCTGCCTGTCCTGGAGCTCACCAGGTCAGGTAGGAGGAACTTTATGTAGCAGGCTAGTAGGATAAGGAAAGCTGTGTGTTGAAGGCAATCTCAGCTAAATTTGCAGCATTGCCACTGCCCTGCTAGCAGTGCATTCTAGCGTTTCCTGGGCGTGTTCCAGAATGACCATTAAGTAACCAGGAACTGCACTTATGCACAGTATTTCACAAAAGTGAGTACACCCCTCACAATTTTGTCAATATTTTACAATATCTTTTCATGTGAAAACAATGAAGAAATGACACTAGGATACAATGAAAAGTAGTAAGTGTACAGCCTGTATACCAGTGTAAATTTGCTGTCACCTCAAAATAACTCAACACAGAGCCATTAATGTCTAAACCGTTGGCAACAAAAGTGAGTATACCCCCAATTTGAAATGTCCAAATTGGGCCCAAAATGTCAATATTTTGTGTGACCACCATTATTTTCCAGTACTGCCTTAACCCTCATAGGCATGGAGTTCACCAGAGCTTCCCAGGTTGCCACTGGTGTCCTCTTCCACTCTTCCATGATGACATCACAGAGCAGGTGGATGTTAGAGACCTTGCACTCCTTAGATACACACTGTGCTCTTCATGCACCCCCTGCTTCTGTATCTGCTTCTCTCGGTTGCCATGGTTTCCCTTCTCAGGCTGTATGTTTAGCTAACATATTCACATGTGCATATCCTAGTGAATGTTCATCTGTGGATTTTTTGTGTGCCTTGATTTTAAGGATATCTACCTGTGGTGGGTGCTGTGTTTCCCAGTCAACCCTTTTTCTCAAAGCCATTACATGTGACAAAGGTATTCCTGCTGAATCCACCATTCCCATTAAATCCCATAATGGTAAGTACTCTGTCAGTGACCTAGTAACATAGATACTGTCACTGTAAATACAAGTAGGTTGTGTTTCAAACCTGTGACATACAATGGAAATTACTTCTAGTTCTGCTCTCTGGGCTGAAAAGGAAAGTGGCAACATAATCTTAACTGCCAATTGCATAGAAGGGAACGATATTGCAAACCCAGTATGCAATCTGCCATCCTTCCCAAATCTTGATCCATCCATATAGATGTGTAGATCTTGGGAAAAGGTTTTGCTCTTGAACAATTTAGAGGGTGACTCTCTGTGAATGTGTTTCTCTGTACAATCATGTGGTTCTCCCTGAATGTACATGACCTGTGGCACAATATGTTTTGCATTATGCTGTACAGTTATGTCATGGTGTTGTTAATCTGTCAGCCACCCGGAGAGGCATTGAGTTGAGACTCCACTTAGGGATTTCTCAAACAAGAATTTCAGTGGTGTATGAGGTGTTTGGAGAATCAGCTTCCTAAATAACAATATGTGCTCCGTAGCTTGAACGAACTGATCAATTTATTCCCAGCATCATATCCTTTCTCTACTGGAATTAGGAATCTGGAAAAATGATCTATAGACTTTCATTTTCCAGCCTTCTCCTGTAGTGGAACTGCTGAAGAAATCAAAGTGACAGTAGTATATTTTTGGAGCTTCACCGTCTTCAGTGGCAAGAGCTGGAGCTGATACTAAACCTTCCTTTAACACCTTGAATGAGTCCTGTTTACAAGTGGATTTTCCTTTACAGATAAAGGCTGATAAATTGCAGAGTGCACTAATTGTGACCAGATAAAGGCTGATAAATTGCAGAGTGCACTAATTGTGCCCAGGTGAGAGGGGTGTGGCTTGACTGTTTAACATACTATAAAAGGTTTGTGAGCTGTTTTGGGGTCTGTTTACAAGTGGATTTTCCTTTACAGATAAAGGCTGATAAATTGCAGAGTGCACTAATTGTGCCCAGGTGAGAGGGGTGTGGCTTGACTGTTTAACTAGTATAAAAGGTTTGTGAGCTGTTTTGGGGCCTGTTTACAAGTGGATTTTCCTTTACAGATAAAGGCTGATAAATTGCAGAGTGCACTAATTGTGCCCAGGTGAGAGGGGTGTGGCTTGACTGTTTAACATACTATAAAAGGTTTGTGAGCTGTTTTGGGGACTGTTCACAAGTGGATTTTCCTTTACAGATAAATGCTGATAAATTGCAGAGTGCACTAATTGTGCCCAGGTGAGAGGGGTGTGGCTTGACTGTTTAACCAGTATAAAAGGTTTGTGGGATGTTTTGTGGCCTGTTTACAAGTGGATTTTCCTTTACAGATAAAGGCTGATAAATTGCAGAGTGCACTAATTGTGCCCAGGTGAGAAGGCAGAAGTTAGTATAAACGGGGAAGGGCGAACTTGTGAGCTTGCGAACATTTTCGGTATCAGGTGCAGTTCTAGTGAAGTGTAGGAGTTCAAATAGGGGTAGGGACTTCAAAGAAAAGGGAGGGCAGATTTATAGTACAAAGGAGGAAAACTTTATACAAATATATTATTTTATATTCTTTATTTTTCCCACTGAAATTTTGTAGACAATAATAATAATTATGAGTCAGTCCAGTGGCAACCTCACTCAGTGTACATCCTGTAATATGTATGCAATACTGGAACAGATGATCCAGGGTCCATACCTCTGTGACAGGTGTGAGCATGTTGCCTCTCTGGAAGCTCAAATTGGAGATCTGGAGCGGAGAATTGCAGCACTTGGTGATATTGCTCCATTGGAAAGGGGGTTGGTGCTCACTGAGCACAGTTTAGCTGGGCCTAGCATGGAGAGAGGCGCTGGGGCTAGTGAGGATGTCCAGGGAGGTAGCTGCGTTACAGTTACAAGGGAAGCAGGGGAAAGAGGAAGAGGCAGGCCAGTTCTGAGTTGGTAAACACCAACAGATTTGCCAGATTGAGTGAAACTGTTGGGGATGTCCATTCAGTAATGGCAATGCCAGATAGAGCTATTCCCTCTAACGGCACGGAGAACAGCTCTACTGGAGGAGTGGGAGGGCAGCATAGGCAGAGCAACAGACAGGTTTTGGTTGTAGGTGACTCTATTATTAGGAAGGTAGACCAGGTGATTTGTCACGCAGATCCCAGCAATCGAACAGTTTGCTGTCTCCCGGGTGCTCGGGTTCGTCATGTTGTGGATCGGGTAGACAAATTATTAGGAGGTGCTGGAAATGAACCGGCAGTCTTGGTACATATTGGTACCAATGACAAAGTTAGTGGAAGATGGAGTGTCCTAAAGAATGATTTTAGAGAACTAGGTAATAAGCTGAAGGCAAGGACCTCCAAGGTAGTATTTTCTGAGATACTTCCAGTGCCACATGCTAGCCCAGGGAGGCAGAAGGAGCTTAGGGAGGTTAATGCATGGCTAAAGATGTGGTGCACTAAGGAGGTTTTTGGGTTTTTAGAGCACTGGGCTGACTTCTCACTTCGGTGCAATCACTACAGTAGGGATGGATTGAACCTTAATGATGAGGGAGCTTTTGTACTAGGGGATAGGATGGTTGAAAGGCTGGAGGAGTTGTTAAACTAGTAGTTGGGGGGGGAGGGACTAGATATAAGTAATGGGGTAGAAAGTGTAGAGGGTATAAGGGATGAATTAACAACTCATAGGGGAGGAGATGGGGGAGGGTTAATATAGTCAATAGGGAGGTAGTACTAAGTAATTCAAGTACAGTGGCAGGCACTTCAGAACTACAGACTCATAACATAAGGTGTATGCTTGGTAATGCCAGAAGCTTGCCAGGAAAAATGGGAGAGTTAGAATTATTAGCAATTAATGAAAAATGGGATTTAATAGGCATTACTGAAACGTGGTGGGATGAATCTCATGACTGGACTGTTAATCTGGATGGTTATAACCTATTTAGGAAAGATAGAGGCAATGGTAAATGAGGAGGAGGGATTTGTCTGTATGTTAAGCCTGAATTTAAGCCTATAGTCAGAGAAGATATTTATGATGGACCTAGTGATAAAGCTGAATGTTTGTGGGTAGAGTTAAATAGCGGAGCAGCAAATTCCAAAAGAATATTAGTAGGAGTATGCTATAAACCCCCAAATATAGCTGAAAGTGAGGAAATACAATTATTGTTACAGATTGAAAATGCAGCTAGGCATGGTCAAGTTCTAATAATGGGAGATTTTAATTACCCTGAAATAAACTGGATAAATGAGACCAGCAGTTCATCTAAGGGGAGCAGGTTCTTGAGTACACTCAGGGATAATTATCTGGCCCAGGTTGTACAAGAGCCTACTAGAAATGAAGCTACCTTAGATTTACTCATCACAAATAATATTGATATAGTATCTAATGTTGGAATAGGGCAATCTTTGGGAAACAGTGATCACAACACAGTCTCGTTTGAGATTGAATTAAAAAAACTAAATTTTAAGGGGCCAACAAAAACTCTTAATTTTAAAAGAGCAGATTTTAATGGTCTAAGGGCAGCCATCTAAAGTGTAGACTGGGACAGAGAACTGGCAGGTAAAAACACTGACCACAAGTGGACAACATTTAAATCCTTACTAAAAATACATACACATCGGCATATACCGTGTGGGAATAAAAGTAAAAGGAGTAAATCCCATCCAATGTGGCTTAACAATGATTTAAAGATCAAGATACGGAGTAAAAAACAGGCATTTAAATTATACAAACAAGAGGGGACAGAGACTGCTTTACAGGAATACAAGGAAATCAACAAGGCTTGCAAAAGAGCAATTAGACTGGCTAAAATAGAAAATGAAAAATGTATTGCAAAAGAGAGTAAGACTAACCCTAAAATATTTTTTAAATATATTAATGGGAAGAAGGCGAGGAAGGAAGCTATAGGAACATTACAATGTGACACAGGCCGTCTGATAATTAGTGACCAAGAAAAGGCAGATGTGCTAAATAGGTTCTTTTCTTCGGTATACACAAGGGAGGTACCAGTGGTTGGGACACGGCAACATAATGGGGCTACACTACCTTTGCCAAATAATTGGTTAACACAGGAAGTAATCCAAAAGAGGTTATAAAAAATAAATGTTAATAAAGCCTTGGGTCCTGATGGAATACATCCAAGGGTACTAAGGGAACTGTGTTCTGTAATAGCCAAACCATTATATTAAATTTTTCAAGATTCACTCAACACAGGGTCTCTACCAGATGACTGGAGAAAAGCTGATGTGATACCTATATTTAAAAAGGGAGCAAGAGCAAATCTGGGCAATTATAGACCAGTGAGCCTCACTTCTGTAGTGGGGAAGCTTTTAGAAGGGTTAACAAGGGATAATATATAAGAATATGTCTATTTGAACAGGATTATAGGTAGGAGTAAACATGGATTTATAAGGGATAGGTCGTGTCAAACAAATCTAATTAGTTTCTATGAGGAGGTTTATAGGAACCTGGATCAATGCAACTGAGTGGATGTAGTGGTTTTGAATTTTGCAAAGGTTTTTGATACAGTGCCACACGGAAGACTATTGGGCAAACTAAGGGCTACAGGACTTGCAGTAAATATCTGCTCATGGATCGAGAGCTGGCTAAAAGATAGGAAGCAAAGAGTTGTGGTAAATGGAACGTACTCTGATTGGACTAATGTGGTAAGTGGGGTTCCTCAGGGTTCAGTATTAGGTCCTCTCCTTTTTAACATATTTATTAATGACTTAGAGGTAGGATTGTAGTGTGGTGTCTCCATTTTCGCTGATGACACGAAGTTGTGCAAGGTTATTAAATCAGATAGTGATGTGCTTTCCCTCCACAGGGGGTTTGCATAAAATTGAGGAATGGGCATCTAAATGGCAGATGAGATTTAATACGAATAAATGTAAAGTTATGCATCTGGGAAAGAAAACTAGCCATGCAATTTATAATCTTAATGGAGCAAATCTAGTTGTATCGGATATTGAAAGGGATTTGGGAGTGCTTGTGGACAACCACCTAGGTAACAGCGCTCAAAGCCAAGCAGCAGCTGAAAAAGGCAAATAAAATATTAACATGTATTAAGAAGGGTATAGAAGCCAGGAAAGCAAATATAATTCTGCCACTAAACAAATCTCTAGTACGCCCTCATTTGGAATATGGAGTACAATTTTGGGCACCACTTCATTAAAAGGACATTTTAGAGCTGGAAAAGGTACAGAGGAGGGCAACAAAACTAATAAGGGGAATGGAGGGGCTAAGTTATGAAGAAAGACTAACCAAATTAAACTTATTTTCTCTAGAAAAAAGGCGTCTAAGAGGAGATATGATTACCTTATATAAATACATCCAGGGTCAGTATAAAGATTTGTCAAGGGAGCTTTTTGTGCCAAGAGGTTTTCAACTGACAAGAGGACATCCCTTGAGGTTAGAAGTAAAAAGATTCCACCTTAAAGAAAGAAAAGGTTCTTCACAGTAAGGGTGGTTAATCTGTGGAATTCTCTACCAGAGGAGGGGGTGACAGCAGATTCGATAGATAACTTTAAAAGGGTACTGGATTTATTTCTAATTAAAAAGGGAATTCAGGGTTATCATGGATAATTAGAGAGGCAGTATTGATCCAGGGAGAAGTCCGGTCACCGGTGTCTGGGATCAGGAGGGAATTGATTATTTTTTTTATTTTTATATACAACTAATTAAGTAATAGTTAATCCGCATATTGCAGATCAGAGGAGATCTTAAAAGGTTGAACTTGATGGACTGAAAGTCTTTTTTCAACCTTAAATAGTATGTAACTATGTAACTAGCATGCTTCCTATACATGTAATCTGTCCTGTCTCTTCTCCTTTCAAAAGATCATAGAGAGGCTTTGCTTTTTCAGCAAAACTTTCAAGCTCGTGTAAATTTTGCCAATCTCTAGAATTTTCTTAAAGATTGCCTATTGAAAGGGCTGGATAGCTGTATTATTGCTATCACTCTGTCCTTAATAGCGCATCTTGCTTCCCTTTGGATTGATACTTCCAAAAATGTTACCTTCTTTTTCATTAATTGCACCTTTGAAGCATTTAACTTAAGGTCAGACTTGGAAATCAAACCAACCAATACCCTTAGCAACACAGAATGTTGCTCAACTTTCTATGTCTGTGGTAAAATATCATATAATACTGTCTCGGGTAGAGAACATTTCCAAAATTGTTCTAGGGCCCAATGAAAGTAAGTTGTGAGCTATGGAAGTCTTGTGGGAGAGAATTGAACATGTACTGAACATTTCTGATACTGAAGGCCATCTTATATTGACATTCTGGAGCCAGTTTAACAGCCCAGAAACCATTGCTTATTTCTAGTCCTGAATACCATAAGCAGGCTGAAGCAATACTGAAGCACCTGGGTCAATGAGTAATTGTGTGTGATGGCCCGCAATCAGTCCGTTAACATAAGGACGTCCAGAAATATCCCAAAATGTACTACAAATAGGAACCATGCATCCTTGGGTCAGTGATAGTTAATCAGATAAGAGGATGAAAGTGGAATGATTCTCATACTTCCTCTCATGATTCCTCTCCATCCCAACCATCATCATCTTTCTCAAAGCTCCCTGTGCTGGCCCACACAAATTATTTTCAGGCCTGGTCTTGGGGACATATTTCTGACTTGTTTTATCTGGAGGTTTAGGCCTGTTCTGTCTGAAATAACCCTTCTGATCATGCCTGTCTTTTGGAGGCCCTGATGTATGTGGGTGTGCCTGCCATTCCTCACATTGCTTATGCTCACACATCCATCTCCTGCAATCTCTAAATCTGTTTCCAGGCTTATTACAATAGTGACAAATTCCTTTGAAAGATTTCATTCAATAGTAGTCACAACTGCAACTTTGTGTGGTACATTGACTCTTTTCCTTAAAATGTTTTGTCATTCTTTACCAATAATACACAGTACAGCTTCCATGGTGTCCTTTTCCTCTGCCA
Organism: Discoglossus pictus; assembly: GCA_027410445.1. NCBI lineage: Eukaryota > Metazoa > Chordata > Amphibia > Anura > Alytidae > Discoglossus > Discoglossus pictus. The sequence continues at coordinate 388,016,159 of CM050166.1, read as the reverse complement.
TCATTTGTAGGCAGGGGTCCAACTAAGCATTTTTCACTAGATACTGCAACATATCTGAGGGGGTCTCATCTGGGGACGCTCCATGTGTGAGTATGTAAACTTGCTAACATTTAGAAGCAAATACCCATGGGTCATCCTGTACAGTTACTCTCATCACAGCAAGATCTAAATCTCTATTCCCTGTTACTAACTTAGATACAGCTCTCTGCATGTCCCCTTCTGTACACCATTTATGTTCTTTAAACCAATCTCTATCTATATTACTTGGACCATTTAATGTGGTCTCTAATCTAGCTGCTAAACTACATGCCTCTTTAGGAGAAAGCATTGACTGTTTCACAGATGACTCAAAATTAGACATATTGGACAAAACATCTACCTTTGCATCATATTGTGGAAGTAGTTGTTTCAGCTTTTCCAACTGTTTCGCTATTTTATCTCTGTCCTGTAGTCTGATTATTGTAGATGCTTCTGATGTTGTAGAATTTCTACCTCTGCTTCTCCCACATGGTGTTGAGGATAGAGCAACTGATATGTGTCATAATCTTTGTGTGTAAATGTTTAATATCTGAGGAGTTAATTAAGGTATATTCCTACTAATGTTAGAACTGTCCCTTACATGATTTCCCTCTGTCATCTGTTGCTCTTCATCTCCAAAATATAATCTACCCTCTTCTTCTCATGTACAAGCAGCCTCACTGTTTTAGCCACTGCTATTGGTTCCAAAGAGAGACTATCAATTCTCAACTATCCTCAGGGAGACAATCTAGTCCTACCTACCCTCAAAATTATCTACTAATGTATTTACATATTCTGCTTATATACCACATCTTAGACAACTGTCTGTTTCATTGCCGTTTTCTGTAACTTTTGCCATGGGAAGATTTCCCACTATAGCCTTATTAAGCTGGTTCTTAATCAACAATAATATTTCATACGATTCTGCAACTAATTTCTTTTTTTTCTTTCTTTGGTTAAACACCACTTCTTCTTATTGATTTGCTTATTGTCTTTTTTCCATTGAAACCACATATGACGTATTCTTCTTAATCATTCAACAATTACATTTCTCTCACACCCTCTTCTCTCTCCCTTTCTCCTCTTCTCTCTCCCCTCCCTCTCTCACTCTCTCTCTCTCTCTCTCTCTCTCTCTCTCTACTCTCTTTCCCTCTCTCTTTCCCCCTGCCCCTCTCTCTCCCTCACTGTCTCCCCATCCTCCCCTCTCTCTACCTCCTTCTTTTTCCCTCCCTCCCTCCCTCCCCATCCCTCTCTTTCGCCCCATCTCTTTCTCTCTCCTCTCTTTCTTCCTCCTCTCTCCTCTCCCCCTCTCCCCTCCCTCTCTGCCTCTTTTCTCTTTCCGCTCTCTCTCTCTTTTCCTCCCTCCTTCTCTCTCTCCCCTTGAATCTTTTCCTCCCTCTCTGCCCCCTCTCCCTAATTCAGGAGAATATTTAAAACCCAGGAAACTTAGATATACATTTTAAGTAAGATGCATTGTTATATAAGTAAAATTTGTTTAATTAAACTTGACGAAAATAAATGCTGGTCTACTTTTTGGTGGGTGTTGTTTTGTGGCAACTGCTGCCTAATGAATGTGTATATTTTATTTTTCTTTGAGTTTAACATCTAGAAATAGATTTAATTGTAAATAAGAGGCAATGATCTTCTGGGGTGCCCATTCTATGTACATTTGGGGCAAATTTATCCTGAGGATAGCCCTTTGACATGTAGCCTCAAATTAATTTTAAAAGAACACATTACAAAAGTAGTTTTATGCATGATAAATATTAAGCAAAACCTATTTAAACTTCATTAAAACTAATAAGTGCAGAGAGCATACTTTACTACAGTTTTTAGATTATATTGGCTAACAGGGCAAGCTATGACAACTTATCAAATACCCCTTTTTCTGATGCAACAAAGGAAATAAATATTTCTATGTGCTTTAAATATGTCCCGCTAAACTTGCATTGGAATGCTGGTACCAGTTTTGGTATTATTATTTTATAAAAGTAGTTACCCTGTGACATTACCACCAAATGTTCCAGCTTCCAAACGTGAAATGAAGACTTTTTGTTATTGTATACAGTTGTGCTCAAAAGTTTGCATAGCCTGGCAGAAATTGTGAAATTTTGGCATTTATTTTGAAAATATGACTGATCATGGAAAAAAATATATTTTAATGAAGGATAGTGATCGTATGAAGCCGTTTATTATAACATAGTTGTGTGGCTCCTTTTTAAATCATAAAGATAACAGAAATCACCTAAATGGCCCTGATCAAAAGTGTTCATACCCTTAGTTCTTAATACTGTGTATTGCCCCCTTTAGCATCAATGACAATGTGCAGTCTTTTGTTATAGTTGTCTATGATCCCCCTAATTCTTGCAGGTTGGTATAGGTGCCCATTAGTCTTGGCAAAATGCCTCCTGGTCATGCAAAGTCTTTGGTTGTCTTGCATGAACTGCACATTTGAGATTTTCCCATAGTGGCTTGATGATATTAAGGTCAGGAGACTGTGATGACCACTCCAGAACCTTCAACTTTTTCTGCTGTAACCACTGGAGAGTCAACTTGGCCTTGTGCTTAAGGTCATTGTCATGCTGGAAAAAAAAATGGCAAACAAAATGAAAACGAGGCTAAACGACCCCGGACCACGCAGGAACGTACGAGTTACAAAGGAAACAACAAAAATAAGAGATATAAAAAATACAAACTTAACGCCCGAACCGCGTAAACCAAAAAACACAAACAACACAAAAAATACACAAAAAAAAACAGAAACAAAAAACATCACACACAGCACTGGGGAACAGCCAGGACGTCTGGGAGTGAGGTGGAACACAAATTTAAGTGCCTTTGGATGCCTAAGCGAGAAAAAAAATGGCTGCCAAACAAAATGAATACAAGGCTACACGACCCCAGACTGCGCAAAACACCGCCAACCGCGTAGCACTTTCACACAGAAACGTACAAGGTAAAACATACACTATTACAAAGGACGGAACATGCTCGCAAGCCGCGTAACACATACACAAATGCCGCCATTTTACAACACTAGCTTGCAAATAATAACATTACGAATCTAAAAGGGCGCTTTAGACAACTAAACCAACGGTTTGCCCTCGCGCACGCAGCCCACTTATAATGCACAGTTGGGACATTGATGACACTTTCTTCTCAGGCCAACAACAGGACAACTGTACATTGTATTCTGCAGGAAAATGCAAAGGGATTGTTAGCTCTTCAGGCTACTTATTGCTGGATATATTAATTAGAAATATGTAAAGTTTATTAATTTATTAAATAAATAATTTATGAATTATTATTTTAAAAAATATTGATCAAAATATCTGTCTTTGTGATGAGCGCAGAAGGTGCTCAGAGGAGCAAAAGTACACTATCAGAGGAGCAAAAGTACAGTATTTTCTAGCGAAAATAAGTTTAATTTGGTTAGTCTTTCTTCATAACTTAGCCCTCCATTCCCATTATTAGTTTTGCAGCCCTTCTCTGTACTTTTTCCAGCTCTAAAATGTCCGTTTTATGAAGTGGTGCCCAAAATGTTACTCCATATTCCAAATGAGGGTGTACTAGGGATTTGTATAGTGGCAGAATTATATTTGCTTCCGTTGCTTTTATACCCTTCCTAATACATGCTAATATTTTACTTGCCTTTGCAGCTGCTGCTTGGCTTTGAGCGCTGTTACCTAGGTGGTTGTCCACTAGTACTCCCAAATCCCTTTCAATATCTGATACCCCTAGATTTGCTCTATTAAGATTATAGATTGCATGGCTATTTTTCCTTCCCAAATGCATAACCTTGCATTTATTTGTATTAAATCTCATCTGCCATTTAGCCGCCCATTTCTCTAATTTATGCAAATTCCTTTGTAGGGAAAGTACATCATTATCTGATTTTATTACCTTGCACAACTTAGTGTCATCAGCAAAAATGGAGACACTACTTTCGAGCGCTACTTCTATGTCATTAATAAATATGTTAAAAAGGAGAGGACCTAATACTGAACCTTGAGGAACCCCACTTATCACATTAGACCAATCGGAGTATGTTCCATTTACAACAACCCTTTGCTTCCTGTCTTTTAGCCAGCTTTCGATCCATGAGCAGATATTTACTGCAATTCCTGTATCCCTTAGTTGGCTCACTAGTCTTACATTTCTTTTCTCCAATCTCTTTTGGAATTCTTCCTGCGTTAACCAATCTCAAAGTCTCATCACTCCAACTTACAGTGTGGCAGAAGCTGTGAGGCGTGTCAAGGTGTTGTTGGGCATATTGTAACTGTGCTTTTTTGTGGTGTTGGCACAGTAAAGGCTTCTTTCTGGCAGCTCGACAATGCAGCTAATTTTTGTTCAAGTATCGTTGTATTGTGCTCCTAGAAACCACCACAGCATCTTTTTCCAGAGCAGCCTGTAATTCTCCTGTGGTTACCTGTGGGTTTTTCTTTGTATTAAGAACAATTCTTCTGGTAGTTCTGGCTGAAATCTTTCTTGGTCTACCTGACCTTGGCTTGGTATCAATAGATCCCCAAATTTTTCACTTCTTAATAAGTGATTGAACAGTACTGACTGGCATTTTCAAAGCTTTGGATATCTTTTCATATCTATTTCCATCTTTATGAAGTTCCATTACCTTGTTATGTAGGTCCTTTGACAGTTATTTTATGCTCCCCATGGCTGAGTATCTAGCCTGACCAGTGTATCCATGTGAGAGATAACAAACTCATTGACTATTCATACACAGACACTAATTGCAAGTTAAAAAGCTACAGGTGTTGGAAAATAACCTTTAATTGACATTTTAACCTGTGTGTTACCTTGTGCATCTGTAACAAGGCCAAACATTCAAGGGTATGTAAACTTTTGATCAAGGCCATTTGGGTGATTTCTGTTATCATTATGATTTTAAAAGGAGCCAAACAACTATGTGATAATAAATGGCTTCTTATGATCACTATCCTTCAATAAAATACTTTTTTTTGCATGATCAGCCATTATTTCAAAATAAATACCAACATTTCACAATTTCTGTCGGGGTATGCAAACTTTTGAGCACAACTGTATCTCTTTATCTGGAATATATAATTCCCTTGGACTTTTGGAAAGATTACACAAACTGGAAAGCTACACAAATTGAGGTCATAAACAGTTTTTTTATTTAAATGACTTTTCTTGTAAAATGAAAAACATTTTTGCAAGTGGATAAATAATTATAAATGTGAAAACGTTTGCCAGTGGACGTGAGCGAATATCTAATCATATATACATTTTTGCGGTGGATGTTCATTTTTAGTACAAAGAGAGCCAAAGGCGCTCACCGCAAGGCCCGAATGGTGTGGGTTGGATGACGCCTACAATGAGCGTTGAAGCCTTCGCCACTCATTGCAATGCCCTTAAAGTAGAGGGGGTATAGGCTCACAATGAGCACCAAAGGTGCTCATTGCGAGGTGTGGGAGAAGCTCGCAATGAGCCATGCCGGTTAGACGGGGAGAGCTGCGCATTGTTTGGCAAACAGCATTGCCAGGCTTCAAATTTTATTGCCGTCATTTTTGGCGGGCAAATTGCTAGTTTTAATATGAAAATAGAACTTTTGTTTACTGTATTCAGCAAACTTTCATCATAAATGACAAGAATCACCTGATCATAATTCACAAAACAAAATGCATGGAATATGACAGTTACTCACATTTACAGATCTCTACTGAAAAATGCCTAAGCTATCAAACAAAATGACATACACCGTTGTAGATCATTACATTGCAAAGATTCAAATAAATGGAAATACATTATAATTAATTGCACAACAGTAATATTAAAAGTGTTGCTGAAAGATGCGGAAAGCAATTAAAGACACAGTACATGACTACATTGCAAAATGGAACTGCCTTACAAATTATACGTAACACTAACAGAGATACAAATGTGGACTTTACAATATATATTAATTTACATATTTGAGTCATTATATCTATATTAGAACAAAAACTATTGACAATAATATACCGCCACATGACATATATCAAGTCCCTGGGGAACATACACCATAGTACTCAAGACGTTAACACTGATCTAGAAATACACAGGCACCACAAAAGCTGATCTAATGCAATCTATCTATTAAAGGGATAGACACACCTCAAATAATACTCAGCAACACTAATGATCATCGCCACAGCACACTGCTAACACAGATTATTTACCCACATCCATGGGAAGGTATGGCATCTACAAAAGAACCTTAGCTCTAGAAAAATAGGTCCCCTAGAAAATGGGGTGGAAAAAATGTCATCATGGGGAAGTCTCGGGCCTTAAAAGAGGAGGGGGTGACATTGATGCTGCCTACATGAGTATATCGCTACATAGCGTTGTCCCAGAGGACATGTAAGAAACATGCTGTTAGAAGCACAGGGACATGGGGATTCAGGGACAATTCATGACAAGGGTGATTGCACTAATGTGGTCAAGATGTTCAGGAAGGTCAACAAACACACAAGGAGACTGTGGAGAGGCAAATGGAGCAATAGCAAACTAACAATCAAGGTCAATCTTGGGTACACCCATCCTGTAAATTCCCCCACAATTGCTGTTGGGCATGTGGTAATATTTATACCAATAATGGTTATGTGACATTATAGCAAGTTTTATTGTATTAATGTATTATTAATATTACCTGTCATTTGATTAACAACCCTTCAGCAAAATTGTGATAATGAATAGTGCTACAATGTATACTTTTCATTAGTATTAACTCACAAACATCACCAATAGTGTTGTTCAAACATGGTATCAAAATTGTGATAATAACACATAAAATAGTGCTTGAATGCATTTTGGAAATATTATTGTGATCACTTGGAAACCACCTCTGTAATGGGCTGAAATGTTCACATAGCAATGCATTGGACAGTAAATAGGGATAATTATTTCAGAAGGATGGCAGACTTCGTGCAGATTTTAGGCGTTATGTGCACCAGTATGGTAAATTATGTTAAAAATGATGACATAAAGATCACTTTTAACATTGAAAATGTAAACACTTGGTCGTGACAACATCACATCACAATTATCTGAAGATTAGTGAAATGCAAACTTATGATTACAGTACTCAAATTCATGAAGGGATATGTCTTCCAGGAAAATGATCTACTTAATATATTATCATTATATAAATGGTATGTATGTTGGTTTCCAAAAACAATAACCATTAAAAACTCACAAAACATTGATAACGGTATAACAAAACTTAATTATATACACAGAACATAGTCATAAATGAATACGACAGTGCATAAATATCATGGATGTGGTTTGGCGGATCCTGGAAGGACAAACGGCTGTTCGGGAAAAAAGGAGAAATCTAAGGGGTTAAAGATAATACTGTATAATAATAATAATAATAATAATAATAATGATGTATAGCATCTACTAGGGTCACATGTGTAAACAGTAACCAGAATCTGATGAATACAAATATCATCATACATCACTTAATTTGATAGAAGTAACCAGTAATGCTCATAGCACTTACATCTGGTCTTCATCTGCTCAATTAAACAGATGCATAAACTTCTGGACTATGTAATCCAACCCAGTTACACACATACAGTGTGTTAAAAAAATCAAAGATCAGAAAAAAAGATGGTCAAAACCCCAAAAAGGGCAGATTTTTTAGATAAAAATCTAAAAAAAACTGCATGTACAGTGCTAAATACGGTAACTGTAACAATTAACCAGCGTACCTGATCTTCATGTGCAAGCATTACTAATCATTAGGTATGTGTCATGATACATCACTAGCAATGACCATTAATAATGATGTGTCATCCAACAACGAATGCTTAGCTGTGACCATAGTCAGTGGTTCGAGAGTATTATCACCATCTCTATATGATATTATTTAGCCACATTAATATTACATTTATTTGGTATGCAGGTGTTATAACATTTTAAATGAATCTTATGCTATCACAAAGTCTGAACACCTACCCATTAATACGGAAAGGACACAAAGATCAGCAGCCATAATGTCTGTTAATTACATCAGACAAAAGTATCTGTTCTCATATTGAAATTGAGGAGAGCATGACATGCTGCACTAATGCATGTATTAATGCTGGCTTTGATTAAAATGTCATTGTGGGACTTTGCAAGTCCACCGCCATATGTTGGTCTAAATTTATGATAGCAACAGCCATGTATTATAAAACAGGATATATGATGTAATTAATAGCGTGTGAGATTTAGGAGGAGATGTCATTAATGGATTTTCTATGTAATAGCCACTGTGAAAATATTTCCATTATTTGAGTTTGCAGATGAGGAAGCTGCCTTCATGCACCTAAATTGTACCTAAAATCAAAACATTAAAAAAATAAATACTAAGGCCTGGTCAATTTCATTCCTCAGTGACAATCAATTGGGAAAATGTTAAGCATAACCCTACATGTCCACAAAGAAGAGGATCATGGACCATGTGTTGAGGGGTAGCCATCAGCTTAAAAAATATCACCATCACCTAGGCCACGATGCTCTACTCTGTAACCATGCTAGATTATGTTAACATTTGGACCAATAGATTATCATTGAGGAGTGTTGTTAAGAAGGTCCAAAACTATGTGCAGCCCCTACATCCTCCTCCAACTTGCTACAGGGCCTCAACCCCACAACCCACTCACCTTCTCTCTAGGGGGAAGGCACCGCCCAGGAGGCACCCCAGGTAGCAGTACTGATTTGGCAGAGGCATTGAGGGAGGTGAGAAGTGGCCAGGCTGTGCATGTGCAAGGGAGGTCTCTGGTGTGTAGGAGGGAGTACTTGGAACCAGAGCACACTGTAGTCAATGTTCAGTTGGATGAGTGCGCTCTGGTTTACTGACGACTGGAGCAGCCTGGCCATGTAGGACTCCACCTTTAGATTGTACCTCCTCAGCTCCCTATGGATCCTCAGCAGGCTGCTGTCCACGGAGGCATGGTTGGAGGAGAAACTGGTCTGGAGCCCATGCGTAGCATCCACTTCCTCCTGCTTCCTGAACAGCATCTCCCCAATGGCCGCCTCCAATGGTGAACCTAGGGATAGAGATCAGCTGAGGCCGGGCATGGCTGGGTGAGGAGGCAAAGGTGGTGATGGCCCAATGGGGAGGTGCTGGGGCTTGGCTGGAATCTGAGTTGCTGGTGGTGGTGGGCCTGGTGGTGGTGGGAGCCAGTAGTGGTGACTCAATTTGTTGAAAAAGGAGGCCAGTAGGATCAAATGCCATGGGTGTGGCAGAAGGTCCAGCAGGTGCCTCTACTGACCTCATAAAGCGTGAGTTGTCTTTCTCCTCATATCCCTGGCCCTCTGATCCTCTCCTTTCCTCCTCCTCCTGCAATGGTTTCTGTTGGGCTGGGGCATGGTCCTGGACATCCAGCTCCGACTGAGCCGATGCCCTCACCACTGGCTCACTAGTGAACCCAGACCTCCTGCCAGCTGAAAAAGAGAGAAGAATGGTATATGCTTTGCTCTGAACTTCACACCAATCAAAATTCTAAAGCAGACTTCACTCCTGCTCTGCTCTGTCTGAACTTCACACCAATTCAAATTCAAAAACTATATTTACTTCAGCCATCTGTGCCATCTGCACTTTTATTAATATTCATTTTATTTTTATTGGTTATTATTTTGGGGACATTGTTACATTTTAGACCAATTTCACTCTATGGTATTTCTCTGTAATCCCTCCCCCTCATTTCTTTGTTTCAAATCTACCCTCAACCCCTCCCTATCACACTCAAATAACATCCTGTTTATCTTTGAATAACTCCTTGTTTACTAACAGTATTCTCTCTCTCAGTAGACTTTACTCCTGCTCTGCTCTGTCCGAACTTCACACCAATCCCCTCCCTCCCTGCCCATCTTTCACCCGCTCCTGGTTACTCTTAATTTTTTCAGCTGATCAATTAGGAACACCTGATAATTATTCCTAATTAAACCTTTACACAATGTTACCTTGTGCCTTCTTCTTCCTCTTAATTTCCTGTCTTTTCCTCAGGCTCTACCTCTCAACATTTCCACATTGTGTCTCCAACTTAACCATTTCACCTTCCATGCTCTCCTCTCCTCTTTTTTGCACTCATGAGCTACTCTCCTTCATCCATTCACTATCTCCTCCCTCTTCTAATGCTCCATTCTCCCATTGACTTTATTCTTATTGTTAAGTGTCATGCCACTGTGGTAGCATTTTGACAAACATAACAGAAGGCTTATCTGCATTAATGTGCCTCATCATAACTCATCAATTAGCAAAATACAGTTAGTTAGCGAAAAAATGTCTCCCACCTGCAAACCTAAAATTTAATATAATTGGTAAAAATTAAAGGTTGTATTTTTTAACTTTCTAAAAATATTTTTTCCACATGGAAGAATTCTCCACCTCAGGCTCTTCACACACACTATCAAAGTTTATTGCAGGTAAGTGATTGCTCATAGAGTAATCACTTTATCTCTGTGTCAAAGTTGTGCTGTCCAGCCATTTTGTTCTTATCTATCAAAACCGGATAACTTCACCATCACACTTGGTCAGTCCTTTCCCTAATGCTGCAGTTAACTACAGTTACCCATAGCAGCTTAGAAGTAGAAAGACAAAATGTTGAAGTAGACAAAATGAATTAAAACTACTTTAAACAAACACTGTAAATGTGAAACTATATATCAGTGGTCCTCTAATTTTGTTTGATGAAAAATCCCTGGGGATAAAACTAGATATAAGTGGAGATAACCGATGTTAAATCATAAATTTTAAATCAGGCATTAATCAGAGAGGCAGCACAGAGACCTAAGGTAACCCTGGAGGAGCTGCAGAGTTCCACAGCAGTGGCTGAAGTATCTGTACATAGGACAAACAATATGCCGTACGCTCCATAAAGTTGGGCTTTATGGCAGAGTGGCCAAAAGAAAGCAATTACTTTCAGCAAAAAACAAAATGGCACGTTTTGAGTTTGCGAAAAGGCATGTGGGAGACTCCCAAAATGTATGGAGAAAGGGGCTCTGGTCTGATGAGACTAAAATTTAACTTTTTGACAATCAAAGAAAACGCTATGTCTGGCGCAAACGCAACACATCCCATCACCCAAAGAATACATGTTTTTCAGCAGCCGGGACCTGGAAACTGGTCAGAGTTGAGGGAAAGATGGATGGTGCTAAATACAGAGATATTCTTGAGCAAAACCTGTACCATTCTGTGCGTGATGTGAGGCTAGGACGGAGGTTCACCTTCCAGCTGGACAATGACCCCAAACACACTGCTAAAGCAACACTTGAGTGGTTTAAGGGGAAACATGCAAATGTGTTGGAATGGACTAGTCAAAGCCCAGACCTCAATCCAATAAAAAATCTGTGGTCAGACTTAAAGATTGCTGTTCAAATCATCCAACCTAAAGGTGGTGAAGCAGTTTTGCAATCAGGAATGGACAAAAATCCCAGTGGTAAGATGTGGCAAGCTCAAAGAGACTTTTCCAAAGTGACTTGGAGCTGTAATTGCAGCAAAAGGTGGCTCTACAAAGTATTGACTTTAGGGGGGTGAATAGTTATTTTGTCCTATTTGTTGGCTGCTTCACAATAAAAAAAAAAAAACATATTCAAAGTTGTGGGCTTGTTCTTTAAATTAAATGATGCATATACTCAAACAATCCATGTTAATTCCAGGTTGTGAGGCAACAAAACACGAAAAATGCCAAGGGGGGTGAATACTTTTGCAAGGCAATGTAAATATTAGATATATTAATTAATTGCATAAAAAAATGAAATATTTAGGGTACATATAATGTTGCATATTTTTATATATATATATATATATATATATATATATATATATATATATATATATATATATATATATATATCTTTTTTAATATTAAGGATTAAGTGTGAGTTGCTAGAGGGTACATACTGCTGCAAAACAGAGATACTGCAAAAAATTAATCTTCCTGAATTCTTTATAACATCAACCCTCAGTGAAATCAATTGGAAAAGGGAAAAGTGTATATAAAAATATGCAAATAGGCAAAGTTTAGAGCTTGCAAGTTCTAGCTTTTTCAGCATATGATGATATATTTTTGATTGATGATGGGTGTTAGTTGACGGTGAAAAGAGAGAAAAAAATACCTTATTTTACAGATCACGCATGCAAAAAAAAATAAAAAATAGAAAAACTTAAAAGAACATTGCAATTGGTCAGCTTTCATAACTTTTAAAGTGAAACACTGGAGATTCCAAATATGATTTAGTTTTAAACCAAATTAATAATGTCATGTAAAATAATGTAGTTTTTTTGTAACATTTACCTATTTATTTATTTTAGTCAACATTTCTGACCCACCCACTGAAGACAGTTTATTACTCTTGTTAATAGCATTATTACTCAGTAATGGTTAACACCTAAGACTCTGTGGGCCTCATTCTATTAGGGGGTGCAAAATTATTGCAAATTCCTGATTCCCTATGTTTGGGCTACGTGCTCTAGTAGCACTACGTTTGCGCTGCTATGCAATTGGCCGCGGTCGCAACTCAGCCCCCCTTCACGCTGATTGCAAACCCTGCCATTGGCAATAAGCATTTGAGGGCTTGTACATGTTCGTGGGCGCAAGCCCGTGAATTGTGCTTCAAGCCCGCAAACACTTTACACTTACACAAAAAAGCTACATTAATGTATACTACATTATTAATTTGGTTTAACCCCATCAGTCTCTTAAAGGTCTATAGAGAACCCTTATGAGACACTGATTAACACTCTCAGTCCCATAAGGGTGTATAAATACCCTTATGGGACAATAAGAGCCCTAACAATAATCCCATAAATGCCATGAGGGTCCTTCAGGACCCTCATGACACTAAGTACAAACACTACACTACACTACCCTCCCCAATAAACCAATAAATCTAAACCAACCCCCCTCTAACTAATAAACCCTCCTCCCTATTCTATCAACCCCCTCTACTCTAACCTATTAACACTCACACTACCCACCTAACCCCCTATTAAACCCCAAACACCCTATTAATTGCAAAATATAAATAACTATAATACAAAAAATAAAAAACCTCAATCACAGAAAATAAAAAAGCAGCATTACTGAAAATAAAAAAAGCACTCCATGGTGGCAAGTGATGCTTTCTCATAGACTGGTTTGGTAAAATGCACTGTACCCCTTAAATAGCTCTTTAGAATATGGTAATATGTATTCACTTTACAAGTATAGACTAATGAAAACAAATAATAATTGGAGGATCTGTACTTTAGTATTTTTTATTTATTGTTTTTTTATCAAAACAATCCAAATGTACTGTGTGTGGATCGTATTGCAATTAATCTTGAAAAAATACTACACCAAAGAAAGTACGTAAGTAAGTCACCCTTCTGCATTGAATTTTACTTTATGATATATCTTAATATCCATGACTGAATCATATTTAAGTTTCAAGACAGCAGTTCTCTTTTAAATATATTCTGATCACTGCTAAAAAAATAAAATAACCAGGTAATAAAAAAATATAAACATGTTGAACAGTAATGAGTGAAGACTTGCATATTGCTATATTACTGCAACCATATCAGCTAAATGTAAAGGAACAAATAGCAAGAATAAATATGAATTAAGCTAAAATAAATAAAGTATTGAATTGGTGTATACCATTTTAGTATTAATAGTTAATCTAAATCTTTATCCAGATGAAAGTTTGAGATTTTTAACTTACATGAAAAGTAATTATAAATATTTGAGTTGGCATGCCCACATAATTTTCTACTGCAATGAGGGTCTTGTTTTTCTTACACACACCTTTTGCATACTTTGATTTGTAATAACCTTTAGAAAGAAAATGAATAGGAAAGGTATGCAGTGTCAACATTTTTCAGGTTGGCTTGTACAGATCATTATTTGTGTTGCCAATAAAAGGTCTTTGAAAGTTCATAATCTTGATTGAACCACAGTACAATAATCCCTGTAGAACACATGTCAAAATGTACTCCAGTTTTACATATAGACAGTTTTGTAGAATGGGATATCTGGTATTTTGTAGGATTTTTGCTATTGATTTTTTATTCAGTAGGTAAAATAGTATAAAAATGCAATAATGCTATACATAGACATTACATTAATATTTTATTTTACCTTGACATTTTGCAGTAATTATAATCCAATTAATGCAAAACTTAGCCCCCAAAAATCAAAGATTTAAAATGTGTAGTGACATATAAAATTACAAACATACATAACATGCATAATTTTATTGTAACTCAGTTTCACATTTTATACTTTTGAAGAGTTGTCAGTTATATGAACAGGGGCGGCCCGTCCATTGGGGCGTCAGGGCAAACGCCCCCCCAAATATTTTCTTCACCCTGCAATAAAAAAAACACAACAATGTATTAGTATAACCCAAAAACAAATAAATATAAGGTGTACATCATCATTTCAAGTCTAAATAGTATTAAAATGAATTAAAGTTAGAAAAGGGACACTGTCACTTTAAAATAACTCTTGCGCTACATTAACTAATGCTGTGTATCTATCTATCGCCCCCTGCCTGCACCCTGTGTGATCAATTACAATAGTACTGTGTACACTAACCTTTAGACTCTTCTCTTCTCTTCAATGAGTCCTGGCCTGGCCCACTGACCGTTAATGCATGCCGCCCACCATCACAGTGACGATATGCATGGGCGGTCATAAATGTATCAATTAATAAATGACAGTCTTCCATCATTGACCAATCAATGATGGAAGGCTGTCCAGTTACTAAGTGATAAATCTAAACCCACCCAGACCGTTAGCCCTGAGCGCCCGCCAGCAAATAGAGCCTCGAGTTTGATTTTGATTGACTGATACAGTCAATAAAACCACCAGTTCCCTGTCCCTTCCCCCTTTCTGTTTCCTGACCCTGGTCACGCTGAGACTGAGAGACCTCCCTGGCTGAATCTACTCATCTGCTCTGCCCTGCCTAACACAGTAAGTCTACACCTGCCTCTGCCTGGCACCTGCCCCTGCCCCTGGCCAAACCAAAACCCCTAGTAGCCCCTAATAAAAGTTAGGGGTGACCAGTTACCCCCAGTCCCCCCACTATGCCTGCCTGGCCTGCCAGTGACACCTACCCAGCCACCCACCAACTACCACCGACGACCCTAGGCCTACAATGCCTGGTGCCAGTGCCACCCCCAGCCATCACCCCCATGTGGCCTGTGCCACCCCCCGATCAGGCCTGCCCTATGCTAGCCTAGCTATGCCATCATGCCACCACCGGATTACACCGATCACGGGATCGGGGGTAGTCGGGTGGTGAGCGGGGTGGCACAGGCCCACATGGGGGTGATCGGATCACCCCCTTGATGAGGCCTGTGCCACCCCCTGATGACCTCCATGTATGCCACCCTGCCCGAGGCCCGATCACCACCGGGCCCCCGGCACCACCCCGATGCGGCCTATGCTACCCCGGGTATTCGGGCAGTGAGCGGGGTTGACCAGGCCACATGGGGGTGGATGTTCACCCCCATGAGGCCTGTGCCACCCCTGGTCGTGGCCTATGGGCGACCGATGGGCGCCTGACCGTGACCGACCCCACCCTGGATGAACCATTAACCAACTACCTAACCCCCCCCCCCCCCCCCCTATTTTTATTCCATTTTTAGAAGTAACAGGCATGTATATGTGCCTGTCACTTCTAAAGATAAAATAAAAATAAGGGAAGGGAAAAAAAATACAGTAAAAACATTATTACAATTAATTTACACACAGTAAGCAAACACATTGTTAGTAACACAACACATCGTATACAAAAATAAACAGCTTTAAACAAACATTAATAAAAAATAAAATAAACAGCACATACACACATTGTTAGTACAGTTAGTAACACAACACATTGTATACAAAAATAAACAGCTTTAAACAAACATTAATAAAAAATAAAATAAACAACAGCACATACTTACCTGTAAAATTGACCCCTCCAGCGTTGGCCTTCTGTCCTCTCTGGATATAGTCGTGATGATGAAAAATAAATAATCCATGTTGATTGAAGCCATTGATCAAAAATTAAATAATCCATGTTGATTGAAGCCAATGATCAAAAATAAAATAATCCATGTTGATTGAAGCCAATGATCAAAAATAATCCAATCTTGATTGAAGCCATTGTCCATCCATCCATTCTGGCCCATTGAAAGAGGCCTCCAAAAAAAAAAACCGACGCTCTAAAAAAAAAAAAACAACACACTAAAAAGAGCTCCTCCTACAAGGAGCCCCTCCCGCGATTAATTGTTTTTTTCCCACGGTCTGCTATATATACTAATTTTTGAAGGACTCTGATTGGCTGAAATTTTTGATTGACATCGATTTCAACCAATGAGAGTCTTTAAAAAATTAGCAAATCAGCAAGCAGGTATGGAAGCCTGTAAGGGTAAAAAAGGTTAGTGTGAACTTGTTTGACCCTGTATGTATTATACATATTACAGGGCTATTTTATGTGATATACATGTTACAGGATAATATCCTGTAACATGTATAGCCAAAAAATAGCACTGTAATATGTATAATACATACAGTGTAATAGAAATGCATGAACAATATAATATATCATGAAATAAAGAACATCAATTAATCAAATAATAAATATCAATTAATATATATTGTTGTATGTATATGTTTATGTATATTTATGTGTAATTTTTTATATATATATATATATATATATATATATATATATATATATATAAATTAATATCAAAATATCACAATAAATAAATATATATATATATATATATATATATATATATATATATATATAACAATTTGATATATATATATATATATTTTTTTTTTTTTTTTGGGCCTATATGTTATTTAAGGTTTTTTAAGGTACGGTTGGGGCCTATATGTTCCCAATTTGTTATTTAAGGTTTTTAATGTACGGTTGGGGCCTATATGGTCCCAATTTGTTATTTAAGGTTTTTAAGGTACGGTTGGGGCCTATATGGTCCCAATTTGTTATTTAAGGTTTTTAAGGTGCGGTTGGGGCCTATATGATCCCAATTTGTTATTTAGGGTTTTTAAGGTGCGGTTGGGGCCTATATGGTCCCAATTTGTTATTTAAGGTTTTTAAGGTACGGTTGGGGCCTATATGGTCCCAATTTGTTATTTAAGGTTTTTAAGGTACGGTTGGGGCCTATATGGTCCCAATTTGTTATTTAAGGTTTTTAAGGTGCGGTTGGGGCCTATATGATCCCAATTTGTTATTTATGGTTTTTAAGGTGCGGTTGGGGCCTATATGGTCCCAATTTGTTATTTAAGGTTTTTAAGGTACGGTTGGGGCCTATATGGTCCCAATTTGTTATTTAAGGTTTTTAAGGTGCGGTTGGGGCCTATATGGTCCCAATTTGTTATTTAAGGTTTTTAAGGTACGGTTGGGGCCTATATGGTCCCAATTTGTTATTTAAGGTTTTTAAGGTACGGTTGGGGCCTATATGGTCCCAATTTGTTATTTAAGGTTTTTAAGGTACGGTTGGGGCCTATATGGTCCCAATTTGTTATTTAGGGTTTTTAAGGTACGGTTGGGGCCTATATGGTCCCAATTTGTTATTTAAGGTTTTTAAGGTACGGTTGGGGCCTACATGGTCCCAATTTGTTATTTAGGGTTTTTAAGGTACGGTTGGGGCCTATATGGTCCCAATTTGTTATTTAGGGTTTTTAAGGTACGGTTGGGGCCTATATGGTCCCAATTTGTTATTTAAGGTTTTTAAGGTGCGGTTGGGGCCTATATGGTCCCAATTTGTTATTTAGGGTTTTTAAGGTACGGTTGGGGCCTATATGGTCCCAATTTGTTATTTAGGGTTTTTAAGGTACGGTTGGGGCCTATATGGTCCCAATTTGTTATTTAGGGTTTTTAAGGTACGGTTGGGGCCTATATGGTCCCAATTTGTTATTTAAGGTTTTTAAGGTACGGTTGGGGCCTACATGGTCCCAATTTGTTATTTAGGGTTTTTAAGGTACGGTTGGGGCCTATATGGTCCCAATTTGTTATTTAGGGTTTTTAAGGTACGGTTGGGGCCTATATGGTCCCAATTTGTTATTTAGGGTTTTTAAGGTACGGTTGGGGCCTATATGGTCCCAATTTGTTATTTAGGGTTTTTAAGGTACGGTTGGGGCCTATATGGTCCCAATTTGTTATTTAGGGTTTTTAAGGTACGGTTGGGGCCTATATTGTCCCAATTTGTTATTTAAGGTTTTTAAGGTACGGTTGGGGCCTACATGGTCCCAATTTGTTATTTAGGGTTTTTAAGGTACGGTTGGGGCCTATATGGTCCCAATTTGTTATTTAGGGTTTTTAAGGTGCGGTTGGGGCCTATATGGTCACACTTGCTCTTTTAAGGTTTTAAACGTTACAGTTTGGGTCTTAAACGTTCTAATGTTTTTTTTTTTTGTTTTCTATAACTTCCCAGGTGCAAACTATCTGTGGAATCAGATTTCTTTGGACTCGTTGGTTGACTTACTGGACGTGAATACCCCGAGAAGGAGCGTCAACTGTTGGTGAGTATCATTGCCTTTAATTTTCTGTCCATGTGTATAGGTGCAAATTTGATGGTGATGTAGTCTTGTCACATGAGGGTTTGCAATCTGTAATGTATACCAATGAAATCAACACACTGTTATTTTTAAGTAATTTTGTGACATAATATAAATTAATATACCGTGATCTCTTTCTTTTATTGGTATCAATATCAGAAATGAATACTATTGACTCTCTACTTGTGAAGCCTTTCGCCACCCTAACCTATGAGGAGAAGGTGGAAGTAAAACGGTTAGGAGCTGACCAACCAGAGATAAATCTGCAGCAAATCGCAAGAGATAGAGGGAAGCAATATGTCCGTAATTTCAATACTGAATGGTACAAGAAGAACGACTGGCTTTCTGGAAGCGTTTCTAGGAAGTCCTTATATTGTTTCCCATGCATCCTATTTGGTGGTGACGCTGCTTGGACCAAAACTGGAGTGACTGACGTCAAACATCTAGCTGACAAATTGGCAAAACACAAAAGTTCTAAAGCTCACTTGGATAACAGGATCAAGTTTGAGATGCTTGGACAGGCGAACATTGCTGTTCAACTGGACCAAGGATACCAAGTCAGCATTCAAAAACACAACGAAGAAGTGGCTAAGAACCGGTACATCCTTTCGAAGATAATTGATTGTGTTCGCTTTTGTGGCGCCTTTGAACTGGCATTAAGAGGACATGACGAGAGTGAAACATCGCTAAATCCAGGAGTGTTTAGAGGCCTGGTGGATTTGGTTGGCAGTATCGATAGTGCAATGGAACAGCATTTGAAGACTGCAACTGTGTTTAAGGGCACTTCCAAAACCGTGCAGAATGAGCTACTGGACTGCATGCATGAAGTTATAAAGGAAGTGATTCACCAAGAGCTTAAGGAAGCCCAGTTTGTGGCAATCCAAGCGGATGAAACAACCGATATTTCCGCTAGGACACAGTGCGTTGTAGTCTATCGCTACATTGACAAGAAGCATCAAGTGGTGGAAAGATTTGATGGCTTCACGGAAATGAAATCAACGGATGCAGACTCCATTGCTGCTGTTGTGCTGGAAACACTGAATACTGTTCTCCCAGAGCCAGAAGACAAGAAGAAACTCATAGCTCAAAGCTATGATGGTGCCAGTGTGATGCGTGGAGATCAAGGAGGAGTTCAAAGAAAAATAAAAGACGTGTACCCGAACGCACACTACGTCCATTGCTATGCTCACCAACTGAACCTAATAATGGAGAAAGCAGTTTCAAGGATTGGAAGAGTTAGAGTTTTTTTTTCAAACATAGGCGGCATACCATCTTTTTTTTCACGCTCTCCAAAAAGGACTGGAGTTCTGGATGAGGTAGTTGGTAGAAGACTTCCAAGAGGTGCACCGACACGATGGAACTTCAACGTTAGGACCGTGAACGTGATCTACGAGAACAGAGATGCGCTACTTGAGTGTTTCCAGACAATTGAAGCATGTCTAAACTTTGATCCAACATCTATACGGGAAGCCGCAGGTTTCATTGGAATGCTGGAAGACAGGGAGTTCCTTTACTTCCTTAAATTATTTCATTTAATAATGCCACATGTAGACATCCTCTATAGTCAGCTTCAGAAGCGAGACACGGATACTGTTTATATCAAAAAAGTCACAGAAGACTTTGTCGCCAGCATCCAGAAAATCCGGAATTCTGTGGAAGAGATAGAAGCAAGTTTGCCAAGCGATCTAACAGTCAACAGACGGAGTGCGGAGATCTCAACCTTGAGACAACTTTCAAGAGAGGTATGTGACATAGTGGTGGTTCATGCAAAAGAACGATTTTCATTTTCAAATCACCTAGTCAGTGCCAAACTTGTTCAAAGTGACTTGTATAAAACCCATGGCACTTGCTTTCCAACCCAAGCTCTGGAAGACACCGTGCAAGCATATCCAATACTGAAGAAGGAACAATTACGCACTGAGCTGTCACTTCTGTATGGGAAGACAGAGTTTCATACTTGTACAAGTGCTGTTGCTCTGCACAAACTTTTCCATCAATTTAATCTGCAGAATGATTTCACAGAGACAGTGAAATTATTAAGAATCCTGATTACAACACCAATGACTACTGCAGAATCAGAAAGATGCTTCTCAACATTGAAGAGGATAAAAACCTTTTTAAGAAGCACCATGTCCCTGGAGCGGTTGAATGCATTGGCGATGCTCTCAATGGAAAAGCAACTGATTTCCGAGATCCCACACTTCAATGAAAAAACCATTGAGAAGTTTTGTTCTTTGAAAGATCGCCGTGCAAAATTAAAATACAAGTGATTGAAGCAAAGAAGAATGCATACCCCCAGGGTGTGCAAAGATAAACTGCGTTAAACAGCACCACCTCACTACCAAACATAACTAGTGGTAAGTAAAGTATGAACGGTGTGTGGGTGTGCATATGGAAGGAGCTATGAAAGGTGTGTGCATGGTCAGTAACAATTGTTGAAGCCTTGGCGTGGTTTGAAGGAATTGGAGGCACTTCCAAGGGTAGCTGTCACTTGTGTACAGGAAGCAAGAATTCCATGTCTGTACAAGTGCTGTTGCTCTGCAGCAACTTTAGCATCAATTTAATCTACATAATTTAACAGAGTGAGTGAAGCTATAAGGAATCCTGCTTACAACAACGAAGACTACTAAAGAACCAGAAAGATGCTTCTCCACATTGAAGAGGATCAAAAAAGTAATTAAAAAGCACCATGGCCCTGTAGCGGTTAAATGCATTGGTTTGAAGGAATTGGAGGCACCTTCAAGGGTACGTAAAGTTCTCAGAAATGGCACCACCTCACTACCAAAAATAACTAGTGGTAAGTAAAGTATGAATGGTGTGTGGGTGTGCATATTGAAGGAGCTATGAAAGGTGTGTGAATGGTCAGTAACAATTGTTGAAGCCTTGGCGTGGCGTTACTGCTCATATGGTTATCCATATGCTAATTCAACGTGTTTGTTTGACATTGATTATTGTGTGGTCTAAACAGAAGTGAAATGTTGTTGTTTTCTTGAATCCCAAGGTCCACTGGTTTGGGCCTATGCAGTGCTGATTGGTCTTCTAAGGTATGTTTGAGGCCTATATGGTCCCACTTGGTCTTCTAAGGTATGTTTGGGGCCTATGGTCACACTTGGTCTTCTAAGGTATGTTTGAGGCCTATATGGTCCCACTTGGTCTTCTAAGGTATGTTTGGGGCCTATGGTCACACTTGGTCTTCTAAGGTATGTTTGAGGCCTATATGGTCAAACTTGGTCTTCTAAGGTATGTTTGTGGCCTATATAGTTCCACTTGGTCTTCTAAGGTATGTTTGGGGCCTATGGTCACACTTGGTCTTCTAAGGTATGTTTGGGGCTTATATAGTCACACTTGGTCTTCTAAGGTATGTTTGGGGCCTATATAGTCACACTTGGTCTTCTAAGGTATGTTTGGGGCCTATAGTCACACTTGGTCTTCTAAGGTATGTTTGGGGCCTATATAGTCACACTTGGTCTTCTAAGGTATGTTTGGGGCCTATATAGTCACACTTGGTCTTCTAAGGTATGTTTGGGGCCTATAGTCACACTTGGTCTTCTAAGGTATGTTTGGGGCCTATATAGTCACACTTGGTCTTCTAAGGTATGTTTGGGGCCTATATGGTTCCACTTGGTCGTTTAATGTTTTTTAAGTATGGTTTTGTTCTTGAATGGTATGATTGATTTGCTTGTTTTCTTCCAACCCCAGGTGCAAACCCTATGTGGCTGCAGATTTGTTTCTACTCATTGGTCAACTTAATGAACGTGAATACCCTGAGAAGAAGAGCCGACTAATGGTAGGTGTCACTCCTTTAATTTTTCTGTTAATACGTATAGGTGCAATTATGATATTGCTGTAGTCTTGTCACATGAGTTTTTTCAATCTATATTGTATACCAATGAATTTAACACATTGTTACTTTACTTCTTGACATTTCTGCATTGCAGATCATGTATTTCAATGGGCTTCACAAGCATAAGGTCATTGGGCGGGGCTTATAAAGGTCATTATGACGTCAGGGGGAGGAGTTATAAAAATGGGTGTGGTTTGAAAAAGGGGGAGTGGCTATGTTTCGCCCTGTCGCCCCTCCAACTTGAAAAGTCACCAGCCGCCACTGTATATGAATGTATTTTTCAATATTTCAAACAAACCAGACAATGCAGCAATACTACTAATTGTATACAGAAGGAGGAATTGGCAGCAGAAAACGTGGTACTAATGCCACTCTATAGATCCCTAGTTAGATATCATCTAGAATATTATGTTCACTTCTACAGACCGTATATTCAAAATAATATTTTTCATTAGAAACAATTCAAAAGGGGACAACTGAAATGGTGTATGGTCTGAAAAACAAAAAACATCTAAGGTAAGACATTGTGACCTTAATGTGTTTAGCGTGGAGGAAATAAGGGAGAGCTGTAATATCATTGAAGGTTTTAAATATTTAACGTAATAAAGTTCAAGAGGGAAGTATCTTCATTTTTATCTTCAATTTTCATTTATCCTCTAGTGCAGTTTCAGTTTTTTGTTTTCTCATTACTGAATTAAGTTTTTAAGAGAGGTGAAAACACCAATTTCTACTGAAAAGTACTTGTAAGAGCCACTGCTATAGTACCAAAACTTTTTGCAATAAAAAAACAACTATATTTTTCAGCTACAGTGAGTATTACACCTCGGTAAAAGAACAACAACCAAAAATATCTATAATCATGTCAAACTCACTGGCAAGGAATATAGTTTAATTATTTTCCTCACTAAAGCACAGTTTCCATATTACTTCCGTCATCCAAAAGTCATGCCTTTTCTGCTGCTAATTAGGTGGCACTACACTCCTCTCCCTGTGCACAGCATCTAATGGTGTACCCCCGCTTATGTTAAGCACTTGTATATGTGATAGGATATTTATTGTCTCAGGTACACTGTGGTTTCTGTTACTAGATTTTGGTTTAACCGGCTTCGGTTGTTGCAGTGATTTGACCAGTAGCTGTTTTTTGGAAGTGCAACTCTAGCTTACATAAAGGCAGAGCAAATGAGCAGCTGTTATTTTGTGTTGCTTTTTTTCTGTAGCTTGGCACTTTGCTGTTTCATGTGATTTTACCTGCTGCTGACCTCAGACAAGAAGACCTGTTTTGGGATTATCCTTATTTTTGACTATTTCCATTACTTGCTTTTGGTCTGACCATCTGCTTGAACTTTGCTGCCAAACCTGACAGTTTGAATCGTTCTTTTATCACCCTTTTTGAATCTGGACCTTTTTGCACTGACAATTTGCATTTCGGTATTGGGCTCCTCATCTGTCCTGGTTTTAAATAACAACTGACCATCATGGAGTCCTCAATAAGTTTTACATCTAGACCCTCTGTGGCCCAGCAGTTGGAAACTTTGACTATGGCCATGTAAGAACTCTAGACACACATTGCCAAGATATAAGCTGTCTCTACCCTCGGCCAACACCTGCTAACCAGGTGATAAAAAATTACCACCAGTATGCAGTGCATTTGGAGGTGAGGCAGCAAAAGGAGGCAGATACATTAACTCTCCATAGGATCTTATACTATCCCACTAATCTGCTCTTAGGGGCTAAAGATCATTTCAGAAATATCTGTAGTCTTGCAGATACAGAATTGCAAACCCTGAAAAGTTAACTTTGGAAGAATCTGAAAAAAAGGTCAAAAAAGGTTAATCAAATAATTTATCTCACCAACACCGGTCAACATCTTCTTTGTAAGCAAGAAGCCTGGAAAATTGGGATTCTAAATTAACTGCACATATAGAACTGCAGTCATGGTAAAGAACCAATATCCTCTGCCTTTTATACCCAAACTCTTTAACAGCCTCAGGGGAGCCAATATGTTTTCTAAGATTAACCTCTATGGAGCTTAAAACTTAGTCCACATTAGAGAAGGTGAAAATTGGAAGACAGCTTTCCTGT
This sequence comes from Discoglossus pictus, assembly GCA_027410445.1. Taxonomy (NCBI): domain Eukaryota; kingdom Metazoa; phylum Chordata; class Amphibia; order Anura; family Alytidae; genus Discoglossus; species Discoglossus pictus. Next base: position 387,991,634 of record CM050166.1, on the reverse strand, counting down.
AGTGTTCTTTGCTTGGAATAATGCTCCAGAAACTACTCAGCACTTTATCAATGATGTCTTTCATGACCAACTAAACTGTACAAGAATATCTAGATGATATTCTTGATTTTTCTCTTCCCTGGAAGAACAGTGGAAACATATGTTCCAGATATTTTAATGCCTTCATACCAAAAAAACTGGAACTGGTACAATAGTAAGGTTGCCATAGTCACAGTCTGTCCTGTAACACAATCCTGGAAAGATTTGCAAATGTTCCTGGAGTTTGAGAACTTATATCATAGATTTATGTGCGCCTTTTGATAAATAGTTCAACCAATCATAGCCCTCACTAGCACTGCTACAAATTTCTAGTGGAAACCAGATGCACAACAGACCTCTGATCAACTTAAGAAATTGTTCTCAACTGGCTCATATTCTGACTCACCCAGGTACTTTCCAAACCTTTATAATGAAATGACATGAGCCATGATCTTTTGTAACATAATGCAATGTAAATGGAATACATCTAGAATTTTAATAATTTGGTATGAAATAGGTAACAGCTTTACCTATAGACTCTCCTGCAAAGGCTGCATTCAACTCTGTTCTTCCTGACTGTGGCTAACTCACCTGTTGGTTACAGACAGTTTCTGTATATAAAAATACTTTAGAATACTTTTAATAAGGCAAATACTATCACATCAGACTATATGACTAGAAAGTATTCACATTAGAGAAGTAAGGATCAATATGGACTCTAAATAACAACATTGCCCTGAACACAATGTTACAGAATATGAAGAGTCCCAATTGGCCTCTTGTTCACCTCACAAAGTGACATGCTCTTATGGAGAGAGGTCAGCATGGGAGCCCTCTAGACAAATCCAGAGGGTATATTGAAAAGCTGTACTAAAGGTGCTTGACACCAATTATAGTGCTTGACACCAGAGGGATATTACAAAACTAGTAATAATTCATAACTTTATATAGTTGGGCTATCATTATGATAGATTACCTCATAAATCATTGTACAGATGGCTAGTACACGATAAACATGAGTATATATCATGGCTTTACATCCTATCAGTAAAATAGCAAGTTAGTGGAACTAGTTTGCTTCCATGGTTTTAGCATGTTATTTTTCTTTTATGCCACAATTTGGTACTAGATGGAATGAACATGAGCTATTATTTTCAACAGTCCATTCAACTGGTTAATCACTGCAGAAATTACTGCTTATTATTTCCTCACTACTCTGATTATGATAATCAGTTGATCATTTAAACCTTACAAATCACAGAGGGTTAGACAGAAGGTTTCTTCAACATGTAGAATTAACATTTCAATGTGTCTATGAATATATCACTAGATGTTTCATTTAAAAGTAATCTTATAACATAGAAAACTCATAGTAATCAATTTAATTAAACTAAAAGTCTTACAAAGATTAACAATCCCATCTACTGTTCAGAGTCACAAAAATGATATATAACTATTAATATCAGTTTATCGTGTTGGGAACATGAAGGAAATATAGAATGACTGGCATAAAATAAAGAATGTATCCCTATATTTCATACATTAAATAAAATGCCATCATTTGAAGTTTACATGAAAAACACGTTAATCTGCATTTAGCTATTAGCCAACAATGGAAGTTTAAAATGAAACGGTAAGTATGTCAACTCCTGTTACTTTATAAACTGGTTTATTTCTAAAAGACTGTACTTAAACATAACCTCCTACCATGAGTTCTCTATGGATCCGTATCTACTAACATAGGGGTCCTTATAGACCTCATAGTCCCTGACACTACTCTCATAATAAGACCAAAAAAAATACAATAACATAAAACATATTTAGAGAAAATAAAAAATACTATAACAAACAAAAAATAATTACATATAAAATAAACAAAAAAAGACACTACCAAGAAAAATAACAAATTATACATATCCTCCTCTTGATTACACTCCAGTGACGATCCTGTCCTGGTACTCAATCTTCAGCCATGGATAAAGTTGGCACTTCTGTGTTGCTTGAAGAAGTTAGTGTTCTTATTTCTTTATTGAAGACAATCATTTATCATATTTGGCCCACAAAAAGAGACGCCACTTAAAAAAACACCCCACTCTAAAAAATAAATAAAAAAAAATTAAACAGAGTTCCACCTTTGAGGAAAAAGGTGACACTAGAATTAAATACTGGCATTGGCTGATATCCCAGAATATGAAAATATAAAGCCCTAAGATTGGTTACCGTTAACCAATCAAAATGAACAGATTTAAAAAATGCATTCTGTTTGGTTAGACTTTTAACCAAGCAAAAACAGTCAGAGGCTCTTATCTGAGAACGAATAAAACGCCATACCGAATCAGCTGATCTTTAATTATAGACCTGCCCCCCATGAAAAAGTACCCTCCTTCCCCCAACATAATCTTTCTTTTATAGGAAAGAAAGTATTTGTCTTTGTTGGAGGGTATTTAGGCTATGATAATAGCTGACTAGTCCATAGTGGCCTGGCAGTGTTTTTTCTGTACCCACTGGCTGGGTGGGGATTCGACAATCAAGACAAGCACTTTCCCCTTCCAGTATAAGCAAATAGGTTATGATCTTACTGGATGATCCCTGATGTGCTCACCTTCCTTGTCCCCCTGTCGTAACAGCCCATCAGCATTCTAATGGGTGCTTCCTTTCTGATGCTTAATAGAGTCATATGTGTGTAAAGCCCAATTGCAGCAATCATCCATTATCCCCTCCTATTCTTTTAAGCCAGCACAGGGTATTATGATCTGTAACTACAGTGAAGGATCACCAATAAAGGCCTATAGTTTTTTCAAGGCCCAAAGCTGAGGTACAGTACTTAGGACGCTGGATAAAAAGTGGAAGAATTAGGCATGAGCAAGCTAAAATGAAAGGGATTGCTATTTGGTCCACTTCCAAACATCCTGGGGAATAACTCTGCTCTCCGTTGAGGGGAAAATCCTTGCAAGAGTATTCCTTAACAGATTGATGCCCACTATCACAGAATAACTTCTCCCCGAGAGTCAGTGTGGCTTTAAAGCAACCAGGAGCACCCCTTGCCATGTTTTTTTGTTATCAGGCAACTCCAAGAGATATGCTGAGAAGAGAACAAGGGACTTTACGTTACATTTGTCAACCTTAACAAAGCTTTCAACACAGTGAGCAGGAGGGGTCTGTGGCAAATCCTGTAACGTATAGGATATCCTCTCAAGTTCCTTAACATGATCATCTAGCTAGAGTTATGAACAGGGTATATTTACAATTTGGCCAACAAGTTTATTAAATTCATAATTAAATAATGACAACGGCGAAAAATAAAAATGGAAGATTAAAAACACTCTAAAAACAATGGAAAAAGATAAGTCACCTCTGAGAAATAGTGATAAATTACCACTTTAGATAAATATCTAGAGACTAGGACTTTCTCTGAAATATTCGAGGAGAAATGTAATGTTCCACTATAGGTAACTCTGTCCCAACATATCACACAGTCTATTATATTATCTTATATTTGGTTTACCCACAAGGGCATTTAATGCAGACTAGTTTACTGTGAAGAAAGAATGTTGGGGGTAGTATGGTAGATAGTAGCAAACACTGCCTAAAATATAAGTAAGAAGCCAGGTAATTGTGCTATTACTATATGAGAACTGAAGAAGACTTGTTCTTTGAGATATCTCCTATATATCATGCTAAGGATTGTAACTTGCCAATCCTGATTTGTTATAACTTCTTATACCCACATATTAGTCTATGACTTGACTTAAGCTTAAGCAATAATAGTATCTTCATTGAAGGGATAGACTCTTCTTGTGGGATAATATGTCCTTAATAGTTCCCTGTTTCAGGGTAAACGTATCTCATGGTATTTGATATTGGCTTCTTGAACATAAAGTGGCTAATGCATAAGTCCTGGATGCTTCTAAATACACCATACTACATTAAAAACGAGTTGCCTAACTAGTGCCATGTTTCTTAATAGAGACGCTAATGCTGCATGGCTTCACTTCCTAGTATAGCGTAGACAGCGTCGTGCGTGATGACGCACGTATGCGTGTAAACGCCTATGCCTGACGCGTTTCAACGTGCTGATCATCTAGCTACATGAAGATCAGTGTGGCGAAGTCAGGTACAGCAACAGCTGTTGGAGCCCTTACCAATAAGTAATGGCACGAAGCAGGACTGTGTCCTTGCACCAACCCTATTCATGCTATTCTTCAGCATGATGTTGCAAAGGGCCACAGCAGACCTTGATGATGGTCGCTACATTTGATACTGGACCAATGGCAGTCTTTTCAATCTGACACGACAAAGGCCCACACCAAGACAATGGAATGACTCATTTGGGAGCTACTCTGCACACACGACGCTGCCCTGTTTCCCATACGGCGACAGCTTTGACAACTTGCTTCGCTGAGACCGCCGTGATCTTTGGTCTAGAAGTCAGTTTGAACAAGATGGAAGTAATCCACCAGCCTGCCCCTGAGAAAGATTACTGTCCTCCTCACCTCACTATTGGTGAGTCTAAGCTGAAAACAGTGCACCAGTTCATCTACCTGGGTTGCATCATCTCCTCCGACGCTAAGATTAACAAGGAAATTGACAACAGACTGGCAAAGGCAAATAGTGCATTTGGCAGGGTATATAAAAGGATTTGGAGCAACAAGAATTTGAATAAATGCACCACGGTCAATGTGTACATACATAGCTGTTGTGTTTGCCACCCAACTGTACGGCTTGGAGTCGTGGGCTACTTACCACCATCACCTACGATTAGAGTGTTGCAGGCGAGGCAGTGTCTGATGGAGTGTCTGAATCTTAGACAATATAGTACCAATGTTCTCCCTAAATGTCCTCCCACAATGAGCTATGTCATCCATGTAAACTGGTCATAAGTATGGTACCCCTGCAATATCTGATTTAATGGCCATTACCTAAACTGGTAGAGCCCGAAACGATTGATGAAGGCAGACTTCTCTCCTGCAGGGGAATCTGCCAGAGCGATCAAGAATAGTGAGCTGATTCTAGTCTGTCTAGTAACTCATCCATCCAAGACTGATAGAATAAGCATCTGTTTTAGTTTGCTCATTTAAATGTTGGTAGTCCACACAGAACCAGGTGTATCCTTCTTTTTTAGGAATAAGTACTCCAGGGGAAGCCAAGTCACTACTGGTGGTCTTAATGACTTTTAGCTGGAGCATTTTGTTCAGCTTCTTATGAATATTTTCCTGGACTACCTCGAGAACTGTATAGGAGGACTTCTTTAGGGGAGGGCAGTCGGTGGTCAGCACATTGTGTGCAGCTAGAAAGTATGGCCAGACAGGATAGTGAACAATTTAAGGTAGCTGATTTTTCAGCTGAATTTTTGTTTTCTTGGTATCAAAATTAAGTTTCCCTATCATAGTCCTGTACAGTAACCCTTGACTCCAAACGTCTTTACTCCTAAACCTGGCTCCATGGCCTCAGACTTCTGGTGGATGGAATTTAATGTAGGATCCTCCCATCATTTTTTCTGTAATTCTACTACATTGGCCCAAGTGACCATTATCCCTCAAGCAGGTAATAGACTAAATATTGTGTTGTTATTTGCTTTAGCAGTGTTACGAACAGGTGTTTAACCTACTTGCAAGGCCTATCGAGTACTCGTAGAATTTTTTTTATACATTTGCCATTTACAGGTTTTACAGCAATTGCTGGCTTGTTGAATCGCTGTAATTAAAGTATTTCAACAATAGAAAAATAAAAACGCTTTATTTAATATCGACACAAAAAAAAACGCTGCAATTAAAACCACGGGTGAAATATTCCAGAAATTGTTGGGAATTAAGGTAATTAAAATAATGTAGCAGTCATTAATTGTACTATATGGGCATTAGTATAATTCATCCACACCAACAGAGATGTATGATATTATATCACAGAAGGAAGATCAATCTGCATGCAGCATTCTGCTAATGGATAGTTAAATAAGTGTACATAATAAAGAGGTCCACAAATTTAACTAGATATTTCACAATTATACCCAGAAATACTAATCTGGCTCACATTAAAAAACATGTATGAAAAACAAAAATGAAAGACCAATGTTGTGGGATCATAGGCCGTTCCATTTTGTATTCAACTAAACGCTGAGAATATAAAACTGCCCTCAGGGAGCCTCACAATCCCAAAAAAATGTGATGTGGACTTGGGACAGAAAAAACTGAAATCCCACTAGTAGCCTAATGGCTCTTTTCATCACTGTCATGTGACTTTCTAAAAGGCAGTGAAGTCTTATAGGTCTTATGCGTAGGACGGAGTTACGGAAGTGATTTTGAGCCTGTAACTCGCAAATGGATTGAATGGATTGCGAGTAGCGAAATGTAGCCTATTAAATATCTGTAGCTTTTACAGGGTCCATTACAGGCTCACGTAATTGCGATTTGGACAATTGAATGGGGCCTATGCGTTCCAAAGAGAGCATGATCTTTTCTTCTCAATAACTCCTCTTTATACTCCAACACATACAATAGAACAATGATGTTTACAGGGTTTCCTAAGGGGTAGCTAGGTGCCACCAAATTTATCTAGAACAATGCCTGGTCAACGTAACTGGCTTATCAGTGGCATTGTGTTATAAAGCTGGCCAGACGAGGAGATATTCCTAATTCCTAATAATGGGGGGTCCGTGATCACTAACTCAGTGTGGTGGGGAAGTGTAATAGGTAGGTATGGGTTTATGGGGGTTGGAGACACTGTGAGTAGGAGAAGGTCCAGCCATACCTAGTCAGCTGACCTTTAGCAATAGACTGGACCTGTCTGTGGCACTCTTATATACTTTATTACAGCCTGATCCCCCAAAGGTCACAGTAACATTCAGGCACAGAGTTTTCTATGGGTATACTTTAGGCAGAGCTAGATGTTAGAGCTAGACAGCTAAAGAAAAACCTGTGTACAAGTCAGTTAATTACCGGGACTCTTTTTTGCTGGAGCCATGGAATAGCTCATTAAATTTGCTTTTGCAGGAGCTATTAAATACAGGTTTAGAACAAGCTTTTTCTACTAATAGTTTTTTTGACAAGTAAGTTGTGAAGAGGTTAAATGATTGCTGGACAGCTGGACAGTTATATGGTTACACATTCCTGTCTGATTTCTGTGAGCAATGTAGGAATGATAGCAAAACATGGCTGGCACTCTAAAATATACAGATTTTTAAAAACAATACTTGGTATGATTTATGACTATCTGTTATTACTCATGTAACAACCACTAGGTAGGATACAGTTTGTATGTAAGCAGAGGCTTAAAATGTTAGATTTTTAATCTGTTATTATTGTAATTAAATAAATAGATAATTTAACATATAATATTGTGCTCTTTCACACTATGAAGAGCACCTATATTAGGGTAAATGATAATTTAAAGACAGAAAAAATGTGTGATGGGATTTATAGTGACTACTGGCTTTGAATGACAGAAAATGCAATTTCAATAAGGATGTATAGACTTTTTATATTCTCTATATGTACAGAACATTAAATAGAATAAGGACTTACAAGGTGTCAATAGACCATTTATTGTTGCAATGTTTTTTTTAGCAATAGATGATTTTGTTAAAAAATGTATTGCTCAAAGTGTCCGGAAATGCCAAACCTCTTCCTCCATGTTGTTGTGCAAAATGTTTAGTTGGTCAATAAGACTTTTCAACTCTCTCTTAACAATCTGCTCCTCCCTTAGGGGAAAACTAATATGCATAAATTCTGCAGGTTTACTAACTCAGGTAATAAAGTAGGAAGCAATACAATACACTGATATTTTATGCTGTAAAATATAAATAATTAAATGCATAATACCGTTTCATGTTTAAATAAGTGCAAAATCACTATATAAATATCTGGGCATTAAATATACAGTACAATGTAATCAAAATAAAAGGTTGTCATAATGAAATAGAGCTATGTCTCTGTTGATAGTGGATTTTCTCCATTCAATATTCTTATTTTTTAAATTTATCTGTGAATTCTTAAACTTCTTTTAGCTTTTATATTTTAAAACTAGTTCATATTGTCAGGAAGCAAGAATGTACTGTAAATAAGCAAAGCATATTGTGGGTTTATGGGATTTAAATGTAGCGAGACAGGAAATGGAAAATATATTTAAAAAAAAATCAACTTTAGACAATGGTTTGCAACTACATAAACAATGTGTGCTATTATCCTTCTTGGAGGCAATTTATTATAAAGTAAAATGCTTGTGTACATTTACCTTAGTATCCTACATCATTTAATCTTCTGGTTAATTTTATTGCATTAAGCCTGGGGATTTTACAGTGCATCAGCAGAATGCCTGTGCAGAATATTTTATTGCAATGCTGTATAAACTAAAGTCAATGCATCTGTACTCTGTCTGCATAGGACTTTCCACTCTTTCTTGGTTAGTTTTTATTAGATTAAGCCTAAGGCTTGTTCAGTGCTATAACATTTATTTCCATGGGAAGCTCTGTAAAGTACCATCAATATGTGTGGAGTGAATTCGACGACAGTTTATCCTAAGTAATTATGCAAATCAGTACACTGAATAGAGTTTCAATGACTTCAACAGAGATGCAAGTTCTATTTCGGTCTGAAATATAAATGACTCAACATTATTATCTCAGCAGTTTTAAGACATGCTGTAAGGTGTTGAAAAATATGTTGGGCTCATCTGTGACATTGCCATTTATGTATTTTAGGTGATTTTATTTTTATTTGCCTAAATATATTGTTAATTTCAAACTGCTTATGCTGGTGCCAGGTAAAGTACATTTTAAAATAGAAAGCAATGAGGAAATATATTATAAAACTTTTATATTATGACAAAATGGGCCAGTTTGCTGTTTAGGATGCATTGGATTTTGTAGAAACAATAAGAGAAATTTAAGCCCATCAGCATCAGATTTCTGATAAATACATTTGAGAAGCAAGCAAAACAAAAACAGTTTGAAAGGCATTTTAATTATGCATAAAAAGATAGCATTTTGTAGATAACCAGTTTGTTTTATAGCAAATTTAGTCAGCCAGAACAATATTATGTCAAAGATAATGACCTAGTGCCTTGCAAAAGTATTCACCCCCCTTGGCATTTTTTGTGTTTTGTTGCCCCACAACACTGAATTAACATGGATTGTTTAAGGGCATTTCATTTACAGAACATGCCCACAACTTTGAAGATTTTTCTTTTTTTTTTTTTTATTGTGAAGCAAACAACAGATAAGACAAAATAACATAAAAAGTCAATGTGCATAACTATTCACCCCTCTTTCAAAAAAGGTGTGTATATGTAATGACACTTAGATTGCACACAAGTGGACATCATTTCGCTAATTATTTGACTTCTGATGGTAATTGGTTGTACCAGAGCTTTTTATGGGCTTCATAACAAAGGGGGTAAATACATACGCACATGCCAATTTTCTGTTTTCTATTTCCAAAAAATTGTTTTATGTATATATTTTCTCATTTCACTTTACCAAGTTAGACTATTGTGTTCTGATCCATCACATAAAATTCAGATTAACAAAACATTGAACTTAAGGCTGTAATGTAACAAAATAGTTAAAAAGTCAAGGGGGTGAATACTTTTGCAAGGCACTGTAATTTAAATAAGAATTTTTATTTAGGTTTTGCTCTACTTTAATTTTGTGGCCTCAAAAATTACCATTCAAAGGGTTGGAAAAAATGTCATGAAAGACAGTAGTCACTAAGGTACTATAGAGTTTTTGTTGAGGCACAGACATAGTGCATTTCTACTTTATTTAAATTATTTCCACATAGGGGTATTGTCATGACCCAGAGACATGGGGGTATAAGCCAAAATTATTCTGAGGGGGATACCGCTCATTGTATACTAAAAATTAACATTCTCCACATTGAGGGCCTCGGTGCAAGGATCCCCTTGCAACGTCTTTATATTAGTTAGGTGCCTATTGGGGTCAATAAAGAAGTCACAAAATATATGTAGGTGGTCAAATCATCCCTAGGGTGTTTGAACCACCTTTCTATAAGAATAATGACCTAATAAAATAAGAGACCTTCTTCCCCCCAGTTCCCCTGTACTTTGCATTTGCTGCACCAGCAGTAGCTCCACCACTGGTGCTTGGCATTCTGACTAAATTAGGGCATTTTTGCTATACATAAAATAAAGAATTTAAACGTAACTCTTTCATTACCAAAAAAATCCTATCAATGGATTTACAGTCCATTGTAACTTTTTCAATATTTCGCAAGAACAAAAAAATATCTTATATTTTAGTTATTCACATAAATATATTTTTCATTATGTAGTGTTTTGTGGTTTTTACTTAGAGTGCCATGGGGGTCCTTGAGGAAAGAGCTATCCAATTCCAAATATTTCTAAAAAAAAAAAAAAATTCTATTAAACTTTTAAATAGAATGGGAGGTTGTGTATTTTTTCAAATATTGTAGATTAATCATTAGTAATGTTGAGATTTTTTTATATCCACTGAAATTACTTAGCCCAGGCTCTGGTCAACAGAGTATGAAAGTTTACACCTCTTGGGAACAATTATTATAGTTTTAGCTTTCACAAACTTCCTAACCTTTACTGACATTCAGACAGAGCACAAATGTCAATAAATATTACTTTACAAACTAAAAAAATTAAATTTCCATCAAATACAAATATAATTATGACAATGGATTGGAAATGTTTTTACTGCATTAACTATAAACTACTTCAAAGCATATTTTAAGCGAATTGTTTCCCAGAGTAGCTAAATACCCCTAGACAAAGACAATGTTCTAAATGCAAATCAAATTTGTTTGACTCTTTTCCTAGTAACAGACTTTCTTTCTATATATTATACAACAGAAGCAAATAAACAAAGATTTTGACAAGAAAGATAGACAGGCTATTTTCATGTCTATATTTGGCACATACCGTATATACTTCAATAGAATATACTATCCACAACAAAACACCTGGAGCCCGATTCAATTGAGCTTTTGCTCGATCCAGTAAGTGAGATCACAAGTTAATTTGCTATTTAACTGGTGTCTCTTTGCGAGCTCCAAACGGATTACGAGTTACGAAAAAATTGCGATGGTTAAACCTATAACTTACAGCCTCCTAAAGCCTTTGATCTTTCACTTTTGCAAGAGTTACGATGGCTAAAATTTCAAATCGCTATTCAATTGCTCAATTTCTCCAAACCCGCAAATGTTTTCACACCCCGTAAATAGCAAAATAAGGAGAAAATCCTACAAGTGCTAGAGAGGACCTGCAAGGGGGTTAAACGCTTATTCGTAGTATTGTAGATGCAAATAAAAAATCAATACTGCACTGTAAATAACGGGGAAAGCAATTGCACAACAGTCTCAAGTTCGCAAATTGCCAGGAAATGTAATGTATTTTTATGTTTCATTTTGGGGCTAAATCGATCTCAGGTATCAATGGGTTAATACATATCATGCCACCCATATGGACTAGAACAGTATTGGCATAAATTTTTATAATTCTTTCTTTTGCGGGTTTGTGAATCTGATCGCATATCGAACCCCAAACTTAATTGATTGACATGTAACCTCCATGTTTTACTGCCATAATAATGACAGTCTCATTTTCTATTGGCTGATTCGAAATGGGGTTACGGGCTTGCTTAATTGATCATGTTCCCAACCTGAACTGCTAAGAACCAGTGCATGGTTTACGGTTTCGGCTTTGCGACAGTAACTTGCGGGCTTGTGCAATTGAATAGCATTGTAATCGGAAACGAACAGGAGCCCGCAACACACCCACAGACATACGGCCTACTACGATGGAGTTGCAGTCTTGTTATTGAATCAGGACCCTGGTGTTCAATCTAATATTAAAATTTCTATTCACATATTTTCATAAAAAATGTTTTACCAAGACATTATCAACAGGATTAAAGGATACATAAACAAAGAGACTTGTTTGCAGTCCACATCACAATTTAAAACCAAAGACAAGAAATAAGGGTAATAAATTTAGTGTAAGAGGTCCGGTAAAAAAAACATTCAATGTGAGGACAACAAACCTTTTTAACACTAATGTAAAGTTGAATCTCGCTAACGTTTATTATTTAGTTTGGAATTATTTACCATGACAGCACTTGCTTAGCACTCACTGGATTAATACTTCAAGATGGATCGAGCCTTCAGTTGCAGATTTCACCCTATGAAAAACAGTCCCTAAAGACATTGATTACAGTTAACTCTTCTTCACTGGCATCTACATTTTATCTAAACTAACATATTTAGATTATTCATACATCATTTTCAAGACAATATCAATTGAGAAATTACAATAATACAAATCAGCTTAGCTTCCATCTGACATCGTTATCTATTTTAACAGTGTTTCTCAATATTGGGTCCTAGAATAGGTGCTGGCCCCTAAGACCATATTCGCTCGACCTCAGGGACAAAGAGAGATGAAGAGAGCGTAACATTTTATAGCGGTAAATAATGGTAATGTTAGGTTTAGACAGATTATCGAGGAATCTATCTACAGTTAAAATGTACTCTATTCAAATCAGATCATAACTAGATGAAAAATGATTATGACACAAGTCATATCACCCTGTTAAAATTATTGTGGATTTAAAAGATGTTCCCTGCAATTATTGGAAGGCAACCAGTCTGTCCCCAGATCAAAAAGGGTGATAGTCTAGTCTAAAAGAAAATGTATTATCCTTTATTTGTAACATGCTAACATTTTCCTTAGTACTATACGTAAGTTAAATACAAGGCAAAAACAATTTTAATACACTCCAAAACAATGGAGGGCCCTGTCTTTGTACTTAGAATCAAACATACATAATGCTTTTCCCTAAAGCACCTTACAAGATTAAAAACTCACAAACTTACAACAGGTTCAGCACCCCCTTCAGCCCTTGCATGCTTTGTTAAGAAATGCAAAGCATCTTCCTTGACTTTCTGGATCTAGCACTACTACAGTTTATTAACAAGACTATACATGTTTGCCATCAGCCCTGATCTCAGTTTGTATCATCAATGCTGCCTATTTTTTTAATTAACACATTTATAAATATATGCACACCATACTGTATTTACCAATTTAATATGTTTAAATTATTGTGGATGCCAATGTTTGAGTATTAGATCATTTCATGCAAAGAAAAAAATCATGCATTTAAGCACCTGGTCATGTTATGGATAAAATATAACTTTATTGTAAAAGACTTTAAAAAAGAAAAACAAATGAGTAAAATTATCAATCCCTAAATAATTATGGCAAATTCATATATATATATATTGCATATTGTAAATGTTGTATTATCAAAATATGTCTTGTTTTAATCCATTATGCCACATACTATTAAATATATAACAAAGTGTCACTGTTTTTAAATAAGTTATGTCTTCACTAATGTATTTTAATGCACTCTATTGCACTAACTGGATCACAGAAGTATTTGGTTACAAGTAACTTGGGGCAAGGCGTAGGAACCAAATAAAATTTGAGGGGACAGAGTATATACATATATACAGTATATATATATGTATATATATATATATATATATATATATATATATATATATATATATATTATATAAATAGTACATTTGTTTGTACTAAAACAAGTTAAAAAAACTGTTTCCTGCTCAGAATTCCAAGAAATACATTTATTACACTGCATTCTGGGAAGCTGAGCAGGGACATGCAAATGTGCCCACAAATTCCTTGCTCTTCAATTCCCAAACCATTTTAAACATGGCTTCCTTTAAGCTTATGCCTGCTGCATTACACAGCTTTTATGCAAAACCAAGGTTGGATTATACAAACACTGGGAATCCTACCCATGGACAGCTGTTTCAAGGTTACTGCCTGTCATCAGCATGAGGTGGGATCCCAGCTTGTGTTGTGGACCTTATGAGTAGGCTGTTCACCACAACAATCATTTAATATATGGTGGGCCAAAGAGCAATAGATGCCCTCCCAAAATCACGGGTTAGAGTCACTTACAGGCTTTTATCAGATTAGGGCTCTATTTGGTACAAACATCTAATTCCCCTAAAAATAAAATTAATTAACAGCCATCAAGCATCTCTTGGCAGTATATTTGTTACTGCCTATTTTTTCAGCTTAGTTTCATCATTACCTCATCCTGGAACTTTGGAATAAACTCCATTTTATATTCTCTGTGAGCAATGTTGGGCAATACAATATGTATTTGGCACGGGGAACACAGACAGATACTACATTTTCCATCTTTTTAGTATTATTACTATACACATTGTGTTTGCTTTTTAATGTTCTGATTGCTTTCTTATATTTTAATTAAACTTGACTCTGAAATATAGTAACAAACTAACAAGCAAAAAGGTTTGAAATTCTTCCATAAATGCATTTTGTTTTTTGGCAGTGATGTCAAATCATCTTTTTCATCAGAAATAATCACTCAGGATGAAGCTATGCTATTCATTTCAAATACTTTCTCTATATTTTGTGAGGTGATCATCACTGTAGCAGATTGAAGTTATCCAAAGAGTCTGTACAATTTTGCAGCCTCTGCTTATACTGAATTGAAAGAAATCTTGCTTTCCAAAGGTTTAGCATTTAACAACTAAATGGCTTTCTAACATTTCTGATTCTCTGACATATATAATGTTTCAAAGACAGGTTTGATAAAAATATTTTATTTCATAAATGAAAAAAAATCATAACAAATGCACAACTACATATTCTATACTCCTTTATACTTTAACTTTTGATGATATTTTAAATATCCTATATGTAAATATTTTTTTTATTTCTTTAATTTTTTTTAAATTATTTGTAGTATTTTTAATTATTTGATAATATTTATTAAGTAACTGATTTTGCTAAAGCCAACCGCCTGTGGGCGCCAGTCATTCACATCTCCAGGTAATAGGTGAATAGCATTATCAAAAAAGAAAATGGTAACCCTTAGCGTCTCTTTAATAGACTACCAAGTGACTTTTTTGTATCAGACATACTGAAATGTTGCTTATTGGTGCAGTTTGATGAGGGAAGGGGAGGAGCATCCACTATGCAAACAATGCAGCCCCCCTCCCCCTTTGTTCACACTCTACTTTTTGGCTCCCAGTGGCTCCCTGTAGCCCCTTCTACCCCTAAACAATTTCTCGATGGCCCACTCTTGCTCCCTGCACTCCACTCTGTGTCTGGTGGCCCTCTCGTGGCCCCTCTGCCTCCCTGGTGGCTCATAAGACCCTCTCTATCTTCCATTCTCTTACCTTCTGTTTCTCTCTCTCCTTTTTATTCCCCTTTTCCTCATCACTCCTCTCTTTTACTGCTACTCTATCCCACTCATCTCTCACCTCTACTCTCATTTTCCCCTTTTTTCTCAACCTCTCCCCATTCCTTCTAACATTCCCCATTTTCCTTCCCTCTTTCTCTGTCTCTCTCTTTTCTCACTCCCTTTTCCCACTCAACCTTCTCTCTTTCCCATCTCATCCTACTCTCTTTTCCCTTATTTCCCATTTTTATACCTGACACTACCTCTCTACATCACCTTCTCTCTCCCTTCCACTTTCTCATGCTACCTTTTTCAAATCTTTTTAAATGATATCTAGAACAGGTTTCTATACATTTGGGATAATAAGATGGAAAAGGAGTATTTATCCACTTTAGTCTTTGGACTATAACAACATCTTAAAGATAAGAATTCTTGAAAAGGATTTTATTTATTTATTGTTCTTGCACTACTATCCCAAAATTCTGCCTCAAAAAATAAAGAATATAGCCAAAAATTGTATATCCTCGTATACAATCGCATAGATTTAATGAATGGACTACCCTAGACAGAAATTGGATTGTACCATATTATTTCCAGTTTTTAATAATAGATTTAGTGATGTTCTGGGTAATGTTAAAAGTTTGGAATATATTTTATAAAAAAGCCTTGATTGGTGTTTCTCCATTTTATTCCATACTCTTCTGTTTGTTTAAATATGCTCTAACAAATACAGGGGAATACCAGAAACAGGTGAATTGTTTCCAAGATTCCACTTTAATTCCTCACAGGTAGACTACATTCAACTAATTAATGACTTATGAAGGTAATTCAATGTACCGTGTCTTTTCATTTTAAAATTGTAACTAAAGTTGAAAAAATATAAAGATGTTTTCTACTTCAATACTATGGACTATATTGATGTAGATCAGTGACATAAAATCACAGTTAAATCCATGTTATTTCTAGATTATAGCACTAGAAACTGTGCAAAAGTCCAAGGGGTGAACTGTACATTTAAATTAATGAATTTCTTAATTTTGCTTAGTTTGAGCTAACATCTTTAACCAATAACAGCTGTTTATATATGAGCTTTCAAAACCATTCAATCTAACAAAAAAAAAAACAGATTCACCGAGCAACAAAGGGTATTTAACATGTAATATATATTTCTTATTGAGAAAATTGAATCACAGCCCTCAGCAGTTTAGTGAACCTATTGTTGTCCAAATAAATGAAAACCCATTATCAGTCCTATTAAATCCCCTCAACGTGTAAATCCGTAGCCCATAACCTAGCCCGTAAGAATTGCGGCTTTTAAATTGGCCGCGTAAAGCAACCCGCCAATGACTTGCGGGGTAAGGGCCAAAAAAACCCTACGGGATGTTGAAAATTGCACTCAACCGCCACATATCCTTTGTTCTGTCAAGCTTGTAACTGTTTTGTTCCAATCACGCTAATAAATTGCAACAAATTTACTGACGTTCAAGACCATAACCAGCAAATGGAGCCAAATAGCCAATGGGTACTAGAGAGGACCCGCTAGGGGGTTAAACTCCTATCCGTAGCACTGTAAATGCAAATATACACACACTACTGTACTTAAAATTAAAGGGAAAGTGATGTTAGGTATTATAATTAATAGCACAACATTTCCAAGCCTGCAAATCTGCAATATTAAATACTTTTTTTTAATGTTTAATTTCCGGGTTATATTGATCCCAGCAATCAATGTGTTAATACATATAATGGAACTTGCAATTTATTAATATTGCATTATTTCTGGAATGCGGGTCCGATTGTAACTCGTAATTGAAACCCGTAAGGCTTTGAAATCTAACCTCCATTTTTCAGTAATGATGATGATCTCATTTGACATTGGCTCTGTCTAAACCCGTAATTATGGGTTTGACTAATTGATCATATTCATGGCCGCACATCCAACGTGCGCCAAATGGTTTACGGGCTTGCGTCTCTGGCCCATAATTCGCATCATGGTGGAATTTAATAGTTCTGTAACGCAGCCAAATTTCATGCCCGAAGCCTTTGCGTGCTTACCGATGCCGCAATGCCGCAAATTTAATGGGGCTCTATATTTCTTCACTAAGTAAACAATTAGAGAACAGCCAAATGACTTTCAGTTGAATTAAATGCTGCAATCACTAAATATAAACCAAAACAGACAAATGTTTGTTTTCAGAATACTTAAATTTTGCCTGCTTGTGAATTTTAAAAAAATTGACATTGATATTGCCATTCTATCAGTTAATCATTAGCCGTTACTAATATCTGCTATGCTAATTTTGATTATTTATTATTTTTGCATGCATTTTTTATTAGTTACTTATAATATTGTCCTATACCATTATTTAATACTGACTAGACACAAAGACAAACAGTACATTTCAGCTCCTGTCCTCTCACCAGTTCTGAAATACAATTATGCAGGAATTATTTTGGAGAGGGTCGACTTGATAATCAACCATGACAGCTGCGTAGAAAATGACACGTAGAAAATATGTTTCATTGGAAGAAACAAGATTTGAAACATAAAATTCATTAGGAAACAATCCATGCAAGACAAGGAAACTATTGCTTATTTGCAAATACCATAGTGGGAAAGTGTTTTTCAGAAAACAAAAGACATACTGTAAAGCAAATTTGTAAGTAATTGGAAATATTTTAAATTTCAACAATGAAGCATTTTACACATTTCCCTAATGCATGTTTTAAATGATTCACATAATGTTAAAGTACATTTTCATTAGAATCAGTAGCCTTAATGCTTGTGGGTGATAGATTTATCAGTCCAGTAAGAACCTGTTTGACTTCATGATTAATCATCTATTGCTATGAGTACCAAAATCCTATTATTATATCCAGTCATTGTAATCAAAGTTAAATTTATCTTATCGACTGGTTATGTCATGGAGTTCATTCACATTTGTGGATGCTGGGATCAAATCCCTTGAAACATTTTAGTTGTTGCTGGTATATAAGAAAGGCTGCGGAACAATCTCTTCCAATTTTCTAAAATACTGCTTGCAATAATAGTTGATGAATAATATGTGGATTAGTAAACCTTAAATTTCTACACAATCTAATCTTTATTATTATGCTTTATTTATAACGTGCCAACATATTCCGCAGCGCAATACAGGGGTTAGGTCCAAGTCTGAACAATACCACACAATGAAAAGTAATGGAAGACCCTGTTATTGAGTTTTCAATCAGAATAAGAATTTTAGTTGTAGTGGCATATTTTGGATATGTTTTTTAGGTGAAAGTGACAAGAGTTTGTGAGTAATTGAATGTGAGGAATGAAAGAGAGGGAAGGGTCCAGTAGGACCCCAAGACAGCGGGCCAGGGAAGTGGGAGTGATGATGGCATTGTCAACAGTGAGTGATAAGTGAGGGGTGGGAGCTGAGGAAGAAAGATAAGAAGCTCTGTCTTAGACATGTTGAGTTTGAGCTGACTGGCAGACATCCATGAGGATATGCTCGAGAGGCAACTGGCAACATGAGCTAGCAGAAAGGGGGACAGTTCAGGTGCAGAGATGTAGATTTGGGTGTCATCAGCATATAGATGATCCTGAAATCCAAAACATTGTATAAGGGCACCAAGGGAGGATGTATAGAGGGAGAAAAGGAGGGGGCCTAGGACTGAGCCTTGGGGTACACCGACAGTTAGAGGGCGAGGAGATTAAGAGGCGCCAGAGAAGGAGAAACTAAATGTTTGATGTTCTAGATAAGATGTGAACCAAGAGAGAGCAGTGTCATGGATGCCAAGAGACTGGAGAATTTGGATAACAAGAGGATGATAAACTTTGTCAAAGGCAGCAGAGAGATCAAGGAGAATTTTGATTGCAAAATGACCCTTTAATTTGGCGTTGAGCAGGTCATTAGTAACTTTTGTGAGAGCTGTCTCTGTGGAGTGTTGGGGCCGGAAGCCAGACTGGAAGGGATCAAGGAGGGAGTTGGAGGAAATTAATTGTGTAAGGCAATTGTAGATAACACACTCAAGGTGAAGCTGGATCAAATGAGGGTTTCTAAGAATGGGTGTAATTGTTGCTTTTTTAAAAGGTGATGGAAACTTGCCAGTGTCTGAGGAAAGGTTAAATAGATGTGTGAGAGCTGGGATAAGTGTTGTAGAGAGGAGCTGTGATCGAAAAGGATCATGTGGACAAGTTGAGAGACGAGAGGTTGATAGAAGATTAGCAACTTTATCCACAGTTACAGTGTTAAAGGAGTTTATAATGGCTATAGGTTTGGGAAAGGTTGAAGGCAGGCTGCTGTTTGTTTGTTGAGGAGAAGGTGTGATATTACCACGTTGAGAGGAGAGCTCATTACGAATATTTTCAATTTTACTATTAGAGTGTCTAGCAAAATCTTCAGCTGTAAGAGAGAAAGGGGCGGGAGGTGGGGGAGGGCAAAGGAGAGTGTTGAAAGTGGAGAACAAATGTTTGGGGTTGAAGGACAAATTTGATTCTAATGATGAGAAGTAGCTCTGTTTGGCAAGATTGAGGGCATAGTGATAGGAGTGTAGGATAAACTTGTAATGAAGGAAGTCTGCTGAGGAGCGAGATTTCTTCCATAATCGTTCAGCGCTGCAGGAGCTCTTCTGGATGTAGAGTGTTTGTGTAGTGTGCCATGGTTGTAGATGAGAGTGAGGGTGTCTGCCTATGGTTATGGGGGCCAGAGAGTCCAGGGTGGTATTTAGAGTCAAATTGTATTGTGTGGTAGCAATATCAGGACAAGTGAGGGTAGTGAGAGGACTGAGAAGGGGTTGTAGTAAATTGGAAAGTGTTATGAGTTTATTGTCTGCAGATTTCTGCAGGTTCTGGTAGTTGGGCGTGATAAAGGGCAGATATTGGAAGGAGTTGTGAGGCTGTAGGTTAGGAGATGGTGGTCAGAAAGAGGGAGTGGGGAGATTATAAGATTGCAGATAGAGCAGTGATTAGAGAAAACTAGGTCAAAAGAGTGTCCATCATGATGGGTAGGGAATTCTATCCATTGTGAGAGGCCAAGGGAAGAGGTAAGTGCAAGTAATTTTGTGGCTGTGGGAGAAGTGGGAGTGTCAGTGGCAATGTTGAAATCACCAAGAACGAGTGAAGGTATGTTAGAGGAGAGAAAGTGAGGGAGCCAGGGGGCAAAATGATCCAGAAATTGAGAGGCTGGTCCAGGCGGGCGAAAGATGACACTCGCAGAGAGATGGGTGAAAAGAGATGGATAGTGTGAACTTCGAAAGAAGAGAACTGGTGAGAGGGAACTGGGGGAATGCAATTGAATGAGCAGCGGGTGGAAAGTAATATCCCCACGCCTCCACCTTGCTTATTCCCAGGTCTAGGTGTATGACTGAAATGTAAGCCACCATAACACCAAGACAAAAAGAGAAGGAAAACTGACTATATCAGTAGTTATCATAAACAGATATTAATAATATGAAAAGGTCCAGTTGAATAGATTGATGAGATGAGGTTCTTCTGCAAATTACCTTCAGATGAGGGCTATTGTGAGTGCTGAGAGGGCAGCATGTGTTCTTAAATGCTCCTTCAGGTGAGGGGTATGGTGAGTTCTGAGAGGGCAGTATGTGTTCTTAAATGCTCCTTCAGGTGAGGTGTATTGTGAGTGCTGAGAGGGCAGTATTTGTTCTTAAATACTCCTTCAGGTGAGGGGTATTGTGAGTTTTGAGAGGGCAGTATGTGTTCTTAAATACTCCTTCAGGTGAGGGGTATTGTGAGTTCTGAGAGGTCATCTCTGCCAAAAAATGTAATTCTTCTAGTGCAAACTCGATGGTCCCCATTCAATTGGCCAAATTGTAATTACTGGAGCCCGTAATGTAGCCTGTCAAAGTTACTGATATTCAATTGGCCTCTTCTAGCTACGCGCAATTGATTTGCGAGTTACAGACTCAAAAACCATGCAGTTGTCAAAAACGTAACTCAGTCCCATCTTCTCCTTTGATGGATCCATATTCAATAATTCAACAAGCGCGCAATTGCCTTCAAACTCATAAATGGCAATTATATTAATAATTTCTACGAGTAACACTTCAGAAGAAAACATAAACACACTACTGTACTTTAAAATACTGGGAAAGCAGTGAAAGGCATTATAATTAATTGCAAAACAGTGTCAAACTCTTAAATCTGCATTTCTTTTTTACGTTTTATCTCTGTGTTATATTGATCCCAGGAATCAAGCAGTTTATACATAACAGGCCACCCACATGGACTAAACACTAATTAATTGTAGTCTAAACTCCATGTTTTACTGACATCATTATGATAGTCTCATTTACTATTGGCTCTGTCTAAATTGTAACTTACTGGCTTGCTTAATTGATCATGAGCATGCCCTGAAATGCTACGTATGGGTTCATGGTTTATGGTTTTAGGCTTTAGCCCTGTAATTTTGTGCTTGAGTCAATTGAATATAGCCAGAATTGTAACCAGCAGACTTCCCTCCACAGGCATTGTAATTATGGAATTGGAATTGTATGGGCGTTATATATTTTGCTCAGGCCCAATGTTTACCGTTGATGACTTACTGACTTACTATAACCAAACCTGTTTCACTGAAGAATCTTCTCTTTGATCTCATTGTTTCTGTTACAAATGTGTCTCTTATTCATTAATTTACTATATTATTATTCATAATATTAATTATAATTATAATAATAATTATTCTAATCTCATCCTCTAAGATTCTAAGTGTAAATTAGGATCCATACTCTTTGTTTTCTACGATAACAATTTATTCAATGAGGCTATCTATCAAAATAAAATAATGAATACATCATATTATGACGGATAGGTAATGTCAAACAAATCTAATTAGTTTCTAATGAGGAGGTTAGTAGGAACCTGGATCAAGGCAACTCAGTGGATGTAGTCTATTTGGATTTTGCAATGGTTTTGATACAATGCCACATGGGAGACTATTGTGCAAACTAAGGGATACAGGAATTGCAGTAAATATTTGCTCATGGATCGAGAGCAGGCTAAAAGACAGGAAGCAAAGGGTCGTTGTAAATGGAACATACTCTGATTAGACTAATGTGGTAAATGGAGCTCCTCGGGGTTCAGTATTAGGTACTCTCCTTTTTAACATATTTATTAATGACTTAGAGGTGGGACTGGAAAGTAGTGTCTCCATTTTCGCTGAAGACACAAAGTTGTGCAAGGTAATTAAATCGGATAATGATGTGCTTTCCCTTCAAAGGGATTTACATAAAATTGTGGAATGGGCATCTAAATGGCAGATGAGATTTAATACGAATAAATGTAAAGTTGTGCATCTGGGAAGGAAAAATAGCCATGCAATTAATAATCTTAATGGAGAAAACACTGGGGTAGATTTTTATATACTGTATATAATCTTATTATTATTATTTAAGGTATAGAGTCATATATACTGCCATGTATCCATGAAATAGAGACTGGCGCTATTTAGATTTTCTTTTTTTATAATAATAACTTGAAAGGGAGCTCTTTATCATCCTAAATACATTTCTATATTTACGCATCAGAGGGTTTATCAGTATATTCTAGTATTTTTTATTGTTTTTATTTGTCAACAATCTTCTTAAATTTATGTAATAAAAGGTATATTTTAGAAAAAAGTAAATTTTTGCAATTATTGATTCAGGGTTCCACAGCAGAGACTGGAGTAGCTTTACATAGGATGACAATAAGCCAAACGCTCCATAGAGTTGGGCTTTATGGCAGAGTGGCCAGAAGAAAGTCATTACCTGCAATGCACTCTCACTCTTTGTACATGCCTCCTAGGCATATGTTCACAGTATTACACAGCTTTAAGCATAGCATTGGACAGGATAAATTATGCACAAACCAGGAGACCTACACACAGACAGTCAATGTTTCAATCATAATGGATGTCATCAGTGTGGGGCTTGTTCCTAGTTTGGGAAGTAGATTTTTGGGGGGAAGTAGTTTATCAAAACAATCATTTAACTTATGGTAGGCAGAAGAGTGATATAAGACCTCCATTGTACAGAGTACAGTAGTACTGAAAATGAACAGTACGTTGTGGTCTCATTTGCATGTCCCTTCCCACGTTCCCCCAGTGCAGTACCATGACTGTATTTCTGAAAAACCTGAGCAGGGAATACATTTTTTTACTTATTTTTAGACATTCAAATGGCATCACAATGTAATATTCATTTTCTAGTGATACAACATTTTATGAAACAATAAACTAACAGCAACTCTGCTTTGAAAAAGTAAGTATAAAAGTTAAAATAAGTTAATTAATTAAAACTCTGTTCTCAACTATATACGCTTTTTATATACGCATTTTCTTTAATCTCACAGTTATAAGGCTTTTGATCAATTCTATATTTTTAGGTGCTATGTCTGATGTCATATTACCCATATTGTTCTTTGAGGTAGTCGAGTACTATTTTTAAGGGAAGCTGGAGGTGTATGCTGACACACATCGTGCCCTGAGCTAGAGACGCAATACACACTCAACGCATGTTTCAAGGAGCCTCTCAGCTTCCACTCATCGGGGCAAGTTTTGCGATCGGTAGTGTTGCAAATGTATGCACTTTGTGAGAGTGTCTTCTCTTTAAACTCATAGTTTATCTAAATTTGTAATTATAGATATATTGTTTAAAGCTTGCTAAGTTAATTGACTTCATTATATTTATCTCTAATTAATATTATCAACTTACTGAAAAATATGCTAATTTAATAATGTAAAGTACTTCATGTATCACTCATACATTTTTAACTCTTCACTAAAATATTTTTACTGTGATATGTATTTGTTTTAATTAGGTATGGTAGTATTAAATGTATTATTTATATATTAATTAAATATCTCAATGTATTCTCCAATACTATAACTAAATTATAATCTACCTTATAGTGCTTTACTAATGCTTTTAGAAATTACTTCATTGATTTATATATTATTTTCAAACAAAGTTTAATCAATCTACTCTGGTACATTTCCGCTATGTTATTTTTTTTTAGATTTAATTTGATTTATATTACATAGTTACATAGTAATTTAGGTTGAGGATTTATTGTTAATAGATCCAGAGGAAGGCAAAACAGAAAGAAAAAAAAAGCAGTGAAACTTTGCCAATTGTCTCAACAGGGGAAAAAATATCAAATTCCTTCCTGATCCCAGATACTGGCGATCCCTGGATCAATACTCCCTCTCCAGAATAGCGCTTAATGCCCTTTTTATTTAAAAATATATCCAATCCCTTTTTAAAGTTAGCTATCAAATCCGCTGTCACCACCTCCTTTGGTAGAGAATTCCACAGATTAACCACCCTTACTGTGAAGAACCCTTCTCTTTCTTTAAGGCAAAATCTTTATACTTCTAATCTCAAAGGATATCCCACTATCAGTTCAAAACCTCTTAATACAAAAAGTTCCCTTGACAAAGCCTTGTATTGATCCTGGATATATTTATATAAGGTAATCGTATCCCCACCTTTTTTCTAGAGTAAATAAGTTTAATTTGATTAGTCTTTCTTCATAACTTAGCCTCTCCATTCCCTTTATCAGCTTTGTTGCCCTTCTATGTACTTTTTCCAGCTCTAAAATGTCCTTTTCATAGATCATTCTCATATCTCAGTACTTCCATTGAGCTTCCCCACATTTTAAAGTCCATTGGTGTGTTTTTATTGTCTTTTGCAGTGTTACAAACTAGTCTGTAAACGATTTGCGGGTCCCATTTGGAACCCGTAAGAATTTTGCTGACATTTGCTGTTTGTGGGTTTTAAAACAGCGGCCTTGGGCAATTGTAACTCTTGCGGACTTGAAAGGTGGGCTTAGGTGTGGTGTAAGTTACAGTTTCTAACCCGCAGATCGTTTGCGGCTCGCAAAAAGACACCAATTGAATAGCAAATTAGTTTATGGCCTCCATTAAGGGCTCCCGTAAACAACAATCGCTCAATTGAATCGAGGCTCTAGTAATTAGGTCACGAGAAACATGCAACATTTGAATCCCACTGTGAATTTTAGTATTTTCAATGCAAGTTGTGACTTATGTATTGAGTTTTTAGTAATACAAGTATGTACAGTATATTATTATATCAATAAGAGAATGGTTTCAGAAAAAGATACTTTATTACCTTGATAATTTCTAATTTATCAATGAAATGGATAACAGAAAAACATTTTTATGGTACAGATGCTGAAGCTCAATAAGTAACTACACAGTGTATCATTTGTGAAGTGGGGGCTGAAAATTTACACTCTTTGAACTGACAATTTATGTCTAAAATTAACTAAACAATTTGGTGGATTTTACTTGTCATCAGAGTACAGTTTTCATATTGTTATTAATCTTTTGCATTTTGTACAAAATTGAGAGTAATAATCCACGCAATCTAAGGCACAATACCTAATAAAGAAATATAGGACTCTGGCCCAATCAAACTAGGTATTCCTAGGCTAGTAATTTACATCTTAATTAAAAACAGAGAAAAATAACTTATTTTATCAACTAACCCATACCTTCATATTTACTTAATGTACGTGTATCATATACAGCATATATATATATTATATATATATATATATATATATATATATAATATTTATTATATTATTATATGTATTAATCTATTGCACAATAACCAGAGCTCAATAGTTTACTGATATAGGAATGGGACACACATGTGATGTATGTGGATGTCTCAAAACCCCAATTATTGAAAACACACTGATACGGTAATAACTGTATAGCAAAGCTTTATTTCATACACAGAGCACAATCAGAAATGTAAAAGACTACGCATTCATATCATGGGTGTTGTGTGGGCAGATCCCGGATGGTCAAGAGGCTTTTTGGGAAAAAGGGGATACCTAAAGGTGGTAATGTCATAGTCTATAATAATCATGATGCATAGCACCTACCAGGGTCACAGGTGGTCACTACACCACTGCAACCAGCATCTAATGAAAAAAAGGATCATCAGAAATCACTCCATTTAATCAAGTAACCAGTAATGCGCAGAGCACTTACTTTTGATAATCATCTGCTCAATTAAACAGATGCCAAAAATCATGGAAAATGTCATACAAATGTATTCTACACACAGTGTATTTTCAGATATTAAGGAATAATCCAAAATGGATGAGCAGAATCTGTGAAACAGAAAGAGGTTGCGGAACATGCTTTCTTGGTTGTGAGATTAGGCTATTAAGACCTACAGAGACAAGAACAAGATATCAATTAGAACACTATATTAATGGCAATCCACATTGAATATCAATTGTAGAAATATTCAACATAACCATACGTGTACACACTCTGTAGCCAGCCAATAGTACAGTGGGGGAAAACATGTATTTGATCCCCTGCTGATTTTTAACGTTTGTCCACTGACAAAAAAAGAAAACAACAGTCTAAAATGTTAATGGTAGGTGTATTTTAACAGTGAGAGACAGAATTACAAAAAAAGAACAAGAAAAATGCATGTCAAAAAAGTTATAAATTGAATTGCAGGTCAGTAAGGGAAATAAGTATTTGATCCCCTATCAATCAGCAAGGTTACTGGCTCCCATGTGTCTTTTATACAGGTAATGAGCTGAGATTAGGAGTGTTCCTAATCACAGATTTTTACCTATATAAAAGACACCTGTCCACAACAGCAATCAATCAATTAGATTACAAACTCTCCAGCATGGCCAAGTCCAAAGATCTGTCCAAGGGTGTCAGGGACAAGATTGTAGACCTACACAAGGCTGGAATGGGCTACAAGACCATCGCTAAGCAGCTTGGTGAGAAAGATACAACAATTTTTATGATTATTCACAAATGGAAGAAACACAAAATAACTGCCAGACTCCCTCGGTCTGATGCTCCATGCAAGATCTCACCTTGTGGAGTTTCCAAGACCAGGAGAACAGTGAGGAATCAGCCCAGAACTACACTAAAGGATCTTGATAATGACCTCAAGGCAGCTGGGACCATAGTCATCAAGAAAACAATTGCTAACACACTACGCCGTGAAGGACTGAAATCCTGCAGCTCCCGCAAGGTCCCCCTGCTCAAGAAAGCACATTTACACACCCATCTTGCCAATGAACATCTGAATGATTCAGAGGAGAATTGGGTGAAAGTCTTGTGGTCAGATGAGACCAAAGTCAAGCTCTTTGGTACCAACTCAACTCATCATGTTTGGTGGAGAAGGAATGCTGCCTATAATGCCAAGAACACCATTCCCGCCATCAAACATTGAGGTGGAAACATTATGCTTTGTTTGGGGGGGGGATTCTGCTAAGGGGACAGGATAACTGCACCGCATTAAGGGGACGATGGATGGAGCCATGTACCGTCAAATCTTGGGAGAGGACCTCCTTCCCTCAGCCAGAGCATTGAAAACGGGTCATAGATGGGTATTCTAGGATGACAATGACCCAAAAAACCACATAGCCAAGGCAAAAAAGAAGTGGCTCAAGAAGAAGCACATTAAGGTCCTGGAGTGGCCTAGCCAGGTCTCCAGACCTTAATCCCAAGAAAATCTGTGGAGGGAGCTGAAGGCTTCGAGTTGCAAAACATCAGCCTCAAATCCTTAATGACTTGGAGAGGATCTACAAAGAGGAGTGTGACAAAATCCCTCCTGAGATGTGTGCAAACCTGGTAGCCCCAACTACAAGAAACTCTGACCTCTGTGATTGCCAACAAGGGTTTTGCCACCAAGTACTAAGTTGAAGGGGTCAAATACTTATTTCCCATTTCCATTGAAATGCATTTTTCTTGGAAGGGGGGTTTGTTATTCTGTCTCTCACTGTTAAAATACACCTACCCTTAAAATTATAGACTGATCATTTCTTTGTCAGCGGAAAAACGTTCAAAATCAACAGGGGATTAAATACTTTTTTCCCCAACTGTATGTCAACATTAATACAAAATAATATTCATTGCAGAGTGTGGATGAGGAGGACTTAGGGCAGTAGCTCTCAATCCTCTCCTCAGGACCCATTAGACAGGCCATGATTTAGCTGAAACTCTGTAACTAAAGGTGAGACAACTAGTATTCAACATGTGGTGGAGCCTCCAATTGTTTCACCTAAATAAGGGTG
This sequence comes from Discoglossus pictus, assembly GCA_027410445.1. Taxonomy (NCBI): domain Eukaryota; kingdom Metazoa; phylum Chordata; class Amphibia; order Anura; family Alytidae; genus Discoglossus; species Discoglossus pictus. The sequence goes on along the minus strand of CM050166.1, from coordinate 387,963,315 downwards.
AGTCTGGTGGGTCCTGAGGAGCAGTTTAACAACCACTGACTTAGTTGACGTTCTCACCTACTTCCTCTTTCTGGGCACTGGGCCCCCACCTTCCATGCCCGCACGCTTCTTCCATCTACCATGGCGAGGAGGTGTTGGATTGAGGGGTGTGTCCACCTGGGGTGGCTGTGTAGCAGCTGACGTTGGGAGTAAGGGGTGAGATGAGGAGGCCGCAGGCTCTGGTTGCATTAAGATGACATTACTCTCATCCTCCATCCAGATGTGCTGCATGAGGTCCCCCAAAATGCTTTCTGAGGAGGTGTGAGGTCTGTCACTAGACATACCGAGACTGTTGATGGACTGTAATGAAGCCAGAGGTGTCGCCCATGATGATGGTGTTGCATGTGGTGCTGCTGTTGGTGTGACCTGTGGCGATGGTGTTGCCCAAGGTGATGGTGTTGGCCATGTCGATGGTGTTGGCCTGTAGCTGTGGTTTTGTCTGTTGGAGCCCGGTCTGTTGGGGCCAGGTCTGTTGGGGCCTGGTCTGTTGGGGACCGTCCTGTTGGGGCCAAGTTAGCAGTGGAAGAGCAGTGAGGTCCGGCCAATGCATTCATTTCATCTCACCAGGTGGCAGTGGAGGGCCTGTTGAAGGTGGTCACCAGGGCCAGGAGATCTCTGGAGCTGGTTGCTGGCTCCATGACATGTGAAGTGGTTGAAAGGACTGGGAACATGCCCATGATGTGTGTGAGGGCACAGGGGTGTTCCCCAAACTGGTGGTGTGTATGTCAGTCTTCCTGCTGATGGGCCAGCTTCCTGTGATCGTCCCAGGCCCTTAGCTTCCTCCACCACCACTTGCATGGGTGAATGTGGTTCCTCCTCCTGTGGAGCCACCACCTGCATCACTGTGGGCTGGGCACGCCTCCTGGGTACTGAAATGAGAGGACAATAGCATTTGAGTATTGATTTTCTAAACAATTGTTCGCTGTGTGTTTCCATATCCCTAACATCATGGTCACTTGTAATTGGCTGTGGTGATTTTTTTACACAGATGAACATTGACCTTGAGGATCATGGCTCATATCAATATATGTAATGCTGGTGTGGTGTGCCATCTGCAGTTCATTAGCACACATGGGGTCTCATTCAATTGAGCAATTGTAAATTACTGTAGCCCGTAGTGAAGCCTGTAAGTTATTTTGCAATTTATTTGGTGTGTTTGGTGTGTTTGGAGACACAAACCTTCTATGGGTTATGGGCTTTAAATCCTTGGGGTTGTTAAAACCTGAACTTACAGGCCATCAAAGCCTTTGATCTTTCACGTCTGCAAATCGCTATTCAATTGATACAATTCCTTAAGACCGCAAACACAATCAAGCTCGCAAACGGTAAATGCCGGGCAAAATCTTACGGGTTCCAAGTAGGACCCGCAAAGGGTTTAGAGACTAGTTTGTAACACTGCAAAAGACAATAAAAACAACCAATGGACTTTAAAATATTGGGGAAAGCAATGGGAGGCATTGGAATTCATTGCACAACAATTCCCAATTAACAAATATCCATTAAAACATTGTTTTGTTTTGTTTCATATATTGAAATAGTCATACATATAAAAAGAGTGGCTCATCGGAGAACAAACAATACCTTAGTAGGTTGGCTCTATAGGTCTGGTAATCTACTCAGTGAGCAACCTCTTTTAGCTCACTTGTGCCCTCATGTATCTTCCAATATGGAAAGTCATGCTTCAGGGCTGTTAAAAGCAATTAAAGAGACACTACCTGATTAAATTGCAACACTAATATATAAAAATGACTGCCATATTAACCTTTCCTCACTCACAGAGGCTCTAATGTGGACCCTACAAATACAGCTATATTGGGAAAACAAATAGTGGCCAAATTACACACCACATGGCATATTACATTGTATTTATGATTGTTCAGTCCCTCTGTTGTGTCAGACTCTCTGTGACCCTATGGACTGCAGGCTCCACTTACTTATGTCTCTGTCTGTGCTTATCCACAAGGTTTGCATGGAAAACACACTGGAGTGGGTTGCCAGTTCCTTAAACAGTGGACTTTAATTTGTCTGACCTGTCTGCTATGACCTGCCCACCTACAGTGGCCCTACATGGTATAGCTCACAGCTTCATTGAGGTACCCAAGCCCCTTCACCACCTACATAGTTAGCAATCCAGAAGGGGACCAGCGGAACATACACCAGACTAATCGACTTTAACCGATCAGGAAGGGCCGCTAAAACACATGGAGGCTATGCAGAGGCACGTGGAGCAACAGCCAACTCTCCTCCATCAGTGGTACGCCCATCCTGGAAAGTCCAATGCCATAGCTGATAGTCATGTGCCAAGATGTATACCCATTATCATCATATCATGGCTGTTCAATGAAACAGATGCAAAAATTAATGGATAATGTCATACAAATAGATTCCACACACAGAGTGTTTTCAGATATTAAGAAATAATCCAAAATGGATGAGCAGAAAGAGGAGGTTGAGAACATGCTTTCTTTGGTTGTGAGATTAGGCTATTAAGACCTACAGAGACAAGAACAAGATCATCAATCAGAACACTATTTGATTGACTGCAACACCTCATCACATTGGCAATCCACATTGAACATTAATTGCAGAAATATTCAACATAACCATACGTGTACACACATCGGTAGCCAGCCAATAGTGTGTCATACATTAATACAAAAGAATATTCATTAAGGAGTGTGGATGAGGAGGACTTATTCCTTTGTTAATTGACCTGTGGACAGGATCACAAATTAAGGCCTTGCTTGATTTTGGCGCGCTTCATCGGATCGGATACCCTTAACCGCTACATATGAAACCAGGGTTTACAGACTTGAGGCTTTGGCACGTAGCTTGCAGCTTTGTTCAATTGAATCTGTCTAGTTTGTAGCAGAGTTCAAGCCTGCAGCAAGCCCATATACATAAGGCCTGTATATCATGGCCTTGCAATTGAATGAGGCCCTAGGTCTCTACTTCTGCCTCTCATAATGGATAGCTAGTCCAGAAGTTTTTTACTTGGACTTTCCTCAATATAAAAATAATATTAATAACTTGATCTTTAACTATATGTGATATCACTGGGTTACCTCATGACCCAATTTTTAGATTGCTATTTTAACCAGCTTTTGAAACTAAAATGATGACCGTGGAGTTATCAGCTTATTTTACCTTGTGACGCTTATAAAAGTCACAGCTTTTAACATTAATTCTAATGGTCAATTACCATGCAAACAATAGCTGCAGATTCCTGTAGACATTGTGTTCCCAATAACGGTAATCTCTACATATACCTTGAATAATAACTGAAGTAGTGCCAACAAGGCTTAACTAGATCAAAGTCAAGTTTTATTTTTACAAGTCAAATGCAGCGATACTATAATCATAGGATAGCAGTAAAATGCTACTATATAGATCAATAACATAGGGGAACAGAAGCAAAGGTAACTTCTAAAGTAAATGTAGAAGTATTTTCATTCTACTAAAGTGTTTTCTTTCATGCCTTCTCCTTTGCAGTTACATCCTAACTCATTGACATCAACTTTAGAAAATATTCTGCATTCATTGTTAAAGAAGTCTCTCTTTAACTATCTATTTAAACATAACATATGTTCCAATGCAAGCACAGTTAGTACAGGACAGGGTTCTCAGTTTTAACCTGAACATCAAGCTGTGTGCAAAATTTTACAACTGTGATGGATCACGTAATAAGTTGGTACCCTGGGATAGCTCCAAATTCACCCATTTGGTTCAGCCAGTCATCGGTAAACACAGAAAGAACAACACTGAATTTTATAGTCAGTTTTTCGTGTCCTTTCAGAATAACCAAAACAACAACTTGATTGTGGGTGATAGAATCCCTTTAACTTAAAAAAAAACGTATACAAAATTAATATTCTATTAGACCCCATTGGCAAACAAAGTGTAACCCGCAGCTGAAAAAAGGTATCAAGTTTCTGTTAAAAATACTTATGAGTACTATAATAGGACTCGCAAGGGCTTTTCAAACACTTATTAGAGCTGTAACAGCAATTAAATACACAATACTGTACTTTAAAAGCACCGGGAATGCATAGAAAGACATTTGAAATAATTGTACAACAGTCCTCAAACCCTCAAATATGCAATTAAAAAATATTATTTTTTAACTGTTAGCTCTGAATAACATTGATCCTGGGACCTCAAGGGGTTAACACATATCATGAAACCCATGTGGACTAAAACAGATGATCTTAATGCGTTTTACTAGAGCCTCTAGATTGCTTGATTGTGAACCCAATCATTAAATATTACTTATTGCCACTAATTAATTTGTATCCTCTGATTGCAGATTACATCTAACTTCCATATTTTACTGACGTCATGATGGTGGACTTATTCACTATTGACTCTGTCAAAGAAGTAAATTATGAGCTTGCCAGTTCATATGATCAGGCCCCCTGAAATCCTACTTTAAACAGCAGGGTTTACCTATATAGGCTTAAGGAGGCTTGAGGTCAATAGAATACTTCTAAACATTTAGAGAAAGAAAAAAAACACTGCAACATTTTGGTTAGAGTCATTTGCAGCTGTGGGAGCTTTTTCCCCCCACTATGTTCCACACTAATATAAATGTTTTGCTTCCCCAGTTTAGTGCACTCAGTCCACAGCCATATTCCTACCATAGCCACAACATATTTTTGGGTAGGGAGCAGCCAAACCAAGTTTTACGGAGTAGATTAGGGCTCTAAGAGCCCAATAGGAAATGTGAATATTATAAATATTACAATGAGTTGGAAGTGCTGTAGAAAGTGCCATAACTGATAGGGAAGGAAACTTTAGAAACATGTATATATAATGAAATATTTTTTTACTTGTTAAAATATTTTTATATTAAAAGATTTTGACAATTGTATTATAGCTTCAATAAATAAAGATGTGATTATTTTATGTTAAAATTATAGACAAATGTATAGAGCATTTTTTCCTGGATTTGTGATGTGTATTAACCACTTGAGTACTGGGTTGTGTGTTACCCTAGATTTTGTATCAAAAAAACTGATTTTGTATCATTAATACTAACATATCATATTTTTTAATTATACATATGTTGATATTGGATTATAAAGTGTCAAATAATGTTGAAATTTCCTCATTTTGTAGTGATTTTTTGTTTTCTATAGTTTCACTTTAAATGCTTCTGGGGGACTTGGAAACTATTTGTGAGTGGTCTTTGCTACACTTAAAATTTCTTCTCCTTTTTGCAGTCCAGTGCCCTGATTTGCTAGTTATCCATACATTCTTATTATCATAGCGTTTGGGTGTGTAATGGAGTAACTCGTAATTTATTGTCAGTGGAAAAATCAATGGAGTTTTTTGCTGTTTGACTTTGTTGGGCAGTTCACACGACTCAGGTGCTCTCTCACAATGTTTTAGGGATGGGAGATTAACATAGCTTGGTAGGATTTACTGTGCTGCTACAGCACTCATACTTGCTTTTGCAGAGATGTGCATAAAACCCCTTAATTGGAGGTGAAAATAATCCCTTGAACTACGTGTAACTGGTTGAAAAATAAGAAATGATACCTTTCTAACTGAATATGCAAGAACTGAGCATACTACTAGAAGTAATTGCAATATTGAGCAGAGAATGCTTGTGAAGTGCAATATGTCTGATTTTGACCTAGAGGTTTAGAAATGAAGCAGATTCAGTTTTAGCTCTTTTTGTACTCAAGAACTCAAAGGAGACACTTCCTCCCACTGTGGGTGACTCCATTCCACAAGGGTACATTTTTGTTTAGTGCATGAAAAAAGGAGCATTAAAAGTAATAAAAGTTGTTTCATGAAATCTGACATTTGCTAGTCATTTTCTTCCATTGGCAGCGTGCAAGTAAAGCATAAAAATATTTAGTCAGACCAGGTATTATTGATCTCTTTAGTGGGGCACTGTACATCACTTGCATTCAGTAAAGCAGAGAGATGATTTCATGTTTTTATATGAAGCAAGTAATCAAAAAATGGAAATATAGAAGATAAACTATGCATTCTTTTTCTCTGTTTCAAAAATGAATCACTGCTTTTTTGTTGTGTTGGGAAAGATATTCAAGTTGGTATTACTAACCTGTAACCAAATTGCAACTTTATGACAGAACGACATCAGATAAAGCTGACAGCCTACACTTGTGTCATAATAATTTAGACCAATATTTCTACACTTCCAATTTTATTTTTCCAATGGAAAGGAATGAACCAGTAAATAAAATACCAATACCAGGTTTTATGCTTATCTCAATATGGGAAGGTACTAACTTGCATTAAATGACCATTGTAATCATAAATTTAAAATATACGATTTTGAAGATCTACACGGTAAAATATGCAAAATGTTTTCATGTTGGAAAACAAATTAAAAACTTCCCTAATATATTACTTGCAATATTTATATACAGTTATGCTTCTGTGGGATCTACAATTTTGGTTTCTACTGAGGTAGGTGGATACTTATGATTGCACAGGAAGTTCCTGTCTGCACATTAGCAACATGGAGCCACATTCAATTCCATGCCTGCAACTCGATCACAGACAGCCGTATGTATGCGGGTGTGTTGCGGGCTCCTGTTCTTCTCCATTTACGATGCTATTCAATTGCTCAAGCCCGCAAGTTACTGTCCCAAAGCCGAGACCGTAAACCATGCACTGGTCGGTAGCAGTTCAGAGCAGTAAAATGATCAATTAAGCAAGCCAGTTACCTCCCATTACAAATCAGCCAATAGAAAATTAGACTGTCATTATTACGGCAGTAAAAACATGGAGGTTACATGTCAATCAATTAGGTTTGGGGGTCCAATAAGCGAATCAGACCCGCAAAATACAAAATAATAAAAATTAATGCCAATACAGGTCTAGATCCATATGGGTGGTCTGATACGTATTAATTCATTGATACCTGAGATCGATTTAACCCTGAATGAAACATAAAAATACTGCTGCTTTGCAGGCTTGAGACTGTTGTCAATTCATTCTAATGGTCTATCACTGCTTTCCCTATTAATTACAGTGAAGTATTGATTTTTTATTTGCATTTACAGTGCTACGAAGAGGTATTTAACCCCCCATGTGGGTCCTCTCTAGCACTCATAGGATTTTCTTCTATCTTTTGCCATTTACAAGTGTGAACATTTTGTAGGCTTGTGGGAAAATTCAGCACCTGAATAGCGATTTCCGATTTTAGCCATCGTAACTCTTGCAAAAGGGAAAGATCAATGGTTTCGGGAGGCTGTAGGTTACGTGTTTATACCATCGCAATTTTTTTCTAGGCCGTAATTTGTAACCGTTTAGAGCCCGCAAAAAGATGCCAATTGAATAGCAAATTAACTTGCAACCTCTCTTACAAGCTACCGGATCACCTGAAACCTCAATTGAGTGGGGCTCATGGCACCCTACAGCTTTCAGTAGCAGTAATGCATAGCTCATTGGTTTAGGACACACCTTGTAACATAATATGTTGACCATGGGTTCCTGCAGTAAAGATAATAAAAAGTAAGGGATAGTGTAGAATGAAACATAAAAAATGCAAAAAGATTATGTTTATACTTTCTAAAGTAATATCTCTATTGTTTATTATTTTCTTAAAAAAATAATTGTTCTAGCCAGTTTGCCTTCTTAGTTTTCTTTCTTTTGGCGACATTCTTTGTTGCTGTTTTCTGGAAAATGTCACAAACTTCATGTCCAAAGTCTATCTACCATGTCTAGTCTCTTAAGTATTTTTTTACCACAGGGGATATTATTTATTTCATCTGCTTAGTCTAATGATTTTCTCTCTTTTTTCAGTTTATTTTTGAACTTTGCAATAAGAAGTTCATGATCTGAACTGCAGTTAGCTACAGGTCTTGTTTTTGCTGAATGTACTGTATAGAGCTCCTCCATCTTTGGCTACAAAGTATACAGTCAATCTGATTTCTTTATTGTCCATTTGGTGATGTCCATATCTAGAGTTGTCTCTGAGGCTGTTGAAAAAGGCTGTTTACCATGATCAGAGACTTACTTTTACAAAACTCTAATAATCTCTGACCTGCTTCATTTTATACTCCAAGGCTAAACCTGCCAGTTATTAAATATACAGTATGCTTGGTTCCATTCAAATCTTATGATGAGAGCAACATTTTTTGGTGTTATATTATTATTATTATTATTATTATATATTATTATCGTTTATTTGTAACGCGCCAACATATTCCGTAGCGGTATACATACACTAAGTTACAGGCAATGACAGGTTCAAGATTCACACATTGCAATGAATGCAGGGCCCTGTCTTTGAGCTTGTAATCCGGTGTCCATAGCACTTTCAGCACCTTGCAGGATTGAAAACTCCCCAGACTTCTAAAGGTTGAAGTTTGTATGTGGTACAGTAGGGAGAGAGTAGTTGCTGAAGGTGCTATGGAGGTGCTAAGGTTATAGGCTTCTTTAAACAGGTGCATTTTTATTGAAGTTTGGAAGGATTTAAGGCAGGAGGATAGTCTGGTAGAAGTGAGGCAAGGAGTCACAGAGAATAGGGGCAAGCACAAGAAAAGTCCTGGAGGCGGGAGTGAGAGGATGGTGACAAGAGTGGTAGAAAGAAGAAGGTCGTTAGCAGAACGAAGAGGGTGTGTGGGGGTTGTATTTGGAGATGAGAGCAGAGATGTATGGGGTGCACTGTTGTTGAGGCTTTATAAGTTAGGGTTAAGATTTTAAATTTTATTCTGGAGGTTAAGGGAAGCCAGTGGAGTGATTGATAAAGAGGAGACGCCGACACTGAATGACGTGTACGGAAGATGAGTCTGGAGGAGGCATTCATTATGGATTGAAGTGGTGGGAAGGCCAACAAGGAGCGAGTTGCAATAGTCAAGACGAGAATGACAAGAGAGTGTATTAGAATCCTTAGTAGTGTCTTGTGTAAAGGTAATGGCGTATTTTGGATATGTTTTTTAGATGGAGAAGACAGGATATGGTTAGAGACTGTAAGTGTGGGATGAAAGAAAGGGCAGGGTTACAGTAGAACCCCGAGACAACGGGCTTGGAAGGTGGGAGTGATGATGGCATTGTTGACAGAGAGAGAGATGTGAGGAAATGAAGGTGTAGTAGAGGGTGGGAAGATTAAAAGTTCAGTCTTAAACATGTTGACTTTGAGATGGTGGGCGGTCATCCAAGAGGATATACTAGAGAGGCAGTCGGAGACGTGTGCTAGAAGAGAGGGGGGTAGATCTGGTGCTGAGGGGCAGATTTGAGTGTCATCTGCATAGAGATGATACTGGAACCCAAAAGAGTTTATTAGGGTGCCGAGTGAGGATGTGTAGATGGAGAAAAGGAGGGGGCCTTGGACTGATCCTTGGGGTACGCCAATACACAGGGGGTGAGGAGAAGAATATGTGCTGGAGAAGGAGACTCTAAATGATCGTTGTTGGAGGTATGATGTAGAACCCACAAGAGAGAAGTCTCGAATGCCCGAGGGAGGAGGAGAATGTGGAGTAGAAGCGGATGGTCAACTGTGTCAAAGGCGGCAGAGAGATCCAGAGGAAGCAAAATGGAAAAGTGGCCTTTAGAATCGTCGATGAACAGGTCGTTTGTGACTTTTATGAGGGCTGTCTCAGTGGAGTGTTGAGGCCGAAAGAGGAGATGAAACTGGTAAGGCAATTATAGATAAGCCGCTCCAGCAGTTTGGAAGCCAGGAGAAGTGGAGAGATAGGGCGATAGTTAGATGCAATGTCAGAATCGGATGAAGATTTCTTGAGAGTGGGTGTAATTATGGCATGTTTTAGAGATGATGGAAACGTCCAGTGTTTAGGGAAAGGTTGAAGATGTGTGTGAGAGCTGGGATTAGTGAGGGGAGGAATGAGCTGAGATGGAATAGGATCCAAAGGACAGGTAGTGAGGTGAGAGGATGATATTAGGATGGAGACTTCATCCTCTGTTGCAGGGCTAAAGTAGTTCAAAGTGGCTGTGGGAATGGGGAGGGGAGTAGATTGGGTGTTGTTGGTTAGTTGAGAGGGGGGAGTGAGTGAGCCACGATGAGACAAGAGTTTATTGGGGATAGATGATTGAATTTTATGTGTAAAATGGTTGGCAATGTCTTCAGCCGTGAGACAGGAAGGGATGGGGGAGGTGTTGGACGGAGGAGAGTATTGAAAGTGGCAAGCAGACATAATATGTAGGAGGTGTTGCATAACCTCATATAATATGGCAACTTCAGCCTCTTTAAGATCTATCTTTAGAGCATAGACTTGGATCACTGTGATATTAAATGGCTTGACATGAATCCAAATTGGAATTAATACTGGAGTGGGTTGTAAGTTCCTTCTCCAGTGGATTGCGATTTATCTGGCCTCTTTGCTATGGCCTGCCCATCTAGGTTGACCCTACATGATATAGCTCAGAGCTTCATATACTCTAAATACAGCTGTATATATTCTATAGATACATTTGCTTCTTTCTAAATACATTATGATAACACTAATCACCAGGCTTTAGAGTCCATTCCCTGATTAAAGACTGATATCGAAGTTAACCATTCTCAAAAAAATAAACTGACACTGAGCTGTTTATTTATTTGGAGTAGTTATATGTGTATAGCTGCAAAATTAAAAGTGTTGTAGTTGTAGTGAATAACAAAGTCTTGTAAATTTCTATATATCTTTATTAAAATAGAAGAAATCTGGAAAAACAAGAGAAAAGCAGAGGACATTACCTGGCTTTTTAGTGATTATTAATATAAAATATATGCATTTCTATTCTTGGTTTTGTGGTTCCAACTGACTTGTTTAGCTCCATGCAACAGATGGTCTTCTGTAAAATATGGGGTTTTAATAGCATTATAATGCATAAACATAGAGCAATATAAACAATATTTCAATACAAGATTTGTGCAGGATTTAAAATGTTAAGACACATAAACACACTACCTTACACTATGTGAGTTTAATATAGTTAAATACCAAATATTTCTGCATCACTAAATAAAGGAAATTAATGGAATAATTTTCCCTGTAGATATACACATCAATTTTCCAGCTCTACTTATGCACCAAGACTAGTCATATTCTGTTTTTCCATCTCCAGCTTATTTAACAAAAAATATTCTCAGTGTTAATAAAGGGCCTAAGACTGAGGTCTCACGTTTTGAATGCTGAGGAGTATTGAATAATAGAAATACAAACATATTTATGGAAGCAAGGCTCAGACTCAGAAAAATATCAAATTCTATGGGGTTTTGTGACAAAAATAGAGTATATGCCCCTAACAGAGGTTTCAATGAGCATGTCAGAATTTTTTGGGCTTCTTCCATTTGTTGGAGGAAATGCTATTATATTTTCCATTTTGAAAACATATTAATGTGTAATTATTATATGAGTCAAGGGGTTGATCTAATTTTACCATTGTCTGGTCAGGGTGCAACTTGCTTTCATCAGGTTATGATATGTGGGAATTTGCTGGAGTGAAAATTCTGCCAGTAACTGAGCACTAAGGACCAAAAGCCAATCACAGTTTACTTATCAGACAAAATGTTGGAAAGTCGATTTCATAGGGCGGTGGCACCAAATATGTGCTATTGTGGCACTGAGTTTGTGGAGTGGATGTGTTGTCTGCAGTTGACTGTTAACTAATAATTTTCAGTGATTGTGGTGCTGTTTGCAATTCTGATTTACAATTATCCAACCATAACAAATATTGGAGTTTGATGATTCATACTGGACCCAGTAATTGAAAATGTGTTCAAATGTTTAATCAAATCTACATTAAAACAAACAGCTACTGTACAACAAAATTGTAGGAATTCTTATTTTAAATTAACAAAACCTAACAGAAAAATTATGACAAATTATAATTACAACAAATGTTATTTTCCTCCAATAACCATACACAATATATAGCTATTTCAGAGGGCTAACTCAATTAGGACTTTTCTTCTGTTTCCTAATATTTCCTAATCTTTTTTCATAGTGTGTTTCATGTTGCTACCCCACGCCTTTTTTAATTGTTTCTGCCCACTACTAAAGATCATGAAAGATGCAATGACAGCGTCCTTCACATATCCGATTTCGTCTTCAGCAAAATTAGTTTTTTTGATATGTATTTCTGTATAGACTAACAAGGCCCGGTTCTAGGCACCACATTTCCAGTGAGCACCAGGTTATACAAAATTTACATTTTGGTGGCATAAAATAGTGTGTCCATATGCAGAAATATGTCATATAACAGAGAAATATTTTGATATTACCAGTACAATTTACAAGAAAGAGAATACAATTAGAAGGCCTTATGGGGAACCAACAGGAAGTGGATGTGTGATTATGTTTTGCATAAGAAGGAGAAGCTTTATATATGTGGAATGAGCCATAGAGAAATGTATCTTGTATGTCATTAAGTGAGAGTGCATCTTGGACATTGCAAAAGTGCATTCAAAGCAGTAGAGAGATGAAGTATCATCAGCGGGACAAATGACCTTCAGATTTGGCAGAGATCAAATCATTAAATACTTTTGTCTGTGCTCTTTCACTACAGTATTGGAGCAGAAGCCAGGATGCAGAGTGGGGCACTGGAGTAGGAAAAGTTAATCATGTGGTTATTTTAATCCCTTCTAGTAGTACAGGTAATACAAATAAAGAATTATAAGACTCATAACTTTTTAGAGAATGTTATGTTAATGGCTTTCATTAATGTTTCCATATAGGTTGATGAAAGTTAGGAAATATACAGTCTAATGTGAAATAGAGAGGATGGTAACATTTCAAACTTTGCATCGTGTAGATAGAAAGAGAATCCACCATTAATGCATTAATATATGCTACATTCCACAAATAAAAGAATATTATTATTATCGTTTATTTGTAATGCTCCAACATATTCTGTAGCGCTATAACATGGGTTAAGTTCAGGGCAATAAAACAATAGCAATGTTAGCACTTTGCAAAGGATGGAGGGACCTGTGTTTGAGCTTAGAATCCAGTGTCCATGGAGCTTTCCCCAAAGCACCTTGCAAGACTGAAAACTCACAAATTTAAAATCTAAAGGATGTATTCAATATATTGTATAAGGAAATGTCATTTTCGAGAAATAAGTGATCTAAAATGTTGTATCTTACTTTTTATCCTGCAGTATAAATATGTCTCTGCACATCTCCAAGCTCACAATTGCTTATTTTGTGATTACTGGTCCTACTTGGCTAGATTGCATCTGTTCGAACTTTTTATACTTAGGGAGGGTGGAGCTGTGAACTATTTGTTCCGTATATGGTAGATCTGCATAATGTATAATGTAGGTTTTCTTGACATAAAAGACCACTGCTTTTTTTTGCATGGTCTTTTGAGTAAATAAACTTGATAATGGACAAAAATGTTTTAGAAAGCAAAACCTATTAAATAATTAAATGCACCCGTCACATGTTTTACTTTTATAGGCAATTATTCAAGTTTCCTTATAAATTAATGTCCTTTCCATTAGATCCATTAAAAGCACAGGCAGGTTTAGCTGTCACAGCCACCTGTGCAGATAGAAACTTCCTCTGCAGCATAAGTACATACAGAAAGTAGTAACGGGCACTCCCTCAAAAGAGTATATTATATGACCAAAGTAGTACATTAATATCACACCTTTTTTAATGTAACAAGGAAAACACCTTGACATTTTTTAATAATAATGATAATAATAATAATAGGTGCATATGATTATTTTTAGTTCCATGTGATTAAAAATATGATGAAATATAAAATCAAGTTTGTGCTTTTTCATGTTAGTGAACACATTTCTCAGAAGTTAATATGTGTATTTTCCAAAACAGAGGCTCAGATTGAGTAAAATGCCATCTGCAGCATCACATTTTGCTATTTTTAGAATGAATAGTCTACAATACAAAAAAATAAAACAAAGACGAAAATAGATATTCATTCATAGAGAAAACATTGCACCAGGTACTCCCCTCAGGGGAAGAAGAAAAAAAACACCTTCACCAACAACAAATTAAATCATAATGACTAGAAAAACAGCCTAATTTGCATATACACAGAGAATCTGATTTTAATTCAATCCATTTGAGCGACAGATGGCTCTGTATTTTCACCTTTTGAGGAATCTAAATGATTGCGGTGAAGTTTGGCTGTAATTATATTGCACTTTAAGGCATTGTGTTCCCAAGCTAGGGATTTCATCAGACTTGTCACTGTCACTTGGGCAGCAGATGGGGCAACAGCTTCATGTTTCCTATGGGTTTATATTGATATGAATAACAACTTGAATGATTTACAACAAACTTCTGGATTCTGGATATTGGATCTGTGGTAGAGACTCTAATACATAGTAAAATAAAATGGAAAACATTCTTGCAGATTCAGTTACTATATCTTAATGTGTTGCATATTTTTATGAAGTCTATTTATATAATAGTAGGCTGGGGAATGTAAAAGTGTTAATCTCTCACATATAAGATTGTTGCTGCAGCTTTAGGAATAAAAAGCAAAATTAATTTTCAAAGTTCTCTTTGCTTTTACATTGATATCTTCCTAGAATTTACCGGAGTCTTTCTCTATCAATCTTACAACGAGAGAGAGAGAGAAAGCCAAACGGAAAAAAAACAAAAATGGTCTGTAAATGGATTTACTCCTTAAAGAACAGATGAACAGCATTTCATCCTAACCACAAGAGATATTATATAATGTATAAAGAGCTTCTTCACATTGTTATCAGATAAAATGGTACAGATTTCCATTAGAGATTTAGACTAAACTGAATGACTCCTTTATGCTATATAGAAGTATTTAATGACTGTTAATTTATTTACATATTGGACATGTATTCTAATTTATAACTATTTGGTACATGATAAGCAAAAGAAACCATTTGTAATTAGTACAAATTACATAAATATGTTATTTATACAACTATAGCATATATTCATTGATTCTTGTGTTAAAAGGAATACACTTTACGTCACACATATTACGTTTTTGGATATGACAACGGAATACAACAAAAGTATTGGAAAGATCTATATTTTGAAGACTGGGGTCCCAGGTTCTGTTAAATTGCAGGATAATTTTATCTTATCCTTTTCAAATATTGGATTTGCTCTGAAATAGTGTGACATGAAGGATTCAAGATATTATTTGCTTGCTCATTTTACTGTTTTATCAATAGATATTGGGGTTCAGAAAAATTATTTATGTTGACCGAGGGAAAGTTAGACTTAATATTTTAGTCCAAAATGTGTCCATATGGAGACAGAACCACCAGGATTGTTAAAAATATCCCACCTGGCCACTGCCGCCATCAGAAATCTTGGGGCTCAGAACAATGTCTTTTCAGCTTAATACACATTTACAAGTGCAGTAAGTAAATATGCAAGCAGTAAGCTTCGGGTAAAATACCTGTGATAAAGCATTTTTTATCAATCTTCTTCAAGATAATGCAGTTATTCATGCTATAGCTTTCCAAAAGTCTGACCTTCTGAGTCAAGTGTGTCTTCAACTTTTCCTGTGAGTTTATATTGAAGGATGCAGACACTGTGAACCTAGGTCCTGTTTGTCTATTACAGTGCAGCACATTACAATCCTGCCACCTGCCACCCACTTCGTCTCCCACCCTCAAACAAAAGACATGCTCTCAACCCCCTAGAGAATGCAGGCGCTTTTGTGGTAAAAGCAAATAAAATGACATTTACATACATTTTTTATGCAAATGAAGTAGTCCTCTCATTTGTTAATAGGGCATACAAATACATTATTTCCTGTTATTTTATTCAGAATTTGCTGCTGTGACACAGATTTTTCCTTGTTAAGATCTTTTCTAGTTTTCAGCTAATATTTGATTGTTTTTAATAGAAATTTAAAACTAATTTAAAATCTCTCTTATGTAAATCCCATAATTCTTAAACCAAACATACTTTTCGAGTATCAAATAAGGAATATCCCTTTTGGTTGATATCCTTATAGAACTCCAAATATTTGTAAATGTTCTTTGCATTCTACAAAGTAATGTGCTCATGTTAATTTCTCTAATTAAAGTAATGGGGAACATTTGAAATATATTAAAAGATTAATAAAAAAAACAGAAATATGTTATTTTATTTATAATGTGTACTGTTTTGCAATATTGCAAACCCATCAGAATATCAAGACAACCTGGACATTGATTCCTATGTGTTCCACATCCTGGATTGTGCGTATCAAATAGTTCCAGATTATTGTGCAGTTTACATAAAGCTCCAGATCCAGTAGTAGTAAAGAGATTCTGGGTTAGTTTGCAGATTTTGACCTGCAGATCTCAGAACACAACTTGGAATCAGAGTGTTCTTCAGGTAGCTGAGCATTATATAAAAATTAAAAAATAACCCAACAATAAGTATGAAAAATATTTGTAGATATGAAATATGCAGTGGACTTCATCTGGTCCTCTGAGACATCTCATTATAAAATTACAGCAAACATCAATCTATTTATTTATTTTTGTCACATCATAATCAGAGGCACAATCGACTCATCCAATGGCCCCTCCAGAGACTAATACTATTTTTGATCAACAAAGACTTTTACTTTCTAATCTGCTGGCAGCTCCAGCCAGTTTGAGTAAAAGGAGTTTGTTCTTTAATAAATAGAGCATTGTTAATGAGTGGGATACTGACCAATAGCATAAGAATATAAATCCCACCAAGTCAGAGCTCCCACTCCATAAACTCATTACATAAGAGAGCATTTTAATCTCCAAACTGATGAAAGTTATGGCAGCAAAACTGTCAAGGACTGTACTTGGTCATGGCTAGTAGCTTCACAAATAATCCCACAAGTGTTCTGTTCCTCAGATGTATAAACTGTTCACATTAATGGTCTGAAAGCTTCCCTGGAGAGTGTCGCTAGGAAGACAGGGACCTCTAGGGATGAGCTGCCCGAAAGTCACGGAGTACAACAATACATTATCAAACATATTTATTTTTACACCAGATAAATCTTAGCCATATTGACTTTATAGGAAATGGGCAGGACACATCACATAAACTGCTTTGATGCATGTTATCTATAACTGTATGGATATTTTTTATGGCTATTTTGTTGTATTCATCTGTGTTTGTTTCTAACTATTTGTGTTTTGGGGTGCCAGCCTCTGTACTGGAGAAGGCTCCAACAGCAAGTGCCATAAGGGGCTTCATAGAGCATATTGATTCCATTGTGTTATCTTTGGGGGTATATGAATGTTTTATTGTGTTTCACAGTAAAAAAACAAAATGGGTGTGCGATTGAATAAAGGCTTTCCTTCTTGATCTCTAAGGATATTTTACCAAGTTCTATAAGCCTGCTTTTAAGGGTTTGTATTTTCCTGGATCCTGAGGATACTGGTATTTGCAATTTCAGCAAACCTGTAAAAATACACTATATTGGTGTAACAATCAATTAAAGGTACACTGTCTGCATATTTAACAACATATTTAACATGTGTTTGGTGATTTACATGTAAAAATATGCCCATAAGGAAAACTCTGCATGCAATTCTCCACCTTATAGGGTGGCACTTGGCTTTAAATATGCAATTTACATTTGTTAGTATTATTCATGAAGACATTTACATACATTTTTTTCTTAATCTATATTATTATGCTCTAGAAATGATTTGCCCAGTGGAATATGGTTGTTTTGTTTTATCATATAAAGAGTTTTTCTATGGGTGCTTTTATTCGTTTTTTTATACAACAGACATAAAAAATCAATGATTGCAATGCAACTTTCAAATAACAATACTAATGTTAAAATGTAAATATTTGCAACAAAAGCTACCAATCGGTTTATCTTGTAAATATTACGCTGAGTCTTTAAAAAATACTGATCATGTGAAATGTAATAATTTGTTAATTATCCAGCCAATCATTGAATATCTGGAGTTTAATATGGCACCAAATTTCTGTCTGATACTTTAATTTTGATTAGACTCCAAAGAGATATGCCTGCCCCTATAATCTCCACCAGGCAGAATAAACCCATAGTCAGAGGATTGAGGCATGTATATGTGTCCCGGTGCAAAATTACAGATGGCAGAGATCATGAGAAAATCCCTACCATAATACTGGCCATCAGCCTTATTATATTACGATTTGGCCAATTGAATAGGGCTCTATATAAGCACATAGCAAATTTCTTTACAGAATATTTCAGTTAGTGAACTTCTATCCAAACACAAGGTCTTCACTAATTAAAAACTTATGTAAAAAAATATGTTCTGTGCTTATATAGAGCTCTATTCAATTGGCCGAATCGCAATTTAATAAGGCTGCATGTATGCAACGTGTTGAACAAACCACAAAATAGCACAGCCTCAATACGAAATACACTGATTTTAACAAATTGCATAAAACATTTCTAAATACATAAGAATTTGATAAAGAATGCAATAAAATACTACAGTAAATATGCTAGTTAATACACTTACACATGGAAGCCAAATTTTACAATACAATTTTAATTTGTTTATTTTTAGTGGCTGCCTTATGGATGCAAATATAAGTATATAAATAAACCAAAATCAGTTTGCACTTTCATAAATATAGTCCTGTATGTGTGCATGGGTGTGACATGGCATTAACAGGCAATTTGCTAGATAATAAAGTAAAAGGTTATTTGCAGATGGTCATGAAATGCAACAATTCTAGTCTACATGATCAAAAAAGAACAATAGAAAACCACATGAAAAAAACTTGTTCAATAGTTAAAAAATATGCATATAATATAAGAGTTTTTATATAACCCAGTTCATCTTGAAACATTTCTAGCTCTGTAGAACTTCCTACACTTGACAGGTTCTGCAAGGACCAAAAATCAAAGGCATGCTCAAATGGCGATACATTGTGTCAACATAGGGCAACATAGGGGCACTTAGAACTTTTTTCACCCTGGGCGCAGAATTATCTAGAAACAGTATGTATATAGGTAAGATATAGTCTGCATTTGAGATTTATTGGAGTCATGAATAAATGCTTGAAAGAAGGAAACAGATTCAAAATATTACAAAAAAGATTTAAAAAAAACATTATTGGGTAAAATATTAGCTTTTTTGTTATTGATAAAGAAAAGTGCAGAATCATGAATAAAAATGATGTAAAAATATTGGATGTCATATAAAGACTGTTACATAGTTGGAATGCAGGGATGAGCAGAGAGAGAGAGAGAGAGAGAAAGAGAGAGAGAGAGAGGCAGGCATTTCTTGGAAGCTTGGGCTCCAAAAACTTCTACTGGCTCCCAAATATTCTTTGTAATTATAATGCAAAAGATTCTTTAATTGGGAAATTTAAGAAATATTTAGTGTAATCCAGGATTAAACATCATTAATACATGAGTAAGCCCCATGAGTGAGCGCCATTAAGTGGCGAAACGGACCGGCGGGAGCAGGGGGAGGATGGTGCATCTCATGTAATGCTCTTGTGAGCTACAGCAGAACATCTCTCTACTTTTGCACTTCAAAACGCAAGTACCCAGGCATATTTCATGCCAATAGGGGAGATAAGTGATACTTCTTTTTCCTTTTTTTACACTTGAACAGTAAAGCCTATACTTTATGTTGCGGTTTGATGATGCTATAAGTGATATACATGTATATATAGAGATATATGCTGATATTCTCTTCCCCCTATATAATACTGTACTGCGTTAATAAAATAGCACCATGCTCCACCCCCTGTTTTTTTTGTTTTCAGCGTTTTTAACCCCTTTTTGACTAGTGCACTATGTTTATAAGTATTGTGTCTATTCCTAAATTTTCTAAAGTAACTATGTTGTTGCATTCCTATGATTAGCAAATACTTTGCATATGAGGCCTGCATATAAGCATCATTAAACATCACTATATATTATTAATGCATTTGAGGCTCCAAAGAGATACAACAATCTACAATTTAATTATTTATTTGTCAAAATTAAGGTGATCACATTTTGAAAATCCCAGAGTATTGTGGGACAGTGATACCTTCTTGACTTATAGCTACTACTTTAGGATAGACGCCCTTTTAACCCTTTTTTGTATTAATGACGTTTAATCATGGATTACACTAAATATTTCCTAAATTTCCCTATTAAAGAATCTTTTCCCTTATAATTTAGTGTTAAGAACTAGGAAATTGCATAGGTCACGTGATCATATTTAATTATAATGCATCTATATGAAGTACTTCTCTTACAGGCTCCTAGAAAATAATAATGAAGAAGTGAATTAATGTAAGAAATGTACGGTAAGTGCAGCATGATATCAACATATCTTTGAAATTGGATTATTCTGTCATACCATTCAATTGAAAACCTAATTTACAAACAAATCCAGAACCCTTATAATAGATTAATTAACCCCCTTTTACATTTTTTAATATTAACATTATGTTTCTTGGGGTTTCACAAAAAAATGTATAAAATGCATAATAGAAAATGTTTGTATTACAGTTTGTGTGTTTTGTGACATTATATTGTGTTTTCGGTTTTTGTGAATATATAGGGGTGTTAAATTGGAATTTAGCAATTTAACTTTTTCGTTTTTTTACTGAAAAATAATTACTTAGTCCACCAGAATACATTTTCTATAGGATTTTCTAGTTGGGTTACTGTACTGTTAAAATAATTAATTAAACCTCCCAGACATCAGATTTTCTGTAGCTTGTATTTAATATTAATATTTTCAAATTTATACTTGATAAATATTGGCTAGTGTCATATTAATTTGAGAATTATTAACTGTAGCCATACAGCTAAGAAACAAACAATACTTAATTTAATTGTAAGACCAACTGTAAGGGCATGTAAGTAATTTAAACTGTGTAAAGTGACATTAAATCTTTATAGTCCATTAACATTTTAATGAGGCTACTAAAGGTTCAAAGTGATCAATGTTTAACATTGCCTATTAGGGGAATAAGAACAATAAAACTGATTATTAATAAAGCACAATAAAATTGAGAATTACTTAAGCATACTATAGAAACAAAATCTTAAAGAACCACTGTAATGCCTTAAAGGGAAATTGAAAGGATTTTTTGTTTGTTGCACTTGAAAGACGGTATTTGATACTATAACACTGTGTGTTTTCTTTTTACACACAATGCTTTCAAGACAGAAAAAAAATATTCAAAAGTCTAAATAATCGGGAGTGTGCCTTTGTCAGCCAATGAGCTGTAATATAGGTATTGGAAATATTTCAAACATGCTCTTTTAAATGCATGAAACCATTGTATTCCATATATATATTTTGTTTAGTTATTACCAGATAAAGCATTCAAGAGTTGAAAATAAATTGGTAATGGGGGACATGGTAAAATAAAGGAAAAACCATGAGAGAGAAGAGGTGGACAGGGAGAGGGAGAGAGGCAAATATGTGCGAGGAAGAAAATAGAATAACAGAGCAGAATTGAAAGAATAAGTACAGAGAGGAGGTCAATAAAATTAAATCATTGACTGTTATCACTACAAATACTTAATACAATCTATGCCCAATGATATTGCAAGTTTATTTACAGAAGGATTTAAGAATTAAGAACACTAAGTCATCTACATGTACTTCACATTGTTAGAGTTTGAAAAGTAATTCAGCAGATAGAGATTTCCTCATGCTGTGTGTTTACATTCACGTATTCAAAACTGCCCCCCAAAAGCTGGGCAGCATGGAGTGTGAGTTTCTTTTTTTTTACTTAAGTTATTAACCCCTCATTACCTCATGTAAAGAGGAGTGCAGAAAGAATATATACAAATCATATTAAGAAAAAGAAATTATAGGTTAAAAATTGCTATCAAAGAACATGCATTGCCACTTGACTGGGGGAAGGGACACATCTCATTTACTAAATCCAACCACTGAACTCCTGCAGATGGTTCCATCTACAGATATTTTTACAAAAGGACGGCTAGGTGGTGTCACTGACTATTCTTCACAAATCCATCATGTGCCCACAGAACCCGCTGCTCATGCAAGTGGAGTGAAACCACTCCTTAGCTCCTCTCTTACACCTCCGGGATGTGACAGAAGGGTACAAGGGAAATGACTGGTTCAGATAACTCTACAGGTAATGAGGTAGTACCATATTAACCATGGAAAAACTGGAATCAAAGGGAAGTAAATTATGACACCTTTAACGGCTAAGAGAGATTACAGTGCAAGCTTTCTGGATCTCTTTCTCTTCCTCCAGCAAAGTATGAAATAAACACAGAAAAATATCTGATGATACATAGATCTGGCATTACCCAGACAAATAAAATTAACAACACAGTGAGAGTGTGAGGAGATACGACTGACACTTTGACATCAAATGAACAACACAACTCATTTGATCATTCTTGGTTTAAACAAATGTTTAATAGAGGTCCAAAAACAGCACTTTATGTAGGTGATACAGGACAATCACTAAATAATAAGATGAACTAACACAAATAAAATATTATCAAGAAGAAAACAGAAACTCCATTGTGATCCCATTTCTGTCAAAAAGGGCACAACATTAAAGATCTGAGCGTCACACTGCCGATGGGGAACTGTCAGACAGAAAGATTTGGAAAGTTACATTTATGAGGAAACTAGCGAATTGCCCGTCAAAAAATGACGGCAATGAAATTGTAAGTGAGCTAATGCTGTTTAGTGTGTAATAATGAAATATATAATACATTAATAAATGAATATACTTTACCTATTTTAAAGCATTGTGTGGAAGAGCTGTGAATGTGTTTTGATGTTGCTGCAGCATTAGTGGTGTGGATCTGCTGTGTAAGCGTGCTGAATGTGTGCAGTGTAACACTGTGCGTGCGCGAGCCCAAACCGTTGTCATGTACTTCCGCATTGGCGTAAAATGTCGAGTAATGTGTGGTATACGTTTGTATCGGAATATCCGTAGGTGTTTTGTGGTGTTTTGCGAGTTTCTTGTGGTGTTTTGCGAGTTTAGAGTGCTGTAGCCTCGTTTTCGTTTTGTTCGGCGGCCATTTTTTCTCTCGCTTCGATTTTTTTTTAGTCTCTAAACTGTTTTATTTCGAGTAAAATCGAGGTGTAAGTTGTATTTTTGAGGTGCTGGGTGCTCCCTCTTGGTGTAGGTAAGTTTTTTATGTATGTGGTGTGTGTATGTATTGTGTTTTACATTTTGTAATGTTCGCGAGTTGCGTCCGAGTGTTGCGAGTCCGTAATGTGTGTGAACGTGTGTCGTATGTTGTTTGCGAGTGTCGTAATGTGTGTGTCGTACTGTTTGGGTTGCGACGTGAAGTTTGCGAGGGTCGCAGTTGCTGGCAAGGAGCGCCTTCGGCGCTCCATGCCAGCAACTGCGGCCCTCGCTTTGCGAGGTCCTCAGGTGCTGGCATGGAGCGCCTTCGGCGCTCCATGCCAGCAACTGAGACCCTCGGGCAGTGCCCTCGCTTCGCTCTCAGTTGCTGGCAATTTATATATCCATGAATGATCTCAGAAATTCAAGTCAAGATTCAAAGGGTAGAATCATACAACACAAGTAAATGATGTCACTTTAAATCCATCACTAAACAGTCAACCATTTATTTCACTGTAACATGCCTAAACAAAGTTTATCAAATTAGTATGACATTCAGTGAATTGAGTTGCCTTAGTAACCCAAAGTGCATTCAATGTATCTGCTAATAATTGTTCATTTTTTCATTTTGTGTACTTCCATCTTGCCAACGTTTTAACTAATATCAGAATGTAAGTCTATTACTAGTGTTTTTGTTGATTTCTACATAATACATTTACATTGCTAATATTTATCTAGTAAGATTTATATAACACGTTTGTTCAAAGTGCTTCACAGACTTCATAGGTTGGTGAAGCAAAACAGTTGCCAAAACAGTAACGGTGGGGCAAAGTAGAATGGTGAAGTAATCAGCTGTCATTTGGTACAAAAGTGGGGTATGATGGCAGTAGGAAGTGAAGAAGAACATTTGAAATGGCCAAAGAGGCACACTTATGCCCTTGAAAAATGTGAACTATGTAATACACTGTGTAACATACCAGGGTCCTATTTTTCTCCTAGACTTTGAGAGAAAACACTAGAATTTGACCTTAAAATTTTCACTTTCATTCAAAAGAGGGACATTTGAGAGGCTAAGAGGGACAGAAGGATTTCATTTCTGAAAAAAGGCCTGTTGCCAGTGGTGGAGCTTGTACAATCACTTGCAAACAACTATACATCCCAAAATAGACAGTACATGCACCATCTTTATGCATATAACCCAGTTAACTAGATGAATCTGAGTATTGCAGTATATAGAGATACCTTTTTATTGGACAAACATCATCAAGTCAGAAGCAACCCTTAATAAGAAAAGTCGTGGGATAGCAAGCAGGGATGCCAAGTGACAGGCATCATCAATTATGTATGGATAGGTCAAGTGTGAATGTCTCTACACAAGGTTTGAGATAACCAAGAGAGTAATATAAGTTAGGGCCGTAAATATCATCACATATCAAAAAGTAGAAAAACAACAATAAACATGAAAAGGGAATGTCTCAGGGTCACAAGAAACTTTAATAATGTGATAGAAATCAGCAGTCAGTGTTAAAATCTGTATCTCTAGTGTTGTAGAGTGTTATTATCTTCATTTCAAATTTTTTTCTCTCCTGGGTGTTTTTGAAATTCCTTCTAAGTATTTTGGAAATGTATATAGGACATTTATTATTTTAGATTAACCATCATACATCTACAGTTCTGTAAAAGCTCTACTGATTCTGAAGAAAAGTGATATGGCTGTAGTTGCTACAGGATTATGGTAGTTTTAATGTTGCTTTGTTAGTCCAGGCATCTAGATATAGAGATGAGTATTGCTTTATAAATATATATATATATATATATATATATATATATATATATAAAACACCTAAAAATAAGTATCTAGCTGAAGGTGTTATGAACTTGAATAATTTTCTCCCCACTCCAAAAAAGTACTGGCATTGAAGGAAAATGCAGTGTAAAGTCACTCCTCATTGCCCCCCCCCCCCCCCTTAGTTTAGCTTTTTAATAAAGCCAAGTGCTAGTTCCCAAATCTTTTATTTATATTTCTGTACTATATATACATATACAGTATATGTGCATTCTCATGTACTTGTATTAAATATATATATACTAGCGACTTGCCTGTCAAAAATGACGGGGCAATAACATTTGAAGCCATGGGAATGCTGTTTGACACACAATGTAAAGCTTATTGTACTCTGAGGACCTTCGTCACTCATCAGAAAGGGAGATATATATTTTATCTATATTTAGTTAACTAATAATGAATGAATTAGTTCTTGAATAAATTAATATACTTTACCTATTTGTAATGAATATATCCAGCAAATAATAGCCTGAAGAGCTAACAATCTGTTTGTATTTTCCAGCAGCATAGAATGTACAGTTTTAGTGTTGGTGCCCTGATGATAAAGTGTATTGAATGTCCCAACTGTGCATTAGAAATAGGCTGCGTGCGCGAGGGGAAACCGTTGGTTTGGTTGTGTAAAGCACCATGGTAGATTTGTAATTTTATTAATGTGTTACGCGGCTCGCGAGCATTTTCCATAATTCGTAATAGTGTATTTTGTATTTTGTACGTTCCTGTGTAAAAGTGCTACGCGTTTGGTGCGTGTAGCCTCGTTTTCATTTTTTTTCTCGCTTAGCCGATTTTCCAGCGGCAAAACTCCTAATCGCCTTAAATTCGTGTTCCACCTCATTCCCATTCCTGGCTGTTCCCACGTGCTGTGTGTGATTTTTTTTGTATTTTTTTTTTGTTTGTTTTTTGTTTTCTGTCTTCCGTGGATCTGATCTGCCGTTAATTTCGTATTTTTCGTATCTTGTAATGTTTTTTTTACTGTGTATTTAAGTGGTACGCGGTTGGCGGTGTTTTGCAGGGTCGTGTAGCCTCGTTTTCATTTTTTGGGGGGGCCATTTTTTTCTCTCGTTTAGACGATTTTCAAGTGCTTAAACTCGTCAAAATCGACTTAAATTTGTGTACCACATCATTACCAGGCGTCCTGGCTGTTCCCATATGCTGTGTGTGATGTTTTGTAGTATCTTTTTGTGTATTTAGTGTGTTTTTATGGTTTTTTGGTTTTCGCGGTTTTGGCGTTAACCTCGTATTTTTCATATCTCGTATTTTTTTTTCAAAGTCCTGCATCTTGTAATGTTTTTTTCTTAGTCCCACTTTTGTCAACTGCTTGCAGACTGGCATCCCTCGTTTACTAAGTGTTTGCTAAGTCCCGCATGTTTCATTGCCTTCACTTCTCGTCTCGCGTTGGCCTTTGGCTTTTGGAGGTCATCCCATAAGTACTCCGAGTTAACAGCTCACCTCGCTTCGCGAGACTCGCAAGAGATGAGCGCCTTTGGAGCTCATCGCCTAACTCGTACGCACCACGCAAAGCGTTACGACGTCTCGTAGTTTGCCAACTATTATTTGTGATATGTATACATATCATATATTTGTGCAAGAGGAAATAATGGCAAATATTCTATTTCTCCTGCACCATTACCAACTGAATTTCTAACTCTAATGTTCTTGAGTTTTTAGATCAGCCGTGGGCTTGAAGGCTGTTCATGCAGCCCCCAGAACTATTATATTACAGCCTCCACTGTTCAAAACAGAGACCTTTACTGTCTATACCTCTATCCCTCAATAATATACCTCCTATATTTCTTCCAAAGTGACTTTAACATTTTTGCTATACGCACAACAAAATAGTTAAACACATTCTTTAAAGAACTTGGGGGCAACCCTTACAATGAAATAGATTTCCTATTATTGCACTAGATGATCTTAATTATGCTGTTTTATGTCTGTTTTAATGCTTTTTAAAAGCTTCTTTGAACTAAATCCTTAGATTGTGTTTTTCTTGTTCCTCTCCTAAGGAAGAGAGACAGTTTGCTGTGATTGCTGGGAGATTTAGGGAGTTTGGAATAAATAGATCATGGTTTGTTACCGACAGAACAAGCATTGCAGAGGACACAAGAGAAGAGAGCAGCGGATGTAAGATGACAGTGAATTGATATGAGTTTTTCACCATTCTACTTGTTAATGCACATGTTTATGTTTGGATAAATTGATTCCCAGTGTATCGCATTGTGACCAAATAAAACAAAACAAGCAAAAATAAATAGATCAGTATATTTCCTTTTGCACAAACTAGATAAATTAGAAATAAATTGTTTGAGAACTTGAACATACTATAACAATCAATAAAAAGGACAAATCCCTCTATCATGAAATAAACTGAAGAATATATTATATAGAGAAAACTCAATTTCATGTAGCAAAGAAAGATAAAATAGACTGTGTTATGAAGTGACATACAGAGCTCACTGGTTCAAATTATTATTAAAAAAGCATATGCAAAAATGTTGTAAGTTACAGTAGCCCGTAATGGAGGCCGTAAGTTATTTTGCTATTCAACTGGCATTTTTTTACAAGCCGCAAACTGCCTACGTGTTACGGGCTCGAAAGGTTCTTAAAACCGGAACTTACAGCCCATAAAAACCTTTCATCTTTCACGTCCGCAAGAGTTACGCTCACTAAAATCACACATTGCTATTCAATTGCTAAAATCCCTCAAGACCGCAAAAGCAGCCAAGCCCGCAAAGGGCAAATGTCGGCCAAAATCTTACGGGTTCCAAATAGGACACTCAAAGGATTTACAGACTAGTTTGTAACACTGCAAAACAGAATAAAAACACCCCAATGGACTTTAAAATATGGGCAAAGCAAAGGAAGGCATCAGAATGCATTGTGCAAAAATTCCCAATTAACAAATAGCTTCAAAAACATTTTTTTCGCATATTGTGATGGTCATGCATATGCCAATATGAAAAGTCATGTTGTGATGCTGAAAGCCATTAAAGACACACTACCTGATTAAATAGCAGCACAAATACAGTACATGGACATGGATGCCATGTTAACTCTTTCCCACTCATGGAACGTCTAATGTGGACCCTAAAAATACAAAGATAATCTTATATACATCTCACTCATCACATCAACATTGGGAAAACAAATAGTGGCCAAACTACACCACCACATCACATATATCAAGTACCAGGGGAACATTTTGGATTTGGTGTTTAATCTCTCAGTTGTGTACGACTCTCTGTGACCCTATGGACTGCAGCACATTTAGCTATGTTTCTGCTTGTGCTTTTCCATAAGGTTTGCATGCCACACTAATCTACTCTAACACATCAGGAAGGGCCACAAAAACACATGGAGGCTGGGCAGGAGCACGTGGAGTAACAGACAACTCACCACCATCAGGGATAATCTTCACTATGCTCATCCTGAAAAGTCCCATGCCATTGCTGGTGGCCAAGTGCCAAGATGTATACCCATTATCATCTGGTGACATCCCATTAAGTGTTTTTCTATCAATCAATTTACATTATCACCTGTCATATTGTTAATAGGCCTTCAGGGGAATATTGCTACTCCACTATATTATTATATAATATATATATTGTTATATGATATCTTATGATATTATTATTTTTATTATTATTTTTGTTATTATATGTATTAATATATTGCATAGTAATTAGGGCTCATTAGTTTACTGATATATGAATGTGACACAAATGGGATGCATGTGGATGTCCCAAAATCCTAACCATTGAAAACACACTGACACGGTGAGAACAGTATAACAAAGCTTTATTTCATACACAGAGCACAATCAGAAATGTACAAGACTGTCCAATAATTTCATGGGTGTGGTGTCAGGCTTGTTTTTGGGAAAAAGGGATATCTAAAGGTGGTAATGTCATAGTAAGCATGATGCATAGCACCTACCAAGGTCACATGTGATAACTACACCAATGCAACCGGAATCTGATGAAAAAAAGGATCATCAGAAATCACTCCATCTAATTGTTGAAACCCTTAATGTGCATAGCACTTACAACTTGTCTATATCTGCTCCAATGAAACAGATGCAAACATTCATGGATAATGTCATACAAATCTATTCCACACACAGTGTGTTTTTAGATATTAAGGAATTATCCGAAATTGATGAGCAGAATCTGTGACACAGAAAGAGGAGGTTGTGAGGATGCTTTCATGGTTGTGAGTTTGGGCTATTAAGACCTACATATACAAGAACAAGATATCAATCACAACACTATTTGGAATGATTGCAAGACCTCATATCAATGGCTCTGGACTGTGTAGTCCAATCCAGTTTCACACACACAGTGTGTTTCAAAAAACAAATATCTGAAAAAAAGTGTTAATAAAAAAAGAAAGGCGGAGGAGGATAAAAAATAAAAAAAGTGCATGTACAGTACAGTGATAAATACTGTAATTGTAACAATACCAACTCACCAGATTCCCATCTGCAAGCATTACTAACCATTAGCTAGTCAGGATAACTCACTGGCCATGACCATTAATAATGATGTCTCATCTCAAAATAAATGCTTAGCTGTGAGCAGCTTCAGGGGTCAAGGTGTACTATCACCTTCACAATATGATATTGTTCATCAACATTGATATCAAATCCATCAGCTACTGTATACAGGTGTTAGCACATGTTAAAGGTTACTCATGATATCAGCAATATGGGAACACACCCATTGATACAGTGAGGACACAAAGGTAGGCAGCCAGATTCACTGTTACTTACATAAGACCCAAGGATCTGTTCTCAGACCGATATTCAGGTCAGGATCACATGCTTCCCTAGTGCATATATTAATGCTAGGCTGTCATTAACATGCCATTTGGAGACTTTGCAAGTCCATCACCATAGCGGTATTACTCAACATTTAAGCTAACAACAATCATGTCTTAGATATCTGGCTATATGACAGCTTTAATATTATGAGAGCTACATGTTGGGGGGGGGGGGGGGCTGTCATTGAAGGAATGTCTAACTGAGAGGCACTGGGCCAAACTTACTCTTAATACATTTCCTTCACAATGCTTGCAGATGAGGAAGATGCCTTCATGGACCTAAATTGTACCTAAAACAAAAACATAACACCTGCAAAATGAGGCCTTACAAAGCATAGGAACTTCAGCATCTCTTCTCAACAGCATTCCTCAGTGACTATCAATTGGTAAAATGTTACACATAACCCTACATGCCCACAGAAAAGAAGATCATGAACCATGTGATGGGAGATAGCCATCTGCGTACAAAATATTACCATCACATAGGCTAAGATCGAAGACTCTGTAGCCTGGCCGGATTAGGTTAACATTTGGACCAATAGATTGTCACTGAGGAGTGCTGTTGAGAAGGCACAAAATATATGTGTAGCCCCTACATCCTCAACTATAGATTAAATTGAAAGGAGAAATGAAATAGTTTGAAAAAATCTAAAACTTTTTATTGATGTATGCTTTAAAAATAATTAAGACATAATTAAAAAAGGATAGACACATAGTAAACTACTTCTTGATTTTTGTAATAGATCTGACTGTGCCCTTAAATAGAAAGTGCTAATCTTGTTATCATTTTTATACTCTTATAATAAGTTCAGGCTGTTAGTTGGTTTATTCAGATATTCAATGTCTCGTTTTATATTTCAATAGGGGGTAAATAGAAACATAGTACAGATTTGTGGTAATAAAGTGCCAGTGCTATCACAAATAGTGAAAAACAAAGTGCTGTGCAATAGGTGCTATATATGGTTTGATATATATAAATAAAAAACTAATATAAAGAAAGGGGATGATCTCTAACTATCTTTTATGGTGAAACTGGGGGCCTGCCACTTCCCCCCTGCTAATAAGTGCTACTACCTATACTGATATAGTGAATTGGATACTGTCTAAGTGGTAGTGATGGGGGCTCACCATTTACCCCTTACTCTTATAAATGACACACTTACTACTCTGTGCTAAGCTGAATGTCACCCCAAGTATACTGAATCTATTATTTATCAGGATGAAAAAGGCATCTGAGAAGCTGTTAATCTAAACAGGCTACTTGCACATTTGTAAATAATTTGTTGGTAACACAGTTCAAACATAATTTTTGGACATAATATGACATTTTTTAGGTAATACCATCTTTTAACAACATATATATAGATATCTTATCTTAGTCAATAGTCCACAGAATTCAGATGGCAATGGATTGAGTAAAGCCGGGTCCAGCTGTTCAGCATGTCTCTGCCATGAGTATGAAAATCAGGAAGTAGCTTACTATGGCCCTCATTCAATTGCAATTTGGCCAATTGAATAGGGGTCTAAATAAGCACATAACATATTTCTTTTA
This sequence comes from Discoglossus pictus, assembly GCA_027410445.1. NCBI lineage: Eukaryota > Metazoa > Chordata > Amphibia > Anura > Alytidae > Discoglossus > Discoglossus pictus. The sequence goes on along the minus strand of CM050166.1, from coordinate 387,932,100 downwards.
AATAAGTTTTTAGTTAGTGAAAACCTTGCTTTTGGATAGATGTTTACTAACTAAAAACTTCTATAAAAAAATATATTATGTGCTTATTTAGACCCCTATTCAATGTGTCTATCCTTTTTTTAATTATGTCTTAATTCTTTTTAAAGCATACATCAATAAAAAGTTATACTTTTTTTCAAACTATTTCATGTCTCTTTTCAATTTAATCTATAGTGGAGTTATCTTTGGAAAAAAGGGTGTCTTTTCTTTCTTCTGTCATAAAATCAATGGATTAATTACATCCTTCTTAGAGAAAGGCTCTTATTTAAAAATAATAAAGAAAACTATATTATTCCTGATTAATACTTAACAGATTAAGCCTAAACATAAACTCCTAAAAACAGTTCCACTTCCAAAAACAGGTGTCAGAATTGCCCCTACATCCTCCACCACCTAGCACCAGGGCCCCAATCTGCCGTGGGTGGCTGCCGTCTCTTTGGTGGGGGGTGGGGCAGGGAAAGTCATTCCCAAGGAGGCAGCGGCAAGAGCAGTGGTGTTGCTGGTGGCGGTGGCCTTGGTGGAGGCATGGGGAAAGTAGAGGAGTGGCCGGGCTGCGGGTGTAAGGGGAAGGCCTCCGAGGTTGAGGAGGTGGGGTTGAGGAGGTGGGGACCAGAGCGAGGCATAAGGCGTCTGTGGTTTGGTGTTGGAATGCGCTCTGGTACGCCCCTATCCTGAGCAGCCTGGCAAGCCAAGATTCTGTCATAAGATGGTGCCTCCTCTCCTCCCTATTGTGCCTGGCCAGGCTGCGCATGACCTCCGCATGATTGATGATACTGATGCACGATGTCCAGCATCTCCGCCTGCGTAGCCTGCCTTGTTGGTGGGGATGGAGGTCCATGGGCTGTTGCTGGGTGAGGAAATGGCGGTGGTGTTGGTTTTGGCCCAGTGGGGAGGGTCTGGGGCCCAGCTGGAGCCTTGCTCCATCCAGGTGGTAGTGGTGTTGCTGGGCGTGGTGGTGATGGCCAGTCTGCCGCACTGGTTCGGGGAGGAGGAAATGGGGGGGGGGGGGGCAGTGGGTTCAAATGATGCCGGTGCCAGCCCATGGTCCTGCTGGTGACCTCACTGCCCAGATGACATCCTCCTCTTTCGAAACAGGGCCCTCGGCTCCACTTCTTTCCTTCTCCACCTGCGCCAGTTCCTGCTGGGCGGGGGTTTGCACGCCAATTCCCTGCTCCGAAGGAGCCGACGCCCTGTGTCTCACTCACCACTGGACCAAGACCTCTTTGATGCTAAAAGAAAGGTATATGCTATTAATATGATGAATAATATATTATTTTGTGTTCATTCATATCTAACTGACATCTAGCCTTGAACCTGGATGATTTTCCTAATTGCAACTATAAGTAGCTATTATTTGCTAGATGTGATCTATTCGTTGGTTCTTGATATTGATTGTTCTTGGCTCCTAAAGCTATCTTGATTCCGGCTTAAATCTGTAACTTCATAGGCTGCAGTGGGCACACCAATACATGGACTCTCTATTGGTTGATTACTGCTGTTGTGCCCATGAATGACAGTGATTTATCAGCTTCATGGATTTAATGACGCATCCATCAATCCATTGTTAATTCCATAGAGTTGATATGTCCTTGTTGGTCATCATGTACATGTGTAGTGCGTGGGATGTACATGTGGTGACATGTTGGTGTATGTGATATTCACCTGACATGGAGGCTGGATCCTGCTGGGCCACCAGGCCTGAAGCTACAGCAGCGGGCACCTGGCTGAGAAGCTCCTTGGTGACCCTCTCCCACTCATTATAGCACACAGTCACTCAGGGGCCACCCCTTGGTGCTGCAGCTTGCTTGTTCTCCTTGGCCATCATCCTCCTCACATCCCTTTCTGCTGTTCCCACTGCTGTTACTGCGGCGCTAGCTCCTTCCATGCCTGCATCCTAGGCCGGGACTAACTTCCCTCCCCTCGCGAGGATAACGGGGCATCCACGGATTGCACTAAGGAGGATCACATTCTCCTGGTGCGTGTAGTTCAGGGCCCTGTGCTTGCATTTAGCCTCTTGCCCTACCCGCTATGGACGGGTATGCTTAGCTCCCTGAACTGTCCCTGGACTAGATGCGCCTATTTCTATGGGCACCCTGCCACCACCCACCTCCTCCACTCTACTATCTTCCTTTCCTCCACTCTCCACCTCCTCCATTCCTCCACCACTCACCTCTCCTCCGCTCTCCATCTCACCTCTCCTCTTCTCCTCCTCTCCACTCCTCTCCCCTCCTCTGTCCTCCCTCCATTACAATCTTAAAAATAATATAACAATAAATAAAAATAAGAGTTACTGTGTATGGAAAATAAATGTGTGTTTTATGTGTATTTATTAACTAATGGGTGATGGGGTGTGGGGGATGGGATGGAGGCTGTATGGAGTGACCTAGATCTTTGTGTATCTATGTGTATAATTAAATTTATGTGTATTTGTATTATGTGTAATCTGTAAATATGTGTAATCAAAGATTAAGTGTAAAATCGTAAATAGATAAATATAAAATAACAAAACCACAATATACTGCTCTGAAAACTCTACTACTCTCTCTCAGTCTGCTGAAACCACCAACTCCGGGACCTGTGTGCTACTTTGTCAGAATCTACAACACAGTCAACACATGGGCAGGTGAAACGCAACTTTATAATCTTTCGCTGTCAATCATCTTCAGCTAGACTGCTTTCTATTGGCTGAGAGTCCTGCATTACACTCCGTTATATCGTGATTGGATCGTTACTGCAGACTGCTTTTATTCCAGCCCATTAACAGCTTGCGGGAGGGGTTTGAGGGCTTGAGGCTTCTGCCCGTAACTTCAATTGTTCAATTGAATAGCACCAGATTTGTAGCAGACTGCGAGCCCGCAACAAGCCTACAGACATACGGCCGTTATATCACGAGATGTGACCTTCAAATTGAATAAGGCTCTCTGTATCTTAAATATGCATCAAATAAATATAACTTTCATTTATTAAAACAGAGCAAACATTTAAACATAATTTTGTTATGTAAAACCTAAACATAATTTCTAATCTTTTGGTCAGCAAAATATTTCTAATGTCCTAAAAAGTTAAATATGACACCCAAACACTGCTGTTTTACCCCAAAAGGCCAGGACTGAAAGGGATTCTTCTTTATGAAATGGTATTGTTTGCCTAAAATTGAGTTTTATGAAAACACAATAATTCTGTAAACCAGACTATATCGGAGAAACATGGTGAGGGAACTGCCAGAATGCTCTGTTGAACAACAACTAGTTTTTTTTGTATAAAACTGACTAGGATTATGAATTGACTTACTTTACAGAACATATCACCATAATGTTACTGCCCTAAAATATTTAAACACAATAGAAGTTGATTGTTGTATTGGGATTACAAGAGAATACTTTATTTCCTAGTTTTTTCAGTCATCATTTATACTGGTAAACTGCCTGTGGAGAATAAATAAAACCTCAGAAACATAAAAAGTTTTATGATAATTATATAATACTAGCGACTTGCCCGTCAAAAAATGACGGCAATGTGATGTATATGTTTGTCAAGTTGTTTAGTTATTTATATATATATTTGACCCTTGTAGGTATTGTGATATGAACGTGTATTTTTGTAAAATGTTGATGTAATGGTTTTTTTAACATGAAATTTGTATCTGAAGAATTGTTCACTTTAATATACATTGAATCCAAAGGAAAGCAAAAATGAAAAAGCCTTGTTGAAACGTCCCTAATTTTAACATGAATTTTAAAATATATGTAAGCAATAACGTTCAAAGTATATATTTTTAAACTTGATCTTTATTTTTTATGTAACTTTGGAAGTTGACAAAATATTTGTATAATTTTGAACATTATAAACAGGAACACAGTGAATACATTTTGTAACTTAATTTTGTATTAAAAGTATTAAAATTTGAATGTAAAAACAGTTCAACTTTAAATTAATAAGTATTAACATGCAATGTTATGAAATAACTTATAAATATTGTTTTTAAACTTGTAACATTAGAAACATTAACACAGTAACTTAACATTGTAACATAATTTTTCTTAAAAATGCAAGGCAAGTATTTTGTGAGGCGAATTATCCATAAACATTACTTCCATTAATTATGACTGAATTAAACAACAAATTGTTATGTATTTTTGAATGCTTTTAAAAAATGATTATGGCTTTAGTTTGTATTCTGCAAAGTTATAGTACTTCATAGTAGACAATGTTTTTAGTAAAAATACGTCCATCTTCTAATAAATCACCTTGACTTTCATTTTTTCCAATGTAAACTTTAATAGCCTGTGGATTTTTGCACCGTGACAATGCAACGTACAATTGACCATGTGCAAATACTGGTTCTTCCAAAAAAATACCCACAGATTTGAAAGTTTGACCTTGTGATTTATTAATGGTCATGGCAAATGCCATAATAATGGGATATTGTCTTCTTTGAAGTATAAAAGGGAGACTACTTTCACTTGGTGCTAAATCTATTCTTGGTATGAAAACACTCTCTCCTTTATGGGTCCCAGTTAAAATGTCAGCATCTATAAAATGGTCCCTTAATTGTTGAACAATTAATCTTGTGCCATTGCATAGGCCTTTTTTGGGGTTCATATTTCGCAGTAACATGATAATTTCACCTTTCTTTAGCTGCAAAATATGTGGTGGCATTCCAGAAGGAGTTAGAGAGTTTATGAATTCAGTCGAAAAGTTAGCCTGACTTTCATTGTCATCAGCAAGTACAGAATCAGCACTGTGATAATTTCTTTGTGGTGCATTATTTTTTTTAAAGATTTCATTATTGAGGATTAATGCATCTTTATTTTTACACGTCAGTATGACTTGGTTGGCAAACTCGGAATATTCTTCGTTATTTATGCTCCCTTCAAATATAGCCGATATAATATCTTGTTGACAAATCATCTGAGGTGGAATCTCTACAGTGTCGTCAGCTAAATGTAGTATTTTTTCTGTTCTGCCTTCTCCAATTTTAATAAGCCAATCATTGAAATCATTTTGTCCTTCTGATCTCATATTTTGTTGCAGTTGAAGATGGGTAAAATGTTTCCATACTGTGCTTGACTTGATACAGGTTTCGATAATGTCAGTTCGATTTCCATGTACAACAACAGGTAATGTTTGTCTAAAATCGCCACCCAACAACATTACCTTTCCACCAAATGGAAAAATATTATCCATGACTTCACGAAGCAAACGGTCAATACATTGGAGGGCATAGCATGACATCATTGTGGCCTCATCTATTATAATTAATTTACATTTCTTAAATTTCTTTGCTTGTAAGGATGTCATGCGAATATCTGACACCGAATTTTCTAAAATAGGCACTGGCAGTTTAAATCCACTATGAACAGTTCTTCCACCTTCTAATAAAAGTGCATCAATTCCAGTAGTGGCAAACGTTATTGCTATTTGTCCTTGTGCTCGTACTGAACTCATTAATAAATTGTACAAATAGGTTTTTCCTGATCCGCCAGGTCCATCAAGATAGAAATAACGCTCTGTCACCATGTCATCATCTATTGCATTTGTAATGGCATGAAACGACAACGCAGGAGGAACTGGAAACTGAAAGAGATGGAGAGGGAAAGGGAAGGCATGGATACAGACGATGAGAGGCAATATCAAGATTTCCTTGAGGATCTCGAAGAAGATGAATTAATCAGGAAGAACGTCAACATTTATAAAAATCCATTGTGGATTACATGTAAATGTCAGAAATAAATCTGGTTTTCCAAATTTTGTCACAATAGCCATAGCATCATTGTATCTTTCTCTCATATTTCGAGGAGATCCTTGAAAGGAAGATGGTAAAATGATGGCTTTGCCAGCTGTCATGTCTCTGCTTGTAGCCACGTCAGCAACATAGTCCATTAGTCCACAATATTGTTCTACACGTAGTTTATCTTGTTGATATTTTATAAAGTTTAAATTATTTGCCTCAACTTGCAAATATGAATCAATAATCCATTGTTGTGTTAGTTTTCCACCACATAAAATTGGATTAAATTCATGTCGAATGGCAATTTGAGCTACTTTAAATTCAAGCATAGAAACATTATTTCGGATTCTGGCTTTAGCATTTGGGTAACTGGGAAGGGTTAATTTTGGTTGCCAACCTGCTTCTCCATGTGGGAAAAAGATGGGATATGTCATTGGATCTAAATTTGGACTTAAGATATTAATATTAATAAATGGTTGCTCCTCATTTGTGGGATATACTCTAATGTCTCTTTGAAATGGTGGTTCTCCTTCATCATTCTGAAAGACCATTGCAACTTCATTTGATGTTGGCAAGTTATAACGACGTTTATCAGTATGTCTGTCTCTTTTAAGCACCATATTAACCTTTGGCATGGGTAATTGATGTCTTTGTGCATGAAGTTGTTGTTCATTTTCTACTTCTGCCAATTTTTTGTAAGCTTTACTGTAGGGATTGTTGTCCATAATGTTATTTAGCTCTATGAAAACACTGGGTAAGCATTTTTTATTTTCTTCCATCTGCATACGTTGGTCAACAGCTTCCATTGTATCTAGGACATATAGTTGAGCGAATTTTCTTTGCTCTCCTTGCTCTGGATGTAAATGTGAAGTCCGATGATAAATTTGTCCTTTCTGGAAGTTTGAACTTGCCTTTTTGACAACAACTAATAAATTGTCCATCTCTGGGTCTCTCCTGTTTAAAATAATAAGCCTCACAAAATTGACATTGAGTACTAATTTCCCCACAACTATGAACCTCTACTGCTAAAGACTTGAGTAAAGGACAATTTGCAAAGCATATCGGATGTTGACTTTCATATTCATCAGGTGAAAAGTCATGAACTGTTTCAACAACAGGTTCTAAATGTTTAGTTTTTTTTGTGGCTTTTCTTGGTATATGTTGTCCTTGTTTTGTTGAAATGTCCTGTAAGTTTTCAGTAAGAGTTTGTAAATGCTTTGTTTTTGTAGTTGCTTTTTTTGGTCTGTCTTGACTGGTATCTTGTAAAATGTCATCTGATGTTTGAGGAACAGTTTGTAAATGCTTTATTATCTTTTTATTTATTTTTGTTGTATCTTTCATTTTTGTAGCTGATAGTCTTTTATTTGCAAGTCTTTTGCGTTCTTTTTCTCGTCGAATTTCTTTCTCCTCAGGTGTCTGCTGGGCGGCCCATCTCTCTTGTCTTTCTCTAGTTTGACGTCTTTTCTTCTCTTCTTTGGTCTCGTTATCAGCCATATTAATCTGTAAAGGAAAAAAAAAATGTAATTGTGTATATTTAAATTTGTAATTCCTGTTAAAGATTCTTGTGCACAATTGGTGAAATAAAAGGCAAATCATTAATGTATCAGTAATATTTAGTTAAAATTATAATTCCTGTCCTCAGTGACTAAGAATTTGGCCAATGGAATACTGCTGTAAATAAGCATGTAACATATATTTTTGAAATAATGTTTTTATTTATTAAAAACGTTGTTTGTGGATAGATATCTACCACTGCAAAACTTCTTTGCTAAAAAAACATTGATGTGGTTATTGAGCTATGTATTGCATAGTGGCAATTTAAATAGAATAAGTAAATTTTTATTTTTATTTTTCTGTTGACACGGATGCAACTGAAAGCTGTTTCTTTAGTTTTCTCCTTTTGTACTTATTATACTGTACCTTGGTTGAAGTGTGATTTAAATCTGAATGTTTGTTGGTCCTGGGTTGAAAATCGTTGTCCAATGGTGTGGTCGTCTGTTGGAAGTCCTCGTCCGATGGTGTGGTCCTCTGTGTAAAATCCTGGTCCTATGGTCTGGTCCTCTGTTGAAAGTCGTGGTCCGATGGTGTGGTCCTGTGGCGATAGCCCTCGTCCGATGTTGTGGTCCTCTGGCGATAGCCCTCGTCCGATGTTGTGGTCCTTTGGTTAAAGGCCTCGTCCGATGGTCTGGTCCTGTGTTGAAATTCCTGGTCCGCTGGTCTGGTCCTGTGTTGAAAGTCCTCGTCCGATGGTCTGGTCCTCTGCTGAAAGTCCTCGTCCGATTGTCTTCACGCAGTATCTGTTGTAATATAAAATAGAAAATGTTGTTTGAGTGAAATGTCTTTTAAATAAGTCAAAAATGTATGAATTTGGCTGAATTGTATCAGTTATGGTTATTTTTTGCAATTTTTTTTTTTTTACTTTCTGTACAATCCCACGACTTTTGTTATTCTTATTTAAGGTTCTTAGTAAGGCTTGTGGGTTGTGATATATTAAAGAAGAATATGAATTTATTTTGCTATGTGTTTGTGTCTTTATTTTTGTACAATCCTGTTTTGTGCACACCACTTCTGTTATACTTATTTATTCTTCTTTGTAAGGCTTCTAGGTTGTTAAACATTAAGTAAGAATATGAATTTAGTTTGCTATGTGTTTATGTTAGTTTTTGTACAATCCTGTTTTGTGCGCACCACTTGTGTTATACTTATTTACCTTTATTGGTATGGTTATAGTTTGTGAAACATGAAATAATATTATTAATGTAGTTTGCTATGTGTTTGTGTTAGTTTTTTACAATCCTGTTTTGTGCGCACCACTTGTGCTAAAGTTATTTATTCTTGATTGTACTGGTTATAGGTTGTTAAACATTAAAGAAGAATGTTAATTTTGTTTTCCTATGTGTTTGTGTGATTTTTTGTACAATCCTGTTAGGTGCGCAACACTTTTGTTTTTCTTATTTAGGCTTCTTTGTAAGGCTTATAGGTTGTTAAACATTGAATAAGAAAGTTAATTTATTTTGCTATGTGTTTGTGTGAGTTTGTTCCAATTCTGTTTTGTGTGTAGCACTTTGGGCCTCATTCAATTGTGATTTGGCTAATTGAATCGTGCCCTAAATAAGAACATAGCATATTTTTTTAAAGAAGTTTTTAGTCAGTGAAAAACTTTCTTTTGGATAGATTTTTACTAACTAAAAACTTCTTTAAAAAAAATGTTTATGTTCTTATTTAGAGCCCTATTCAATTGGGCAAATTGCAATTGAATGAGGGCCTTTGTGTGTACCATATGTTGCATAGTTTTTCCCCTCATTGAATTGCCTTTTTTCCAATGTAATAGTACTCTAAGGCCCTTATTGAATTGCAATTTTGAAAATTGAATAGAGGTCTAAATAAGCACATCACATATATTTGTTAAAGAAATTTTTAGTTATTAAGCATCTATCCAAAAGCAAGGTTTTCACTAACGAAAAAGTTCTTTAAAAAATATATGTTATGTGATTATTTGGATCCCTATAGAATTAGCAAAATGGCAATTGAATAAGGGCCTAAATGTGCTTATTTATAGCCATATTCAATTGTCCAAAATAGCAATTGAATGAGGGCCTTTGGTTGCTGCATTTGTTATATTGTCGGGGCCTCATTCAATTGTGTTTTGGCCAATGGAATAGAGCTCAATATCACCACAGAGCATATGTTTTTACCGAATTTTGTATTTAGTGAACTTGTATCCAAAAGCAACGTGTTCACTAAATAAAAAGTTCCTTTAAAAAATATGCTCTGTGCTTATATAGAGCCCTATTGAAATGGGCAAATCACATTTGAGTGAGGCCCTTGGCCATTAAACATATATAGGTCCTCATTGAATTGCAATTTTGCCAATTGAAGAGGGCTCTATATAAGCACATAACATATTTATTGAGCGAAGTTTTTAGTTATTGAAGACCTTGATTTTGGATAGAAGTTCATTAACTAAAAAGTTATGTCTAAAAAATATGTTATGTGCTTATATAGAGCCCTATTCAATTGAGCAACTCGCAATTGAATGAGGCTCATGGTTCGTTTCTTTTTTATACTTAATACTTTACCTTGATTGAAGTGTCGAATGACAGAGGGTCCCCTCCTGCCAATCTTAATCCGCCGGTCTTCTTGTAGTGTCTGTTTGAAAAAGAAAGTGAAATAGTTATTTGTATATTTTTAATTTTTCATCTAGCAAAGCATGGCCTTTTGAGCACGTAATGTCTTGTTGTATCTTACCTGTTGTTCTTTGTTGGTGTTCTTTAAAAGGGATTGTGCTTCACAATGCACGGTGCAAATTGTTGAGTGACGCTGTTGATGCAGAGTCTGTTTGAATATTAAAAGAAATAGAAAGATTCAGCTTTATGTGATCTATTGAATTGCAGTAAATTAATGTCATTTAAATATACTTCTGTAATTATTTTCAATTGACCTTATTTTTTGGTGGGGGCTACACACATATGTCACATACATGAAGCACATTCCATAGTTTAATGTAATTATTTTGGGCCTCATTCTATTAGCGTCCGCAGCCGTTGCGGGGCCGCAAGGACCGGCCGCAAGCTATTCGGCTATTCTATTCCCTTCCGGTCGGGGGCTCCGGCAGGCTTGCGGCCGGTGCCTTGCTATCTCTTGCGGCCGCTCGCGCCGGAGGAAAGCCTTTGATCTAAAACAGCCGCAAGAGTTTCGGCCGTAAGAAATTCCTATTTGCAATTCAATTGCTCCGGGAACCCTCTCTGCAAGGCTAAAAACGAGCCGCAGCTTACTTGCAGGAAAGAGGTCCCGCTAGCACCAATTAAGCACATAAAATAGCTCAAATAAAGGCATCCTGCACTTTGAGAAGACTATAAAGGGATTTTAGGTGTTAGAAACAATAGCACATAATTATCCTATACTCAAATCCGTAAAATATTTTATTTTTAATATCCGTAAAATATCCATGTAAAAAGTCCAGAGTGCTTGGAGCACTTCAGACCCGCCCGGAAAATAAACAGTTAATTTGAACTCGGGTTTGGGCTGATGTGCAAGCTTGAGAGTGGGTTACTTTTAATCCTCATGTCCCCCAATATGATCCCTAGCATTTACAGAGCTGTACAGTGCAGGCTTGAATTTATTTTTGCGTTTTTAGATTTCACAGCTTACGGCCGGTTTCAAGATATGCGGCCGGCCGTAAGGGGAGATCCTTGCGGGCCGTATAATAGAATCGCGAGTTAACAGAACCCCCGCAAGGAATCGCAGCCTTACGGACGATTTACGGCCGATAATAGAATGAGGCCCTTTGTGTGCGTGCGACATATCACTATACATGAATCATATTTAAATTGTTAAATTAACCTTATAATTTTTTTTCCAACACACATAAATGTCTGTGTGTGAGATGTAACTATAGATGATACATATATGTGCGTGTCACATATCAGTATACATGACATATAATGTCATTTAAATGTAGTTGTTTAATGATTTTGTTTTAAGCTAATTTTGTTGCAGTGGCAATACACATAAATGTGCGTGTCACATGTCACTATACATTATAGACATATATGTGCGTGTCACATGTGACTATACATTATAGACATTTATGTGCGTGTGACATGTCACTACATAAATCACATTTTCCTAGTTTATTTTACTTTTTTTTTGGTCTGTCCTGATAATAAAATGTAATATATTATAGCTTACATCTCAGTTGTAATTTGCACAATGTAAAGTAGTAAATTAGTAAAGAATTGTCTTCTCAAATAAAAGCAGCAGTTATCTATGAAGTCACTCTGTTCATCACCTGAGGGGAAATGTATTTTTTGTGTAAAATAGGCAGTATTTATAAACTTGTAGAAAGTTCTGGAAAGTGAGACCGTTAGAACGCAATACGCATGCGCTATTTGCATTCCAGCTTACAATTTGCGTTCCATCCGCCATTTTGTGCGTAGTACTGTTCAAAATGGTGTTAAATATGATTGTGATATGTTCCGCATAGTATGTGTTTCATTATTGCGAGTAAGTGTAGTATAGTTACGTCTGAAGCCTCGTTTTCGTTTTGTTCGTCGGCCATTTTTTCTCTCGCTTAGCGATGGTATTATTGTCTAAAGTGTTTTATTTTGATTTAAATGTAGATGTAACTTGTTTTTTTGAGGTGCTGGATGGTTCCTCTTGCTGTAGGTAATCTTTTTATGTGTGTGTTGTGTGTATTTATTCTGTTTTAAATGTTTGTATGTCGGCGTGTTGCGTCCGATGTTTGCGAGGTCGTAATGGGGGTAACGTGTCTCGTATGGTGTTTGCGTGTGTAGCCTCGTTTTCGTTTTATTCGTTGGCCATTTTTTGTGTCGCTTAGCAAATTATTTAGGGCCTCATTCTATTACCGGCCGTAAATCGGCCGTAAGGCTGCGATTCCTTGCGGGGGTTCTGTTAACTCGCGATTCTATTATACGGCCCCGCAAGGATCTCCTCTTACGGCCGGCCGCATATCTTGAAACCGACCGTAAGCTGTAAAATCTAAAAAAGCAAAAATAAATTCAAGCCTGCACTGTACAGCTCTGTAAATGCTAGGGATCATATTGGGGGACATGAGGATTAAAAGTAACCCACTCTCAAGCTTGCACATCAGCCCAAACCCGAGTTCAAATTAACTGTTTATTTTCCGGCTGCGGCGTGGGCGGGTCTGAAGTGCTCCAAGCACTCTGGACTTTTTACATGGATATTTTACGGATATTAAAAATAAAATATTTTACGGATTTGAGTATAGGATAATTATGTGCTATTTTTTCTAACACCTAAAATCCCTTTATAGTCTTCTCAAAGTGCAGGATGGCTTTATTTGAGCTATTTTATGTGCTTAATTGGTGCTAGTGGGACCTCTTTCCTGCAAGTAAGCTGCGGCTCGCTTTTAGCCTTGCAGAGAGGTTTCAATTGCAGAGAGCAATTGAATTGCAAATAGGAATTTCTTACGGCCGAAACTCTTGCGGCCGTTTTAGATCAAAGGCTTTCCTCTGGCGCGAGCGGCCGCAAGAGATAGCAAGGCACCAGCCGCAAGCCTGCCGGAGCCCCCGGCCGTAAGGGAATAGAATAGCCGAATAGCTTGCGGCCGGTCCTTGCGGCCCCGCAACGGCTGCGGCCGCTAATAGAATGAGGCCCTTAGTGTCTAAACCCTCGCGACTCGCGTAGCGAGCCCGGCCCTCGCTTTGCGAGAGCCGCGGGCTCGCTACGCGAGCCCGCAGCGTTAGCAACAACTCGTACGCTCACAACTATATATGTAATTAATGATGTAGATAAAGAGAGACAAGCGAACACTCATCTTTATGAGAAGAAATGGGGTAAAAGGCTAAGAGCCTCATTCAAGTGAGCAATTGTAAGTTACAGTAGCCCGTAATGGAGGCCATAAGTTATTTTGCTATTCAATTGGTGTCTTTGTGCGAGATTCAAACGGGCTACCGGTTACAGGCTTGAAATCCTTGCGATTGTTATAACCATAACTTACACCCCATCTAAGGCTTTGATATTTCACGTCCGCAAGAGTTACGATCGCAAAAATCATTTATTTTTATGTTTCAGTTCGGGGTTAGATCGACCTCGGGAATCACTCAGGAATAAGTTAATACATATCAGGCCACCCACATGGACTAGAACAGTATTGACATTCACTTTTATTATTTTGTATTTTGCGATTTTGCTAGTCCGATCACATATCGGACCTCTAAATGCTAATTGATTGACATGTAACCTCCATCTTATACTGACGTAATGATGACGGTCTCATTTACTATTGGCCGTTTCTAAATTGGTAGTTACAGCCTTGCTTAATTGATCATGTTGCCGCCCTAAACGTTTATTGATTGACATGTAACCTCCATCTTATACTGACGTAATGATGACGGACTCATTTACTATTGGCTGTTTTTAAATTGGTAGTTACAGCCTTGCTTAATTGATCATGTTGCCGCCCTGAAATGCTACGTATAATTGCATGGTTTACGGTTTCGTCTTTCTGCCTGTAACTTGCGGGCTTGTTTAATTAAATAGCACTATAATTGTAGCATAGTGCAAGACCGCAGCAGGCCCGCAGACATACAGCCTGAATACCGAGAGATGCTGGCTTCTAACTGAATGAGGCTCTAAGAATTTATCAATCCTTGTGCAAAAAGTGTAATACATACAACAGGACAGTGTGCTGAGTAGAAAGTGGTTTGTTTGTGTTTGGAGCATGTTGATAATACGATAATATAATCAGTCAATAAGCAAAGGAGCTGTTAAAAATGTTTGGGGGAAAAAAAATGGTTTGAAGAAGATTACTCCCCAAGTGCCAAAATAAAAGCATGATCTTTTACGCACATTGAGGATAGTACATATCTATCATCAATGTGATTAGAGGACATCTACAGTTAGCTTTAAAGAAGTCTCCAAGGGAGACCAGCCTACCCAGAGTAAAATACCACATGTACTACTATACTGATAATACATACCTTTTTTATATCTATGGCAAACTGCAAAAACTGTTTGGTAGCTCTATCAGTATTGAAAGCCATATCATTCTAAATATACCCTTGAGGTGCTGCTAGAGGCCCTATAGTACTGCCTCAGGTTTTCATAATAGGGTGAAAAGTTAATAGAGAATAAAAAGCTGATTCATTCAGTTTGTGAAGATATCACATCTACAGTATCCGCTCTGGTCAGTAATAATTCAGTATTCTCTTATTTTGAGAGCCTAGAGAAATGTTGTAACCTTTGCATATGAGGACTCACTTTTATTTGATTAAATGTAAGCAGGTTATGAGCAACAAAGCGCCACTGTAATTGACAAATGAAATAAGCATTGTAGCTTTCACCAAATCTACCACTCCCCATCTCCTAGTAGGTGCCCATGACATGAAAAAGGATATACCCAGCAAGCTGTGCTACAGTTTTTGAAGTTAGGAATTATTACGTTTAAGAGTCATTACACATTTCGCCCCCAAACACTTCACCCCTTGCTATTGCCCAAGTAGCATGGATCTTAAAACAGCCCTGGTGTTGTTCCATAAAGCATAACACATTTGGTTAAATTACTGTTTACTTTTTTTGTTAGAGATTAGTTGTAAATACCTAAATGGGACATGTAAAAAATGAATCATATTTGTATTATCGTTAAATATTTATACCTCTCCAGGAGGGATGGTTCATATTAGAAAGGCAACAACTCACTTATATGTAAAATATGTAACTCTTTTTTAAAAATAATTATAGCATACCATAGAATTATTCTTAAGAACATTTATTATTTCCTAATCACACTCTATGTGTATCCATATCATATTTCAGTATACCATCCTGTATTAAGGTGAAGTGGAGGTGTATTAACCATTTACTAAGAAATCATCTGCACAAATATATTAATAACATTTGTATAACAATATCATAATTTGAACATATCATATATGATGGTAAAATATGTCTTCATGCATTAGATTACTGTAATCTTATATTTACATGTCAACAATGTTATCTTAATTAGAAAATAATGCCAAGAGCTTACATTTCCCATCTTGATTATAATGTTAACATTAACATAATTTGACATCAATTCACATATTGGGGCAAACAACATCTAAAATACGCTTTAATGTTGACTTCATAATCAAATATTTAGCCTTTTTTATCTACAATATATTCATATGATTAGTACAGGCCAAAACAATGACACAGGCATTGTTGTTAAGATGTTGCAAGATTTACAGCCACATTAAATTCCAAGCCTGCAGTGGCCCTGGTACACCCGCAAAGGCTACAGAGCTATTACATTCAACCATGCCACAACCAAAGGATCGAAGCTGCAAGCCCCAATCCAATCACGGAGGGAGACGCAGGCCTTACAGCCAATAGAAAGGGGTGAACAGCAACGCCACAGGAAGGGATTTTAAAGGGCGTGAAAACCATAAATCATTGACAGTGCTGTAACTGAGCAAGTGAACACACAGATCTCAGCGTTGGCGGGTATGTGAGCATTGGAGAGAGACAGAGAGAGAGAGAGGGAGAGAGAGAATGAGCTTTGTGGGATTTTTGATATTTTGACCTCTAATATATATTAACCTTTAATTTACAACACACATGTAACGGATCTCCTGGCACCCCGACCAGGTACCTCCGTTGATAGACGCATCCTAGTTTGCGCCGAGGCCTACAAGCACCTCACCTGACACCTCAACCACCACAGACTCCACAACCGCCGTAGCTGAGCTGGAGCCGCGCCGTCTTTCTTCCACCCTGTATGAATCTCCAGCATCCAGGACCGTGTGGGGAAGACCGGAAGACCTCTCCTTCAAGGATAGTACATCAGGAACAAGCGTTCAGTAGTTACAGCTCAAGGGAGTATGCAAAAGCATAGCAATCCCCAGTATGATAGAGCAATCCCCTCCCAGAACGAGATGAGACTACGTTTTGAAGGGTCAAGTAGAACTATAACTTTAATGACAGGGGATCTCCTTTTATGCAATGGTGCCCTCTGAAGGGCTACACCCACATAATTATCACAGCCAATTATATATATGGTTCAATCCCCACGTCTCCTCCCCTCAGATAACAGGTAACACAATTAAAACAGACACAATTTTAACCACATTCTGGATGTACCCCAAAAACAGGGGGTACACCTTTAAGTCCAGCACCGTTCAATATCTCTCACCCAGGGGAACACCATATTATAAAAATGGCATGAATCAGACCAGGGGTTCAAAAGTTAGTAAAAGTATGTTTTTCACATAACACACAGATATTTCACATATCCATCACACAATACACATATAGGGACAATAGGTGTGGTCACCCCTCCCTGAGGCAACTTGATATAATCAGACAATGATTAAATCAGCCTTCTTTGTTCTTATCTGAGAATGAAAACAGTTTATACAATCGACTTTTCTTATCTGTAACAGGATTATCTATTAGCCTAGTAGCTTTGATATTCTGAGCCAATATATTCTGTAGAACATAAAACAACATATCTACAGTACAGCAATGTGATCATATTTTAACCAAGAATTAAATAATCATAAAACAGGGTAAAACAGTGAGGGGTTCCGTTACAGCTGGGGTCTGAGCGCACAAAACTACCGAATAGCGCTCAGATCATCTTCACACAGTTCAATTGCCATGTAGCTAAAGTCTTTCCCATAGTCTTTCATTATATGAATGGGCTCCATGGCATAGCTTTCTGTGGTATCATGGTTCACACAGGGCAAGTACCGAATGACCCCCCTGTATGTAAAGGGCCAGAATGAGTGACATACACTCTGGTATGGCCGAATACTGTGTTTGAAGGGCAATATGTCCCAGGGCCATAGTCGCAGGGCAGGAGGCTGGCAAACAGTCCTCTCCAAGATAAAGTGGCGAAGGGCACTTCGTCACAACACATAATTACTGATATCACATAATTCACACACATAGATTAATATGTACACACAGCTATACATTGCTTTAGGCCACAGCACATATACACCCCCATAACCCCAATTACTATACTACCCATAGTACTCACATTCTGGTTCACCACATATACATATACGTATATGGCAAAAACATTTGAAGCCTTGCAATGCTGCTGTTTGCCACACAATGCAAGGCTCTCCCCCTAACTTGCGGGACTTCGGTGCTCATCGCAGGCTCCACAATGATCGGCTTTGCCGCTCATTGCAGGCCGCGACATGCACTGCGTACATGCTTAAGCCTGTAACTTTGCGAGCGTTACAGACAAACACTCTCACCCCTGTCTCTCTGTCACCCCTCTCTCTCCCCTGTGTCTCTTTCCCCAACTCCCTCCCCAGTGTCGCTTTCTCCCCTCTCCCTCCTGTGTCCCATTGCACCCCTCTCCCTGCCGTTATTTCCCCCTTATCTCCCTCTCCTGTGTCTCTTTTCCCCTCTCTCTACCATTTGTCTCTTCCCCCTCTCTCCCTCCCCTGTGTCTCTTTGCCCTGCTCTCCCTCCCCTGTGTCTCTTTCCCCCCTCTCTCACCCCTGTGTCTCTTACCCCCCCCCCCCCACTCCCTCCCCTGTGTCTCTTTTCCCCCTCTCCCTCCACGAACTTGCAATTCCAACAACTATATATATGATATGATTGATTTATCATTATATTTATTTTATAAATTAGAGAAGGGTAGAGGAGGGGAGGAGGAAAGTGAGGTGAGAGAGGGGGAGAGAGAGGGGAACACCGGAGGAGGAGATACTGGTGATCAGATTCCTCCCTGGAACAATACTACCTCTCTAATTAACCATAGATAACCCTGAATGTCCTTTTTAATTAAAAATAAATCCAATACCTTTAATTAATTATCTATCAAATCCGCTGTCATCACCTGCCTTGGTAGAGAATTCCACAGATTAACCACCCTTACTGTGAAGAACACTTTTCTTTCTTTAAGGTGGAATCTTTTTTAGTTCTAACCTCAAAGGATGTCCTCTTGTCAGTTGAAAACCTATTGGCACAAAAAGCTCATTTGACAAATCTTTATTCTGACCCTGGATGCATTTATATAGGGAAATCATATCTGCTTTTAGACTCCTTTTTTTCTAGAGAAAATAAGTTTAATTTAGTTAGTCTTTCTTCATAACTTAGCCCCTCCATTCCTCTTATTAGTTTTGTAGCCCTTCTCTGTATTTTTTTCAGTTCTAAAATGTCCTTTTTATGAATTGGTGCCCAAAATTGTACTCCATATTCCAAATGAGGGCGTACTAGGGATTTGTATAGTGGCAGAATTATATCTGCTTCCCTTGCTTCTATACCCTTCTAAATACATGCTAATAGTTTATTTGCCTTTGCAGCTGCTGCTTGGCATTGAGAACTGTTACGTAGGTGGTTGTCCACAAGCACTCCCAAATCCCTTTCAATATCAGATACCCCTAGAGTTGCTTCATTAAGTTTATAGATTGCATGGTTATTTTTCCTTACCAGATGCATAACCTTACATTTATTCGTATTAAATCTGCCATTAAATTGCCAATTTCTCTAATTTATTCAAATCCCTTTGGAGAAAGAGTACTTTATTTTGCTGATTTAATTACCTTGCATAACTTTGTGTCATCAGCAAAAATGGAGACACTACTTTCCAATCCTTTTCAATCCTACTTGTAAGTCGTTAATAAATATGTTAAAAAGGAGAGGACCTAATACTGAGTCCTGAGGAACCCCACTTATCACATTTGTCCAATCCGAGTAGGTCCCATTTACAACAACCCTTTGTTTCTTGTCTTTTAGCCAGCTCTCAATCCATGTGCATATATTTACTGCAATTTCTGTATTCCTTAGTCTCCCATGTGGCACTGTATGAAAAGCCTTTGCAAAATCTAAAAAGACTACATCCACTGAGTTGCCTTGATCAAGGTTCCTACTAACCTCCTAATAGAAACTAATTAGATTTGTTTGACACAACCTATCCCTCATAAATTTATATTGGCTCGTACTTATAATGCTGTTTGAATAGACATACGCTTGTATATTATCCCTTATTAAACTGTTCTAAAAGCTTTCCCAATACAGAAGTGAGGCTTACAGGTCTATAATTCCCTGGATTTGCTCTTGCCCCCTTCTTAAATATAGGTATCAAATCCACTTTCCTCCAGTCATCTCGTAGTGACCCAGTGTTTTAGATATAATGGTTTGGCTATTACAGAACCCAGTTCCCTCAGTACCCTTGGATGTATTCCATCAGGACCCAGGGCTTTATTGACATTTATTTTTTCCAACCTCTTTTAGATTTCTTCCTGTGTTATCCAATTATTTAGTTAATGTAGTGTAGCCCCATTATGGTGCAGTGACCCAACCATTGACCCAACCACTGGTACCTCCCTTGTATATACAGAAGAAAATAACCTATTTAGCTCATCTGCCTGAGGTGGAGGACAGAACATTCAAGAGGGCCCGGGACCATCCACAAAAGCTGTCCATTAACAAACCAGACGATCACCTAATTTCAGGAGTGGGATTCATTGCCCGGGCCCTCAAAAGCATCAACCAGCCATGCACAGCTGTTCCAGCCCCTTCCACTGGGCATGTCATGGAGCCAACGAACAATCACACAAACCTGACAATGTTGTCCTGGCCCCAGCCATCATCACAACTGCCACCTGCTACAACAACATTGCAGCCATGGCAGGCCACAACCACTCCCACACAATGGGGTCCCCCAACATGGCCTCCTACACAATGGAGTCCCCCAACATGGCCATCATATCAGGCCCTGCTGCCATCACCTCAGTCACTCCTGCTGTCACCTTAGGTCACCTCAGGCACTCCTGCCAACACCTCCGGCCCCAATGCCGTCACCTCCGGCCCCAATGGCGTCAACATCAGCCCCAATGCCATCAACACCACCATCCCTGACTTTGAGGGAAATCATGGCCTGTTTCACCAGAGAGGACATGACACGGAAGAAACAACGGACTGAGAGGCTCAGATTTTTCAGAAGGCAGGTTCGGCTCACACACACCCTCCTTGTGAGTAACAGATCGCTCCATTCTGAGGTGAGGAGGCACAACCGAAGGATGGAGAGATATGAGGAACAGGTAATTTGAGACAGGCAGCAACTCATCCAATTAGCCGAATGCCAGCTCATACCTCTCCAGCCTTCAGTTGCACAACTGCAACCCGAGACGGTGCCCTCCTCATCTCAAACCTCACCACCAGCTCAACCTGATCCCCAGTCACCCAATGTAGTAGCACCCTGCTCTCAAACACCACCTAGACATGGAAGAGGGAGATTGTGCATGGGCACAGAAAATGGGGGCTCAGGGCTGCGTAAGAGGAGGTCTTAGGACCATCCACAAAGTCTTCCTCTTGATCACTCCTCACTGCTGCTTTCTGGCTACAGAGTGTGTACATGTCTGGTCATTGTAGTTAATCAGAATATTGTTATGATTGATATCTTGTTCTTGTCTCTGTAGGTGTTAATAGCCAAATCTCACGACCATGAAGGCATGTTCTTCATCTTCGAGCAGTACAATACCATCATGTGGGTAAATACTCAACCCAGTTCCCAACAGGCATTCGATCAGTGTCATTCACCACTGCAGATGGATCTGAAATGCAATATATTACTACATATCTCCTCACTAATGACCATGACTGGCGTGAGTTTTAATTACAATGAATAGTGTCCCGGCTGTACAGTTGTAGGATCTGCTAATCGAAACCATGCAGATCCTACAACTGTACAGCCGGGACAGTTGTAGGATCTGCATGGTTTTGATGCATTTTTGTTGCATTTCATCCCGTTAACATTATGAAAGCGGATTAATGTATTTCATGCCATCCACAAACAAAATGGATAATTTCCTTGATTTGACATCATGATCAATGTGCATGTGTTCAGGGGTAATGTAAACAGTGTAATCTGTCTGGCCTTGGTACCACCGATATACCAGTAAAATTTGATATCAGCATGTAACAACTATTCCATGTAGATAGTGATAGTACGCTCTGCTAAAAGATTATGTTCACAGTGAAGCATGCTTTGTTGTATTACACATCCTCAACATATTCCGGGAATGCTGATTAAACAGTACAGATTACATTTGGTTATCACTGCTTGTAGATGACTTTCATGTTAATTATTTTATTGTAGTTTCCAGAGCAAAAAACAATGTACTATAATAACATCTTATGATTGTTCTTAAACCTCCTCTTTATGTTTTCCAGATTCCTATAATCTATTTTGGAATCATCATTAATGTAGGAAAACACACTGTGTGTGGAATTTATTAGTGTGACATGATCCATGATTTCTAGCATCTGTTTTATATAGCAGATGGAGACCATATGGAAGCACTATGCGCATTATTGGTTATTTCTATGAAATGGAGTGTTATATGATGTTGTGTTATGTTCTATTTTACTTCCCATTATTGTAACTGTGGTGTCCTGACCACATGTGACCCTAGTAGATGCTATGCATTATCCTTATGATGCTCTCTAACATTTTAAAATAAAAATTATAGACTGATCATTTTTTTGTCAGTGAACAATTGTTAAAAATCAGCAGGGGATCAAATACTCCCCCCCCCCACACTCTAATAATATATATAATATATATAATAATAAAGGACTGTGGAGTATCAACATTCTCCTGAAGGCCCGATAGAAATATGACAGGTGATAATGTGTATAGATTGTTAGCAAAACACTTAATGGGAGGTCATCAAATGCTAATGGATATGCATCTTGGCACATGGCCACCAGCAAGGGCATGGGACTTTACAGGATGGCCATAGCGGAGATTGTCCTTGATGGAGGTGAGTTGGCTGTTGCTCCACGTGCCTCTGGACAGCCTACATGTGCGTTTGTGGCCTTACCTGATGGGTCAGAGTAGATGAGTGTGGTGTATTTTCCCTGGTTCCCCTTCTGACTTGCTGCATTGTGGTGATGAAGGGGCTTGTGTGCTTCAATGAAGCTGAAAGCTATAGGGTCATTCTAGGTGGGCAGGTCAAAGCAGAGAGGTGAGATAAATCACAGTCCACGGAAGAAGGAACTGGCAACTCAATCCAGTATCTTTGTCATGCAAACCTTGTGGAACAGCACAGGCAGACCTAGCTAAATGTGCGGCAGTCCATAGGATAACAGAGAGTCGGACACAACTGAAAGACTGAACAAAAATATTAAAATGTTCCCCTGGTACTTGATATATGTAATGTGGAGGTGTATTTTGGCCACTATTTCTTTCCCAATGTAGATGTGATGAGCAAGATGTATATGCAATCACATATATAGTTGTGAGCGTACGGGCTGTTGCTCATGCTTCGTAACGAGGACCGCAGCTCACCGCACCCCGGGAGCCTGCACGGCTCCCCCTGCCGCACTGATGCTCCCCAGCGGCCCACAGCACCCCGGGAGCCTGCACGGCTCACCCTGCCGCACTGATGCTCCCCAGCGGCCCACAGCAGGAGGGAGACAGGATGGGGGAAGGGAGGGACAGGATGGGGGAAGGGAGCCAGGAGAGGGGGTGAGAGAGGGGCGGCCCGAGGTCCGTGGCTCACCGCACCCCGGGAGCCTGAACGGCTCCCCCTGCGGCACCGATGCTCCCCAGTGGCCCACAGCAGGAGGGAGACAGGATGGGGGAAGGGAGGGACAGGATGGGGGAAGGGAGCCAGGAGAGGGGTGTGAGACACGGGGGGGGGAAGGGGGCATAGAGACACGGGGGGGGGAAAGGGGGCATAGATTCACCGGTGGGGGAAGAAGGGGGCAAAGAGAGACAGAGGGGGTAGAGACACAGGGGAGGTAGAGGGGGAAGAGACAGGGGAGGGATAGAGGGGGCAAAAAGAGACAGGGGAGGGATAGAGGGGGCAAAGAGAGACAGGGAAGGGATAGAGGGGGCAAAGAGAGACAGGGGAGGGATAGAGGGGGCAAAGAGTGACAGGGGAGGGGTAGAGGGGGCAAAGAGTGACAGGGGAGGGATAGAGAGGGCAAAGAGTGACAGGGGAGGGATAGAGGGGGCAAAGAGAGACAAGGATGGATAGAGGGGGCAAAGAGAGACAGGGAAGGGAGAGAGGGGGCAAAGAGAGACGGGGAGGGAGAGGAGGCAAAGAGAGACGGGGAGGGAGAGGAGGCAAAGAGAGACGGGGAGGGAGAGGGGGCAAAGAGAGACAGGGGAGGGAGAGCGGGGGCAAAGAGAGACAGGGGAGGGAGAGAGGGGGAAAAGAGAGACAAGGGAGGGAGAGAGGGGGCAAAGAAAGACAAGGGAGGGAGAGAGAAGGCAAAGATAGACAGGAGGGGGGAGGGAAAGAGACATGGGAGAGAGAAATGTTTGGGAAAAAAACTTGATCTTGCCTTCATTTTTTGACGGGCAAGTCGCTAGTTATATATTCCAGGGTACACATTAGAGCCTCTGTGAGTGAGAAAGGGTTAATGTGACAAGCAGTTTAATGTTTTGGTGTTGCTATTTAATCAGGTAGTGTGTCTTTAATTGCTTTCTGCATGTTGCAGCATGGCTTTTCAATTTGGCATATGCATGACCATTCCAACATATGATGAAATAAAAATTATTTTAAATGCCTATTTTTTATTTGGGGATTGTTGTGCAAGTGGTTGTAATGCCTTTCAATGCTTTCCCCATATATGTCTGTTACAGTGTTCACTTGTCTGTAAACCCTTGCGGGTCCTATTTGGAGGCCGTAACATTTTTGGCTCCATTTGCTGTTTCCGGGTTTGAACGCCAGTCCGTCTTTGGGGATTCGTAGCAATTTAATAGCGGTTTGCGATTGTAACATTTACAGACAGATCAAAGACTTAGCTGAGACGGAGGCTGGATTTTGACGGTCCGTAGGTTTTTTTCGCCTGTAACCCGCAGATTGTTTGCGGGTAGCTGAAAGATGCCTCCTTTATGCGTCTTTCAGCTACATACAAGATCTCACGGCGTTGAGTTTCAATGACCATGAGAACAGTGAGGAATCAGCCCAGAACTACATGGGAGGATCTTGTTAATGATCTCAAGGCAGCTGGGACCATAGTCACCAAGAAATCAATTGGTAACTCTTGCTGCCTCCTTTATGGGCTTTTACAGTTGGAGGAATTTTACAGTTGGAGGAATTTAATGGGGCTGTTAGTGTGTGAAACATTATTTCATATGTTGTTAACACAGATTTCTACAAATGTATGAACACCAGTGATATTTATATCTCGAGGTAACACTACTGAATCATACAACCTGGGTAAATTAGAGTCATGTGTAAGTATGATGTGAGTATGAAGGAATTATATACATTTCTAGTGTTTCTTTTACCACATACACACACCAACCTTTAGATTGTAAGTATGCAAGTTTCAATCTTGTAAGGTGCTTTGGGGAAAGCACTTTGGACACTGGATTCCAAGCTCAAAGACAGGGCCCTCCATTCTTTGCAATACGTTAATTTTGAATTTGTCTTTGCCTAGAACTTAACTTATGTATAGCGCTACAAAATATGTTGGCGCGTTACAAATAAAAATCAATAATAATAATGTTTCAATGGATTAAATTAAATTTAGTTGAAGAAAGCTCAGGTGAGTTACTCAGTTTCATCAACTTTGATTGACTGTGCTCTAGCAAACAGGTACTGAAATATTGGACCGCCCTTGTAGGACTGAGTTACCCAATACTGGTGTAGATTCTAGAATTCCGAAATCCTTCTTTGCATGTATTCCATTTCCTCCATATATTGGTAACTTCTATTAAATTCTCCCAAGCACAGTAACTTTATCATTTCCAAATCTGTAATATTTTGATAAAGTTAGCAGTGCTATTTCTGGTAAAAGTGTTCTTCCAGATAGTATATCAGCTGCATTTTTGATAAAGCTCTATATTTTCTCAGTTTCTTTGGCAGTTTTGTGTCTATTGCTCAATCAATGGCAAAACTGTAATTACCGGTATGTATATCTAATGAACTTTCTTTCTTTTTTTTATTTTTATATGATAGTTAGGCATTGTGACATACAAGATATAAGAGAGTAATTAAAAAAGCCATCTGCCCCATCTAGCCCTGTAGGGCGTCAAATATTCTTGCACAGCACAATTAGACTGCACCTGAAAAAGTCATATTTAGGCTACAGGTGTAATTGGTGTAGATTCACTAAGTTCCATATACTCTTCTCCATAAACTCTTCTCCTCCTTTAGAGGAGAAGAGTATATGGAACCAAGTGAATCTAAGAGAGGAGTTTGTTTTCAAGAGATCAAAACTGGAAGCAGAATGGCTAAGAGGGGCTGTACCAGCATAGTGAGAACAAGAGACATAAATACTGGAATTAAAAATACCTTTTATCTCCATATACATATGGGATAACAATAATGGAGAGTTGGAAGTCTAAAACAGACTCAGAACATAATCTCCATTACAGGTATGATAGAAGCCTCCACTTAAGAGAGCTGAAAAAATATATGATGCAGGCTTCAGCATAAATAGAGAAGAGAGAAAAGGAGAAAAAGTACAAACCATATGGTACATATACATCTATGTAGAATACACAAATGTGTTGATAGTATACAAGGAACATTAGCTGATGTACGTCACATAATATCTTCATGGTAATCTGATTAAGTAAAGATTTACAGTGATTCTCAGGATCAGCATTGTAACTCTCAAATATCACACTGGATAAGATAACATTAAGATGACTAAGGGACATGCTCATTCATGATGCTGTGTTACAACAGCATGGCTCTGCATTGGCTTATAGATGAGCTTCAAGTATAAATATACAGTAAGCCATACAACACATATTGAGAATCTGTAACAAACATACAATAAAAAATAGTAAATTAAGATGAAGAGTAGACATTGTGCCTCACAAGCTCATTCAACTGTTAGCATCATATGCATGCATATTTGCATGTTTATGTGAATGAGAGATCCTAAAATCTATTGAGATAGCAAATGATAGTGAGTGAAATAGCAATATACTGTTAAGGTCCTCACTGATATCATCATGACATCATCATTGATGTATCTGGTAGCATTCCTCCACATTGCTAGGAGGAATTTGCCCAGCACCATTGAAAAGGTGGACTGGGCCATTCACCCAACTATGCAATTTGTCCTTTGGAGGCTATTAGAAGCTAGGCGGTGTATGGCGTCTTACATCTGTGACAGTCCAGAAAGGGAGCTATTTGCCCATGAGAGAGGCTCCAAGTACTTTCTCAGGACATCATAGAGGTCAAGGAGACTGGCATGTGTTAGTCTATACCAGTCATACATCAGTAATCACTCTAATGTGACCCCATCCCTGTGCAATAGCATACAATAGCCTCCTGGTCATCCTCAATACCTTCCTGGGCCTACTGAAGCCCTTCAGATGCCCCCTGATGCTTTTGGCCTATAGCTTCCTGGACCTGGATATGTCCTTCCCCTACCAGAGCTGGCTGAACCTGCTGTAGCTGCCCCTCCTTCTAATCTACACCCACATAATTGACACTCCCATCAGCATGTGCCCCTAAATCTTACTGTCCATATGCCACGAAAGCTTTGATCTCTTACTGACTATCCTAAAATAAACCTGGGCACAGCCTGCGTAATGTGGTCATTTGACTGTTGTGGTTCACCTTCAGCATAGACCACAGGCCTCCATTTACCCACATTAAGTTCCATCCACTCCGCTCTTTCATGTCTCATGCTGTTCTTTAACAAACGTCTCACACCCAGGTGCTTACCATGCAAAAGTCTTGTGTACAATGCATATCTTCCCAAATATCTCACACATATATTCTCACTGTTTTCATCTGATATAGCTTGATGCTGGAAATGACTGTCCTTTTTATAGCTATTTAATTACATCACATGTTGTAGGCCATGAAAATTTCCTGATTTGTATTAACCTCTTGAGTACTCGAGTCTGTGTTACCATTACAGTTGATATATGGTTTGTTGAGGTGTATCATTGCCAACAGTTGATGGCTCGCAAATTGCTAAAATTAGATTGGAATGGGCTTTGAGTCAAAATCAATGGAACTGCAGACCGTAACTTGATAATCCTGGTTGTTTCAACCTATTTTGCGGTGGGCTTGCGCAACTCTAGAAAATAGAGTGATTGAGATTAACAGGTTACTTTCATCCTAACTGCCTACCCAAAAGATTGTGATCTAGCCCTGTGTGTATTGAATTAAGTGCAGTGTATACAAGATGCATAACCAAGGCTCTCTGGGTTGGAATATTTGGAGTGAAAGGTGGGACATTGCTCCATCCACATCTATGTAATAATTACTGGATCAGATACAAACCAGAGTGTGGAGCCTGAGACAGGTTCCTACTGGAAGAATTCCCTCTTATCCTTATCCTCTTATACTGCTCTGTGAGTCTGCATGTAATGATTATAATCAAACAGGGTAGCTTACAAAAATAATAGGTCTACAGACTTTTGGTATCCACATATAGTGGAAGAGAAAAGATAGCTGTTCTCAAGATGGTGTATGGCTTGAAAAAGGTACAATTATTACAATAAAATATTAATCTAAATAGGAGCCACCCTCCCTAGCCAGGAAGTCAAAATAATTATGCCAGAGTTTCAGATCCTTTGACAATCTCTGTCAGAAAGTTTTGTAATTGCGTGAATGGAATGGTTCCAATATTAAGGCAAAGAGCATTGGACATAGTGGACACCACTGCCTATTACCGTTAAGTATAGAAAAATCATATGTTTGTAACAGTAGGTATGCTCTGGACAGTGAATATAACAAGACTAATAAATTGCATATTGAATCTCTCATATTAAAAGCATGAGAGAGTTTCAAATAAGAAGGTTCATGAAACGTTATTAAAGGCCTCTGCTTCTATATAAATTGAGGCAAGAGGGATCCTTTGTGAATTAGCTTTCCAAATCAGGTCTATACAACATTGTGTATAATCTGAGTCCTCTCTGGAGGGGATAAACCACACATTGATCACAATGTTAACCTAATCTAGCCTGGCTACAGAGTCTTGGATCTTGGCCTATGTGATGGTGATATTTTTTATGCAGATGGCTACCTCCCATCACATGTTCCATGATCCTCTTCTCTGAGGACACTTAGGGTTCTGTTTAACATGTCCCTAATTGATGGTCAAGGAGGAATGCTGTTGAGAAGAGTTGCTGCATTACCGATGATTTTTAAGGCCTTATTTTGTAGGTTTTGTTATTTATTTTTAGGTACAATTCAGGTCCATGAAGGCATTTCCCACATCTGCAAGAATTGTGAAGGAAATGTATTAGGTGTAAGGTATTCCCAGTGCCTCTCAGGTAGACATTCCTTCAATGACAGCCCCCCTTAACATGTAGCTCCGCAATCTTAAAGCTATCATAAAGCCAGATATCTTCCCCTCCTCCTCTCTTTCCCCTGTGTCTCTCTTCCCCTCCTCCTCCTGTCCTTACCCTGTGTCTCTCTTCCCCTCCCTCTCCTGCCCTTCCACTGTGTCTATCTTCCCCTGTGTCTCTCTTCCCCTGTGTCTCTCTACCCCTTCTCCTCTCCCTCATTTCCTGCGACACACAATTACGACAAAATACTCTGCAACCCAAAATTTTGACCCGCGGAACTAAATACACAAGGTAGTAAAACACACGTTACCAAGCAAACACAAAACCACGAAAACACACACAAAAGCACAATAACAAAAACACTCACCGACAGCGCAGGGGGACAACCAGGACCTCTAGAAGCGAGGTTGAACCCCAACTTAACCCAAATTTGCCCATTTCGCCACTTGAAAATCGCCTAAGCGATAAAAAAAAAATGGCGTCCAAAAAAAATGAAAGTGAGCCAGAACCCAGAAAAACACTGCTAAACACATACGAATGTCCCTCCCTGCATTTAAAACCTCTAAATTCCCTCTCGCGGCTCCTGAATCCCCCCTGCATTTAAAACCTCTAGATACCCTCTTGCGGCTCCTTAAAGGGCCCGCGCCACACAAACACTTAGGGCCGCCAGCGGGGGTACTGTAACTACCCCCACTGGCGCCTAATATTAACCCCCCAGTGATGAGGGTCCCCATTGGGGGTCCCCACATTAACCCATGTAGTGGGGGTAACCGATTGCAGGCGATCAAGGACCCCCGCTGAAATCCAAATTCAAATTTCCCGCCTTGTGGGTCCTTAAAAGACCGCAAAGGTCCTTAAAGGACCCGCAAAAAATAAAAATTAACCCTATAACTCATGGGGCTCTATACAGAGCCCCATGAGCCCCTGAATAACCAAGTCACTCATGGAGGTCAATACGGACCCCGATAAATACCTTAATTAACCCTGTCACTCATGGGATTTAATACAGATCCTCAACAGACCTTAATTTACACTGTCACTGACCCACATAAGCCATTAATTAACCCTCTCAGTCATGAGGGGCAACGAAGGCTCCCATAACCCCTTAATTAACCCTGTCACTCATAGGGGTCAATACAGACCCCCATAATCCTTAATTAACCCTGTCACTCATGGAGGTCAATGCAGACCCCCATAAACCCTTAATTAACCCTGTCACTTATGGGGGTCAATGAAGACCCCCATAGCCCCTTAATTAACCCTGTCACTCATGGGGGTCAATACAGATCCCCATAAGCCTTAATTAACCCTGTCACTCATGGAGGTCAATACCAACCCCCATAAACCCTTAATTAACCATGTCACTCATGGGGGTCAATACAAAGCCCCATGAGCCCCTAAATAATCATGTCACTCATGTGGGGTCAACACAAACCCTGATAAATCACTTAATTAACCCTGTCACTCATGGGGGTCAAAACAGACCCTCATCAGACCTTAATTAACCCTGTCACTCATGGGGGTCAATACAGACCCATATAAGCCCTTAATTAACCCTCTCACTCATGGGGGGCAATGAAGACCCCCATAACCCCTTAATTAACCCTATCACTCATGGGGGTCAATACAGATCCCATAATCCTTAATTAACCCTGCCACTCATGGAGGTCAATACAGACCCTCATAAGCCCTTAATTAACTCTGTCACTCACGGGGGTCAATGCAGACCCCTATAAGCCCTTCATTAACTCTGTCACTCATGGGGGTCAATACAGATCTTTTTAAAACCAATCTGAAGCCTTTATTGCCTTCAGCCAATCACAATGGGATACACCCCCACAGGGTGATTGGCTGGAGACATCAGAGCATTCTCATTGGCTGCAGTCTAATTGACAGTAACAACAGCCAATCAGAAGGTGCTATTCTCTTCCCCCAATCACAATGGGATACACCCCCACGGTGTGATTGGCTGCAGACATCTGCATCTTCTGATTGGCTGTAATCAGATTGACAGTGACAACAGCCAATCAGAAGGCGTAGATGCCTTCAGCCAATCACTCCATGGGGGTGTATCCCATTGTGATTGGATGAAGGCAAGAAAACCTTCTGATTGGTGTAAAAAAGATTGACAGGTGCATAAACCAGTCAGAATAGGATATGGGGGTGTATCCCTTTCTCATTGGCTTACACCTTGGCTGGGATGGGGAGGACATGCTGGAAAGGTGAGTAGAATATTTAGAATATTTAGAATGTTTATTTATTGTATGTTAATGTGTTGTACTAATATTTTTTTTCCTGTAGGTTGGTGATCTGAAGGGACATCTGCAAAGGTAAGTGGTCTTAATTATTTTAGTTTAGTTTAGAATTAGGGCTTGTATATGGAGATAGGATTTATTGTATTTTAAATAGGGGGGATGTATAGTAATTCATGTATTTTAGATAGTGTAGTATGTGTATAGTTTAGATAGGATGTAATGTATTTCAGATAGTGTGGTTTGTGTATATTTTACATAGGATGTATTTTGGATAGTGGGGTATGTGTGTATTTGAGATAGTATATTTTAAATATTTTAAATAGGGGGGTATTGTATTTTATTTTATTTGTACTGTATTGTAAAGTACTGTATGTATTGTGTATGTATTTCCTTTTCAGGTGTGTAATTATTTATTTTTTCTGTAGTGTGGGGGGCGTTTGTAATGTAGTTTTTTTATTTTCTGTAATGTACCTTTTTTATTTTTTGTAACTTAGGTTTTTTAGTAATGTAGATTTATAAATTTTTTCTACTGTCCATTTTTTTCTTTTCTGTAATGTAGCTTTTTTATTTTCGGTGAATTAGGCTTTTTTATTTTATGTGACTTTGCT
The DNA here is from genome assembly GCA_027410445.1 of Discoglossus pictus. Taxonomy (NCBI): domain Eukaryota; kingdom Metazoa; phylum Chordata; class Amphibia; order Anura; family Alytidae; genus Discoglossus; species Discoglossus pictus. The sequence goes on along the minus strand of CM050166.1, from coordinate 387,900,750 downwards.
TTTATTATTTTTTGTGAGTAAGGTTTTATTATTTTTTGTAATTACTGAGGTGGGGGGTTATTAGGGGGTAGGTAGGTAGTGTAGCTAGTGTAGGTGATAATAGGTTAGTGTAGAGGGGGGTTAGTTTAGCAAGGTTTATGTTAGCAATGAGCGCCAAAGGTACTCAAAGGACTAAAAGCGTTACATTGTGTGCCAAACAGCATTCCCAGTTTTACAATTTTAGTGACCGTCCTTTTTTTGATTGGCAAGTCACTAGTAACAATAATAATTGTCATAAAAGCATTAGATATCATATTATATTATATCATATATAATCAACATAGAGGGTTAATACATATGCAAATGTCCAATTGGTGATATTGTAGAGTATCAATATTCCCCTGAGGGCCTGATAGGAATATGACAGGTGATACTGGAGTGGGTTGCCAGTTTCTTCTCTAGTGGACTGTGATTTGTCTGACCTCTCTGCTATGATCTGCCCACCTACAGTGGCTTCATTCAGGTACACAAGCCCTTCCCCACAAGGGGATTGTGGGAACAAACACCACACTAATGTAAATTTATGAATAGCAAAACATAATGGGAGATCACTAAATGGGAATCGGTATACATCATGGCACATGGCCACCAGCAATGGCGTGGCACTTTCCAGGATGGGCGTAGCGGAGATTGCCCCTGATGGAGGAGAGTTGGCTGTTGATCCACGTGCCTCTGCACAGCCTCCATGTGTTTTTGTGGCCCTTCCTGATGGGTTAGAGTAGAATAGTGTGGTGTCTGTTCCCCTGGTCCCCTTGTGGATTGCTAAGTGGTGGTGGTGAAGGGGCTAGTGTACCTGAATAAAGCTGTGAGCTATGCCATGTAGGGCCAGTGTAGGTGGGCTGGTGATAGTAGAGAGGTCAGACACATCACCGTCCACTAGAGGAGGAACTGTCAACCCACTCCAGTATCATTGGCATGCAAACCTTGTGGAACAGCACAGGCAGTGACCTAGCTAAATGTGCTCCAGTCCATAGGGTCACAGGGAGTCAGAGACGACTTAAGGACTGAACAACAAATAATAAAATGTTCCCCTGGTACTGGATATATGTGATGTGACAGTGTCATTTGGGCAATATTTGTTTTCCCAATGTAGATGTGATGAGCGAGATGTATATACAATCATATATATATTTCAGGGTCCACATGAGAGCCTCTGTGAATGAGAAAGGGTTAATATGGCAGTAGTTTCATGTATTTGTGTTACAATTTAATCAGGTAGTGTGTCTTTAATTACTTTCTGCATGTTGCAGCATGGCTTTTCATATGACCATTCCAACATATGATAAAATGAAATATTAAATGCCTATTTGTTATTGGGGGATTATTGTGCAAGTAATTGTAATGCCTATTCATGATTTCCCCATATTTTAAAGTCCAGTGGTGTGTTTATATTGTATTTTACAGTGTTGAGAAATTGTCTGTAAACACTTTGTGGGTCCTATTTGGAGGCTATAATGTTTTTGCCTCCATTTGCAGGTTACGGGCTTGAACGCCAGGGTGTCTGGAAATGTGTTGCAATTTAATAGTGTGATTGGAACGTAACAGTTACGGGCTTGACAGATCAAAGGGTTTGCATCCGCGGATTTCAAATTTCGACATCCCGTAGGGTTTTTTCCCCCTTAACCCGCAAATCGTTAACGGTTGCTTTCTGGGGGCAATTTAATAGCCCTAAGTCTTGCGGGCTACGTTACAGGCTTGGATTTCACATGTTCAGGGAATTTAATAGGGCTGCTGGTATATCAGACTTGGGAGTATTGAACTAATTCTTGTAGCTATGATTTTCACCTGAATTTTAACATCTTTGTTAAATGGGGAAATGGGCCTATAGTTACTAACATTAGTTTTGTTTTTCCCTTCTTTGCAAATTGATTTTATTTATTAGTAAGCCATCTTGGCCCTGGGCCCTGGGCATTGCTGGCTTTATGTTCAGATAGTACTAGAGCCAACTCTTCTGTTGTGAACAGATGATCTAAATTGGTTTTGCCATGTTGTTGAAGTATTTGCTAGCTGTTCTTCTCATATATAATTAACTAATAAAGAGGAGTTTGTGGCTTTGTGTACTGTGTGTACCGTGTTTACAATTTCAGGGTGATGATTGTATAATCGTGAGTAAAACGTTTGGAATTTCCAGCAAAAAAAACTAAGTGGGAAGATAACTGGTTGGTGAAGTCTAAAATTGCCAGGATGGATGACCTGGATTTCTGGGCTCTAAGTTTGCTTGGAAGCATAGAATTAGCTTTGTTAGGTTTTTGAACACTTCTGTCTAGTTTTTGTCATGGCATATTAAATTTTGTCAATCAAAAATGTATTTTTGGATTAAAAGATTAAATTTGTGTCTGCTGTGGTAATATACTTGGAGCCCATAAGTTAAGTTGCTATTCAATTGGCATCTTTTTGTGTGCTCCAAATGGTTTACAGGTTACGGCCTTGAAAACCTTTCAGTTGTTAAACCCAGAAATTACAGCCACACAGGATTGTTGTGCAATTAATTATAATGTATTTATATGCTTTTCAATGCTTTTAAAGTACATTAGTTGATTTAAATTGCTGCTGTAGATGTGTTTGAGAAGGACCTTGTGATTCCTATTCAGTACACTTATTTTTGACAACTAGAGCTACGGGTCTAATAGAATATTGATTTTGTGTATATAACTTTAATTATTTAGCACTCATAAGTCTTGAGCTGGGCTAAAACCAATGGAGTTCTAAGGGTGGTTTTGCAGGTTTGGCTGGCCTGTAGTGATTGTAGGCGGCGACTCACAATTGGAATGCAAGTAGCTAAATGTAGCCAATTGAATATCTGTAAATTTTACAAGATACATTACAAGTTCAAGTAAATGCAATTTGGCCAATTGAATAGAGCCCATACTTTTAAGAACTGAAAAAAAAAATATTGCTCACCACTAGCATAGAGAAATTTGAGAGTTTTGTAAATACCGGTAAAACTTGTAAAAGCTAAAGGTGTATTATTGTAATAAGAAATTGTAGTTTGGGAAATCTTTGACATTTGCATTTTACCGGCAGTAATGTTTCTTAGTATTTTGTATAATTCTTCCTTTTGCCTCATTATAGGGAGCAGGTCTTTCACATATTGTTTTTACTTTTTTTGGTGCTTTTGTACCTTAATTTATTTAATGTGGCTTTTTAGAAGTGATAGCCCTCTTTTTTCTGATCAGAAAGCTCAAGAACTAAAATAACCTTTGTCTGGAGACTGTCAGTTTGAAGTTGTCACACCTATAGGAGCAGTGTTTCTGTCATATCTAGTGAAACAAGTGTCACTTTCCAGAATAAACTTCTCTGACAACAGCAGGGTTCAAATCGAACAAGTCGTGCTTTATGCCATGAAAAGTCTTTTGGACTATTCACATATTTTTAGGCAACAGATATTAGCTCTGCAAACTATTTATATATAAAACTGCCTTGAATGTTTGTTATTTATATGTTAAAGACAACATGTCAGTCTAGATATCATATTTATTATTTTTAAGCTACTGCACTTCAACAAATTTCCATTTAGACTTTGACCACAGTTGTGCTCCAAAGTTTGCACAGAGTGGCAGAAATTTTGATAATGATTTCTATTATTGAACGATAGCGGTCACATGAAGCCATTTATTATCACATCGCTGTTTGGCTCCTTTTTAAATCATAATGATAACATAAATCACCCAAATGGCCCTGAACAAAAATGTACATACCCTTAAATGTTTGGCCTTGTTACCGACACTGAAGGGGACACACACAAGAAAAAACGGCAATTAAAGGTTAATTTCACACAACAGTGGCTTTTTAAATTGCAATTAGTGTCTGTGTATAAATAGTCAATGAGTTTGTTAACTCTCACATGGATGCCCTTCGCAGGCTTGATACTGAGCCATGGAGAGCAAAGAAGAACTGTCAAAAGACCTGCGTAACAAGGTGATGGAACTTCATAAAGATGGAAAAGGATATAAAAAGATAACCAAAGCCTTGAAAATGCCAGTCAGTTCTGTTCAATCACTTATTAAGAAGTTGCACATTTGAGCATCTTCTGATACCAAGCCAAGGTCTGGTAGACCAAGAGAGATTTCAGCCACAACTGCCAGAAGAATTGTTCAGAATACAAACAAAATCTCATAGGTAACCTCAGGAAAAATACAGAGCCTTTACTGTGCCAATGCCACAAAAAAGCCTGGTTACAATATGCCCAACAACACTTTGACACACCTCACAGCTTCTGGCACACTGTAATTTGGTGTGACAACACCAAAATAGAGATTTATGGTCAGAATCATGAGCGCTATATTTGGAGAGGCGTCAACAAGGCCTATAATGAAAAGAATACCATCTCCACTGTGAAGCATGGTGGTGGCTCACTGATGTTTTTGGGGGTGTGAGCTCTAAAGGCACGGGGAATCTTATGAAAATTGATTGCAAGACGAATGCAGCATGTTAACAGAAAATTCTGGCAGGCAATTTGCATTCTTCTGCACGAAGGCTACGCATGGAATGCTCTTGGACTATCCACAATGACAATGACCTTAACCACAAGGCCAAGTTGACCCTCCAGTGGTTACAGCAGAAAAAAGGTGAAGGTTGTGGATTAGCCATCACAGTCTCCTGGCCTTAATATCATTGAGCCACTCTGGGGAGATCTCAAAAATGCGGTTCATGCAAGACGACCAAAGACTTTGCATGATCAGGAGGCATTTTGCCAAGACGAATGGGCAGCTATACCACCTGCAAGAATTAGGGGCCTCATAGACAACTATTATAAAAGACTGCACACTGTTATGGATGCTAAAGGGGACAATACAAAGTATTAATTGATCAGGGCCATTTGAGTGATTTCTGTTATCATTATGATTTTAAAAGGAGCCAAACAACTATGTGAAAATAAATGGCTTATCCTTCACTATCCTTCAATAAAAGACATTTTTTTTGCATGACCAGTCATATTTTCTAAATAAATGCCAAAATTTCACAATTTCTGCCAGGGTATGCAAACTTTTGAGTATAACTGTACATACCAGTCACTTTTAATTGTATTTAAATACTATGCTGTCCTTGATTTACTATTTAAATCTTTAAAAATCAAAGATTTGCCAGTGTTTTACTTCTCTAAGTTTCTGTGAAATACTGGAAATTAAAAAGGCTACACTGGACTGCGGTGAGGAGAGATGTAGTGCATTTTGAGAACAAACGGGTAGACAGTCTCACTGGGGAAGAGAATCAAAGCAACACAGGTTTCTATAAAAGCTTCTCAGTTTCTAACATAGCAGCGTCAGAATCAATTAAAGCAGCATAATGTGAATGTTACAAATAGCTGAACCTCCAAACCTTGTGAATATGGATTAGTAAATAAATCAGTGAATCAAATCTGCGCTAGTTATTTCATTCAAATTCAATTACTTTAAACTAAAGTGTTTCAGAACAAATGACACTTCAAAATTACTAATGTTTCACATGGTTTCTGACATTTCTTTAATATTCTGTCTTAAGTTAATGCTCATGGTACAATCACAAAAGTTAGGTTTTTGTTTAATTTAAAGTAAACACTTATTTGTATATACTGCCAAGCACTGTGCTCAAGAGTCATTTATTTGGGAATATAATAGAGTTGTTATGGAAGAACTGAAGAATGAAGACCACCATTTCTAAAACACGGTGGATAAGATAAATCTACAAGATCATTTTCTTTTTTTTATGTTATCCAATGAGACATTATGGTCCACATTAAATTCCAATGCCTATAGTGGTTATGTGTAGAAAAGAGTGGTTTACGAAATACCTAGGTCAGGGTTTCAGGGACTCGTAATATTGATGAGCCTATATTAAGAATTCAGTTAATATGATGTATAAAAGGAGATAATTATTCCACTAAAAATGTATCAATAGCAGGATGAAAATCATATGGGTATATTGTACAGTTTATTTTAACTGGTATCTTATTGACGTCAGTTACTGTTTTTATTGTTATGTTGTGATTAAGACGTCTTGCAGGTGATGGTAAGAGCATTAATAGGCATACATAGCTCAATTTAGAAGAATAACAGTGCTAGGCAATCTGTGTAGAAGAATAAGAGATAAACTACAAAAATTTGATAATTTGATTAAAGTTTAGTGATCAACCATTTTTAGTCTAGGATAACAAGTTGTGTGTTTACTAGGGGTCTGTAAGTACTGATCACATCAATTGTATCCAGACTATGTCCAAAGTCACAGAGAATAATGAATTGGCTAGCGAGCCAGACCACGTGGTTCAGAACAACCTTATGATGTAGCTAAATGTTATGAGAGATGGAGGGCTAGGAAGTATATTTAATAAACTAAGAATAGGTGTTCAAGCTCCCTCTGATTAAAATGCCATTGTTACATTGAAAATAGGTCTACCTTCTGAACATTTTCATTTTTTGTGTCATTCAAATTGCTATTTATCTCACCTTCAAAACATGTCCTTTTTTACATGCAGATTACACAAATGTGGTAACTTATTTTAATTCTTCAGTAACATATACCTCTAATAAGTCAGACTGGATCCCAACTCTATTCATTTTTAGTACTTAAGTAACTACCCCCACTCCTAATTGTTGCTCTTTGTGACATTTCAATTTGCAGGTTATACTATCGGATCACTGCTTACTAACAACTTCCCAACTTTTGCATATTTTACTCCCCAGGTAAACTTCTCAGGGTTAAAACCGATGCAGGTGATTTGCCTATGACCCATTACCCCCTATGAGCCTAGGAATGCCCTATGATGCTCCCGGCCCACATGCAATGAGCTGGGGGATCCCCTGAAATTCCCACCCACTAGCCATTATGACCACAGGCATCGCTATCTATATTATAACCATGAATAGAGGATCTCATATATTAATCTCAGACTTCTTTATGGTCCAGCTTTCACATATGAATGTTACTACTGAGAATTTCATAGTTCTAACTATGCAAACCTCTCTTGATAATGTAATATATTTACTTTTTACTAGCTTGTTTAGACTTGCCATAGATTTCCTCGCCCAGAAGCAAATGTTTTTTTATTTATTTCATGGCTGCCATCAATATCTGCAGATAACTTGGATACCAGGAAAATAAAAACTTCACTGCCTCAACTTGAATAAATAAGGTGACAATACACAACCTTGTCACACTCCTTTCCCAAACCATTCTGCTGTTTCATGTTTGGTTCTGACCATGTCTTCTTGGTCCACATACAGATTCCCCAGGAGGGGGATAAGATGATCTGGATCTCCAATTTAAAAAAAACAGCACACATTTTGATATGATCTACACAGTCTTTAGAATACTCTATGAAGCAAAAATAATTTTTTCTTGAACTCTTTTGCTTTCTCTATTATCCAGCGGATATTGGCAGATTGATCTTTTGTGGCTTTTCCTCTGCAGAACCCGGCTTGCACATCTGGTAGCTCCCAGTCCATGCATTGTTGGAGCTGAGCTTGTAGGATCTTAAGCATTACCTTGCTGGTATGGGCAATGAGGGCAATTGTTTGATAATTGGAGCACTCAATTGGAGCACTCTTTGGCATTGTCTTTTTGGGGGGATTGGAATGTAGACTGGCCTTTTTGCAGTCTACTGGCCACTATTGAGTTCTCCAAATTTGCTGGCATAAACATCATCTTGTAGGATTTTGAATAGTTCAGCTAGGATTATATCAACTCCTGTAGCCTTGTTATCAGCAAGACGTCATAGAGCCTTTCTCTCTTCACTCTACAAGATGTCTGGCTCCAGCTCATTGGAAAAATTATTGAGGTCATCAATGCTGTTAAGATCATTCCTGTATAGATAATCTGTTTATTTCTGTCACCTCTTCTTTATTTGATCTGCTTCTAGTAAGTCAATACCCTTTTTGTATTTTATCACGTCAAGGTCTCCCTTGAGACCCACTTTTTCTTGAAGAGATCTCTTGACTTCCATTTTGTTATTTTCTTCTATCTCTTTACATCATCCATTATAGAATGTCTCCTTTTCTGTTCTTGTTATCCTTCTACATTCAGAAGCTTTCCTTTGCAGGGCTGCTTTCAAAGCCTCATCAGACAGCCAATTTGCCTTCCTAGTTCTCTTTTGGGAGATATTCTTTGTTGTGGTGTCCTCGATAATGTCACAAACTTTTGTCCAAAGTTCTTCAAGCATGTTATCTACCATATCCAGTCCCTTAAACCTATTCTTTACATACACTGCATAGACACTGGGTTTATTATTTATTTCATATCTGCCTGGTCTAATTATTTTCCCTTTTTTCTTCAGTCTTTTCTTCAGTTTTATTCTGACCCATATTACATACAAACTATTAATATGGGAAACACATTATGTGGTTAAAGGACCACTGTAATTGTCCAGCTTTTCTAATTTTTCAAGAAGTAAAGATCATTGTAAACAATGTCTCAAGTTATTGGGTCAAGAGTTGGTCCATTTATGAGAAGACTTACACTGAAAATGAGACATGCACATATATATATACTCTGAGGACCTTCGGCACTCATCTATATTTCGTTAATCAATAATGAATTAATTAGTTCTTGAATAAATTAATATACTTTATCTATTTGTAATTAATATATCCAGCAATCAATAGCCTGAAGAGCTAACAATCTGTTTGTATTTTCCGTCAGCATACAATGTACAGTTTGAGTGCTCTGATGATAAAGTGTAATGAATGTCCCAACTGTGCATTAGAAATAGGTTGTGTGGGCAAGGGAAATCCGTTGGTGTAGTTGTGTAAAGCGCCATTGTAGATTCGTAATGTTATTAATGTGTTACTCTGCTCGCAAGCATTTTCCGTCATTTGTAATAGTGTATTTTGTAGTTTGTTCATTCCTGTATAAAAGTGCTATGCGTTTGGCAGGGTTTTGCGCGGTCCGGGGTCGTGTAGCCTTGTTTTAATTTTTTGGGTGGCCATTTTTCTCTTACTTAGGTGATTTTTGTGTGGCGAAAGTCCACGAAATTGCCTTAAATTCGCATTCCACCTAACTCCCAGATGTCCTAGCTGTTTCCCCGTGCTGTGGGTGATGGCGAGGCGAGGCGAGCAGGCAATGAGCGCCTTTGGCGCTCATTGCCTTTTGGCTGCGAGTTTCATTGCCTTAACAGCTCGCCTCGCTACGCGAGGCTCACAGGCGATGAGCGCCGTAGGCACCACGCAAAGCGTGACGACATCTCGCAGTTTGACAACTATTATATGTGATAGATTCTGTTTTCGGTATTATTATGTATAATTATTGTTAAATTGAGTTATTATAATATGCATCTGGTATGATTGAAATATCTAAATAATTGAGAAAATCTATCCAGCAGCCAACCGAGTTACATAGTTATATAGTTACATAGTATTTAAGGTTGAAAAAAGACCATCAAGTTCAACCCTTCAAGATCTCCTCCGATCTGCAATATGCGGATTAACTATTAATTAATTAGTTGTATTAATAACAAAAAAAAATCAAATCCCTCCTGATCCCAGACACCGGCGACCGGACTTCTCCCTGGATCAATACTGCCTCTCTAATTATCCATGATAACCCTGAATTCCCTTTTTAATTAGAAATAAATCCAGTCCCCTTTTAAAGTTATCTATCGAATCCGCTGTCACCACCTCCTTTGGTAGAGAATTCCACAGATTAGCCACCCTTACTGTGAAGAACCCTTTTCTTTCTTTAAGGTGGAATCTTTTTACTTCTAACCTCAAGGGATGTCTTCTTGTCAGTTGAAAACCTCTTGGCACAAAAAGCTCCCCTGACAAATCTATATACTGACCCTGGATGTATTTATATAACGTAATCATATCTCCTCTTATACGCCTTTTTTCTAGAGAAAATAAGTTTAATTTGGTTAGTCTTTCTTCATAACTTAGCCCCTCCATTCCCCTTATTAGTTTTGTTGCCCTCCTCTGTACCTTTTCCAGATCTAAAATGTCCTTTTTATGAAGTGGTGCCCAAAATTGTACTCCATATTCCAAATGAGGGTGTACTAGAGATTTGTCTAGTGGCAGAATTATATTTGCTTCCCTGGCTTCTATACCATTCCTAATACATGCTAATATTTTATTTGCCTTTGCAGCTGCTGCTTGGCTTTGAGCACTGTTACCTAGGTGGTTGTCCACAAGCACTCCCAAATCCCTTTCAATATCTGATACACCTAGATTTGCTCCGTTAAGATTATAAATTGCATGGCTATTTTTCCTTCCCAGATGCATAACTTTACATTTATTCGTATTAAATTTCACCTGCCATTTAGATGCCCTTTCCTCTATTTTATGTAAATCCCTTTGGAGGGAAAGCACATCACTATCTGATTTAATTACCTTGCACAACTTCGTGTCATCAGCGAAAATGGAGACACCACACTCCAATCCTACTTCTAAGTCATTAATAAATGTGTTAAAAAGGAGAGGACCTAATACTGAACCCTGAGGAACCCCACTTACCACATTAGTCCAATCGGAGTATGTTCCATTTACAACAACCCTTTGCTTCCTGTCTTTTAGCCAGCTCTCAATCCATGAGCAGATATTTACTGCAACTCCTGTATCTCTTAGTTTGCACAATAGTCTCCCATGTGGCACTGTATCAAAAGCCTTTGCAAAGCCTTTGCAAAGATTTGCTCTTGCTCCCTTTTTAAATATAGGTATCACATCAACTTTTCTCCAGTCATCTGGTAGAGACCCTGTGTTGAGTGAATCTTGAAAAATTAAATATAATGGTTTGGCTATTACAGAACCCAGTTCCCTTAGTACCCTTTGATCTATTCCATCAGGACCCAAGGCTTTATTAACATTTTTTTTAACCTCTTTTGGATTACTTCCTGTGTTAACCAATTATTTGGCAAAGGTAGTGTAGCCCCATTATGTTGCCGTGTCCCAACCACTGGTACCTCCCTTGTGTATACCGAAGAAAAGAACCTATTTAGCTCATCCGCCTTTTCTTGGTCACTAATTATCAGACGGCCTGTGTCCCATTGTATAGTTATAGGGTTAATGTTTTTATTGGTGAACTCATTAAGTAAATTAACTTGGTGGGTTCATTTGTATAAATATCCCAGGGAGAGTTAAGATTTTTTATATTCTGACAAAGCATGTCAGAAATATGGCTGTCTAATACTTTGTAAGTACTACATACAATTTGTGAAATCAGTATTCCTGTTGTATTTATCAAGATGTTTCAATTATATTTTAATGGACTCAGTCCACGTCATAGTCATCTTTTCTGAAAATGTTTGAATAGTGCAGGAATCGACCCTAGTACTGGATCTCATTAGCATATGCATTGAGGAGAATTTCAGTTCTGCCTTTGAACTCTTTTTTTAGCCTATTGTGTGAGTAGTTATGCTTTTTTTTAGTTTTTTTTTTATAAATTGTGCAATACTATGCAATGCTTCAATCTAAATCAGCTTTCCAGAGATTTATTCAAAGTGTAATAGTACTGTTCATGAGAGCTGTTCTGCAAATTAGAAGCTATTTCCAGTGTGTCTTTTTCTACCAACGTCAGTGTGTTTTTATTTTAAAAGTTTTGGGCTGCTTTAATGAAAGAATGGATTTTGTTTCTAGTGATTTGTGGAAGGCTATCTTATTGTTTTCATGTTTGTTAATTTAGTTATTTTTTTATCTTTTATGGTAATTACTGTTTTTTCTATGTACCTTTTTATTGTTTTACCTAACTGCTACCTAAATGCAAAACTATTTTTCTTTATTGATCATGCAGACAATCTGTGATCATGGCCGATGTGTCTAACAGCTTCTTTACCCAACTGAAGCATTTTATACAGTAGGACATTCGTTCCCAAACCCCTCCTCAAGACTCCCCTGACAGGCCCTGATTTATGTGAAACACTGTGGCCCTCATTCAATTGCAATTTGGCCAATTGAATAAGGCTCTAAATAAGCACACAACATATATTTTTAAAATAAGTTTTCAGTTAGTAAACATGTATCCAAAAGCAAGGTTTTCACTAACTAAAAACTTCTTTAAAAAAATATGTTATGTGCTTATTTAGAGCCCTATTCAATTGGCCAAATCGCAATTGAATAAGGCCCTGTGTGAACAAAGGTGATGCAACTAATATTCATCAGGTGGAGCCTCACATTGTTTCACCTGCGTATTAACATAGTGATTCCCCTAAATCATGGTCTGTCTGGTGGGTCTTGAAAAGAGTGTTGGGAACCACTGCATTATCAGATGCATATCTTACCAAAAATAAATGCTTTTAAATCTTATATATCTCTGTTTATGCTGTGATCCCTAACTATAGCTTAGTCAAGCTTTTACATTTTTAAACATTGATATAAAATATGACATTTAACATCATTAAATGGTGCTGTGTTTCTACTACATAATTTTGCGATGACACAATTAAGAGCACATCAATATAGCCTGATATCATTAATGTGAGTAGTTTATAATGGTCTATGTGTTATAATTTTTTTCTAATTAAAGTCATGTTTAGCCAAAGGTCAGATGTCAAAGTGGTGAGTTGGAAATAGGATTGAATTAGTCACAACTGTAGAAGGAAGGTGACCAATGCCATATTTGAGGACCACGAATAGGATTTCTGAATCTCACTACTCAGGTGCAGCTGCTTCAATTAAAATGAAGTCACAGTACTTTCCCTCTTCACCATCGCAAAATCTGAAAGCTGCAGTTCCTCCGCCGGCCGACAGATGGCGCTGCCAATTTTAGCATATAAGGTGCGCCAACAGAAGAGGCCTTGAGCTATGAGAGGCGCGCCCGATGCCCTGGCCTCGCTGTCGATTTAGCGCCGTCGAATTGCGTCACGTAGGAGGGGAGAATAGTTCTTTGCCTTCCCTGGAACTTGATGGCGCCTTTAAACTCACAGAGCCCACTTGTGGATGGCACCTGTAACTGCAGCTGTCAGTGCTGCAGAAGAAATGCACAGGCATGGATCCAAAGTCACCTGTACTCAAGCAGAGAGAACCATTATTATTGAGCTGTTTGCAACCCTTAAGTACTGAGGTTTAATACTCTTGGAATAAAGATGCATTCAGACTGTTTGCTGCCCTAGACCAATTTAGATGCATGCTCATAAACACAAATTACTATTAAATTCCCTATGCCCCTCTAGATTAGCGCTACTCTATAAATCCAGAACTATGTGATCCAGTACTAGAGAAGATTTCTGCGCTACTCCTATTCACGCGTCAACAAAGTGCTGTAACTACAATAAAATGTTGCCCACATTCTGCCACACTTTGCAAAAAATGTAATGAGCTCCAACTTACCCATGGTAAAAAACATATGATTTCAGTGAAAGTGTCCTCAAAAATTATCAACTTCTTAAGAAAAATAACTTCATTTGTTTGTTTGCTAATATTTACTACTTGAAAAGAAAGCTGGTCCATTACAGTAACCCTTTAAATCAAATCAAAAATTTGTCTCCAGTATTAAAACACATGTATTTGATTTAGGTGGGTACCTCTTAGGCATTACATTTAATATACAAGAAAAATCAAGTAATTATTTGTAGTTGTTCCGTTTTTAACTCTCAAATGTCCTTAATCATTAGAGTTATTTTTGTTTAATTATATAATGCGCTAAAATATTCTGTATTGCTATACATGAGCTTAGTACAAGGCAAACACCATATTAACACATGAAAGGAATGGAGGGTCCTGTCTTTGAACTTAGAATCTAATGATATCCCTAAAGCGCCTTACAAGATTATAAAGCTGCAAACTTAAAATCAATAAGGTGCCCTAGTAGAAGAATAGTCATTCAGTCTAGCTAAATGACCTTTAAATCAAAGCTAGGGATTCATAATATGTCTTGGAAACTTGTCCTGGACTTCTAAACGTTGTACTTCTTTCCATAGTATGGCCCTCATTCAATTGCAGTTTGGCCAATTGAATAGGGCTCTAAATAAGCACATAACATATATTTTTTAAATAAGTTTTTAGTTAGTAAGCATCTATCCAAAAGCAAGGTTTTCACTAACTAAGAACTTCTTTAAAAAATATATGTTATTTGCTTATTTAGAGCCTTATTCAATTGGCCAAACTGCAATTGAATGAGGGCCTATGTATCTAGGCCTCCTATACCTAAACAGAAATACACAGCTGCTGGCTACCAAGTGTTAGATGTTTTTGCCCATATATATATATATATATATATATATATATATATATATATATATATATATATACTGTATAATGTAAATTCCACTGATAAATGTAGTTATAGCAATGTTATCTGTCATGTTTGTTTGTTTGTCTTTTGGTTCTACACAATGTAGCACTGAGATCTAATAATTCCTCTAAACTGAAAAATAAATTTGATTGAAGTAATTAAAAATTAAACCATAAGTACATTTCATTATTGAATATGTAGCAATACATTACAGTAGTATTATATAAACCAAATAAACAATAGCGCTACCATAGTGTTTTTCCAGACCACTCTGTATTATAATTTCAGTTCTTTTTACAAACATAACTTTACAAAAGAATAATGTATCAATTATAAATGTAACATGAATTATTATTTAGTATTCGGAAACATTAGATAAATTAAAAATGTTTTGTTCTAAAATGACCTGAAAAGCTTAAAAAAGGGAGAATATTTTCTCCTCCATTTGGTATACTACACATAATAACGCAAATTAAAAATTAACCTCAAGTTTATATGTATACTGGGGGCAATGTTGTGAAACTTTAGTAAACTAAACCTCCAGTGTCAGGTTTAGATTTTGTGGCCAGCAGTAATTGCATCAGATGTTTAATCACATTCACAGCAATGGAAGTTCTATTTAATATGTACATATTTAGGCTATAAACAAATGAAAATTCAGCACCGGTGCTTTTTAGTTTACATTGCAGAGAATAGTGCTCTCCGGAAGTATTGGCACCCATGGCAGATGAGCTAAAAAGGCTATAAAAATCTCTGTTAATAATCAGCTTTATCTTGGACTGAAATTTATAAATGGAGCCTTTCAGTGAGGTAAAATGATTCATAGAAAAAAACTAAAAATATAAAAAATAAAAGCTTTTCTTAAACATGTCACAATTATTGACACCTTTGCATTTAGTACTTTGTGCACACACCCGTGGCCAAGGTAACTGCAATGGTAATGCTGGCTGTGGTGGGAGAACGCAAAAATGTGATCTTAGAACATTACTTTGTTATCTATTGTCTCTACCAATGGTGTCTATAATTCTGGAGGGCACTGTATCTGTGGTTGGGCAGTTTCTATTTTACTAACCACAAGAGACAATCAACAATGTACATAAAAATGCAGCAATAATATTTGAAATATTGAGATATTGTGAAATTGTACTTTGATAGATTAAGAGAGATAGAAAACTGATGCTCCCCAATATGGGAACTCATTGTTCATGGTTCAACCCACTGACACCTGTATTGTTGTTGTAATATGTATTTTTGGGCACCAAATCATCAATTTGGTCTATAAAGAAAAAAATATTTGTCTGAACAGGAGAATGTAATACTTTCTCAAGTGCTTTTGTTTAGAGTCAGGTGATTCAATTCCGGTGCTGCAGGTTGAAAAGATCACTGTGTGTACTATCAAGGAACTGGAAAAATGAATGCCTGCATCTACATAATAAAAAACAACTCCATATGGCATTATAGCTAAGCTGAATGCAGGGGCATAGGGGTTGGGGATTGGGCTGGACAAATCCTCCCCACCCCAGCTTAAATGAATCGGGGACAAAATTAAACTTAATCATGCATTACCAGATTTGGCAACAAGAGTGTATATATATATATATATATATATATATATATATATATATATATATATTTAATTATATTGGGAGGCAGGGGCATTGAGAATTTAAATAGTTTTTGAGGAGCACTGCAACAATGAGCAAGGGCTCCAGTGCATGGCACCGGGTGAATCGATGGTAGATCCGCCCCTGCTTCCTGTCCTAGGAGTAAAGTTGAATTATGCCCCCCAGATTTTTGGGGCTCCTACGCCCATGACTGAATACCTAGGTGCACCAAGGTAATATTATAGAAGGCTTTTAATTCTAATTATTCATTGTACTGCTTTGTTACCATAACCGCCAGTGTTCCTTTACATTACAACTCACAAAACAAATCTGTTCAGTCAAAATTACTTAAAAATCTGTTTTTGTTATACACTTAGATAAAAAAATATATTACATCTGTTAAAAGAAAAATGAGAAGCAAACAAAGGTTTACTAAATATCGCCAGAATGGACATATTAAATGAAATTGAGGAATTCTGTATGGCTTAAATGATATTCTAAATCATCAGTCCTGAGTTGTAAATTAATCAAACCATTAGAATTAAAGCAGAAAATTGGAATATGTCTAGCTGCCAATTATTATGATGGGTTTGCACTAGGTAATGATTTTCAAAATAATGGATATGGTCTTAATTTAATGAGTTTCTGTTCTGCATTTGTCCTCATATTACAGCAAAAGGCAGCTGTGACTTATAGTTCTAGTGAACATATATATAAACGCAGACCTTGAGCTTTCATGTTAATACTTTTAGACAATTTATATAGTATCAGAATGTTTTAGCTAGTTACAGAGAAGAAATAAGAAAAGCAAAAAAAAATGTATTGAAATGTTTGTTTTACGAAATGAATAACCAGTCATTGAGCCCGATTCAATTGAGTCCGTAAGTTAATTTGATATTCAATTGGCGTATTTTTGTGGGCCTCAAACGGTTTATGTGTTACGAGCTTTAAAACTTTGCAATGGTTAAACAGGGAACTTCCAGCCTCCCGAAGCCTTTGATCTTTCCCATCTGCAAGAGTTCCGATTGCTAAAATCGCAAATCGTTATTAAATTGCTACAATTCCCCAAGGCCGCAAATGGTTTCACACCCGTAAATGGCAAATAAAGGAGAAAATCCTATGAATAATGGAGATTACCCGCAAGGGGGTTTAACTCCTGTCCGTAGCACATTAAATGCAAATAAAAAATCAATACTGCACTGTAAATGATGGGGAAAGCGATGAAAAATCGTCAATAAAAAAATCATATTTTTTTATGCGTCATTTCAGGGTTATATCGATCTCGGGAATCAATTAGTTAATATATATGAGGCCACCCATATGGACTAGAACAGTATTGGCATTAATTTTTATTATTTATTTTGAGGGTTTGCGAGTCCCATCGCATATCAGACCCCTGAACCTAATTGATTGACATATAACTTCCATGTTTTACTGCCGTAATGATGGCGGTCTCAATTTCTATTGGCTGTTTCAAAATGGGTGGTTACTGCCTTGCTTAATTGACCATGGTCCAGCCCTGAACTGCTACGCACGAGTGCATGGTTTACGGCTTCGGCGTTCCTCCCGTAACTTGCCGGCTTGTTCAATTGAGTAGTACAGGAATCGGAGACGAACGGGAGCACCGCAGCATGCCCGCAGACATACGGCCTGTATCCCGCGAGATGCGGGTTTGCAATGGAATCAGGCTTTAATTTAACTGTTATGTGCAATTGTTCTCTGCTGTTAGTGCTTGTTGCATTATTTGCTTTCCTCGAAGAACCACTGTACTTTTGGAAAAAATCACAATTTCTGAATTTCATAAGAAACAAACATTAGTAGCTACGTAACTCATAAGCATAAAACAATTAAATTTTTCGTAATGTACTTGAATGCTTCCATTTTGGCTGGGGCCTGAGGGGGAGGGTGCTTCTGCTGGGACCTTATCCTATTGTTAAATAAGGTTTCAAATGTTGCAGTCGTTTAACCTTATCTACAACTGAGGTCCCTTCCAGGGGAGTATTTATATGAGGCACAAAAGTAAATAGTTTTCTTTAAAAATAATATTTTAATTAAATATTTAAAAATTAAATTCTGTATACATTTTTAAACACGTTTTGCCCACTTCAGTTCGGTGGTCCTGCTAGTGAATGGAAGGTTTGGTGCAAAATTTGCCGCCTCTTGCAGCTTCTCTATACAAGACAGGTGCCTATAGGGACTAATAAAAAAGTCAAATATATATATATAGGTGGCCAGATCACCCCTATGGTAATCAGATCACCTTTCTAGAAAAATAATTATAAGACCCTTTTAAATCCAGATAGCAGAGTAGCTCTGCCACTACTTCAGTGGCCCTTATTCGTTACCTGGGAGGGTGGGTTGTATTCTCTCGTCAATCAATCTAGTATACAATATTCCCCAGGTGACTAAAAGTCAAGAAAATAAGTTTGTCCCCAAGTTAATTGAATGTAATTAAAATAGTATCAAATCAAAGTCTTCAAATAAGGCACTTCTGTGGTTATTTATGTTAAAAACTTAAAATACCTGGTTTATATACGGTATGTTCTGATAGTCATAAAGTATTCTGTATGTAGATATGTGAAGAATTTTCAGCCAGCAGCATAGCCTGGTTTTAATGCAGGGGTGACCTGTCTTGTTCTGTACAGTAATCCATCTTCTGAAAAAATATAGACTGCAAAATGCTGATATTGTCAGCCCACAGGCATTTATCATGTGCACACATTACTGTCATTCAATAGACAGTATGCAACCGTCATCCTATTTAAAGGATGAGCTTTTAAGATGCAGTGAATTTATTTATTGGAAATGCAAATGTCATTGCTAAATTAATGCTTTGTTCATTATTTTGTGTGCATTTTCTATCTAGACAAAATAAACACTGCTTTAATTATAAAACAGCGGTAAGTTAATTCATTAACTTCGTTTCCATACACACTGCTCTGTAACGCACATGGCCCTATTAAATTCCAACAGTTACAGATTAATTTAATTGAACAAGAATGCAATTACATGGCCGACAGCCAAATCCGTAAACCATGTAACCGTACCTAGCATTTCAGGGCATGATCAATTAAGCAAGGCTGTAAGTAACGATTTAGAAACATCCAATAGTAAATGAGACCGTCATCATGACATCAGTGAAATATGGCGTTTAAACATCAATCAGTTTATAGACGTCCAATATGTGATCAGACTTGCAATCCAGCAATGTAAAAATCAATACAAATGAATGAAGAAACTGTTATAGTCCATGTGGGTGGCCTAATATGTATTAACTCCATGATTCCCGAGACTGATATAACATGAAAATAAAACGTAAAAAAATTCATTTTTATTGCAGATTTGTGAGCTTGAGACTGTTGTGCAATTAGTTCTAATGTCTTTCATCGCTATTTTGAAGTCCAGTATTGTGTTTTTATTGGCTGTTATAGTGTTAAGAACAGGTGTTTAACCCCCTTGCGAGTCCTCTCTAGTATTCATTTTTTGCTATATTTGCCATTTACGGGTCTGAAGGCAATTGCGGCCTTGGGGAATTGTTGCAATTTAATTGCGGTTTGCGATTTTAGCGATTGTAACATTTGCAGGCTTCAAAGGCTTAGATGGGTCGGAGTTACGATTTTGACAACCGCAGGAATTTTCAGCCTGTAGTTCACAAACAGATAGTGGGTTGCTAGAGGAGGCCAATTGAACTTTTGCGGGCTACATTACGGGCTTCAGTAATTGCGATTTGGACAATTTAATAGGGCCCACAGACTGGTTTGGTAGGATTCCTATTCACAGAGCAATGCAACTTTCTGTATTGCTATGTAAAATGTATAGCACATATTCTCAGGAACACAAACTTATTTGTATGCAATGGGCGTGATTGTGTAAGGCCAAAGGAACATTAGGAACTGTGGTTCTTCTTGTGTCTCAGTGAATCATAGTGAATCTGGCCCAATAAGTTCTCTAGTTTTTGTCACAAAATACATGACATTTGTTTCATGGTGGTCTCTGTTTTATGCACAATATACGTTTCTGAGAACATCTTTAAACCTGATCTGTATATTAGTTGTATACGGTAATATTATTAATAACAATACTATAATGGCTCATGTGTGGTAATAAAAATACAGTGTAACACTATAATAATAATAATAATAATAATAGACCTGTACAGTAGTAATCCCCTTGTGGATCGCTAACTTGTCATGGGGAAGAGGGTTGTATACTTCAGTGAAGCCATGCAGAATCACCGAAGATAGGCAGATCATAGCAGAGAGGGAAGACAAATCATGGTCCACTGGAGAAGGAACTGGCAACCCCTCCAGTATCTTTGCCATGAAAACCTTATGGATAAGCACGACCAGACACACAACGATGGATGTGCCTAGCATGCTGTGTCCATAAGTCACAGAGAGTCGGACATACCTTAACAAAAACAAATCTGTAATAATAAATTACAGAAAATATTGGGCTCTTTCTTTTAATTAAAACAAACAGAACATAAAACAAACTCATAAAAAAAGCCTTGGGAGGCCTGTAAGCCTTGGCTCGTCTGTAAGTTGGGTTGTCTGTAACCCAGGGAACGCCTTATAGGAAATATGATTATTATTTGACCTTATTTATATATACAGTACACATACCTGCATTCTATACTTTAGTCCTGTATCAGTAATCATTTCTTAAACAAAAATCTCCGGCAAACTATAGACCTTTGAAAACCTTGTAGCCAAGACTGAGATTTGAGAATCAGACTATCATTGACTATTGGTCAGATGTAATCATAGATATGGGTCTGATCATTTTCTGGACAATTTCCAATAAACAACATTTAAAAGTAGAGTGTTGCAACTATAATGTGGGATACATAATAGAAAATGACTTTTAACATTTGATGTTTATAGTTAACTAGCGAATTGCCCGTCAAAAAATGACGGCAATGAAATTGTAAGGTAGCTAATGCTGTTTGGTGTGTAATACTGAAATATATAATACATTAATAAATGAATATACTTTACCTATTTTGAAGCATTGTGTTAAAGAGCTGCAATGTGTTTTGATGTTGCTGCAGCATTAGTGGTGTGGAGCTGCTGTGTAAGCGTGATGAATGTGTGCAGTGTAATAGTGTGCGTGCGCGAGACCAAACCGTTAGCGTAGTCGTGTACTTCCGCATTGGCGTAAAATGGCGGGTAATGTGTGGTATGCGTCTTAGAGGAATATCCGTAGGTCTTTTGTGGTGTTTTGCGAGTTTCTTGTGGTGTTTTGCGTGTTTAGAGTGCTGTAACCTCGTTTTCGTTTTGTTCGGCAGCCATTTTTTCCCTCGCTTAGCTAATTTTTTAGTGTCTAAACGTATTTATTGTGTTTTAAATGTTTTTATGTTCGCGGGTTGCGGACGATTTTTGCGAGATCGTAATGTGTGCTAACATGTCTCGTATGGTGTTTGCGTGTGTAGCCTCGTTTTCGTTTTCTTCAGGGGCCATTTTTTCTCTCGCTTAGCTAATCTTTTTGTGTCTAAACTCTTTTATTTTGAGTGAAATAAAGGTGTAAGTTGGTTTTTTTAGGTCCTGGATGCTCCCTGTTGCTGTAGGTAAGCTTTTTATGTTTGTGCTGTGTGTATTTATTGTGTTTTGAATTTTGTAATGTTCGCGAGTTGCGTCCGAGTGTTGCGAGGTCGTAATGTGTGTTAATGTGTCTCGTATGTTGTTTGCGTTGCGAGGTAAAGTTTGCGAGGGTCGTAGTTGGTGTGTCGTGTTGTTTGCGAGGGTCGCAGTTGCTGGCAAGGAGCGCCAAGGCGCTCCATGCCAGCAACTGAGGCCCTCGCCCGCTGCCCTCGCTACGCGAGCCCGCAAGCGTGAGCAACGGCCCGCATGCTCACAACTATATATGTGATCTTACATAACATTTTGTTTCATTGGTTCTTAAATTTACTCAACCAGACCCACGAGAAGCACTTTTCATAGAGATACACGTTCTCAAAACCATTTATGGACCTAACCTAGGGAGGCAGCATGTTTCTCTCCCTGATGTTAAAGGGATATGGGCACAACAGTTATTTTCTGTGCATTTAATAGAGCATATTTTAAACATTACAAAAGTTGATTTGAATAAAAAAAAATAATAAACAAAACTTGTTTAATTCACTCAAGCTGACAGGAAATGCAGAGATCATACGTTAGTGTGAAGAGCCCCAAGTGCAATTAAAAAATCTGAACACCTTTTTGAGCCGTGACACTTTTATTTGAAAAAAGCAAACACACGGACACATGACGCAACAAAGGAAAAAAATGATATATGTCTCCCTTTAAGGGAGTAGATAAACAATATCATTTAGTGAGTAACTGTCTAGTGATATCATTAGTATTTAAAGATAATTCATTGTTGCGTTTAACACTTACATTTGAACATTAGGAGAGCTGTTTCTTCCCATCGTCTACTAGGTGTCCAGTTAGTGGGATGATATGACCAGGAGAATGTCCTAGGTTCGCCTGCAGTTGCCAATGCAGGGTGGGCATATAAAGACTCCTAACAGGACAGCCTCCTGAGCTGATCCTCTCCCTCCCCATTGACACTTGATGGGAGTGGAGAGAACATAACTGCTGATACCTAAAACAATAAAGTAACTCTTAAAATTTACATTGCCTTACTTTGTCACCCCAAAATCAAATTATTTTATTTTAGTTTATTCTTAAGGAGCATGGAAAACTGTCTGTTGTTTTGTTTTTTGTTTTTTCTAAAATGAATCAAGCCTGGGAGATTCCATGTTACCTAGTTACATAGTAATTGAGGTTGAAAAAAGACTTTTAGTCCATGAAGTTCAACCTTTTTAAATCTCCTCTGATCTGCAATATACTGATTAATTATTAATTGTTAGTTGATCCCGTAAAAGGCAAACAGAAAAAAAAAAAAACAGTGAAACTTTGCCAATTGTTTCATAAGGGGAAAAAAATATAAAATTCCTTCCTGATCCCAGATACTGGCGATCAAACTTCTCCCTGGATCAATACTCCCTCTCTAATTATCCAGGATAACCCTGAATGCCCTTTTTATTAAAAAATATATCCAATCCATTTTTAAAGTTATCTATCAAATCTGCTGTCACCACCTCCTTTGGTAGAGAATTCCACAGATTAACCACCCTTACTGCGAAGAACCCTTATCTTTCTTTACGGTGAAATATTTTTACTTCTATCCTCAAAGGATGTCCTCTTGTCAGTTGAAAACCTCTTGGCACAAAAAGCACATTTGACAAAGCTTTATACTGACCCTGGATGTATTTATATAGGGTAATCATATCTCCTCTTAGACGCCTTTTTTCTAGAGAAAATACGTTTAATTTGGTTAGTCGTTCTTCATAACTTAGCTCCTCCATTCCCTTTATTAGCTTTGTTGCCCTTCTCTGTACTTTTTCAAGCTCTAAAATGTCCTTTTTATGAAGTGGTGCCCAAAATTGTACTCCATATTCCAAATGAGGGGATTCTAGGGATATGTATAGTGGCAGAATTATATTTGCTTCCCTGGCTTCTATACCCTTCTTAATACATGCTAATATTGTACTTGCCTTTGCAGAGGCTGCTTGGCATTGAGCCATGTTACCTAGGTGGTTGCCCACAAGCACTCCCAAATCCCTTTCAATATCTGATACCCCTAGATTTGCTCCATTAAGAATATAAATTGCAATGTTATCTGGCAGTTAGATCCCTCTCCTTCCCTTATCAAGTACTCCGAGCCACACATTAGCATACAACAGCAGGAAAATCAATTAAAATATTTCAGAAATTATTTACTATAGAGAAAACCTCCTAGTACAATGGATAATCACTTTAAAATTAAACTTCCTGTTGGGGTAACAAGAGTCCTTTTAATAGCAATGAGTTATTAAATAAATTAAGTCTTATTCTATGAACCTTACTATGGCTCTTTAAGACAATGTCAAGGCTGGAATCAAAGAGTGATATCAGTACATTCAGTATGTACAGACTAGATGAGCTATTTTTTTCCTATCTGTGGTCCAAAATCTAACAATAAATGACTGTATGGTGCTTTACATACATGTCAATATCACTTTAAAAGAGACAAGAAACATTTGTTCTCCAAAGTAAAGGAAGGACCAGAATAAGAACTTAACACAATAGATCAGTGTGGCACAGTAGTAGTAATTGGACTTATTTTTACTCTTTCAAAAGCAAATACAAAGCTACATTTATTAAACTTTGAATCTGTACAAGACTCAGTAATGCTAAAATATGCATTATTATGCAATATATTTTATTTATTATTTAGTTTTTCTTTATTGCTACAAACAAAATTGTAATGTGCATTGTGTGTGATTTCTCACAAATTTGAGAAAAGCTTTCCTAAAAAGAGATGTAAAAAATTATAATATATTTTTCAACCAAGGGAGGGAATAATTTGTTTACTAAACTTTCAGAACTTTATTTAAGGTATACATGTTTTACTCTAATTGCAATACTGATCCAGATTTCACACATGTTAAATTAGTTAATTTTGAAATGGTAACATTATTTTTAATAGAACACATCTGTGTCAGGTAAGCATACGATAATCCAATTGCCACTTCTGATTTAGTTGATGGTGTCAATCTATGTTAAAATAATGCAATCTATCCATGGTTTAACACACATAATAACGTAAAAAATCTAAGCGTGAATACATACAAAACATGATAAATGATACCGTTAATGAACCTACATTTTGCCTTATCCAGAGACCCATATTTACTGAGATTATATTTCTCCATACACAGCTACAAATTCAACTCTTTCTGTCATCCACTTCTACTTGTTTTTGCTGGATCCTAACCTTCCTAACTTGAAAAAAACTGCAATACAATTATTATTGTTATTATTATCCTTTATTTATAACGCGCCAAATATTCCGCAGCACAATACAGGGGTTAGGTACAAGTATAAACAATTACCCCACAATGAAAAATAATGGTAGACCCTGTTATTGAGTTTTCAATTAGATATATACTGTGGTTTCCCTAAAGCACCTCACAAGATTGAAACTCGCAAACTTACATTCTAAAGGGTGTGGGTGAGGTCCAAGAGAGTGATAGATGCATTGTGAGTGAAGAGGCTAAATATGTTAGGCTTTTTTGAATAAATGTGTTTTTAAAGAGATTTTGAAGGATTTGAGGCGGGAAGATAGTCTGGTGGAGCTAGGTAAGGAGTTCCAAAGAATAGGGGCAGCACGAGAAAAGTCTTGAAGACGGGAGTGAGAGGAAGTGATGAGTGAGGAGGAGAGAAGAAGGTCATTAGAAGAGCGAGGAGGGTGGATGGGAGTATATTTTGGGATGAGAGCAGAGATGTAGGAGGGGGCACTATTGTGGAGGGCTTTGTATGTTAGGGTCAGGATTTTGAATTTTATTCTAGAGGCTATGGGAAGCCAGTGGAGTGCCTGACAGAGAGGAGCTGCAGACACTTATCGTTTAGTATGGTAGATGAGTCTAGCAGATGCAATAACAAGAGGGATGTGTTTTGGCCTAAGCCCACAAGCCCAGGCCAGCAAATGTTCAGGGGTTGCCTGAAGAGGCAGTATATTGACAAATCTCAGGGGGTTGTTTTGGCCTAGGCCCATAGGCCCATGCTAGCAAATATTCAGGGGTTGCCTGAAGATGCAGTGCAGTACATTGACATATGTTAGTATATGCACAGAAGTGTCTATATGCAGTGATATTTCTGTCTAACATACCATATATACAGTATAAAACATAAACTTATGATTTGAGATACAGAAATGGGAAAATAAGAAATGATCATCAATGATATTCCTATTTAATAATTTTTAATAATGATATATTCACTTTCAAAGAATATAGTATCAGCCTCCAGTTTATCCTTCTGTCTCTACCCTGATAAGGTTAAAAAGGAGGAATAGGAGTTTGGCTGAGAGTCAGATCTAAAACATTTTAACAACAATCTGATTATGCAAAACAATCATGCATATGATCCTCCCACAAGAAAAGTGTGTAGTCAACAGAAATAACTTTAACAACAACACGTCTCCGTTCAATGAAGACCATTTTGTTGACATAATCTTGAGTCTTAAAATTTAGTACTGCCTGCTAATCAAAGCCACATCTAACCATTGACCTTATAGTGGATAGAGACTAACAACAGCTAAGTCTGATCTTTAAAAGCAAGGTTAATATTTCAGTATATTTTTAAATGATTAAATATAAGCTATTAATGGTCATTACCTAATTAAAACATCTAAACACTGTTGTTAGTACATTGTAGTAGTCCTTTAGCTATAATCTTACTTTAATACACAACAGATCTGCTGTGTCAAATATACACACATAAAATATACATCTGAACAAATCCCCCCCCCCCCCCCCCCCCCCCCTTCAAGTCAATGGTAAGACTGCTTATATTTCCAGGATGATGGCAACAGTTGTCGTTTATTTATTTTTTAAGGCAGAAATTTCAGGTTTTTGCTCTCTTGCCTCTCTGGAATTTGAGTAATGCAGACCAACTCAGGGGAGTTGCTTTGCTCCTCTTGGGCTCCATGTAGTGACCAACAGAAAAAAAGAACCATTAACAAATCTATCTTTGCAGGCATGAAATACTGCACTCACCGAAAACAGGTCAGCTATGTGTTAACTGGTCAGTGTAGTGTAAATTTAGTCCAGGGAAAAGCTGCTATCAGTCACTGCCTTCCCCCTATAGAATCAGCACAGAACAAACTCGGCTATCTTTTATTATTCATGTAACAGCCAGTAGGCGGGATAGACTAGTATGTAAACAGAGACTTAAAACTTTAGATTGTTTTAGCTGTTATTAGTGTAATTAAAATAATTAATAATAATTTTGATATATAATCTTGTGCTCTTTTACTCCATGAAGAGCACTTACAGTGAGGTAAATGGACCTTTAACAAGGCATTTAAAGGACACTATAATATGGATTATTTAAGTGTTTGATAAGGGAAAATATAAGCTTTTTTTAATGTATGTAATATATTATATTTAATTTTGGTAAAAGTGTATTTTTAGCTAAGCTAGAAGATGTAGTGTTTGTATTTCAGAAACATACTCTAATCCCTTATTTGCATTAGTTTATTAAAAGTGATATTAAAGGGGCATGAAGATTTCTGTATTTCACTAGGAATACAACATTCCTTTGTATCTCTTTACTTCTGTGTTCTTTACTGTATTACAAAAGCTTACAAGTTTTTTTTTCTGCTTAACATCTTACAAATAGTTCCTAATTGATGTTTCCCCTCTACAGATCAAGAAGACACAACCCAGCCAGGTACAAATTGTATAATTTTAGGCAGAAACAAACAGAGCTTACAAGCTCTTAATAAAATAAAGTACATAAAGTAAATATAAATATATCTATATATATATAGTTCTCAGCAGCGCGGGCTGGCCAAAATCCGTTGGTAACGTAATGTTAAAACTGCGGGCTCACGAAGCGAGCCCACTGCAACCGCGGCCAGGCAAGGTGACACCGTAAGACTTAGGCAGGGAACACTGAAGGCGCTCACTGCCCTGGTGGAGATGAGTGACATAGGTGCTCATCCCTACAACCCGCGGGACTACAGATCAACAGAAATCTCAATTACACAATTCACAATGCGAGACCTGTAGCATTTTAAAAAAATACAGTGGACAAATTATGGCCCCTAACAATTTGAAAAAAGGAAATTTTCAGCAAAAAAAAATTACGGACAAAAAAAAACGAAAACGATGCTACCAGACCCCTAACCAGGCAAAACACTGCCAGGCATATAAGACTCTTATCGAGGAACGTACGAGGTACAAAATACACTATTAGGAAGGACGGAAAATGCTCAAGACCCGCGTAACACATACACAATCTCAGCCATTTTACAACACTAACTTGCAACTAATAACATTACAATTCTAAAATGGAGCTTTACACAACTAAACCAACGGTTTGCCCTCGCACACTCAGCCTATTTACACTGCACACTTGCCACATTGCTGACACTTACACCTCAGGTCAGCAACAGTCCAAATGTACATTGTATGCTGCAGGAAAGGCACTAAGCAATGAGCACCAAAGGTACTCACAGGACTAAAAGCCTTACATTGTGTGGCAAACAGCATTACAATTTTATTACCGTCATTCTTTGACGGGCAAGTCCCTATACAGTATATATATATATATATATATATATATATATATACATATATATATATATATATATATATATATATATATATCACATACTGTATATAGTTGTGAATCTGTGGGACTGTTCAGAACGTTTGCGATGTTGGTAATGCACTTGCGGCCCTCGGGAACACTTACACCAAGGCAGTAACACTGGTTCTAGCATGTGCTCTTTGTCCGTGCTTAAACCCAAGTAACTTAAGCATTAGGGTATTTCATCCACTGACCAGAGAAGGCCATTTCTCCATGCAGAAATATAAAGCAATTTGTGTTTTAGGCCCATATTAATGATGTTATATTAGAACCGATAAATCTAATATATTATATCCCTAGTGAAATCCAGAAACCGTCCTAGTCCTTTTAAGGTTCATTTGTTTATTAATTAACTTATTAAGAATACAATCAATATTTGTAGAACAAAATCTAAATCATTTTTAGACTTAGCAGATATGCTGCTCTACAAAACACATCAGGTGTGGATAGTAGAAAATGCACGATCAGATTCTTTCTTGTGAGAAGATCCTTTTTAAAAATGTTCTTTCACCACCTAAAAAACTAATACATTTAGAGAGGAGTATATCTGCTTCAAATGTCTGTTTGTTTGTTTTTTATTCAATCTTTTTATTAAAGACAAAGTTGAAGCAATACAATAAGGGATCCCAGGTCATCAAATACACAAATAATTTGTAGTAGTATCACCCTGCCCTTATACATGGTTGCATGCTTTTAGAACATACCAATAAACAGAAAAGTAATGAATGCTAAGCTACACATATATAAAGGCCTGTATACTTGAGAAGCATTTCTTGCATTTTCCTTTTTTTTATATATTATATATCTTATAATTCAAAGGCTGAATAAGATAGAGCAAATAAAACAACAAAAAGTAAACAATTAACTGGGGAAGGAAAAGAAGGGCAAAGGGAAAATCGTTTGGCAAACTCACCCTCTAGCGTGTCTTGGATGTTGCAGATATTTAAGGCATTCCGGGTTCCCCCGGCCTCCACATACCACCAGCGACTACCTCGTCCACTTCATAAACAGATAGCTATAGTGAAATGCTATGAGCGGAAGAAAGCTTTGGGGTCCAAATTTTAAGAAACGGGATACGTGTTTTGTAGAATATAGGTCAATTTTTCATTAACCAATATATGATTAATTTTAATGATAACCTTGTTGAAAGTTAATGAGGAGGTTTTCCAGTGTTTTTCTCTGTTTAGTTTCACTGCTAAGGAAAAGTATTGCCAAAGTTTGTTTTGGTATATAGACAGTTTTTTTACATGCATGCCCAAGAGGCATAACTCTATTGTGGGCTGTAGTGAGATATTAATTATTTGTGAAAACAGTCTAATTGTTTTCCCCCATAAACCTTGTACTAGAAGGCATGTCCACCAAATTTGATGAAAATCCCCAGAGAGTGGCATCCTCTCAAGCAATTCTCACTTAGGTGTGGATTTATTTTATTCATTAAAGATGATGTATAGTAGATTCTGTGCAGAACCTTGATTGAAACCTCCAGTAAGCTGTATGTAAAGGATCCTCTCGTTAGGGTAGAGCACACCTCCTTCCACGTGTTGGTATTTAGCTCTCTACCCAAGTGGCGTTGCTATTTTAACATAAAGCTAGGTTTAGGGCTATTTTGCAGGTCATTAAAGCAGGAGTACAAGGAACCCAGAAATCCCTTCTCAGAAGATACATTCTTACATATGGTCATTAGCCTAGTATGCTTTGGCGGCCCAGTGTTCTGGGTCATGGTGAGGAGACAATGTTTGAATTTCCTATAGTTCCATATTTCATTATCTGGTATATGATATTGGGTTATAAGTTGCTCATAGGAAGTCAGCTTATTGTTGGAAAACCAGGCACCTACTCTACCCAGTGTGCTAGTAAGCCACCACTGTTTGGAGTCTGAGCTTAAGTCAGCTTCAAAGCCAGGGAATGAACTTAAAGATGTTAATGGTGAGAGTGGCAGAGGTAAATGTTTTACAGTTTTGACCCAGGCCCAAGTAGTCAGAATAGAGTTAATCATAGGATTTGGGTGGTGTTGTTTGATGCAAGGAGAGTATGGATCCCATATCAGAGTATCCCAGGTATTAGGCTTCAATTGCCAATTCTCAACAAAGATCCAGAGAGGTTGATGTTTGCTTGATTGGCCAATTGAAATAAACGCTAATTGAGCTGCTCTTAAATATAACCGAAGATTCGGGCAGGAAAGCCCCCCTGGATTTTGTGTTGAAACATTATCTTCTCGCTATCCAATTAGGTCTATCACACCAAATACATTTGAAGACTTTATTTTGCAATTTGTCTAGTTCTTTTATATCCACTGGGATAGGGAGTGTTCTAAATAGATATAATATTTTTGTCAGAATGTTAATTTTTACCGTGGTTATACGCCCAGTCCCACATATATGAATTTAGACCATTTCTGAATGTCTTTGGTAATCTTTTTAAATAGGGCGGGGAAGTTGGCCAGATAAAGGTTGGACAGCCTCCCTGTGATTTTAACTCCTAAATACTTGATAGCATGTTTTGGCCAAAGAAATTGATATGTAGTTTTTGCAGACCCAGCTTAATACCTAAGATTCTAGCATAGCATCTAATAGTTTGAGCCAAGGGTTCAATGGACAGAGCAAGCAGCAGAGGCGACAAGGGGCATCCCTGTCGGGTTCCTTTTTTGGATATTGAGATTGGCATTACTCATCCCGGGGAGTTTAAGATTGGCCTACGGAAGGTGATAGTAGTATCTGATTAGATTGAATAACTGTCCCTCAAAACCAAGTTTATCCAACGTTGCATATAGATAATGGCACTCAAGAGTATCGAAAGCATTCTCCATATCCAATGCCAAGAGAAATAACGGAATTTTTCCTCTATGTGCCAAATATATGACATTTAGAGTCCTTCTAATGTTATCCCTCATTTGTCTTTGGAGGACAAAGCCAGTTTGATCCTTGTGTATTAGATCCGGTAAAAAAACAGAGATTCTGTCCGCCATGATCTTGGCCAATAATTTGATATCTCCATTCATAAGGGATATCGGTTGAAAATTTTTGGCCTCCAGAGGGTCTCTCCCTTTTTTAGGGAAAACTATAAGATTTGCCTTATTGAATTCTGAGGGCATTCTGTCTCCATTTAGAATAGAACTGAAAAGTTTGCATAAATGAGGCAATAAAAGTCTATCAAAAGTCTTATACTAGGAGTTGGTAAAGCCACCCGGCCCTGGGACTTTACCAGATTTTAGGCTCTTAATAGCTTTACGGATCTCCTCAATTGTCACGTTTGAATTTAACGTCTTATTTTGATCAGCAGCTTTAGGGAGATCACAAGCATCTAAGTAGGCCTAAATAAGCCCTGTGTTAGATTGGGCTCTGGCTGAGTATATGGTCTGGTAAAAGTCTGCAAATGTTCTTTTGATTTCACTCTAGCTCACTGTAACCACTCCCTTTGTTGTTTTTATTCTTAAAATTCTAGATTGGGAAATTTTTACATTTAGCCTCTTGGCCAGAGAGGAATCAGGGTTATTGGCCTTTGTATAAAACAGATGGTTTGTGCGTTTTAGTTTTTTTTCCCAGTTTTGTTAGATAAAATATTGTCTAGTTCTATTTTAAATTTTTTAATTAATTGGTGTGTGCGGGGTGTGGAATTATGTTGGTTCTGGCGTTCCAGTGCCAATAGTCTGGTCATGAGTTCTGTTTCTTTCAGTTTACATTGTCTCTTATAAGCTGTAGCCAGTTTTATACATGTGCCCCGAATAAAAGCTTTGTGGGCCGCCCGTTTCCAGCCAATTCCCGATTCTGAAGAATTTTTGGTCTCAAAATATAAGTGCAAATTTGCCTTTATTTGATCTAAAACTATTGCATTAGATAGTAGTAGGTCATTTGTCTCTATGTATATGGGCTTTTCAAATTTAAACTTAAGTCCAAGTCTATTCTGACAGCCGCATGGTCGGACCACGGGCAGGCGTGAATTGTGGCCCTTCTTGATTTATCAAGAGCTTATTAATTTATCTGAGCTTATTAATATAGAATCTATGCTCAAATAGGACCCATGGGTGTGCGAATAATAGATATACTCTTTTTTGGTAGGATGGTCCATGCATCAATCAAGCCAAGATTATTTAATGCCTTCCTAATTTGTCTCAATTTGTTTGAGAAACGATCAGTGGCTAAGGTACTAGAGCGATCTAGTCGTGAGTCAAAAGTTAAATTTAAGTCTCCCCTATTATAATAGAACCACCTGGATGTGATTGATGGTGTCTAGTTAAACTTGCACTTTCCTTCTGTCTTACCTTTTTCTGTCGGTGGCTTTGTGGTACTAAGAGGTAGAGGGAATGCCAGAGCCGTTTGCACAGATCCGTTGAGACCCTATCATCAGTCGTAATGGAGGGTGTGTGCCAGAGGTGGGGAAAGGGGAAGGGGAAGGAAAAAAACAGGTTAATTGAACTGTAACATTTGATAAAAAGAACCATTTCTAGTAAACAAGACCGCCTACATCAGTTGTATAGTCTGGCACCCTTGGGGCGGGGGGGGGGGGGGAATGGATTATCCATTCATCCTTAGGTCCCCTAATAGGAGGGGTTAATGGAAATCTGGGGGGGGGGGGGGTGTATGCTACATATTAGGGTAAACATCCCTAGGCTTATTGAAAATAAACTTTTCTTCTTTTATTTTTTTTTCCATAAACATCAAAGATGGCAACAACATTTTAACCTATACTTATCAGTCAGTTTCACTGTGAAAACTTAAGGAATAAAAGTTCTCAAAGTCCCCTGATCAGAGACCATATCCAGATAGTGATAGCGAAAATCTCAGTTAGGATGCTTCTGATCACTGATTTCAGACAAATGTCTGCTCATACTGATTCCTGTTGAGTTTGAGTCTCTATGGTCTGTAGAAGGGAGGGTTTTAGCTAAGTCAATGAGGAATGGCCATCTTTGGCGATAGAAGACTTATAGGATATTTCTGTCCAATGTCTGGATGATTGGGTAAGTCTTTTCGCTCTTTCTTTCTATCCTCTTCTTCATCAGGAATCAGATTGAGTAATTTGAGGGTGGACAAGCAATCCTCCAGTGAGTGGGCTGAAAATGATTTGCCTCTATATTGGAATATGATGGCAAATGGAAAAGCTTGCTGAGCATCTCTTTCAGGTACTGCTGAAGGTTTTGTACTGCTCTTGGTATCCCCCTTATCATCAGATTGTGCCTTCGCGACCTGTTCTCCAGGTCCTCATATTTGTCTTCAGGATGCGTGATTCGAGAGGAGTTTTGGTTGATTTCAATCCTGCCCCACGTTTGGGTCTCAAATCTGATCTGATGTTTCCTCTAGCAATTGAGTTCTTTACCCCAAGTCATTAATATCCTTCTTAATGTCTTCCACTGTTTTTTCCATATAAGACTTGAACATTCCTTCTATTTGTGCCATAGATCTTCTCAATGGATTAATGTCGCAGTGCAATGAGGCAGGGGTCCCCTTGTCCTCTGACTCATCTGAGGGATGCAAACCAATCTCTTGAGTGGCTCATGGAAGCTTACAATAGTCTGTGATATTTTTAGTTGGCAGATTTGTTATTTTTTTTGCCCCATTCTAGAGTGTGATTATAGGGGTATGTTAGGAATATAAAGTTGATAACGTGGATATTAAGGACTCTTATGTGGCTGCCCATCCTTCTAAGTGGTTAGTAGGTTGATTCAGTCTTTGCTGTTATCTGTTTTTGTAATGTTGTTGCTCTAGTGATCCATGTGGGATGTCTTCCCTTAAAGCCCTCCCTAGGCCATGTTAAACACTTTGGCGGTTACTGCCGTTGGGTCAATCATGTTTCTTGATAGTATAGCTGCTTTTGTTTATGGGACTGGAACTACAGGGTTGACATAGTGAGATCAAGACAGAATTTGAGTTATCCTTTATCTCCTTTTTGTAGACTTTGCAGCATTATATAGCCTTATTGTTAAAGGCCTGAGTTCACAAATTTTGAATCGGTCCACAAGGTGGAGCAGTCTAGGCAGGCTTGATGGAACTGCTGCTGTCAGGTTGTTATGATTAATTCTTTGTACACGACATTTTGGGCATGCCACCCCTATCTGGGCCAATAGCCCCAATATGAGCTTTCCAGCAACAGATTCAATTGGAGTGTTTCCCAGTAAACTTTGCTTGATGAATGGCAGTTCTGGTGGCAGTGTGTTGGCACAATACTATTCTGTGCTGTTTTCTCTTTGGGATTTCAGCCCCTGGATTGTTAAAGGTCCCCTCACACAATAAAGCCTTTCCATGGCCTTTGTAAGTCTGTCTCTGGGTCTCGAATCTCTCTGCGCCCTTTTTCAGAGCCTTTAGCAATATTCAGTTACTGGAGTTGGGGGTTTTGAGTACTCTGAGCAGCACACCACATTGAGTCTTTGCGCACCCAGCTTAAGATTTTCTGTACTGGTATGTTTGCCCTTAAGTTATTTCCCAGTTGTGCATTAATGTAATATAAGGGAAAGCAGTCCTTTAGTTGGTGGCTCTTAGGCTTCACCTGGAAGCTGTGGTGTATGATGGCCCCTTGGGTCTGGGTGGCTTCCCTCTAGGTGTTGTCCTGGGCCCTCATTCACACACCTCTTAAGCTTCAATCTGGGCCCTTTGTGGGATGTGACCCAGCACTCTCCTCACCTCAGTGCCATCCCTTTATACTTCTCTGCACTGCCTTTACTTCTGGTCTTGCAGCAGCAGGAGGGATCCGTTGATGGGTCTGCCAGGCTGGGGGGGCCGTGCTTCCAAGATGGCGCCAACTCCGGATCAGGAGACACCCCCTCTTGAGCTCTGCGCCCTCTCTCTCGCCTCCTCACTGCTCTGGGCCAGTCGCAGGGCTCCTGAAGGTCCCAGTCCTCTCACCGCTGGGGACAGGAGTCGCGTTGTCCGCCGCAGTGGGAGTCTCTGTCCGGGTGGCGATTTTGAGAGGACTGGACAGGCAGGGCTCCCATCTTTGCCTCGACTGTCAAGGTCTATCAAACTCACACTTCCTGGCCATTAATCTGCTCCTCTTGAGGAGGGGTATCCACTGGTATGTCTTGGCTAACGTTAGGAGCTTTCTGCTAGCCACAACTAGCTTATTAGTCAGTTATACCGACGGAGCTCCTTCTCTGCATGTCTGCCTCGTGCTGCACTCAGCCACGCCCCCAAATGTCTGCTTTTAAAGTTATATTTATTTTTCCCTAGATAGTATACCCATCAGAAGTTGGCACTACTAACAGAAATCCACAGTGGCCATAGGTTAAAAATGGTAACAGTGTGAACCCACCAAAAGGAAAAGCCTGTTTATTTTTCTAACTATAGATTTATCTGTACTAATGTAATTGTGGCCTTAGTTTGCAATATGGAAAGGAGGAACATTTGTGGCATACAAACACTACTGCTATCAAGCAACAGAAATCATTTGTATAGAGAAATGTAATGTAAATCTACATTATAACTGCAAACATTTCACCCTATACCGTCCTATACAGAGCATAATTAATCCATCATACTGGTTGATATTGTAGCTTTAAATGTATCACTTTTTTTTTACTTTGTGGTACTTTAATACTACTACATGCTAATCCTCAGTGTAATAATATAAATTAAACCCCTTATGCACAACTGTATAACACAAACATTTAATATCAGTAAAAATACAGCATCTAACATTTCAAAAGCAGACAGAAGATAAAAATGAAATAAACTTTGAAACCTTTGGGGTATAGAGAGTAATTGCCGTAGATTTCACAACAGTGTAATTTTATTTCAAGTTGGAAAATACCACTAAACCCCATGTTGCTCTAAAAGGCCATTTTAATAAGATCTCAATGAGAATATTGGGGAAGACTAATGTATTATTGTCTTCACATAGAATAAAGTGAGTGGATGTTTATTAAGAGAAAATGTTTTAACCATTTACATCAACTGGTGTCCTAGGCGTGTCACATGCATTTAAAATAGAGCAGTTGAATAATAGTGCGGGGATGTTACAACAAAAGAGGTTGGAAGGTTGCAAGGATCCCCAAACAGGTCAGGGTTTTAACACTATGTGAATATAGGTAGCCCTATGGACCTCAGCAGGCCAGGCACATGTTTTGTCCGGTTGTACCAATCTATTAGGTTTTCATAGTGAAGATACTGGAGTGGATTGCCAGTTCCTTCTCCAGTGGACCATGATTTGTCTGATCTCTCTGTTATGACGTGCCCATCTTGGGTGACCCTACATGGTATAGTTCACAGCTTCATTGAAGTACAATAGCCCCTTCACCACAACAAGGTTACAATCCAGAAGGGGCTACACAGCATGTTCTATACTAACTACTTCACATGTGTTCACAAAGTGTTGAACCTAAATAGTGACCTGTCTGGAGTTTCTTGAGGAGAAGTTTGGGAATCACTGGTTTAAACACATAAAATAATGTGATATAAAACTATTATTTGATAGACCTAGCATATGTGATTATGTTGTAAGAATGTGATGTATCTATGCTTACAATGGATAAATACAGGATAACAAAATAAATAATTTGGCTTATATTTTATCAAACCACATCAAAGCAAACATTTTTGGCATAAGCAGAATTTTGAAAATAAAAATGTTATATACTATGATGAAATCTACAAATACTCATGCACTTAAAATAACTGTGTAATGCTTTTATTTCTCAAGTGAATCGGCAAGAGTACCTAGAAAATAGAAAACATGAGTACTAGAGCAAAATCAAGGATTTGATCTTGCTTTTATACTCTTCTTGTCCTATGTCTGTAGATGTTTTTCCTAGTTCTTGTAAGATGAAAATACATTAGTGCCTTATTGAATATAAAAAGTTGAGTATAGTCTGTTAATTAAACGAAACATATACATGTAACCAATTTAATTATAGTATTTTACTCAATATTCAACATGTCTATCAGCATTAAAAAGTGAGTTTAATAAAATGTGCACATAGTTTTGTCAACACACACAATAGTTATCATGGATTTTGTTCATTTACTTCTATTAACAAATGCAATATTTCTGGCTATATTTGTATTGTGGAAAGACAATTACACATTTCCAGAATGTGAAATACGTGAATTTCAGATTTCAAGTAAATATTCAATAGAGGAAACAGCATTTCTACAGGGTTTTTATGCATAAAAGATGATGTACTAGTAAATATTTGTGATGATGAGTTATTATATTTATGGGATTTGTATTTAAACTCGAAGCTTCTATTACAGAATATATCACAAAATTAGCTCTAGTTTGTAGGTGTATTAAGGGTTCACTGAAATCATTAAACCTGCTCTGCACCAACATGTAGAACAGTTAAAATCAAGTAGAAAATGTGTCCAAACTTTTTAATTTGAAGCTCTTTTGAATTTTGTATTTGGTTTAAAGTGCTGCCATGTTAGCTTTTATGACAGTCAAACTGTTTATTTAACCCAAATTTAATCAGTCAGCTGCATGCAAGATTCATTGAGCTTGTAGGCACTTTCCATCAGGTCCTGTATTCAGTATAAATTACAAGCTCCCTGTAAATACTCATATTTATCTCTTCTGCAATAATACATTTCACATTTTTCACTTTGAGGTTAAAAGTGTCTAAAGAACCTATAAGAATGATTATTTATTTTTGCTGATTGCAACAAACACAGTGCATTGCCATTTCAGAATGCTTGTGATTTTTTGGGGGGCTCCAAGCCTACCAAGCATAGGAACCTCTATACACCATTAGCTATGTTTCATTATTAAGTGGACTATACTAAAAATCCAACAAAACAGTGAAATATGCATAAATCCAAAAAGTTCAATAGTTTTTATCATATGGTTCCCAAAGCTGTTTGATGATGTAGAGCAGTACTGATGACTTCCATGTCCCTTTAACAAACGGCCTTGCATACAACACACATGCACCTCCATGTGAAAGTACCATTTCAAGAAACTGTCCTGACCCTCCATAAATATATGTTTAACTGCTGTGATTCCTTCTCCAAAACAAGTAGTCTTTGATAAGTGTAATAAGAGAAAAATGAGTCAAACAAGTATTTTTTAAAATACTTATTAATATAGTCAAGTTTTTAGTAAAGAGATAAATCATGAGAACTTTTTCAGTATACACATTCATTAATGATTGCTTGAAATTTAACACAACACATTCCTTTTTTAATTGGTAACTTTGCATTCCATTAATTCACTTCAATAACTGTTAATGATCAGTGTCAATGTTTGCAGTGTAATAGATATCTGTCTATAACTTTTATTGCCGATAGCAGATTCCCAGTAGCCCTATAAATAAAAGCTCTGAAAGATGTTTATCTTTTAATTTGAGAGATGCTATCACATGGTATTATTTTCCACAGATATATAGCATGCAGTATACTGTTTGCACAAAACTGCTCTGGAATCCCATAGGTCTACTGTACATTACAGATCAATAATCATTTTATACTTTTATTACTATTATATTGAACAAAATGTTTAAATGTTCCTGAGGAGTGACGATGCTGCAGGTGTTAAATGCAAGAGAGTGAATTTATAGGAACATACAGAGAATAAAAATAGTCACATATGGTTAATTAGATCTGTATGCCTTATATTTAAGAAATGATTGCAAACAATGCTATATAGCTTGCCCTGTATGTCAGGGCCATCTCAAGCATTACAAGGGCAGGGGAAATATGGGTTGTGTCCTGCTCAAAAGGCTGGTTAACTTCCAACTTAGTAAGTTTTCTCTAAACAAACATATTAATAGCAAACTCCATTCGTACATTTTGGCCTCATAGGATTCAATTGTTTGTAAGTGTATTTTTTGTGTAGACCATGGGTGGGGAACATGTGGCCCAAGCACTGTATATATTTGTATGTCTTATTCTATATAACCCTCAACATGTGGCCCAGCACATGCAAACCTGTCTATCTATATGAAGCCATCACTGCCTCTCAAATTCCATAATGCAGCACTGTATTACTCCAGTAGGTAACAGACAGCAAAAGGCCAAACAGTGACCAAACAGTCAGTGCTCAGGCAGAAAGTGGTAATAGATAAATATTGTCTTCCTGTATAACTTTCAATATCCCTGAAGAAGCCCCCTCGGAATGAAATACATAGGAGCCTGTTATGTGGGTTTGCTGATACCACTGTTTTGTGAGTGTTTTGAGGGCTTAAAAATAGTGTTTTCATGCTACACTTAGTCCTTTTAGTTAGTCATTTTGCTCTTCTCTCTCTCCCTCATATATTAGACAGTATCACACTCAGCATTGAGTCTTCCCCGATTATTTTAGGCTTCCATGTCATGGTGTTAGAAATACTGATGACATACTATGCATGTCCATTGATATGCTAAGATTTAGTATTTACTCAAGTGTTTACAAATACAAATGACTGACCACTTCAATTTTTGGGGCATATTTCTAAGAAACACAATCATTTACATGAAAAAGCCTAGTGAACCCCTGGCAGTGAATCCATTTACTTGTTGTTTGTTTTATTTTTCCACATACAGAAAATATGTTATTTGCATTAAATCTATGTCTAATTTCTTTAATTGTACTCATCAAACATGTCTAAAATCCCTTATTTGTGTTTCATTCCTACATTCCTAGCATTTTACTATTTTTCTGTATTTTTATTTTATTTTATACTGTACTAGAATGTGTCCTTGTATATTAAGGTTACAAATGCACAATTCATGTCCCTTAAACCACATAAAATCATACGTAAACAAAATGGAGGAGTCTTGAAGATATTGTTTCCTTGATTCAACTCTCTCCTCAAGCCAGTAGAAGAGTGCTTAGTCCATTCACTACTGTTGTCCACCAAAGGCTGTGATGTTCTACAAAGATTCCACATGGGAAGACTACTGTGAGTGGCTGTTGAATATCAGAGAAACTCTTCATGATCCAGATTGGTCAGAAATTCCTTTCTGTTTCTGCATTGGTAGCTCACAGCTTTTCTTGGAAAATATATGCAAAAATTAAAGGTCTCCCACCAGAAACCAGTACTGGTGTTTTGTTCAAAATGTTTTTAACACTGCTCTGAAACAATGAAACCTTCTTTTTCTCCAACAGGCTCCACTTCAGCATAAGCAGGATGTCCAGAGCCTCTTCTAAACTTCATTGCTGGCCATCTGCTTGGACGTCGCTGCAAGAACAGAGAAAAATATAAGATGTTTTAATGCTACCCTGTTTATCATTCAGTGAGAAAATGCATTTTTACATGCTCCTTTCAGCTTTTTCTCGCTGCTATTTTAAATCAGAAATTATTTTGCAAGTCATTTACAGTACTTTTCATGAATAAAACATTTCTGCATTTTCATAAAGAGTATCATCCTTTATTGTATCATGGGGGTGTGGGTTAGTTTGTCCAGGCCCAGAAGCAGCTCTGTGCAGAGCCATGCGCACCCCCTCCCCCCCCCCCCCCCCCATAGTTTACATATAGAATAAAAATACAACTTTAAAAAAAAAATAATAATTTAAGTTTTTTTAAAGAATATGCTCATTTTCCATTCTTTTGCATACCCCTACATGGGAAATTTGCCTTAGAAATACTCCACCTTTAGAATTGCCACAATTACACTGGAAGCTCAGACACAGATTTACTGCTCTAAAAACAATGACAAGACCACTATAACAAGAGAGCAACAGTATTACCTCCTTACACCAATAGCAATTCACATGTTCATAAAAGTCAAAGTGTATGTAACTATATCATGGAAGATATAGACAATTTACTCAAAAAAATGTAAGTAATGTGTGTCTAAACATTACAAAAGCTGTTTTTCACTACATAATAACAACAATGTATTACAATTAACAGTAAATGCCTTCTTCTGCATGCAGAACACAGAGGTCTGTAGATCTTATTGACAAACAGGTCTGGCTCATACAACTTTCTCCTTCCTGCACATTCACTCATTACTCAAATGTGATGTAGGATCTTCATTTTTTTTTTTTAAATAAATATGTGAAATACAATCAAATACCCTCTTTGCAAACTATCTATTTTCCCTGTTGTGTGCTATTTTTACCTCTGGCTCTTTCTATTGAAAAATATCTCAGTTGAGACACCTTGCATATGGGTTAATTGAAGGTTATATTTTTTAAACTGAGGCCATTTTTATGGTGTGTGTGTTTTCTCCTCAAACAGAACCGTGTTTCAGGTGGTGTGGTCAGGTCTTGCTGGACTAAAAATAAAGTCTGACCAGTCTAGGTTCTGCTTCAGACTGTGCAAAAGAGGACGGAACTATGATGACTCACTGGGAGGGGCTTATGGGCAGCTGCAAGTATGTAACTGTGCAGGCAGTTGGGCAGAGCTAATGATGGCATGGGGCAGGGTCAGTGACATCAACCCAGCCCTCTTTCCAGCTCTATGATGATCTAGCACACAGCCAGAGCTGGCAACACCCCTAATATACACATGTATGAGGAGAAACACATCTCTGCTTGAGGGACAACTGACAGTTTAAAAGCTCTTTTTTTTTTTTTTTTTTATTGTATTATTTTAATCTGCATACTGTTTTAATAGTCTATGTCCAGTAAACAAACATATATTATTTACATGCAAATACACTACAGTGGTCCTTTAAAAACAATGTTGGAGTCTGGCTTTACATAGTATACAATACTCTTGATAAGGAACGGAATAAATGAATGCCAAAGTTGTACAATGTGCAGATCTCATCCCAATGATCTGATACAATCATGGCAGCCTCAGTTGCTTATTGTTTTAATCACTTGGCAGTGCAGGGTGTTCAAAATTCTGCATGAGGTCATGCTTACATAGAGATTTGACAGCTATTTGTTGTGGCATTGTGAAGTCACATAAAAAACTCCTTATCCAACAAAGGACAGACTTGATGTTCCTGAAAGAAATACTATTTGCCAGAACAAGAAGAAATCTATCCAAGAATACATGTTTATTAGAAAAGATCCTGGCAACAATATAATACACTATTCAAGCATGTTTTTGGCCAGCTGATAAAGAGTCTCAAATGAAGTAGGTAGATATTTCTCAACTAAAATTTGCAGCAGATAAGACAATTGCCATTTCCATTCAAATCCATGTTTCAGAAGCCTGTATTCTGCGTGGCCCATATGCCAGCGTAAACAATTCAAAACCAGCACCTGTGCCAGATACTTGGCAACTCCTGGCAAGACCCTGTAACAGATATTGGATTCTCATTCACAGGCACAGCACATTTAAGAGTTCATTGGAAGCAAAAAAAAATATTAACATGATAATAATGCTGCAGAAATGACTCCATTTTACATTTAGTGGTACC
This sequence comes from Discoglossus pictus, assembly GCA_027410445.1. Taxonomy (NCBI): domain Eukaryota; kingdom Metazoa; phylum Chordata; class Amphibia; order Anura; family Alytidae; genus Discoglossus; species Discoglossus pictus. The sequence goes on along the minus strand of CM050166.1, from coordinate 387,858,570 downwards.
AAACACCCATTTTTTTTAACAAGTAGGTTAAAAAAGTAGGTGCAGGATTTCAACAGATTGACGAACTGACACACAAATTCTACTTATAGGGAGTTAAAAGTCACATAACAATCCATTACATTATAAAGATAATGTGAAAATAATAAATATTGAAGATTAGGAATGTGCAAGGCTTGCTAGTTACTACTCACTGGAGAGAACAATGGCTGCAATTTTAAATTGTGGCAATTAAATTAATTGTTCTTTGCTGTTCAGCAGCTCAGATCGTCTAACATACAGCAGCAATAAATTACAAATTCCCTTTTTTATATGAGACTAAGTTGAGTTTATGCAAAACTTTCTATTTAAAATAGTTTTTTTAATAAGTCTAATCAGCATTTCCTTCAAAGATTTCTTACAATCACGGCCAATGGATTTATCCATAACCAGGTGCTTCAACTACGAACTCACATGCTTGGAGACTCAGTCCAATAAAGTCTCAATATGCCTATTACACTTATACCAATTTTGGGTATCCTCTATCTCAGTGGTTGTCAGGTTTTTTTGGTCCGGGGAACAGCTGGCCACCTTACAATGTTCATGGTGATGGTCTGTGAAATCCAGAACATTAATAGGGTGATACTTCATGTGACTTACTACATTTTCATGTAGTTTTGCCCCGATTTGAATTAAGTATAGTTTAACTGTTTATAAGTTCATAATAGTAAATATATAACTCATGATGATGGTATATATAAAGTGTTCTCCTTATCACTAAGGTGTCAGTGACCAGCTGTTGAGCATCACTGCTCTATTGAATGGGATCTGCCGTATACACGATAAATAGGTCTGGCTGAGAACTAGTGGACTGATATGGTTTACAAAGGCAAAAAAGAACAGCCAGATGGAAGAGACTGCACATATTGTTAAAAAAAGTCTTAACATTGAATATTTACACTTAGATGTATATTCACTATAGTGAGAGAGTTCTGCTATGAAGAGAGACCTCTCTGTTTCTTATTTAAATATACAACCTTAGCAAATATAGACTTTAGAATTTAATGTATGTACCATGTAGACAGGCCTATGAGTTATACCCTGTGAAATGGTTCAGTGTACTGAGCTGCTTTTATAATGAGTTTTCATCTAAATACCTAACAGTTGTAGATATACACACAGCATACGCGGTGTCCACACACATTTGTTTAGATTGGATCTATGGTTTAATGGTGTCATAAATCTTTCTGTACACTGACTGAAATCTGTAATACAATTTAACTGATTATTTGGTTTTAAAGTTATTTCTTTCATTTTTCTTTTTTGTCTTATTAATAAGTAATTAATCTTTTTCCAATGTTCCTTCATGCTGGTTCAATATTCTTACTGGAATTGTTCTTAACCAGCAATCTCAGTGACAGATCATCTGCCCACTGTAAATATTGATCATGTTTAGAATTATTATTTTTTTATGCAATACAGGTGCCTTGATAATATTCTTAATTAAATGTAGAGTATGATTTCTTTAAGTATACAATCCTATTACCAGCAGTTTATTTTCTGTATTTAGTGGTCATGAATTGTTGTTATATTAGTACATGTGAGTAAGTGATCATAATGTAATCCAATGGTCCTTGAGAATTGATCCAATGGTCCTTGAGAATTGATCCAATGGTCCTTGAGAATTGATCAGCTGTCTCTCACGCAAAAAGAGTTATGGTAGCAAAGGGGGGCAATGAGAAGAAAATACTTTTAGTTTAAATGTTTAATGGCTCTTAATACACTTTTACCCCGGTAATAACCACTTCTTTAAATTAGCACAGCAATGCCCTATGAACAGGTGGTATGTGTTTTTATTAGGCATTGTTTTATTAATAATAATTTCCTATTATATTATTTCAAACCTGCTTTCAAATATATGCTTCTAAGACTCATGTTATTTTGTTATTTTCTCCAACTCTTTTTGGTTCTCAAGTGGATTGAATTAGATCTGCTGGTGGGGGGTGGAGGTGAGCCAAATGACCATGCAAGCCTGTACCTAGGTAAATGTGGGAACTCCCCATTGACTGGAGACTTGCTTTGTTAAATTAACTTTCCTCTGCAACATGCAGCTTACTGGGTCTGACTGACAGTACTATTTTGACTAGTGGTCCTAATAGTACTTTTAGACAAAAGTAAATTAATATTTGGTGCACTGCCCAAACTACACCTTGGCAATACTGATCTGGGTCTCACAGGTGTCCTGCGTAAGTTCAGAAATAGGCTAATACCTGGCATAAAACAGGCTGAAAATTACTGATTTCATTCATTATTTTTGACACAAACATGACACACTAAACAACTATAATATCTGTTGTAGATATCATACATATGAAGGAAAAATGCAATAGTTAGTATATGGAAACATAAAACACTCCACGCCGTCCTGGATGGTATTTAGGTGCAGAGCTCGCTGTTCTCAATCCATTATTTTCGTAAATAATCTGTGTGACAACTGCAGCACTTCCTGTTGGTTTGACACTGCCGTTGTGATCATACAAACAGCTGGAGATCAGCTCACTGTATAAAAGCTCTTTCATCTGATTTATATAATTAACTGCACATTAGAAAATGCCAGCACAGAGAATGACACATCCTGTATCTTATGCACAAAACAATTGTGCATCAATATAATGACAGGCTGAGGTACACGTGCAATTTTATTTAAGTTTTTCTTACAATCAGGTGCAAAATATGCCAATTATGGATAAATAATATCACACATAATGGGACATCGGTCAGGTACGTTGGAAACATTTGAAGAATAATTCATACGTTTTAAAAAGATAATGAATTCATTTACAAATACAAATAAAAGATATGTGACAGAATCATTCATGCGTCCTTACAAAGGATACTATGAACATTTCAACACTGTATAACAACCTTAAAGAGACTCTATCAACCTAAAATCAAGTTGTTTTTAGGTTATTCCTCAAGAGACATTTTGTTCCAAACTGAACAATTCCTGAGAAATTCAGTATTGTTTGATTTTTAATCAAATGAGTGCTCCTGAATACTAAATAACTACTTTGATGTGCTAATTAACATATTGAGATGAACATTAGCCTTATACGTAATACTGTATTTCTCAGGACTGATTTACTGCAGAGAAATAAGGCTACTACAGTGTATAGAAATTTATTCCTGCTCTTTATGGATAAACCGACTTTGTAACCCTTTAAAGTCTATTATACTTATAAAGAGCAATGTACTAAGGAATTGCTGGTGAAAGCTTAATAATCTTGCACATATTTGTCAGGCATGTGTATGGCCTTGTTACAGAGGCCAAGTTGTGCTAAATTAACTGGCCCTTCAAGTGTGTCCGCCAAAAAGTCAAATTTTGGACGTAGTCATGTTAACAAGACACTTTACAGTGAATAGCAAATATTTCTATGTATATTGACACATTACAAGAAGTAATAAAGGGCAACCCCCCATTCAGTAAATATGTGAGAAAAAAACAACTTTTAGTTGGCAAAGGATTTAATTCTCATATAAAATGTTCAACTAGTGTAATGTGAAGTAATGTGGTGCAAATAACACATAAATGCAACTTGATAAATAAATGCAAGGATTTGTGTCCTCCTTAAGTATAAGACTATTCCTATTGTGAAGACTTTGATACTGTATAGTAAAAAACACCAAAGACTTAAAAAAATAATGGATCATAACAGCATGCAGCCATTAAAATTGCATGATGCTTAAAGTATTCTGCAATGTGCCTTTAGCAATCGTATAACACTGACTGTGAAAGTGTTCATCCATTCTAAAAAACATGCCGATAAATGAAAAATTTAAAGTATTCATGATCTTTCTAGTACTTTATCATAGTATTTCAATATGATTTGTATTATACTATTTAGTCTGAAAAATATAATTTATAGTCTTTAAAGGACCACTGAATTTACCATATGGGATCTACAACATCAGCTAGAGATTGATAAATCATGTGGATAAGTTTTTTTAAATTGGCCAAGAATAGATATAGATACTGTAGTTTAAGTTATTGTTTGTATAGCACTTGAAGTCCTCCCAGAAGAATCTGCATTGATTATAAGGTTGGAGTCTGTTAACACACACTACTCTAGATTTATTTAGGCATAGTAAGCTGGAATAGTGGTAACTGTTCTGTCACAATTTTTGTTCATTGGTAAGTCACTGGTTCCAATTCCATGCCTTCTACTTTTTTTGTTTTACTGATGTATTTCTTTATTTACAAATATATGAATCAATCTATCTATCTATCTCTATTTATCTATCTATCTATCTATCTATCTATCTGTCTAAATAAGTATATTAGTCAAAAAAGACAAGTGGAAGGTCATGGATTAGAAACAAAGACTTAGCATGGAAAAAAGTATTTCTATTGATAATAACTCCATGAAATCAGCATCAATTTTAAAAAGGAAAATGTTTGAAATGCTTTTTCACAATCTATCCAATGATGCACATAAGATGACTTCAGTGGCCCTTTAAGAAAAAAAAAACTATCCATTAAAAGCTCTTTTCACTGTTTTATATATATATATATATATATATATATATATATATATATATATACTAGCGACTTGCCCGTCAAAAATGACAGGGCAATAAAATTGTAAGGCAAGTAATGCTGTTTGCCACAGACATTATTTTTTTTAGTGGTCTGAGATCCTCCGCGCTTGCAATGAGCGCCTTCAGTGCTCATTGCGAGGCTGTTGGTTGCTGTATTTTTTTTTCTGATAGGCGCTTTCGCTGTTATTGTTTGGTCGGCGCTGATCTGCTTTTTGCGCTTATTGCAAGGGTTTGTGTGCTATGAGCAGTGTTGGCGCTCGTTGTGAGACGTGCAGTGAATGGCTTTTGTGTTTATTGCGATAGTGTTTTTTTGTTTTGTGTATATGTGTTTTTGTATGCTAATTAAATCATTAATAAATTAATAAATTAATAGACTTTACCTATTTGGAAGTAATATATGCGGGAAGCATTGTGCTGAAGAGCTGACAATCTGTTTCGATGTTCCTGCAGCATACAATATAGGTTTGTCCTGTTGTGGAGCTGAGGTGTAAGTGTCAGCAATGTGTGCAGTGTGTAGTGTAAATAGGCTGCGTGTGCGAGGGGAAGCCGTTTGTGTAGCTGTATACTTCCGCATTGTGTAAGTTAGTGTTGTAAAATGGCAGCGAATGTGTATGTGGTACGCATGTGTGTATGATTTAGCGTCCTTGCTAAAAGTGTATCTTTACCTCGTACAGCATTTTGGAAAAGCTGCATGTGCTTGCTGTTGTTTTGCGGCTTTAAGGTCGTGTAACCTTGTTTTTGTTTTTTTCGGCTGCCATTTTTTCTCTCGCTTAGGGGATTTTCAGGTGTCTAAACTCGGGAATTTTTTTTGTCTATTTATTGTGTTTTTAATGTTTTCAGGTGCTCGCGGTCCGGTCGATAAGGTCGTAATTTTGCGAGTTAGTAATGTTTTTTTTTCTAAGTCCTGCGTCTCGTTTTTTTCCCTGCTAAGGGCCTCATTCTATTATCGGCCGCAGCCGTTGCGGGGCCGCAAGGACCGGCCGCAAGCTATTCTGCTATTCTATTCCCTTACGGCCGGGGATTCCGGCAGGCTTGCGGCCGGTGCCTTGCTATCTCTTGCGGCCGCTCGCGCCGGAGGAAAGCCTTTGATCTTAAACGGCCGCAAGGAAATCGGCCGTAAGAAATTCCTATTTGCAATTCAATTGCTCCGGGAACCCTCTCTGCAAGGCTAAAAGCGAGCCGCAGTTACTTGCAGGAAAAAGGTCTCGCTAGCACCAATTAAGCACATAAAATAGCTCAAATAAAGCCATCCTGCACTTTGAGAAGACTATAAAGGGATTTTAGGTGTTAGAAAAAATAGCACATAATTATCCTGTACTCAAATCCGTAAAATATTTTATTTTTAATATCCGTAAAATATCCATGTAAAAAGTCCAGAGTGCTTGGAGCACCTCAGACACGCCCACGCCGCAGCCGGAAAATAAACAGTTAATTTGAACTCGGGTTTGGGCAGATGTGCAAGCTTGAGAGTGGGTTTCTTTTAATCCTCATGTCCCCCAATATGATCCCTAGCATTTACAGAGCTGTACAGTGCAGGCTTGAATTTATTTTTCAGTTTTTATATTTCACAGATTACGGCCGGTTCCAAGATATGCGGCCGGCCGTAAAAGGAGATCCTTGCGGGGCCGTATAATAGAATCGCGAGTTAACTGAACCCTCGCAAGGAATCGCAGCCTTACGGCCGATTTACGGCCGATAATAGAATGAGGCCCTAAGTCTGTAAGTTCGTATCTTTTTGTGTAAGTCTGTAATTAGTGATTGCGTGTTAGATCGATTTTGTTTTTTTGTGAGGCGCTGTAGAGCCTCCACCTCCGCAAATGCGGCCCGCGGCCAACGTGGGAGCCTCCACCTCCGCAAATGCGGCCCCTCGCTTTGCAAAGCGTGATGACGATTCGTAGTTTGACAACTTTTATATGTGATACTAGTAACTTGCTCATCATAAATTACGTTATCATATAATGTTATCTTCAACTGTCTGTGCTGTCTCTCTCTGTGCTGTCTTTCTCTGTGTTGTCTGTCTCTGTGCTGTCTTTCTCTGTGCGCTCTCTCTCTCTGTGCAGTGTTTCTCTCTCTCTGTGCACGCTCTCTCTTTCTCTGTGCCCCCTCACTCTCTGTGCCCTCTCTCTCTCTCTCTCTCTGTGCACGCTCTCTGTCTGTGCACTCTCTGTCTGGTAAGGCAGTTCCTAAATGTACTTAACATGGTTTCCTCTGTCCGGGCTGGCAATGCACATGTGCACTGCAGGTCAGGATGCGATAACACAGTTGTTGAGAATTGTCTGACGCCTATGTAGTAAGCACTGCTCAGATGTTACAGACAATTGTAAATTATTCTAAAACCTTTCATTTCCTTTCAGTCACTGGGAGCCAAGCAACACTGCAAGATTTATTGAGTGTATGAGGACAAGTATACTGGTCCAGAGGAACCGTAAATTAACTAACCATACCATCATATAGTGGTGTTTCAGCAAGCTGGATTATGAAGGAAAACAAATTCAAAATCATTTACATACTATACATTTCCTTAGCCACAATCACCCTGCCTATAAAAGCTGTTATACTGGCTTCCATATTTCATTTTACTTTCAAATTATAATTATGGCAAACTATCTAGAAAAGGAGTCTCTTACCCACTTTGATACAAATGTGGTCATAAAACTTCAAACCATCCAGAAGAATTTTCTAGATCTCTCTTGTCGACCCTGTAACTTGGATGTCTATGTAAATTTAAACATAATCTGCATCACATTTTAGAGATATCCTACATAAAAACACAGGTATAGATGCAATAGGAATTGCATTGACTGTTATGTGCTTCATAGGGGGTGGCAATTTTTGCAATAGAAAATAGACATAATTGTGAAGTACCGTATATACTCGAGTATAAGCCGACCCGAGTATAAGCCAAAGCACTTATTTTACCACAAAATACTGTGAAAATTTAGTGACTCGAGTATAAGCCGAGGGTGAGAAATGCGCTGCCCCCTGTGCCTCTATTGTGCCCTCTGTGTCCCCCTCTTGAGTGCCCTCTGTGCCCCTTTCTTGTGTCCCACCTCTCCCTCCCCTGTGTCTCTTCCTCCCCTCTCCCTCCCTTGTGTCTCTTTCCCTCCCTCTCCCTCGTGTCTCTTTCCCTCCCCCTCCCTTATAATCCTCTTCATTCTCCCTTCTCATCAATTCCCCCGGCATATGCTAATGACGTGACGCGCATGTGACGTCACGACATTAGCACATGCCGGGTCCTGACACAGCCAGAAGACGCGTAGAGGAGCAGCTGATGGAAGGTAAAAGAGGGGAAAGGGAGAGGGGTGGGGTAATTTGAGAGGGGTGAAGTGATGAGGAGGGAGGGGGAGGGAATGAGACACAAAGGGAGAGGCAGGAAAGGGAGAGGGAGGGAAAGAGACACAGGGGAGGGGGGAAGAGACACAGGGGAGGCGGAGGAGAGACACAGGGGAGGTAGAGAGCAGCAGGAGCAGGGTGACTTGAGTATAAGCCAAGGGGGGCTTTTTCAGCATTAAAAAAAGGGTTGAAAAACTTGGCTTATACTTGAGTGTATACGGTATGTTGCAAGTCTTGCTATGGTTAGTGAATATAAATAACAGTGCCATATTTCCATCAAATAATTTCTTATTAATAGTGAAATATGAAGAGTGCAGCAGGATTAATCATTTTGTAGAATTAGAGCAGCTATATTTATAGAGTGTTATTTTATTTATTTGAACACAAGATTAATTCCTCTGCAAAGTACAAGACATTTAAAGCACTTATTTAAGATTATAAGCCATCTATTTGGAGTTTTTTTTATAATGGAAAATGCAAAGGGTTGCATGGATGGGTTAATGTATTAATATCACATGAGCCTGGCCTATGATTTGGTAATTAATTTCATGTCAATGCTCTACATTTCCATAGCTGTATTCCTCTTAAGTGCATAAATCTCTAAAAGATTAATATGTTTTCAATTTAAATGTCAAACTGTTCTTCTGTCAGTAATAGTGATATGTCACTAGCGATAATCATCTAGTTGGATTCTTTGTTGAAGACAGCAATATTGTCCAGAAGACGGAGTTAATGATTCTTCTCTGATTTCTGAATACCAAAGAAAACCCATAATAGGGGGACAACTGCAAATTACTTTCAGTTCTTTATAAGAGCAATATTTTATTACTATTTATTCTGTTAGCTGATCATAAATATTAATGTATTCATATAAGGTCTCTGTTTCACATAATATTCTTCAGAAAGAAAATAACATGGCAATACACAATAAATAAACCAAAGAATATACTTATAACGTGTTACTATTCCTGTATTTCTAGAGACAAATATATATAAGTGATAAGAACAAATACAACACAAACAGAAAATATGTAAGTATGGAATAATTACAACTTTTTTTCTGCAGAATTCCTGCTTTTTATAAATTGTTGTTGTTCAGTCCTTCAGTCGTGTCCGACTCTCAGTGACCATATGGACACAGCATGCCAGGCACATTTGTCTGTGCTTATCTGTTTGTTTTTTGTTGGCAAAGCCACTGGAGTGAGTTGCCAGTTCCTTCTCCAGTGGACCTCGATTTGTCTGACCTTTCTGCTGTGATCTGCCCATCGTGGTATATCTCACAGCTTCATTGAGGTACACAAGCCCCATCACCACAACAAGGTAACAATCCAGGAGGGATTTGATATACATTTGACATATTTTGTCTACTTACCTCAATAAAAAAGAGACTGGCTGATGATGTTGGATGGTGGTACATGTAGATTGTTACAAGGATGGCAGCGATTATAAGAAGAACCAACATCAATATCCCTATGATTAAGCCTGTATGTAAAGTTCCACCTTTTTTCTCTTCTGCACTTTCATCTGTAGATGCTAAAGAAGGAAAGTATATGATTACCTCAATATTCAGTTCTGCAAATATTCTTTAAGAATAGAATAATATATATAAACAGTTCATGCAACTAAAGTCATGGTGAAAAGCTGGCGAGTTGAGTTGAGTTTCAAAGTCTCCAGAAGTGGTCAATATGAATCAAGTTCATATATATTTTGATGTGTCACAGTTTTGTTGCTACCATCTGCCATTAAATAATCAAACATAAAAGAGCACATGATTGCCACATTTTATATCATGCCCTTAAAAAATGTTTTGCTTTTGCTTGAAAAAAGACTATTGGACAAGACATGATGAAACCTTGGTGAGTGCTTGTTCAATTTGTTGCCTAGACAATTGTATATAAAGAGGGTAGCAATAATATAGAGCCGTTTAAATGTATGATGTCTTGCCAAAGCTTCTTCCTACTTTGCATTATTAAGGAGTTCATGAGGAGGAGCAAACAATTCCCTATGCAGCTTTTTCACACAAAAAATTGAATTTAAAACATGCTTCATAAATACATAATAGAGATAATTCTTTAAATATAATAATATAACTTAATCAAGATTATTGTAACTAGACAAACATTTTGCCCCCCATTTAATTGTCCAAATCACAATTACTTGAGCCCATAATGGAGCTTGTAAATGTTACTGATATTTAAGTGGCTATATTTGCTACTTGAAATCGATTTGCGAGTTACAGGCTCAGAATCACTGCAGTTGGCAAAAACGTAACTCCGTCCTATCTCCTCCATTGATGTTTTAAGGCCGTAAATGTTACCAGTGCTTAAAAACAAAAAATCCATATTTTATTACAACAAATCAATAATCCTGCAATTGCCTTCAAACCTGTAAATGGCAAATGTATAAAAAATAATATGAGTACTAGGTAGGACCCACAAGTGGGTTAAACACCTGTTCATTACACTGCAAAAGCAAATAAATCCACACTACTGTACTTAAAAATACTGGGAAAGCAATGAACAACATTACAATTAATTCCACACTAGTCTCAAGCTTTATTTCTGTACTATATCGATCCCAGGGATCAAGGAGTTAAAACATATCATGGACCAGTTGATTTATTGATTTTTATTGAGTTGTACTTTTCTTGATTGCGAGTCCGATTGCAGATCGGACTTCCAAACACTAAATGATTGTAGTTGAAATGTTTAACTGACTTCATGATGACGGTCTCATTTACTATTGGCTCTGTCTAAATTGGAACTTACGGGCTTGCTTAATTGATCATGATCATGCCCTGAAATGCTACGAACGTGTTCATGGTTTGCGTGTTGGGGCTGTGAGCCTGTAATTACGGGCTTGAGTCAATTAAATACATCTATATATGTAACACATTTCTAACCCACTGACATACGGGCTCTATGAAGGTAATTACAGGTTTGGAATTAAATAGTGGCCTATGACAGTGGCAAAATGTTTAATAGGAACCAGGTCGCATTATGTATAATTAATTTATGGCTTGTGTAAAAAGTGAACAGAATATCAGGAAACATGGCTACCCTATTTAAGACAATTTTTTACTATGCTTGTGTTCAGTTGCTCAAGTATTTATTTCAGACCAGTAATAGTTTCAGCATTCTGAATTCACTGGCAGCATGTTCTACTGGTGCTTTGTTTGTTTGTTTTAAGCCATTTCATGCTAGATAATTGCTTTTCAACAAATTCTAAATACAAAGAGTCCCAAAATAGCATTTCCAGTTAGTCATAAATAAACAATCAGTAGAACACATATGATAGCATAGCAATATGCGGGATGGCAAAATATATTTGGGAATGTAAGCTTTCCAGATGTTTTATTGCTTTCAATTGTGTACACAAAATATCAGTCTTCCTGAAAGTAATTTGGACACAGAGAGCTTCCTAATTACACATATAATGAATTTGATTTTGCTTCTATAATATATCAATGTAGTTGCCTTACAGACATTTTAAAGATAGTTATTGTCACTTCATTTTGCAAATTTTAATTTTATCCGAGTCTGTAGTATTTATATGATGTGCAAGATGGATTTAATACATAACATAATAACAGTTACAATTAACTGCACAATAATAGAAACCATATGTCACTGGACATAAGCTGTTTCCAAATGTTCCACAAGATTTCTAGAGAAAACAAAAAAAAGAGTAGCTTTTTGTTTTGTGGTCTGAATAGTGAAGAACATGAAATAAAATTGAAAAAGCTTATCAGAGTTTACTGTGTATAATTCACAGTATCAAAACAAACTTTTTCTAGTATACAAATGTTGCATTTCTGCCACAAAACCGCCATTTTGCTTAATTTCAGGGCACATAACTACAAAAAGACTTATTTCAACTAATTTTTTTAAATTATAGCACAATTATGACTTCGCGTCACCTACTGACTGTAAGAAATGTCCATAGACAATGGGTTGCTAATTATTATTTGGACAAATAATAATGAATGACAGAAAGGCCAACGATACCCATTACAGACACTTGATAATAGCAAATCATCTGATAAGAAGAAATGGGCTAAATTATTGCACAATTATGACTTAGCAACATTTAACAGGTGTTTTTTTTTGTTTGTTTGTTTTTAACTGAGGGTTTACAGGTACTAATGTTTCATAAAGTCTATCATCTGGCCATTTTCTATACTTCATAAATTAAAAAGGTGGATTTAGATCTTAGTATCTAGTAAATTAATATTTATACCATGTTTATACAATAAGTTATACAAATGATGAGTATTATCCCCTGTAATACAAATACATAATAATAATAACTTAGTGAGAATTACTATGTGCTGTAAATAGTCAGTAAATGTAAGTCTTTTAGTAAAGGAGATATTTATCTTTAGATACTACTAACTCTTCATATGAAGGAATGTCATCACTAGCTAATATAGAAGATATAATACATGTTTGTTATCTCTGTTACCCTTAAGCTCATGAGATACAATAAATGACTTATTTTCCCCTCGATAAGATTTTGTATTAGATTTTGTTCATCAAACCACAGTAAATAATCAGTTCCTGGAAGTGGCATACATGACAAATAAGATTTCCCTTTCTGCACAAGTGTGTTATTAATCTTAGGAGATGCATTCGTAGATTAAAGGTCCTGAAACCAAGCCAGCTCTGTGGTGAGGTCAGGAGGCCAACAGCAATATAGGAGGCTGTGGGATGTTGTCATGCCAGGCATCCTGCTCCCCATGAGCGTATTGCTTTGGTCAGTACTGCTGATTAAAATCTGTACTAATAAAAGTTATCATATCTACCCAACTTGCTTCTTGTTTTCAACAGCCTAAACAATACTTGATTTAACACTTCATTACAAGCTAAGATAAATGTTATAACCTGCTTCACGTGTTGTATCAAGCCTATAACATGGATGGACTTATCTAGTAGGATATTACTTGCCCAATATTATGTATTTTTGGAAGTACAATCAATTTGGATTTTTATTGACGAGAAGTGTAAATTCCTCTTACAAGTCACAACTGGGGTAATTGGTTTCAAGTGTGGGTTCCTCTTACAACCGATATAAGTGGACTTTGGTTTTAACAGTCCAAATAAGGGTCATGTAATTACTTTAAATGGACATTCCTCACATGGTTGCTTACAATCTATATCTTGCTTTGTGTTTGATAAATATTGATGATTCACACTTTTATGCTCTGAATAATTTTAACTGTTTCAGGATAGGGTAATAGGATATAGCACAGTCACACTATCTTTTAATGCGGAAATGTACTTATACATTTAAAAGGGAGTCTCCGGTTTATGTGTGTTTGGTGATATTATTTTTGTAATAAATTAGTGATACCACATTAAGCTTATTTTGTTGTAAGTGCAGTGAATTAACATACATTAATCGATTGATACAGTGTCTCCCATTAAGAAAAAATCCGAGCTAGGACCACCTGTGATTGGTCCATGTGCCTATGACATATGTTTTGGCACTTGTAGCATTTGAAGTCACAAAAACATCTATTAACCAGTCTCTGAAGATGACAGCAACATTTTCCAGTTAGTATATATGCATTTCAGCATACCATACAATTTATGGGGTCTTTTCTCCATTCTTTTGTTTTTAATATTATATTTTTTCAAAAACATAAACTAACTCAAGTGTTGTGTTGATTGCTATTGCTAAAGATGATTGCTATTTCTAAAATTCTTGTGTTGCTATGATAACCGAATAGGATAGATGTGTAAATATCTATCTAATGCTGAAAATGTATTATGTCAAAAAACTCTTATACAGTAGACTCTCAGGTATACGGCACACATGGGGCTTGGTAGTTGCCGGATACATTTAGTTTCTAGTTGCTTGAGAGTTACTAATAAAAGAGGCCTAGATTAGCTGCACATAGGATGCTCTGCTAAGTATATTTGTCAGTGAGTGCTATTCTAGCAGCAGCAGCTTTCACTCCTCAGAGACACACAGGCACATTCAGCTGGAGGGTTCAGTGCTGAGCCCAGGGAATGTAACGCTAACACTGCCCTGGCTCAGTCACTCATGTCTGTCTGCTTCCAGGTAACATTGAATTGAGAGACTTACAGTGGATGAAATCTAGGCACCTGTAAGCATTTTCTGGCACGACAACCTTCCTCCTGGCATTTGTTGAGCCCTGTAAAGTGTAATTTTTGTTTAAAGTACAGTATTAAAAATGTTTTGGTTGCTTGAGAGTTCAGGTTGCTTGAGTTCTGGTTAACCGGGAGTCTACTGTATATATATATTTATGTGACTGAATTTCAATAATAAAAAAACAATATTAAACACTGCCCTTTTATTTATCTGAAATGAGGAAAGGCATTTAGCTAGGACGTGTATGTGGGAGGGGCGGATTGTGTTATGTAAAGAGAGATTTGAACTAATTCTCATACTTTACATTTTACTATGAGGTATTACAATTATTTCTCCTGTGTCTGAGTTCTGTTTGGTTTGAGGTACAAAGGCTATAAAACTGGATTTGTCTGCCAAAACCAGACTGCCCGTACATAAATCAGTAGGTGGTAACATTAATTTACTTGATGGCTAAAGTTTGTAGATTGTTTGGGAAGCCAGTCACCAGTGACCACAAGCATCTCTCTTTGTCCACTCATCACATACAGTTACTTATCTCTCTCGCTCCTCCCATCTTACCTATCTTTTCTTTTCTCCTGCTTACCTTAACAACATCTCTTTATTCATCTTTCAATCCCTCTTTTATGCTTTTCTGTTTTCTCTATCCCTTCTTTTTTTCTCTCCTAACTCTGGCTCAGTTGTAGCATATAGACATATTTTACTTTTTAGTGGTAAATTAAAGTACAACATATATTTATTGTGTTGCTTTATTCGTATCCTTGATGTGCTATATAATGAGCTTTCAAGAAAGCCTTCACAGTTTCAAGTGAAAAGTCCTGAGGTTTTCTTTTGCCAGGAGTAAGACATGGCCATTATTATTATTACTAGCGATGTGCCTGTCAAAAATAACGGCAATAACATTTGAAGGCTGGCAAAGCTGTTTGCCACACAATGCAAGGTTCTCCCCCCTCTACATTGCAGGCCTTGCGATGAGTGCCTTTGGCGCTCATTGTGAGCCTTTCCAACCGTCTACTTTACGGTCCTCTTCACGAGCCCCGGCCAACCCGCCACATGCTTCGCCCAACCCGCCACTTTCAAGCTGCTCAATGAGCACCTTGGGAGGTTATTGTGAGCCTCTCCACCCCTCTACTTCTTGGTCCACTTTATGTGCACTCATTGCAAACATTGTCCCATCCGCCATTTTTTTCCTCGCTTAGACGATTTTTGAACCCCGAAAAATGCCAATTAAGCCTCAAATTAGCTTCCAAACTTACTCACAGGCTCCCTGTGTCTCCCCTTCGGCACTCATTGCAGCAAAGTCGTGCGGGCCTTCGGGGTTCATTGCAGTCCCCATCATTTAAAAATGTCAAAGTCTTGCAAGGCTTGCACTAATTGCTCATGCGCAAGGCCGTAACTTTTAACATTGCGTGATCAACATTCGTAACTTACCACAACTATTATATGTGATTATCTTTATTTGTAACAAGCTAACATATTCCGTAGCACTGAACCAGGGTGAAGTATGAAAGGCAAAATAAAAATTGACACGCAGCAAAGAATGGAGAGTTTAGAATCTAGTGTGCATGGAGCATTTGTTCAAACACCTTACAAGATTAAAAACTTGCAAACTTAAAATCAAATTATTTTAGATTGTGAAGATGTTCACCCAAGGTCTTGACAAATAACCCAATACATTAATAAGCATCTTTATATCCTGTGTTCAAATTTGGCAATCTATAATATCAGTTGTTTCAAAAGGACTAATAAGGACTGTTGTATTTCAACTCAAGCAGTTATCTGTATTCAAGGACACTTCCTTCTGTAAATACCACAAAATAACTGCATATACTACTTAATAAAATAAAGGCTATAATTACTTATTGTTTACCTTTTAAACATATTTTACCCATGTTTTAGTGTATTTACAATTGCAATTTATAGATATTGCATTTCCAATTACTCCACTGAATGCAAATAACGTACATTCTATGCTGTAATTGGAGACTTTAATCTTATTTTTAATTGGGAAAACTACTGAACTTCTTTGGCTTTGTTTCCATTATAGTATAATTTATCTCAAAGACAATGCAACAAGCTCTCTTGGGCAGATCCTTGCTTAATCAGAAAGTTGTGATCCAGGTGGACAGATATTAAAAACAGATGGCATAAGACATGAAGGATGCAGACATGGTATCTAATAGATAGCAGAACTGGCAATGAAAGAGAATATCACACTAATCTATAGTGATATGTTATTTGTGTTTAGCGAGGAGAGATTTCTGTCACTTCCAACTGACAATGTTGCTTAGAAGATGTAGGCTCCTGTATTCACTGGCTATAAGAAAAGGGCATATTGCGTCTAAAATTATCAAAAGTGCAGAACTGAAGAAGATAGGTTAATGAAAGCATAAATATGCACATAAGAAACAAAAATGATTTATAAATGGCAGCAAAAGTAATGAAACCAACAGTAAGTAACTGGTAATTTCCATAATACTCTATTCTTTCACCTCAAGGTTACACTTCTCAAGAGAAATTGATTTCAATCTGTTTTCACAGAGACAATAAACAACCCTGTCAACTTTGAAATTAACCTGTGCCATATATATCAAATGACAGTTCCTAAATACAAGGCCACCAACAGTTCTTCAGAATTTTTCTGAGGAAAAACTTTATTAAAGGGACATGAAAAGAATAGTTTTATTTTCTGCATTAGAAATGGAGTATTTGAAGATGTATCACAGTGTGTTTTCTACAAATGAAGCTCTCACAGCACAAAATCTTATTTTTAACTGCTCTTGGGGACTGGACATATTTCAGCCATGGATATCTACAGACTAAAGCTTAGTTTAAATTAAGTTTAAAAAGGTTTTACTTAATATGTAAAAATCATCACAGTGCATTTGCTTTTGGGAACAAAAAGTAAACATATTAGACTGTAAGAAAAACTGTAAGAAAAAATAAAAAATAAAACAAAGATCTCTCTGAAGTTTCTGTCAAATGTTTTAATTTTTGATATTTTAAGTTATTTATGCTTCAACAAAAGTCCTGAAAATGTAAAAAGCCTTAATGTAGGTATAACTTGGCAAAACTGATAGGGCCTCCCATTGACACATTCTTGTTTGAGAGTGCCCGCTTCCACCAATCAGTCTAGAAGACGTAAATATTTCTTCATAACTAAGATGGTGCAGTATCATTAGTCTAACTAAAGTTTGTTAGAAAGAAGTCTTAAGATGCAGTCTGCAGAAAGATTAAACAGTCACTTCTCATCTGCAGTGATCATTTTATATGCAAAAAGGCTTCTGTAATGTTTAGATGTTCTTTTAAATATAAATAACAGACAAATTTAAGCTACATGTCACTATACCTTTTATTAATAATGTTTTCCCATTTCATGCAGAGCTAATAAAATAGGTACCGGTAAATACAGTGAATACATGTAACATTAAATACAGATTTATAAATATGTTTATATGAAAGGAGTTAGTTCCCTGCTATAAGAGCTTACATTATAGGTAACTGGCAAACTTGAGTCAACATTAGGATTACTGAATATTTTGTTCTGTGCCGTAACGGCATTATTACATTTGTATACACCTCCTATCCTTTTACTATACCCCCTTCACTAAGCATTTTTGATCAGTCATTCTGAAAGCCATTATATTAAATTATTTGTGTGTATATCCATAACAATATGAATTTTGGATTCTGTGAATTTTGTAAAAAATATATATATACCTAAGTTCTATGGCTTTGCAGATAAGATTCCACTAAATTTTATTATAAGTAAGTTTGCTAGTGCTCTTAAAGGCATGTTTAAATTTCATGGATTATGAATGCATATGATAAAGGACAATCAGTAGTGTTTTACATAAAAAAATACCAAAATAAAGATTAATAAACTCACCCTGATGTTTGCTAAATCTCTTGAGTTTGTATAGGGTGCCCAAGTTCATAGAGAGGGCCAGGGGTTATAGGTGTCTCTTAAATTATTAGTAGATAATCTTGCGTATCCCAACCCAACCTTTATCCTCCAGATTAAATAGAGGTGTAATATCAAATTTGAGTCCAGTAGGAGGAAACAAAAAGAAAAGTACACTATATATAAACTAGTTAATAATGCCTTAAGATACACAAATTAATTGTTCTAGCTCTCTGGAAGTATCTGCAGACAAAAAGCAAACAGTGTATTCAATTGCATACACACAATAAGAGCCTCTTCAATTGAGCAATTGTAAGTTACAGTAGCCCGTAAGTTAATTTGCTATTCAATTGGCGTTTTTTTGTCAGTTCACTCCCCTGAAAATCCCTGCTAAGGTAAGCATAATTAATTTGGGCTAATCAGGGAAAGCAGATACATTTGTATCATACTCTATGCTGCAAAGAAGCAATCCAGCACAACTACTTCCTTTGAAAGGTCAAACTGCATACTTAGATACATTTCCTCTGCATACTTGCCAATGTCAGTTTCTGGGTGTGCCAAGCTGTTATTTACTATCCTGCCTATAAATTTGTAAGTACACAGAATTTTTCTATATAACACATATTTTTCTGATAATCACTGCCTGTTTCTTATCAAACATATGAAACCCAGGAAACTTCTATATACCTTTAATATAATCAGTCTAATTAATTCCAAGAGCTCATCGTTTAATACCATTTGACCAATGACTGATATATCATCATGCTAGGTACAACTTATATTGTCAGTACAGATATAAAACCTAGTGAGCACAAGTGTATCTAAGAAAATAAACTATTTCCGTACAGCGGTATTGCCCTAAGACAAAATGCTGCTCTTGGAGGACCCACTATTTATTCTCTAACTTCAATCTTGACAGGTGAAAATAACTCTTAAACACTAATCAGAGATACTATGTGCTCCTATAAATCATGAATGTCTAATGTCAATGCCACTACAAATGCCCCAAAGTACACTGGTCTGGAGTCCTATGTGCTCCTATAATTTTTGAGTGAGAAGATACCAATGCAGACGGCCGATGCTGCTGAGTGTACAGCATGATAGTTCCTGACATCATTAGAAGACGCCGCCTAGAGCCTGAAGTGAGCGTTTCACAACTAATCGCTTCTACGGAGGCTGAAACGGGACAGAAAGGTGAAAGCACCTGGGAGTGAATTATAGTTAACCCCTTCACTTCCTGTAGCAAATAGAGGTGATATGACTAACTGTTTTAGTTCTGTGAATAGGATCATGGTGTAACTGATATATGATCCACTTCAACATAAGTTGTATTTATGCTGAATGAAAGAAAACTTTAATGCTGAATATTTGATGGGACATGGGTAAGTCATTTGTATTTTTAACTTTTTTGCGAGTTTCAAATCTGTGACAATAATATGAATTGAACAATAAACTATTCCAAATTCTAGAAAATGCTGCTGTGAAAGTGGTGCTTGCCTTATGCCAACACATTTGGAAAACTCAACAATGGCCAATAGACTGGAAAAGGCCAGTCTACATTGCAATCGTAAAAAAAGGCAGTGTCAGAGAGTACTCCAATTATCAAACAATTGCACTAATTTCACATGCCGTCAATGCAATGCTTAAGATTCTACTAGTTCAACTCCAATAATATATGTACTGGGATCTACCAGATGTGCAAGACGGGTTCCAAAGAGGGAGAGGCACAAGAGAGAAAATTGCCAATGTCCGATGGAGAACGCAAGAGAGTTCCAGAAAAGCATGTACCTCTGCTCCATAGACTTTTCTAAAGCCTTTAAATGTGTGGTTCACAACAAAAAGTCGCTAGTTCTTAAAGAAAGGGGAGTATCAAATCATCACATCCACCTTCTGAGGCATCTGTATGTGGACCAGGAAGCCACGGTCAGAACAGAACATGAAACGACAGAATGGTTCAAGATCAGAAAAGGTGTGCAACAAGGTTGTATATTGTCACCTTATTTATTCAACTTATATGCAGAGTACATCATGCGTAAGGCTGGACTGGATGAATCCAAAGCCTGAATCAATATTGCTGGAAGGAATATCAACAACCTCAGATACGCTGATGATACTACTCTGATGGCTGAAAGTAAGGAGGAATTAAAGGACCTATTGATGAGGGTAAAAGAAGAGAGTGCAAAAGCTGACCTGCTTCTCAACGTTAAAAAGATGGAGATCATGACTAACGACAACCTCAGTTCCTGGCAAAAAAAAAAGGCAAGAAGTCGAGGCAGTGTAAGATTTTATTTTCCTCTGGATCCAAGATCTCTGCAGATGGTGACTGTAATTATGAAATTAAAAGATGTTTGCTTCTGGGGAGGAAAGCTATAGCAAGCTTGGACAAGCTATTAAAAAATAAATACATTAAACTATCAAGAAAGGTCTGCATTGTTAGAACTATGGTATTCCCAGTAGTAACATACGGATGTGAGAACTGTACCATAAACATGTGTCCTTAAAACACATACACAAAAACACAATTTAATTCATTGAAATAATATACTCTACAGTCATCAACAGCTGTTAGAGGTGAGAAATTGTATCTAGCTACAATAAGGTTTTTTATATTGCAGTCAGTTTCTATAACAAAACATGACAAGTATAAATATTACTTTAAACAACTATTGTAATATTGTCCAATATAAAATGAGATTCCTTAGAAATACTGTCTACAATATAATCTGTTTTGACAAACCTTCACATGCAGAAGCACAAAGGAAAGAATCAAATATACAGTACAATTTCTATGCAGCCCCAAAAAATGCCAATATACCCATTCACGTTTTCTAAAATGACAACAAGGTACATTTATTAATTTGGTTAAAATCAAGGTTATCCACGCCGTCAAGGTTATCCACGCAGTTATAATCAGATTTAAGCCATTTTTTATAAATGCTTTAACTAGCTTACCTAATTATTTTATCCTCGCCAATTTAATTGTAATAAGAAGCTCTCAGAGTAAAATTGTTTAGCTTCTGGAGCATCCCTTTTCTTCCTGTTCACTCTAATGACTTTTGCCATCTTTCATATCTGTCATCGTTTATATCTTTCATACCTAAGGCTACACCCTTCCCAATAAGGGACAGTGACACTATCTGGATCTGTTTGCTAACAGCATGAAACTGGTAGCTTGAACCCTTCTCATGTGGTCATGATATGTATTGGTATCCCTGAAGGATATCAGACTTATTCAAAACCATATATTCTAATTACACCATAATACATCACATGTATCCTACACTTTTTAAAAGCTTCGTTAGCAACATTCATAATTTGAAATATAACTATGAAGTATGGCTTGATATGTAGATAATTGCCAATTTATTATGCTATATTAAATGAAGTAGAACAAATTTGAAACAACTCCACAGGGGGCTGTGAATGAAGATCTTTTTTACTGTATGGTTACATAGTTAAATAGCAATTGAGGTTGAAAAAATAATTTTATCCCATCAAGTTCAAACTTTTATGATCCCCTCTGATCTGCAATATGCACATTAGTTGTTAAAACAGAAAAGAAAAAACAAGTCTCAAAGGGAAAAAAAAATAATTCCTTCCTGACCCCAGATACTGGCAATGGGATTTCTCCCTAGATCAATATTTTCTCTCTAATTATCCAGGATAACTCTGAATGCCCCTTTTAATTAAAATATATCCATTCCCTTTTTAAAGTTACCTATTGAATCCACTGCCACCACCTCCTTTAGTAGAGAATTCCACAGATTAACCATTCTTACTGTGAAGAACTCTGTTCTTTCTTTAAGGTGAAATATTTTTACTTTTAACCTCAAAGGATGTCCTCTTGTCAGTTGAAAACCTCTTGGCACAAAAAGCTCACACGACAAAGCTTTATACTGACCCTGGATTTATTTACTGTATATAATGTAATCATATCTCCTCTTAGATGCCTTTTTGTCTAGAGAAATAGAGTTTCATGTGGTTAATATTTCTTCATAACCTGTATCCATTAGTTTGCACAATAGTGTGGCACTGTATCAAAAGCCTTTGCAAAATCCAAAAAGACTACATCCACTGAGTTGCCCTGATACAGGTTCCTACTAACCTCCTCATAGAAACTAATTAGATTTGTTTGACATGACCTATCCCTCATAAATCCATGTTGACTCCTACTTATAATCCTGTTCGGATAGACATATTCATGTATATTATCCCTTATTAAACCTTCTAAAAGCTTTCCCACTACAGAAGTGAGGCTCACTGGTCTATAATTCCCTGGATTTGCTCTTGCTCCCTTCTTAAATATAGGTATCACCTCTGCTTTTCGCTGGGGCTTTATCAACATTTATTTTTTCCAATCTCTTCTGGATTTCTTCATGCGTTAACCAATTATTTGGTGAAGGTCGTGTAGCCCCATTATGTTGCAGTCTCCTAAACACTGGTACCTCCCTTGTGTATACCAAAGAACAGAACCTATTTAGCTCATCTGCCTTTTCCTGATCACTAATTATCAAACAGCCTGTTTCACATTGTAATGTTCTTATAGCTTCCTTCCTTGACTTCTTCCCATTAAAATATTTAAAAAATATTTTACGGTTAGTCTTACTCTCTTTTGTAACTCATTTTTTATTTTCTATTTTAGCCCTTTTGCAAGCCTAGTTAATTTCCTTGTACTTACGCAAGGCAATCTCTGTCCCCCTCTTGTTTGTATAATATAAATGCCTGTTTTTTACTCTGTATCTTGATCTTTAAATCATTGTTAAGCCACATTGAATGTGATTTACGCCTACTGGTATATGGTGATAAGTTTGTATATTTAGTAAGGATTTAAATGTTGTCCACTCATGTTCAGTATTTTTACCCATCAGTTCTCTGTCCCAGTCTATACTTTGTATTGCTGCCCTTAAACCGTTAAAATCTGCCCTTTTAAAAAAAGTGTTTGTTGGTCCCTTACAGTTTTGTTTTTTTAATTCAATCTCAAATGAGACAGTATTGTGATCACTGTTTCCCAAAGGTTGCCCTATTTCAACATTTGATACCATAACAATATTATTTGTGATAACTAAATCCAAAATATCTTAATTAGCTCTTGTATAAACTGGACTAGATAATGATCTCTGAGTGTACTCAAGAACCTGCTCCCCATGCTGAACTACTGGTCTTATGTATCCAGTTTATTTCAGGGTAATTAAAATCTCCCATTATTAGAACTTGTCCATGTTTAGCTGCATTTCCAATATATAGCAATAATTGCATTTCCTCGCTTTCAATTATATTTGCAGGTTTATAGCATACTTCAACTAATAATCTTATGGAATTTGCTGCTCTGCTATTTAACTCCACCCACAAACATTCAACATTACCGCTAGCTCCAGCATAAATATCTTCTCTGACTATAGGCTTAAATTCAGGCTTAATATACAGACAAATCCCTCCTCCTCTTTAACCACCCCCCCTGTCTTTCCTAAATAGGTTATAACCATCCAGATTAACAGTCCAGTCACAAGATTCATCCCACCATGTTTCAGTAATGCCTATTAAGTCACATTTTTCATTAGTTGCCAATAATTCTAACTCTCCCATTTTTCCTGGCAAGGTTCTGGCATTAAAAAGCATACACCTTATGTTATTAGTTTCTAGTTTGGAAGTGCCTGCCTCTGCACTTGAGTTACTTAGTAATACTTTGCTACGATAAAGAGTTTTATTATTATTTACAAGGTGACAGCACACTAACCCGGTGGCGCTCCTCTGAAGTCACTCAATGGTACATCTGAATTCACAAAGGGGCAATTCTTCATAGTGTGAAATAATATAACAGATTCCTATAATGATCCACTGTACAATAGTTGCTACTTTCATTTACTACAAGTGGTCCAGCCTCATTACTCAAGGACTCTTATCACACCAGAATATATTGCTAGACTATACTTAGGTCAATGGCTTTTTATTTGTCTGTTGGCAAATTTTGTTCATAAGGTATATCATATTGACATTATGAAATAGAAAATTATCTCTAACTTCAATTTCATTTGGTCCTATAAAACTTGGCTTCAAAAGCAGTGATATCTAACAGTGATCAATGCCAAGCAGCATCTGCAAAGGCAAGTAAAATATTAGCATGTATTAAGAAGGGTATAGAAGCAAGGGAAGCAAATATAATTTTGCCACTAAACAAATTCCTAGTACACCATAATTGGAATATGGAGTACAATTTTGGACACCACTTTATAAAAGGGATATTTAAGAGCTGGAAAAAGTACAGAGAAGGTCAATAAAACAAATAAGGGGAATGGAGGGGCTAAGCTATGAAGAAAGACTAACCAAATGAAACTTGTTTTCTCTAGAAAAAAGGTGTCTAAGAGGGGATTTTTTGCATAATTAAAATATATACAAGGTCAATATTAGGCATCGTCAGTTGAACTTTTGTGCCAATAGGTTTTCAACTGACAAGAGAACATCTCTTAAGGTTAGAGGGGAAAATATTCCACTGTAAAGCATGAAAAGGGTTCTTCACAATAAGGGTAGTTAAACTACCAAAGAATGTGGTGACATAGATAACTTTAGAAAGGGATTGGATCTATTTTTGAATAAAAAGGGAATGAAGGGTTATCCTCGATAACTAGAGAAGGAGTATTGATCCAGGAAGGAATCCGATTGCCAGTATCTGGGGTCAGGAAGGATTTTTTTTTCCTTTGAAACACATGGCAATGTTTCATTGTTTTTTTTTCTGTTTGCCTTCCTCTGGATCAATTATTAATTAATCTGCAGATTATCAAGATCAGATGAGATCTTAAAACGGTTGAACATGAAGTTTTTTTCACCCTCAATTCCTATGTACCTGTAGTTCTCCTTCACATGGTCGACTTTTAATTTTATCCTATTTAATGCATTGTATGAGTGAATGCACAATACTTATTTTAGTAAAAGTTTTGGTTTGATATTAATATGTGTTCCTAGCATAAGTACACACTGCTGAATGCTGTCCGTGTGGTATATTCCTATATATTAGAATAATAATTCTGATTATAGCACTTGTACATTTATTAATCTTATTAATTTGATGTTCATTTAAAACTATTTTGTTTACGTTGCACTAATTTAAGAATATGTAATATATGTCCAAATATTACAGACCTGATTTCCTAGTTATGTCGGTGAATTTGTTTTGTTTACTAAACTTCAAAAAGTGACACCACAAGTCTATTCTTTCAGGATTATTTGTGCAAATGCTATAATGCTGTATTCTGGAAGTGGTGTGACAAATCACTGACTATTCTACACTTTTGAACTTACATATCTTTCTTAGTCCACTGAAATTATTAAGTAATTTCAAGGAACATGTTTTTGGGTGCTTGAGGTCTCTGCCTCTGATCTCGAGTACCACATGCAAATTTATTAGTTAAAGCATTTATAAAAAATGGCTTTGATATTATATGATTATGCAGTATGTTTGTTTTCTCTCCTACTATCATTGTCATATATCTTGCACTTAGGCATCCCTTTTGCTTGGCAGTGCTTTTATCTATATATGTTGGGTTGCTATGCCAAATAAATGCTACTTTCTGGCATGTGCTCAGTTGTACTCAAGTCCTTGTCAGTCAGGGACTTTCTCCTTTTGTGTAGCTTATTAAAAGCTTAAAACATACACAAAAATACTTTATGTCACAGGGACTACACAATGCATACATCATCAAATAAAAATATCTGGAACACTATGTTCCATAATAATATTTCTATAATGTAACTCTACAATCACTCTTTTAGTTACCAATATACAAAATGCAATGTGATGCAGATGGTCACACATGATGCACGATAAAAGGGGATATTTAATAAGCTCTCACGAGTTGTGACAGTGGTACAATGACCATTTTTCCCATGAGAAATAGAGCACATCAAACCATTGCAAAGTACATTGCAGTCTGTACAATGCTTAGTAAATAACTCCAATAGTAGTTACTCAGAACTACATTCCTCAAAAGATATACGGACTTATCATACTCATAAGTGTGTTTCTGCCTAGCCTTCAGGGCCCAGGCCTAGGGTAGCAAATTTGTATGGGCAGCAAAACTTGGAGGCCAGGTAAAGGCATGCCACCTTTTGTCGTCCCGAACAGTTCAGGGTATTGTTTCTGCCCAAATGTTCCTTCTCTTGCCCATACCTCTCTCGACTTCCTTCCTTCACCTTTATACTAATCTATCAAATGCTTCTCATTCTCACAGACAGTTTCATCTTGATACCTACTTCATTTTGCTCATCGTGGGTTATGAAACGACTCAAAGTAACATGGGGTTGTAGTGGTGTATTTTCACTTTTATATGTAATACCATTTTAAACATGGCTCCTATTCAGCAAATGCCTGCCATTATAGCATACATTTTCAGTATAGCAAAGGATAGATTTACATAAGTTAAAAACAATATTGGACTGTTACCAAAATCTGTGTTATTATAACATGTAGCAAATTTTGAGAGGAAGTGTTAGATAACAAGAATGTGAAAGTTGTATATTTAAGAATGCATGCATGCTCAGTTGGTAGATCTATATAAGTAGAACAGAGTTATGATAAAGTCTTACAACCAATCAGATATAGGGCGGGAGTAATTAAAAAAACACTACTCTAATTGGCTTTGGAGTTTCAAAGCTTGCTGCCACACTGTGGATTGGAGCAGGCCAACATGACAACCCTTAAAAGGGATAAGAGGAAAATAAATAAATAAATCACAACTTAAATAATCAGGTTAAAAGAGCTTTTGTTACACCTGTTGTTGTTGTTTAATTGTTCAGTTGTGTCTGTTTCTATGACACTATGAACTACAGCATGCCAGGCACATCTGTCAGCCACTGCACCTCTGAGCTCAATCAAGCTCTTACTAATTACTTCAAAGACCTACTCTATCATCTTTTTGTGGTCTCCTTCTTTGTGTGCTTTCTATCTTTCACTGCATCAGACTCTTCTCCCTAGGGAATCATGTCTTCTCATGATATTAACAAAATATGTGAGCTTGAGCCTCATGATCAAATATTCCAGTGAATAGTTTGGCTTGTAGTCCAAGGGACTATAAGTGTTCTCCAGCACCCCAATTCAAAGGCATTCAATTCTACAGAGCTCAACTTTCTTTATGGTCCAGTTCTCACATCCGTATGTAACTACTGGGAATACCATAGTTCTAGCTATGCGAACCTTTGCTGATGTAATACCTTTACTTTTTAATAGCTTGTCCAGACTTGCCATAGCTCTCCTCTACAAAAAACAATCGTCTTTTAATGCCATGGCTGCAGTAACTATCTGCACTGCTTCAACCCTCCTTTATATATTTGCCAGGAACTGATATTGCTGTTTGTCATGATAATTTATTTTTAAGGCCGAGCAGCAGGCCAGCTTTTATACTCGCTATAAAATGTCTTCTTGTCTCTTTTTGCCGTCCTGGAAGTCAGCAGCAAAAAAGAATACTACTAAAATAGGATAGTTCTATAAGCATAGTAACCTACTCAGAGAACAACGCTCTTTTAGTGTCCTTCACCGGTAGCAATATCCTGCAGTATATCAGTCTGGTTTAACGTTTTCTTCTGTTCAGGGTAGAATTGCCTGATATTTCAAGGCTTGATTACTCTTTTGAGTGAGACCAGGCTGATATACCACTGGATACTTCTTCCTGTGAAGGTCACAAGTCAGCTAAAAGAGGCTGTTCTCTGAGTGGGTTATGAGACTTACAGAACAAACCTACGTAGGTGTTGTTCATTCTCAGACTGAGCACTTTTGCATTCTGCACTCAATTGGACAAATCTCTTCATATCGCCACTACCTTTTGCTTTTCTTCCTTCCTGGGCTACTTTCAAAATGTCATCAGAAAGACAGATCTCCTTCTTAGTTTTCTTTCTTTTGTGGATATTTTTTGTTGCTGTTTTCTGGACAATGTCACAAATTTTTGTCCAAAGTTCTTCATGCGTACTATCTTCCATAATTATCTTTTTCTAGTGAACACTTTTTTACCTTTTTAGGTTTATTGTCTTTTAACCTTAAGGTGTTAATGTTTGATATAAATTCTGATATTCTTTTATGTTGATACAGTCAACTCTAAAAAGTTATAAGAACACCTTTTTTGTGGTTATCATATTTGTTATATACCACAACTAATTTGTTTAAAATGTAACTCTTATTATAACTTCTTTAAAAACAATTTTCCTTTAAAATTCGGACGTTTAAAAATTAGTTTTTAAATAAATTGTGATAACGTCCCAACTTTCACAATTCTTAGTTAGGAATAATTTATCTATCTTTCATATATTAGTAATGGTCATCGTTTTTAGGCAGGTTTATATAGTCGTTATTTCAGGTATACAAATGCTTTTGTGCTTTAAAGGTGCTAAATTACTTATTTGTGCAATTGTTTCTTTATACTGAAACTTAAACTTCTCAGTGTTTGTGGTATAGTGTCTTATCCCAGCACTATATAGTCAATCTGATGTCTATATTGTCTAATAGTGATGTCCATGTGTAGAGTTGTCTTTGAGGCTGTTGGGGGATGGTGTTTACTATCACCAGAGAATTATCTTGACAGAATTCTACCAATCTCCAAAACCAAACTTTCCCATTATTCCAGAAACCTTTTGGGGTACACAAGCCTTTTCACCACGACAAGCTAGAATTGCAGATGAAGAGGGTTGTTACATTAGATAAAGCTCATACTTTTAAATGGTCGTGGTTTGTTTTACCACAAACATGCCTATTTCATTTAACAAATTGTAAACAATAATCATGATGGCTGATGATGTGGGAGACCATGTGGTTCCATACTTTTATCCAAGTATTTCAAACCTAACAGCTTAACAAAACAGAAAAAAAAATATCATTCAACATATGAAAAAAAAATGTATCTAATTTTGTGTTTTTCTACCTTTTGTGGAGAAGAAATTGTGGTATTTTGTCGTTTCGGCATGTGTTCACCTTTCCTAATTATGTATTAAACTCACAACTTGAGCCTCTCCATCTGTCTGGTTGTTCCAGCTCCATTTAGTGCTCAATTTCTATAGCTATTGAGAAATAGTGTTTGATCTAAATGATTTCTGGATCTTTGTCCTACAGTTTCCTTTGTATATTACAAGCATTTGGCATCTCTTTAAAGTCTTCTCCTCCATGTCAGACAATTTGCACTTTTCTTAATGTACATTTAATTAACTTTTTATGCTTCAATCCCTATGCATGGACATGCCTTTTTATGTCTAGTACCTTAATTAGTTACCTTGTCTTTATGAGCAGAATCAACATTAACATTGCCTTTTTTTTAAACTACTGTATAATTGGGGTGGAAAGATATGAGAAAATTAAGGATGCAAATCTACTATTGAGAGATAAGAAGAAAAGGAAAGAAATAGGTTATTACATTTTTTAGAGAAATCTCTAGTGTATAAGATGCAGTGCTTAGCAGCAAGAATCACATTCCTAGACCTGTCAGCCGTCAATGGAAGTGCTATTAACAAAGATTGTATATAGAAGTTTGGTAATTGAAGTGCAGATAGCTTTGTCTTTAGCACTCGATATTGTCTCTTTTCTTTCCAATGAATTTGTGCAGAAACAGAATGATAAAAAAAAAGAATTTGGACTTCTGATAAAGGAAGCTGAAAAACCATTCTTTAGGTTATATTATCTTCTAAAAAAAATGTTTAAACTCTAAATATAAATAAACTAGCGACTTGCCCGTCAAAAAATGACGGCAATGTGATGTATATGTTTGTGAAGTTGTTTAGTTATTAACATATATTTTTGACACTTGTAAGTATTTTAATATGAAAGTGTATTTTTGTAAAATGTTGATGTAATGGTTTTTTAACATTTAATTTGTATCTGAAGAATTGTTAACTTTAATATACATTAAATGAATAGGAAAGCAAAAAGTAAAAAGCCTTCTTGAAACGTTGCGAATTTTAACATGAAGTTTAAAATATATGTAAGCAATAACCTTCAAAGTATATATTTTGAAACTTTAACTTTATTTTGTATGTAAGTTTAGAAGTTGACAAAACATTTGTATAATTTTGAACATTATAAACAGGAACATAGTGAATACATTTTGTAACCTAATTTTTTATTAAAAGTATTAACATTTGAATGTAAAAACAATTGACCTTTAAATTATTCAGTATTAACATGCAATTTCTATCACAATAATTGTTAACTTGAATATACATTGAATGTATAGGAAGGCATACAGTAAAACTCTGCTTAAAACGTACGTAATTAAAGTAATTAATTACTGAGCACATAAACTGGCGATAAACATTAATGTAGTTAGTAATCTTAAGATAACAGACAATATTTACATTGTGACTTAAAAGGTGCTTGACCTCTTAACATCCAGTTTGTAATCTGTTGAATGAAATAACTTTAAAATATATATTTTAAACTTGTAACATTAGAAACATTAACATAGTGACTTAACATTTTAACATAATTTTGTACTAAAAATGCAAGGCAAGTATTTTGTGAGGCGAATCATTCATAAACAGTACTTTCATTAATTATGACTGAATTAAACAACCAATTGTTATGTATTTTGGAATGCTTTTAAAAAATGTTGGCATCTTTAATTTGTATCCTGCAAAGTTATAGTACTTCATAGTAGACAATGTTTTTAGTAAAAATACGTCCATCTTCTAATAAATCACCTTGACTTTCATTGTTTTCAATGTAAACTTTAATAGCCTGTGGATTTTTGCACCGTGACAACGCAACATACAATTGACCATGTGCAAAAACTGGTTCTTCCAAGTAAATACCCACAGATTTGAAAGTTTGACCTTGTGATTTATTAATGGACATGGCAAATGCCATAATAATGGGAAATTGTCTTCTTTGAAGTATAAAAGGGAGACTACTTTCACTTGGTGCTAAATCTATTCTTGGTATGAAAACTCTCTCTCCTTTATGGGTCCCAGTTAAAATTTCAGCATCTATAAAATGGTCCTTTAATTGTTGAACAATTAATCTTGTGCCATTGCATAGGCCTTTTTTTGGGTTCATATTTCGCAGTAACATGATAATTGCACCTTTCTTTAGCTGCAAAATATGTGGTGGCATTCCAGAAGGAGTTAAAGAGTTAATGAATTCAGTTGAAAAGTTTGCCTGACTTTCATTGTCATCAGCAAGTACAGAATCAGCACTGTGATAATTTCTTTGTGGTGCATTAATTTTTTTTAAGATTTCATTATTGAGTATTAATGCATCTTTATTTTTACACGTCAGTATAACTTGGTTGGCAAGCTCAGAATATTCTTCGTTATTTATGCTCCCTTCAAATATAGCCGATATAATATCTTGTTGACAAATCATATGAGGTGGTATCTCTACAGTGTCGTCAGGTAAATGTAGTATTTTTTCTGTTCTTCCTTCTCCAATTTTAATAAGCCAATCATTGAAATCAGTTTGGCCTTCTGATCTCATATTTTGTTGCAGTTGAAGATGTGTAAAATGTTTCCATACTGTACTTGACTTTATACATGTTTCAATAATGTCTGTTCGATTTCCATGTACAACGACAGGTAATGTTTGTCTAAAATCGCCACCCAACAAAATTACCTTTCCACCAAATGGAAAAATATTATCCATGACTTCACGAAGCAAACGGTCAATACATTGGAGGGCATAGCATGACATCATTGTGGCCTCATCTATTATTATTAATTTACATTTCTTCAATTTCTTTGCTTGTAAGGATGTCATGCGAATATCTGACACTGAATTTTCCAAAATAGGCACTGGCAGTTTGAATCCACTATGAACAGTTCTTCCACCTTCTAATAAAAGTGCAGCAATTCCAGTAGTGGCAAACGCCATTGCTATTTGTCCTTGTGCTCGTACTGAACTCATTAATAAATTGTACAAATATGTTTTCCCTGATCCGCCAGGTCCATCAAGATAGAAATAACGCTCTGTCACCATGTCATCATCTATAGCATTTTAATGGCATGAAATGCTTGCAATTGTAGTGTATTTAAAGTTGCAAGTCTTTCTTGTGTTCTTTCTGCTTGTAGTTGAATGTCATAGTCTTCAAAGTTAATGTCATCTATTAGACCTGGATCAGGCAAATTAAAACTTGCACAACTTAATCCATGAGTTAAAAAGACTTCTTGAATTTCCATTAAGGCTTTTAAGTGTGCAATGGGTTCATTGTATCGTCGCATAAAGTCTTCAGCCATATTACTTTTAAAAGTCTCCCACAAAGCTAATGCATTTGGAGCATTTGAGAAGATACAAATAAAAGCAAATTGTTCTCTCATCTGTCGTGGCATTTGACATTGTGCTGCTTCTTCTAAACATCTTTCCCACTCTGTATCATCAGCGAGTAAGTTTCTATTTCTTGCAGCTAAATGGAAGGATTCATATACAATGTCATTAACAGTTCTTAATTTTTCAAAACTTTGTGCTCCTGGAACATTTAAAAGTAATATCCGTAAGCAAAATCGTTCAACATCTCTTGGACTGACTGTGTAAATTCGTGGAATTATTTTATTGCCTCTGGTTTTTCTTGCTCTCCATAATCCATTCACAAAAACATAGTGATATGGAATTTCAATATATAAGTATTGTGTTGCTTGAGCATCAGTGGAATTTAATGCAAACCATGCAGTTAGTGTAGTGTGACGATCTTCACTTTGGGCCAATGCATTCATTTCATTTCCAGAATGGAAATAGACTAAATGTCGTTGTGGCAAATGTACTGCTAACCTATATACTGCATGTGATCTATCATGCATTTCAAATTTTAAAAGCCGCCACATAGCTTCTGGCGCACTGACATAGCGAGCATCTACATGAGATGCAAGTTCATCATGTACTAACTCACTACTTTCAGGGTTGTCTGCACTTTTGACGACTACAGTAGCTGCATCGTAACCTTTGTAAATATATTTGTAGACATATTTAATGGATTTGATGGAAGTGCAGGCTTCTACGTTGATGTGGGCGTTGTACTTCATGAGTAAATGTGGATTGTAGGGTACTACATATCTATTGTCCACTTTTTTTCCACGAATAATGGCACTATCTCCTTCTCTTCTTTTATAAAGTGGATATCCATCACAATTGGCATATGTTTTGTCTCTATAATCTTTTGGAAAATCTTTTGAACATTGATTATTTTCCATACATGGTGATTGTGGATTAAGGTCTCCACAGGGTCCATGAATCATGCGATGAGTAACAATCTCATATAGTCTACCATATAGTTCTGGATCCGGTAGTTCAGCAACTATGACTGCATCCACTTTGTCCGAAGTATCTAATTTATCTTTCTCTTGAAGTATTATGAGAAGATGTGCATGTGGAAGGCCTCTTTTTTGAAATTCAATGGTATATACATAAGCAAGACATTTGCCAAATAACTGATTTATAGTAAAGTCACGTATTAATTCATTTAATTTTATCTTAAAAACTCTGGCTACTAAATCTGGTCGATCTGAAGCACTTTGTCCAAGAAGTAGATTTTGATTAATTTCTGGCCATTGTGGATTACATGTAAATGTCACAAATAAATCTGGTTTTCCAAATTTTGTCACAATAGCCATAGCATCATTGTATCTTTCTCTCATATTTCGAGGAGATCCTTGAAAGGAAGATGGTAAAATGATGGCTTTGCCAGCTGTCATGTCTCTGCTTGTAGCCACGTCAGCAACATAGTCCATGAGTCCACAATATTGTTCTACACGTAGTTTATCTTGTTGATATTTTATAAAGTTTAAATTATTTGCCTCAACTTGCAAATATGAATCAATAATCCATTGTTGTGTTAGTTTTCCACCACATAAAATGGGATTAAATTCATCTCTAATGGCAATTTGAGCAACTTTAAATTCAAGCATAGAAACATTATTTCGGATTCTGGCTTTAGCATTTGGGTAACTGGGAAGGGTTAATTTTGGTTGCCAACCTGCTTCTCCGTGTGGGAAAAAGATGGGATATGTCATTGGATCTAAATTTGGACTTAAGATATTAATATTAATAAATGGTTGGTCCTCATTTCTGGGATATACTCTAATGTCTCTTTGAAATGGTGGTTCTCCTTCATCATTGTGAAAGACCATTGCAACCTCATTTGATGTTGGCAAGTTATAACGACGTTTATCAGTATGTCTGTCTCTTTTAAGCACCATATTAACCTTTGGCATGGGTAATTGATGTCTTTGTGCATGAAGTAGTTGTTCATTTTCTACTTCTGCCAATTGTTTGTAAGCTTTACTGTAGGGATTGTTGTCCATAATGTTATTTAGCTCTATAAAAACACTGGGTAAGCATTTTTTATTTTCTTCCATCTGCATACGTTGGTCAACAGCTTCCATTGTATCTAGGACATATAGTTGAGCGAATTTTCTTTGCTCTCCTTCCTCTGGATGTAAATGTGAAGTCCGATGATAAATTTGTCCTTGGACTTTAAAACAGTAAGGACCATGTCCTGGTACATTAGCAGCCAATGTTGCCCCCATAGATGCAAATGATATGGCACTATTGTAGGATCTTATGTTTGTCTTAAAATGTTTGTAATTTGGAAAAGTAGGTTCAGTCATAATATTTAGTAAATAGGTTGGAAATTGTTTCCTTTGTGGAAGTTTGAACTTTCCTTTTTGACAACAACTAATAAATTGTCCATCTCGGGGTCTCTCCTGTTTAAAATAATAAGCCTCACAAAATTGACATTGAGTAGTCATGTCCCCACAACTATGAACCTCTACTGCTAAAGACTTCAGTAAAGGAGAATTTGCAACGCATATTGGATGTTGACTTTGATATTCATCAGATGAAAAGTCATGAAATGTTTCAACAACAGGTTCTAAATGTTTAGTTTTTTTCGTAGATTTTCTTGGTATATGTTGGACTTGTTCGGTTGAAATTTCCTGTAAGTTTTTAGTAAGAGTTTGTAAATGTTTTTTTTTTGTAGTTGTTTTTTTTGGTCTGTCTTGACTGGTATGTTGTAAAATGTCATCTGATGTTTTAGGAACAGTTTGTAAATGCTTTATTATTTTTTTATTTATTTTGGTTGTATCTTTCATTTTTGCAGCTGATATTCTTTTATTTGCAAGTCTTTTGCGTTCTTTTTCTCTTCGAATTTCTTTCTCCTCCGGTGTCTGCTGGGCGGCCCATCTCTCTTGTCTTTCTCTAGTTTGACGTCTTTTCTTCTCTTCTTTGGTCTCGTTATCAGCCATATTAATCTGTAAACGGAAACAAATAAATGTAATTGTGTATATTTAAATTTGTAATTCCTGTTAAAGATTATTGTGCACAATTGTTGAAATAAAAGGCAAATCATGAATGTATCATTGATATTTAGTTAAATTTATAATTCCTGTCTTCAGTGGCTCAGAATTTGTCCAATGGAATACTGCTGTAAATAAGCATGTAACATATTTATTAAAAATAATGGTTTTATTTATTAAAAACTTTGTTTGTGGATAGATATTTACCACTGCAAAACTTCTTTGCAGAAAAAAAAAGTGATGTGGTTATTGAGCTATGTATTGTATAGTAGCAATTTAAATAAAATAAGGGAGATAGTAAATTAATTATTTTATTTTTCTGTTGACACGGATGCAACTGAAAGCAGTTTCTTTAATTTTATACTTTAGTACTTATTATAGTTTACCTTGGTTGAAGTGTGATTTAAATCCGAATGTTTGTTGGTCCTCGTTTCAAAATCGTTGTCCAATGGTGTGGTCCTCTGTTGGAAGTCCTCGTCCGATGGTGTGCTCCTGTGGCGATAGCCCCTGTCCGATATTGTGGTCCTGTGGCGATATCCCTCGTCCGATGTTGTGGTCCGTTGGTGAAAGTCCTCGTCCGATGGTCTGGTCCTGTGTTGAAATTCCTCGTCTGCTGGTCTGGTCCTGTGTTGAAATTCCTCGTCTGCTGGTCTGGTCCGAGTCCTCGTCCGATGGTCCGGTCCTGTGGAAAAAGTCCTCGTCCGATTGCCTTCACGCAGTATCTGTTGTAATGTAAAATAGAAAATGTTGTTTGAGTGAAATGTCTTTTAAATAAGTAAAAAATGTATGAATTTTGCTGTATTGTATCAGTTATGGTTATTTTTTTCAAATATTTTTTTTTTAACTTTCTGTACAATCCCAAGACTTTTGTTATTCTTATTTAAGGTTCTTAGTAAGGCTTGTGGGTTGTGATATATTAAATAAGAATATGAATTTATTTTGCTATGTGTTTATGTTAGTTTTTGTACAATCCTGTTTTGTGCGCACCACTTGTGGTATACTTATTTAACCTTTATTGGGATGGTTATAGTTAGTGAAACATGAAATAATATAATTAATGTAGTTTGCTATGTGTTTGTGTTAGTTTTTGACAATCCTGTTTGGTGCGCATCACTTGTGCAAAAATTATTTCTTCTTGATTGTACAGGTTATAGGTTGTTAAACATTAAAGAAGAATGTTAATATAGTTTGCTATGAGTTTGTGTGCTTTTTTATACAATGCTATTAGGTGCACAACACTTTTGTTATTCTTATTTTTGCTTATTTGTAAGGCTTATAGGTTGTTAAACATTTAATAAGAAATTCTGTTTTGTGTGTAGCAGTTTGTGTGTCATTGAATTGCGATTTGGCTAATTGAATTGTGCCCTAAATAAGCACATAGCATATTATTTAAAATAATTTTGTAGTCATTGAAAAACTGTATTTTTGATATTTTTTTATTAACTAAAACCTTAGTTTTAAGCAATTGTTATGTTGTTATTTATAGCCCTATTCAATTGGGCAAATTGCAATTGAATGAGGGCCTTTGTGTGTACCATATGTTGCATAGTTTGGCCCTCATTCAATTGCATTTTTTACAATGTAATAGTACTCTAAGGCCGTAATTGAATTGCAATGTAGAAATTTGAATAGGGTTGTAAATAAGCACATCACATATATTTGTTAAAATAGAGTAAGGCCCTCATTCAATTGCAATTTGGCCAATTGAATAGGGGTCAAAATAAGGACATAATATAATTTTTTTTATTAAGTTTTTAGTTAGTAAACATCTATCCAAAAGCAAGGTTTTCACTAACTAAAAACTTATTAAAAAAAAATATGCTGTGTGCTTATTTAGAGCCCTATTCAATTGGCCAAATCGCAATTGAATGAGGGCCTAAGGGCCTAAAAGTTCTTATTTATAGCCATATTTAATTTTCCAAAATAGCAATTGAATAAGGGCCTTTGGTTACTGCATTTGTTATATTGTGAGCTCCTCATTCAATTGTGTTTTGGCCAATGGAATAGAGCTCAATATCAGCACAGAGCATATTTTTTTACGGAATTTTGTATTTAGTGAACTTGTATCCAAAAGGAACGTGTTCACAAAATAAAAATTTCCTTAAAAAAATATGCTCTGTGCTTATATAGAGCCCTATTGAAATGGGCAAATCACATTTGAGTGAGGCCCTTGGCCATTAAAGATATATAGGTCCTTATTGAATTGCAATTTTGCCAATTGAAGAGGGCTCTATATAATCACATAACATATTTATTGAGCAAAGTTTTTAGTTATTGAAAACCTTGATTGTGGTTAGAAGTTCAGTAACTAAAAAGTTCTGTATAAAAAAAATGTTATGTGCGTATATAGAGCCCTATTCAATTGAGAAAGTTGCAATTGAATAAGGCTCATGGTTATTTCTTGTTTATACTTAATACTTTACCTTGATAGAAGTTTTGAATGACAGACGGTGCCTTCCTGCCAATCTTAATCCGCCGGTCTTCTTGTAGTGTCTGTTTGAAAAAGAAAGTGAAATAGTTATTTGTATATTTAAAATTTTTCATCTAGCAAAGCATGGCCTTTTGAGCATGTAATGTCTTGTTGTATCTTACCTCTTCAAATTTGTTGGTGTTCTTTAAAAGGGATTGTGCTTCACAGTGCACGGTGCAAATTGTTGAGAGACGCTGTTGATGCAGAGTCTGTTTGAATATTAAAAGAAATAGAAAGATTCAGCTTTATCTGATCTATTGAATTGCAGTAAATTAATTCAATTAACCTTATTTTTTGTTGGGGGCTACACACATATGTCACATACATGAAGCACATTACATAGTTTAATGTAATTATTTTGTGTACGTGTGACATATCAGTATACATGAGTCAAATTTAAATGGTTAAATGAAGCTTATTTTTTTTTTTTTTTCCAACACACATAAATGTGTGTGTGTGAGATGTAACTATAGATGATACACATATATGTGCGTGTGACATATCAGTATACATGAGATATAATGTCATTTAAATGTAGTTGTTTACTGATTTTGTTGTAAGCTAATTTTGTTGCATTGGCAATACACATAAATGTGCGTGTCAGATGTCACTATACATTATAGACATATATGTGCGTGTCACATGTCACTATACATTATACACATATACGTGCGTGTCACATGTCACTATGAAGGGGCAATACACATAAATGTGCGTGTCAGATGTCACTATACATTATAGACATATATGTGCGTGTCACATGTCACTATACATTATAGACATATATGTCGGTGTCAGATGTCACTATGAAGGGGCAATACACAGAAATGTGTGTGTCAAATGTCACTATACATTATAGACATATATGTGCGTGTCACATGTGACTATACATTATAGACATATATGTGCGTGTCAGATGTCACTATACATAAAGCTCTGTTTAATTTTTTTTGTGAGCCTATACACATAAATGTGCCATACATGATGACTACATAAATCCTAGTTTATTTTTTTATTTGTTTGACCTGACCTGATAATAAAATGTAATATATTATAGCTTACCTGTCAGTTGTAATTTGCACAATGTAAAGTAGTAAATTAGTAAAGAATTGTCTTCTCAAGTAAAAGCAGCAGTTATCTCAGAAGTCACTCCGTTGATCACCTGAGGAGAAATGTATTTTTTATTTGGAAATAGGCAGTATTTATAAACTTGTAGAAAGTTCTGGAAAGTGAGACCGTTAGAACGCAATACGCATGCGCTATTTGCGTTCCAGCTTACAATTTGCGTTCCATCCGCCATTTTAGGCGTATTACTGTTCAAAATGGTGTTTAATATGATTGTGATACGTTCCGCATAGTATGTGTTTCATTATTGCGAGTAAGTGTAGTGTAGTTACGTCTGAAGCCTCGTTTTCGTTTTGTTCGTCGGCCATTTTTTCTCTCGCTTAGCGATGGTATTAGTGTCTAAAGTGTTTATTTTGATTTAAATGTAGGTGTAACTTGTTTTTTTGAGGTGCTGGCTGGTTCCTCTTGCTGTAGGTAAGCTTTTTATGTGTTTGTTGTGTGTCTTTGTTAAGTTTTAAATGTTTGTATGTCGGCGTGTTGCGTCCGATGTTTGCGAAGTCGTAATGTGTGTTAACGTGTCTCGTATGGTGTTTGCGTGTGTAGCCTCGTTTTCGTTTTATTCGTCGGCCATTTTTTGTGTCGCTTAACAAACTATTTAGTGTCTAAACTCTTTTATTTTGAGTGCAATTAAGTTGTAAGTTGCATTTTTGAGGTCCTGGGTGCTTCCTGTTTGTGTAGGTAAGGTTTTTATGTATGTGCTGTGTGTATGTATTGTGTTTGTAATTTTGTAATGTTCGCGAGTTGCGTCCGAGTGTTGCGAGGCCGTAATGTGTGTGAACGTGTGTCGTATGTTGTTTGCGAGTGTCGTAATGTGTGTGAACGTGTGTCGTATGTTGTTTGCGAGTGTCGTAATGTGTTGCGACGTAAACTTTTTTTTGCAAGGGTCGCAGTTGCTGCAACTGAAGACCTCGCTTTGCGAGGTCCTCAGGTGCTGGCATGGAGCGCCTGCGGCGCTCCAAGCCAGCAACTGAGGCCCTCGCTTCGCGAGGGTCCTCAGTTGCTGGCAAGGAGCGCCTGCGGCGCTCCATGCCAGCAACTGAGGCCCTCGCTTCGCGAGGGTCCTCAGTTGCTGGCAAGGAGCGCCTTCGGCGCTCCATGCCAGCAACTGAGAACCTGGCACAGTGCCCTCGCTACGCGAGGCCCGCGACTCGCTGCGCGAGTCGCGGCCCTCGCTACGCGAGGCCCGCGTCTCGCTGCGCGGGCCCCGGCCCTCGCTTCGCGAGGGCCGCGGGCTCGCTACGCGAGCCCGCAGTGTTAGCAACAACTCGTACGCTCACAACTATATATGTGATATATATATATATATATATATATATATATATATAATATATATATATATATATATATATATATATAATATGTATATTTAATATGTATAAAATATGTATTCGGTTTCCGAGTTACGGGCTTGAAAAAAAATGGTGGCATATTTTTTCTGAACCCCATAACTCCTCTACCTACGGCCTTCGGCGCTCATTGCGGGCCTCGCCATGAGTGCCAAAAGCTTATGGCTTTCGGTGATCATTGCGGGCCTCGCGATGAGTGCCATAGGCCTACGGCCTTCTGTGCTCATTGCGGGCTTCGCGATGAGCGCCAAAGGCCTATGGCATTTGGGTCTCATTGGGGCCTCGCAATGAGCGCCTTTGGCCCTCATTGCCGGCCTTTCCCTCCTTTAAAATGCGGGCCAAAGGCGCTCAACGCGGGCCTCACAATGAGCCTCTTCGGTGCTCATTACGAGCCTCTCCCTCTCTACTTTAATACTTTAGTAATGGAAAATAAAAATGTATACTATCAACTGCACTAAAAAAAAAAAAAAATTTAAACTGCAGTTATATGTATCGCGCCGAAGGTGCTCAGAGGAGCAAAAGAACACAAGGAAAGATGCTCGCAATGAGCGCCGAAGGTGCTCAGAGGAGCAAAAATACAGGAGATTTGTTCTTAAGAGAATACATTGACCCTCACAGAAACAAACTAGCACAAAGTTTCACAAAGCAGCATAACTCACAATAAAATGATATAGAAACACACACAAGATGTTATACTTCAAGAATTTGAAGTATTTTTTGGATTGACATTGGCTTGTTTTTGGATTGACAATGGCCCTTTAATATTTGCTTTAAGCCTTCTCAGTCCCTTTAATTCAAATCACAAGTATTTTCCCTGGTTATTCATATACTTTCTGTATAAAATAGTCTTTTTTTGTTTACTATATAATTTTGTATAATTATTAAAATGCTGCTGAATAGATAAAAGTGCTTGCATGACACAGCCACACTTAGCCAAATATCTTTCAAGGACTTGTCTAACTATAGACTTGTATTGATTAAATTCATGCTTTTCTGACACAAAATAGCTACCGCTGATTGCAGTTTTCCAAAACCTCAACTAGAAGGGATTAAGACTCTGCATTCATCAAGATTGAAACTATTAAATATGCCTGCAAGGTTTACAGATTACATTGAAGTGAAGCCCGTGGCAATATCGAATTTTATCTTATTAAAATCTTTTGCTGGCACAATAGCTAATGAATAATTGAAGTTTTTTTGAAGAATAAGTTCTTAGATTTGAAGGTACATTTCAGAACACAAATGGGAAATCCTGTTTAGTGATTTGCTTCCATGCGACTTTAAAGACTTCATTTTGTATCAAACACAAGTAATCTGCCCTAAGGAAGTGAATCTATAATTAGGTAAAGTCTTGATACAGTTGAGTCATGATAAATGTAGTCATTCAAGCTTTTTTTTGCTTCACATAAAGGAATGTGAGATATGAGTTATACTTTTATTTCTCTGAACTAGTCAACTGTAATACATTATTTAGTTTACAATTTATATTATTGCTGGAAAACTAGTGCACTATAACTAGAACACACAAAATGTTTTTTTTTTTGTAGACTTGTGTTGTTAAATAAATGACCATAGCAGACACATGTTTTCTAAATGCTTCATTGAATAACTAAACTTGATAACTGGCTAAATGTTTTTAGAAAGAAAAAAACATAACTTTTACAATAATGAGCTTTTCATTAGTCCTAAAGAAACCACTGGCTTCCATATTTCCACTGACCCATTAGAAGGTTCAAGTACATTAAACTTTTCTTTGCACCTCAGGAACAGATCAATCCGATAAAATGGCAGCTTCCCCAGGAGTATATTTGCATAGAAAATGTAATAAGAATAAGAAAATAAAGATATAATTGAACATTATATATTATATAATATATATATATATATATATATATATATATATACATACAGAGGTCCCCTAACATATTTTTAAAGTACAATGTAAGCTTGTAAATAGTGATGTCGCGAACATCAAATTTTCGGTTCGCGAACAGCGGACGCGAACTTCCATCAAAAGTTCGCGAACCGGCGAACCTGCCATAGACTTCCATGGGCAGGCGAATTTCAAAACCCACAGGGACTCTTTCTGGCCACAATAGTGATGGGAAAGTTGTTTCAAGGGGACTAACACCTGGACTGTGGCATGCCGGAGGGGGATCCATGGCGAAACGCCCACGGAAAATTACATAGTTGATGCAGAGTCTGGTTGTAAGCCATAAAGGGCATAAATCACCTAACATTCCTAAATTGTTTGAAATAACATGCTTTAAAACATCAGGTATGATGTTGTATCGATCAGGTAACGTATGGGTTATACCCGCTTCACAGTAACAGACCAATCTCCCCGTTTAATGCACCGCAAACAACCACAAACAGTCCCTTTGCACAACCGCAAACTCCCCATTTGCACAAGGTTGGATACCAAGCTAGCCATGTCCCTTTCCTTGTCCTCACTGATGTCATTGAAGGTCTCCTCCTCCACCCAGCCACCAAGGGTCCTTGAAAGGTGACAAGAAGCCCCTGGGACGCCTGCTGTGTTTGGTCTTCCACCTCCTCAAAGCCACCTTCCTCCTCTGACTCCTCTTCTTCAGACTCCTCTCTCTGCGTTGCCTCTGTCTGCGTTATTATAAGGTGTGTACTGTTAAGTAGTACTATTCCTATCGGTTTAATCCCTGTTACGTCCACTATTAGGGGACGTGTATATGGCATTGATTTTTGGAACAGGGAGATGGAAAAAGATGCTTGGTCGGTCCTCCCACTTCAAATTTGGGGCACTGCGTGTGCAATCTAAGGTGCCACCAGATATGAGTGTCACTGTGCACTGGCAAAAGTTGGCAGAGTAGGCGCTGTAGGCCTCACACACAAGCCTGTAGGCAGGCAACTGATATTCAATCGATTACAGTGAAAAAAGTGTTGTTTTATGTCACTGTACACTACAGTTGCACCAGATATGAAGTATCACTGTGCACTGGCAAAAGTTGGCAGAGTAGATTCAATAGGCTTTACACACATGCCTGTAGGCAGGCAATTGCTATTCAATCTATTACAGTCAAAAAAGTGTTGTTTTATTTCACTGAGCACAATATAAGCTGTGAGCCTGACACAGGCAGGCAACTGAAATTAGATTACAGGAAAAAAATGGTTGTTTTCAATGTATGGTA
Organism: Discoglossus pictus; assembly: GCA_027410445.1. NCBI lineage: Eukaryota > Metazoa > Chordata > Amphibia > Anura > Alytidae > Discoglossus > Discoglossus pictus. Next base: position 387,815,295 of record CM050166.1, on the reverse strand, counting down.
CACCACCAGGTATGAGTAGTGAAAATAAGCTCAATATAAGCTGTTAGGTGTTAGCCTGTCACACACACACGCTGGCAGACAGGCATATGCAATTAGATTACACAGAAAAAAATTATAAAATAAAATAAATGATGTTCTAGCCCTAAAAAGGGCTTTTTGGGTTGCTGTCCTTGCAGCAGATATCAGATGAGTATTTCAGGTCTGTAATGGAAGCTAAATACACAGCCTGGCTATTTATTTCCCTATTAAATCTCCAGCAGCTACACTATCTGTACTCTCACAACAAATGCAGCTTCAGAATGATTCTAAAATGTATGCTGTCCTTCAGATGGAAGGCTCTGGAAGGGAGTGTATGCTGCTGATTGGCTGGAATGTGTCTGCTGACTGTGAGGTGCAGGGTCAAAGTTTCCTCAATGATAAAGTATAGGGGGCGAACCGAATGCGAACATGCCAAAATCGCTGTGAATAATCCGCGGGCGAACTGTCCGCGACATCTCTACTTGTAAACTTAACAGGCTTAGGACCACCAAGTATCTCTAATATAGTATTATTTAAAACTATAGGTATCAAAAAGTACTGTCTTAAAATCAGCCTTTCTGGTCCTATCCTTTAAAGCTCCGTCTTATGTCTGTGCCACAAACAACTCATGGCTAGTATTATTTACTGGGGTTTTGTGCATGCCCAAAATGATTGAAAAAAGTGGCTGGAGATTCAGAACATAACCCTTGATTACATTGCTCCTGTAATAACTCCCATAAGGCTGCCTTTTAGGACATTTTTACAGACAAATTTTACAGAGCTATTACATGGCCCTCACAACAAAATTCATATATGGAAGTTCTCACGACACAGAAATAGCCTACCCTAACAGGCGTTCGTAACTCCCTTGCCGGCCTCCCCGTCACCCATCTGGCCCAACTCCAATCCACATTGAATGCCTGGGCTAGACTTATCTCCCACACTGCAGAATAAAATTTTAAATCATGACCCTAATGTAAAAAGCTCTCAACAACAATGCACCCTCTAATATCTCTGTTCTCATCACAAAATACTCTCCCAACCACCCTCTTCACTCTGCTAACAACCTTCTTCTATCCTCCTCTCTTATAACATTCTCTCACTCACTACTTTCAGAGCTTTTCTTTTGCTGTCCTTATTCTTTGGAACTCCTTGCCTCGCTCCACTAGATGATCCTCCTGCCTAAAAACCTTCAAAACCTCACCTGTTAGACTGTAAGTTTGTGGGTTCTTTTTTGGTGCTTTGGGGAAAGTTCTATGCATGCTTTCATTTTAAGCTCAATAACATTGCCCTCCATTATTTTGCATTGTGTTAAAAAAAAATTGTGCATAACCCCTGTTTAGCGCTGCAAAATATGTTGGAGCATTACAAATAAAGGATAATAATAATAATAATAATAATAATAATAATAATAATAATAAAATTAATATAAACTTGGACTAGGAATATGAAACGCAGTAATTTCATTAGCAACATCACCCCCCCCGTGTCTCTCTAACCCCCCCCCGTGTGTCTCTCTATCCCCCCCGTGTGTCTCTCTACCCCACCGTGTGTCTCTCTATCCCCCCGTGTGTCTCTCTATCCCCCTGTGTGTCTCTCTATCCCCCCGTGTGTCTCTCTACCCCCCCGTGTGTCTCTCTACCCCCCGTGTCTCTTTCCCTCCCCCCTCCTCAACGTAAACCCCCCTCAACCCCCCTCCCACACCTAAACCAGCCTAAATACCTCCCCCCTCTCCCCTCACTTACCTGCTTGTGCTCCGGCCTCCGCTCCTTGACCCGGCGCCGGCACGCATGTGACGTCACATGTGTGCAGCGTCATTAGCATATACCGGTGGCACCCAGTATATGCTAATGACGCTCCGCACATGTGACGTCACATGCGCGCCGGCGCCGGGTCGAGGATCGGAGGCCGGAGCACAAGCAGGTAAGTGAGGGGAGAGGGGGGAGATGTTTAGGTGGAGGAGGGGGGTTGAGGGGGGTTTAGGTTGAGGAAGGGGGTTGAGGAGGGAGGTTGGGGTTGAGGGGGATTGGCAGGGGAGGTTGAGGGGGGTTGAGGTTGAGGAGGTGGGTTGGGGTTGAGGGGGGTTGAGGTTGAGTAGGGGGGTTGAGGGGGGTTGAGGTTGAGTAGGGGGGTTGAGGGGGTTTGAGGTTGATGAGGGAGGTTGAGGATGGGGGGTTGAGGAGGAAGGTTGAGGAAGGGGTTGAGGATGGGGGGGTTGAGGAGGGAGGTTGAGGAGGGGGGTTGAGGAGGGAGGTTGAGGATGAGGAGGGAGATTGAGGATGAGGAGGAGGTGTTGAGGATGGGGGGTTGAGGAGAGAGGATGAGGATGGGGGGTTGAGGAGGGAGGTTTAGGAGGGGGGGTTGGGGTTGAGGGGGGTTGGGGTTGAGGGGGGGTTGAGGTTGAGGAGGGTTGAGGTTGAGGAGGGGGTTGAGGATGAGGATGGGGGTTGAGTAGGGAGGATGAGGATGGGGGGCTTGAGGAGGGGGTTGAAGATGGGGGGTTGAGGAAGGGGTTGAGGATAAGGAGGAGGGGCTGAGGAGGGAGGTTGAAGATAGGAGGTTGAGGAGAGAGGATGAGGATGGGGGTTAAAGAGGAGGGTTGAGGAGGGAGGTTGAGTAGGGGGTTGAGGATGAGGAGGGAGGTTGAGGATGAGGAGGGAGGTTGAGGATGGGGAGGAGGGGTTGAGGATGGGGGGTTGAGGAGAGAGGATGGGGATGGGGGGGTTGAGGAGGGAGGTTGAGGAGTGGGGGTTGGGGTTGGGGGGGTTGAGGTTGAGGAGGGTTGAGGTTGAGGAGGGGGTTGAGGATGAGGGGGCTGAGGAGGGAGGATGAGGGGGTTGAGGAGGGAGGATGAGGGGGTTGAGGAGGGAGGATGAGGGGGTTGAGGAGGGAGGATGAGGATGGGGGGCTTGAGAAAGGGGTTGAGGATGGGGGGGGTTGAGGATGAGGAGGAGGGGTTGAGGAGGGAGGTAGAGGATGGGGGGTTGAGGAGAGAGGATGAGGATGGGGGGGTTGAGGAGGGGGGTTGAGGAGGTAGGATAAGGAGGGAGGTTGAGGATGAGGAGGGAGGTTGAGGATGAGGAGGGAGGTTGAGGATGAGGAGGGAGGTTGAGGAGGATGATAAGGGAGGGGGGAAGAGACACAGGGAAGGGAGAGGGGAGAAGAGACACGGAGAGAGAGGGGGACACAGAGGGCACAAGAGGGACAAAGGGGGCAGCACATTTCCCACCCTCGGCTTATACTCGAGTCACTCATTTTACCCAGTATTTTGTGGTAAAATGAGTGCCTCGGCTTATACTCGGGTGTGCTTATACTCGAGTATATACGGTATATATACAAAGTGCCATGAAAAGGTATTCACCCCCTTGGTATTTTTCGTGTATTGTTGCCTCACAATCTGGACTTAACTTGGATTGTTTGAGGATTTGCATCATTTAATTTACAGAAGATGCCCACAACTTTGAAGATGTTTTTTTTTTATTGTGAAGCAAACAACAAATAGGACAAAATAACAGAAAATGTAAATGTGCATAACTATTCACCCCCCCTACTTTGTAGAGCCACCTTTTGCGGCAATCACAGCTTCAAGTCGCTTTCGATAAGTCTCTATGAGCTTGCCACATCTTACCTCTGGGATTTTTGCCCATTCTTCCTTTCAAAACTGCTCCAGCTCCTTTAAGTTGGATGGCTTGCGCTTGTGAACAATAATCTTTAAGTCTGACCACAGATTTTCTATTGGCTTGAGGTCTGGGCTTTGACTAGGCCATTCCAACACATTTACATGATTCCCCTTAAACCACTCAAGTGTTGCTTTAGCAGTGTGTTTGGGGTCACTGTCCTGCTGGAAGGTGAACCTCCGTCCTCGCCTCAAATCACGCACAGAGTGGTACAGGTTTTGCTCAAGAATATCCCTGTACTTAGCACCATCCATCTTTCCCTCAACTCTGACCAGTTTCCCAGTCCCGTCTGCTGAAAAACATCCCCACAGCATGATGCTGCCACCACCATGTTTCACTGTAGGGATGGTGTTCTTTGGGTGATGTGTTGGGTTTGCGCCGGACATAGCATTTTCTTTGATGGCCGAAAAGTTAAATGTTATTCTCATCAGACCAGAGCACCTTCCTCCATACATTTTGGGAGTCTCCCACATGCCTTTTCGCAAACTCAAAACGTGCCATTTTGTTTTTCACTGAAGGTAATGGCTTTCTTCTGGCCTCTCTGCCATAAAGCCAAACTCTATGGAGCGTACGTCTTATTGTCGTCCTATGTACAGATACTCCAGTCTCTGCTGTGGAACTCTGTAGCTCCTCCCGGGTTACCATAGGTCTCTGTGCTGCCTCTCTGATTAATGCCCTCCTTGGCCGGTCCGTGAGTTTTGGTGGGCGACCGTCTCTTGGCAGGTTTGCTGTTGTGCAATGTTCTTTCCATTTGGTTATAATAGATTTGATGGTGCTACTGGGGATTATCAAAGATTTTGATATTTTTTTATAACCTAACCCTGACTTTTACTTCTTAACAACAGTGTCCCTTACTTGTTTGGGGAGTTCATTGGTCTTCATGGCAGTGTTAGTGGTGCCTCTTGCTTAGGTGTTGCAGCCTCTGGGGCCTTTCTAAAAAGGTGTGTATATGTAATGACAGATCATGTGACACTTAGATTGCACACAGGTGGACATTATTTCACTAATTATGTGACTTCTAAAGGTAATTGGTTGCACCAGAGCTTTTTATGGTCTTCATAACAAAAGGGGTGAATACATACACACATGACAATTTTCGTTTTTCTATTTCTAAAAAATAGTTTTATGTATATATTGAATAAGAGTATTGCAGTATAATGATATAAAGAGAGATTCATCTCTCGAATGCTCATCTTTTGTCCAATAATAAAAGATATCACAGTATACTGCAAAACTCTGATTATTCATCTATATATATATATATATATATATATATATATATAAAGCTTTCAAGAAGAGGGCCAGACCTGAAGAACATAATTTGTTCAATTGAAAAGGTATTACTGGATACTGCAATACTCTGTTTTTTTATATCTGCATCATATACATATATGTACAGTATATATACTCCAATAGCACAGGGTAGGGGTTAATCAATAATAAAATTAATCTGGGGGTTTAGGACACCCTCCAACAATGGTCCAACCCATTCAATAATAAAATAAATGTGGGGATTTAGGACACCCGCCACCTATGGTCCAATCCACTGAAAAAAATTAAATGAGCCCAGGATTGTCCGCCTTCTGACCTCCCCTAGCTCACACCACTTTGTTGCCTTGCTATGGGTAGGCCCATTAACCCATAAATAACACTATCTACACAGGCTCTCCCTAGCCCCTAACAGGCTGTCTGGACTACATGTCATCATCCCCACACACCCTATCTACAGCAAGCCTCCCACAGGATCCCAATGGACTCCCATAGTCCCTATTTCCTATGTGCTCCATACAGACCCCCAAGAGCCGTATAACTTTACCCCATGTGGTTACTATTGTCCCCCATGTCCCGTAAAAAACATCACAATGGGTTCCCTATGGTTTCTTCAGCATTTCATTTGCCGGTTGTTTCAATCACTCTGAACTTGTCCAAACCACGGGGAAGTAATTAGTAATTTCCTAGTGTTCCCCAGGAAAGTAAACATGGACTTCAATATCTCTGCAGTCAGCAATGTTCTCAGGACCTGATAAGTAACTGGAAAAAAATGTATCTGCCCCATAAAATTGGATAAATACGGTACTGTGTCTTTATCACTGGACTTTTTGATATTGGTTGATTTTATGTATGAATAGTATATCATAATAATCTAAATCTAACAATGAGTGAATATTCTTACTTTTGGCAGGTAATAGCTCTACTGGGTGCAAAGCAATCTGGTCAATTGGTGGTACTATATAATTTCAATTAAAAATACACATATTTTCATGCAGAAGATTATTTAAAATGTATTGCAAATTAAAGAAAAGATATTGACATGCATAAAATGCAAAATTAAAGTGTTAATGGTTACAAAAAGGACAAATGCATTCAAATAACTAAAGCAAATTATTACATAGTATTATTTACATATAGCACTCTCTGCTATGAACCACCGTGAGCAGAGGACAATATATCACATTTTAGGAGTAATAAAGAGAAATCTATAATTATGGGGTTGATGTTAATGGACCTACGGAAACAGTAAAACAATTAAAATAGAGCATAAAGGCATTTGTAAAGTATGGGAGGAAGTAAAGAACCTGATTTAATTGAATTGAGCACTAAACCTTGATGGCAGTCATTCTAGAGTTCTTAAGACCGTCAGTGAAGTTATAGCCACAGAATATCACTGAATTTATAATCCTTTTACCAAGGGTGGATGACAATTTTAATAAGGTCAAAAAAGTCAAACAAAAAAGATGATTTTAACAGAACAAATTGAGATTGGATAGCATATGTAGTAGATGAAAGTGCTAAAGAAATATAGCAACTAAGCAGCCACTTGCTGCGTGGCACTGTAAGATTTGGTATAGTGTATTCAATTCAATCCAGATGTCCACCAGGATCTGCAGTAGACTGCTTGGTAAATAAAGAACTATGACCTCCATGTAGATCAAGTACTCTAGGTTAGGGCACGGCCATATATCGGCTGCGGGAGCTTTTTTTAGAAACTAATGTAAATCTTTCGCTTCCCCAGGTTAGGGCACTAAGCCCACAGCTGTAAATTCTGCCTTAGATGCAACAGATTTCTGTGTAGGGCATACCCAAACCAAAACTTTACGGATGAGACATGGCCCTAGCAGCCAAAAGGAAATGTGAACGTCATAAATCGTATAATGAGTGGGAAGTGCCGTAGAAAGTGCTGTAACTGCTGGGCAAGGAAAGATATATATATATATATATATATATATATATATATATATATATATATATATATATATATATATATAGTCATTGTTTTTTATTTATTAATATCTTTTGATTTTAAAAAGATGCAACAATTGTATTTATAGCTTCAATTGATATAGATGTGTTTATTTTATGTTATAATTTGATATATATTTATAGACAATGCATTAGAGCATTTGTTCCCAGGCAATAAATACCAGTTTGGCAATAACTGTAACATTTCAGTCTGTTCGGAATCACTGACAAAAAGAACACAGTAGGAAATATCAAATTAGATCAACACAATATAAGAATAAAAAATAGAAAAATAAGGATAGGGTAATTGAGCATGAGAATATGAAGGAGAAGGAAAGGGAGAAAAGTAAATGTACACTGTGAAATAATTACAAAAATATGTGTATTGACAAGCATTTCCCTATAGTGTAAATCAGAAGGAGCTAGATGTACTAAAGGGTGAAGTGTTGAAGAACAGTTTGAGATGTCTAATCATTGTACATATGATGTATAACAAGAGTATCTGCAAGAGCGCTCCAAAATGTCATCTAAAAATATATCTAGAATCTTCATTTCTATGTTACTGTGCTATCCTTTGGAGTATATTTGTGAAGATTTGATAACCCCTAATGTTCTTGTTGGTGGTTTAATGAAGTGTTCTGTAATATAAGGCTCACCAAAAGTGCACACGACCACCCTTCACATTGGCTCTGCTCCTTATTTCTTTGAACAGTGTAAAGTAGGATGTTGAATTGTAGAACGTTGTATGGCAGTATAGGTAGGAAACAGTAGTGTATATTAGGATACAGTAGGAGGACTATTAGAATATGGCAAAGAAATGAAGAGTAGATCTGAACATAGTTGCAGTATCGTCACAATGTATCGTTACAAAAAAAAAAAGAAAGAAAAATTGAGGAAACTTTATTATTTTTACTTTTATAAACATCAATGCTTTAAAATATGCTTGCTAATATCTAGGATAAAAGAGAATAGCTTAGGTAGAGACAAGTCTGTGATCCTCAGTGGGATGCCTCCTGTCTACAACTGGATACATGCCACCAACCCAACAGCTTCTGATAACATGCACCCTCTTTAAAATCGCCATTCTATGAATGGCCTAAATTAGCCTAGGCATAAATACAGGTATGCACGTCAACTCCATTATCATTCATCTTCTTTATGGTCTTGGATTTTCCCCGGGAAAGACTGCTTTCATGGCAGAACTGCCCTATCCCTTGATTAATGAGTAGTGAGGTAAAGTAGATTTTATTGCTAATGAGTTATCAAATAATCAATTAAATTGTCATTATAGTGACTCTTTAAATTCCAAATAATCTAAACCTATCCATTAGAAATATATATATATATATATTATGTAGTATATTCTAAGCATTGTTGAGTTAATTTTGTCATGTCAGATTCCTTTTCAGTTTTGTATTTTATCTTTTATTCTGCTGTATTCTTTTAACTTTTTGTAATTTTTGTTTGTCTTTATTTTATTGCAGCAATTTTCTGAAATCGTTTACAAGAAACAAAAAGCATACATATTTTATAGATTCAAGAACATACTTCATATACTCCCATGGTTAGGTCAGATATTGGGAACATCTGGCTCTGACTTTTTCCTCTCAGTTTTCAAAGGCAGATAATAAATGTGAGTTATCACTCATGCAGGCTTATCCCAAAACTGATAAGGTGCCAACAAATTTCCTCTATCTTATAGTTTATCTGGTATAGCCTCAATTTCATGAAACTCTGTCCAAGACCAACTTAATGTTAAAGCTCTAAATCCCTCTGCCATTTTATAATTCTGCAGGGCTTCCATTAAAATGTACTTTAAAAATATAAATTCTACTAGTGTCCTTGCACTTGTCTTTTGTACTTTTTATGCCATCCACTGAACAAGTATTGTCACTATTTCTCTATTTCATTAGAATTCAATGCAAACATTTCAGTGCACAATGGAGCAGTTTCACATACAATTTCTGACAATTACAATTAGTCCAGCTATAATGACAGGCTTACCTCCATTATCTTTAAGGTGAAGTGCAATCTTTGTGTCATCTGAAAGATACATTTGCATAAATCACAACTGAGCAACAACGATAAGAACTGAAATAACTGAACAGCTTACATTTTGAGTAGATATCAATTAGTTATTAATGTGGTCTATGGTCAGTGACTATATAGAATAAAGTAAATATAAATACATATATATATATATATATATATATATATATATATATATATGTGTGTGTGTGTGTGTGTTTATAGTTACATAGTACTAGCGCTATGGAATATGTTTGTGCCTTACAAATAAACAATAACAATGAGAGGTAGACCAACTTAACACTACAATAATAAACCTAAATGTGTAAATGTATGTAGAGACAAAAGAGGCTGAAAGCAAGACAGACAGACAAACAGACAGAGGGACAGTAAGATAGCTAAACAGACAGACAGAGGGACAGCAAGATAGCAAGACAGACAGACAGAGGGGCAGCAAGATAGCTAAACAGACAGCCAGCAAGAAAGCTAGACAGACAGACAGAGGGGCAACAAGATAGATAAACGGACAGACAGAGGGACAGCAAGACAGACAGACAGACAGAGGGACAGCAAGATAGCTAGACAGACAGACAGAGGGGCAACAAGATAGATAAACGGACAGACAGAGGGACAGCAAGACAGACAGACAGACAGAGGGACAGCAAGATAGCTAGACAGACAGACACACACAAAGCAATACATATGGTAACAGAAAGCAGGATTGACAGAGACAGACAAAAAACATTATTGAGACAGAAAGCTAAATGGATAGATGAAAAGCCAAACAGAGAAAGACAGAAAGCAGGAAAAATAGACAGACAGACAGAAAGCTGTTATTTATCCAGCAGAGATTAGTTTCTTTCCATTGGAGCAATACACAGAACTGCAACATAATTTTGCAGAACAGAGGAAGCAGAAAGTACACTTTAAACCTCAGGTGATTTAAGTCTGAAACACATACATATATAATGCTGTGTATATTTCATGCTGAATTCTTCAGAACATGGACATTATAAATTTAATAGGAGCTTGATTTATGAAGAACAGTTTTGGTTTAATATAATGAAAACTACCACAAGGTATTAATCATATGCGGTTAGATTAAATCTACTTTTTGTTGTGACCAAACATTTCTTTATTTTTGCCAAGAGTCGCAGCATTTTCAGTTTCATTTTTGTCCCTGATATATCAGATGCCTGTTATGTGCCTGTTTACCCAGATCACGTAACTGGTTTCTTGCCAGGTGTCTCTAAGATGGCAAGGGCGAGGGAGCAGTTGGCAATTTCTTTGCCAGTATTTAAATCAAAAACTCTGTCAGGTCACCACTATTAACTTAAAATCCTTTGTAATATCATGGGAATACTAGGTAATATTACTCTACAAAATAGGAGTATATCAGCAATAAATGGCTAGTTCTGCGCACTATCTTTTTGCTCCTATGCATGTGTAGAGCTAAATAATCAGCTTATTTCACTTTTGTGAAAAGTTGATGTTAACCAATAATTTGTTAATCCCAGTGAACTGGAAAGTTGTTTTATGCTGATATTTACAACTTGAAAGGTATGATAACTGGACCACTACAGATGCACTTGTCATACCATCACACATAGGAATATGCTGTCATATTAGACTTGTACAACTGTTAAGTAATGAACATAAGTACAAACATGTACGGAATTTTTTTTATATTTATTGTAATTAAAAAAACAAGTTGATCACGTGTGTAAAAAATATACTGAAAAATGTTCCCCTGATTCCCCCATGTTTTTTTTAAGCTTTAACAGGAAGTGTAGCACAGTTTCCCATACTCTTCCTGCAAAGCTGTGCAGTAAAAAGGCAGATGCAGGGATGTCAACAGTTTGAAAGGGTGGGATAATTTCAGTGTCATTTCTCTCACAAAGGATCAACTATTCATTCACAATTAAATTGAATTGATGTTTATACTAATATTTACTACTTTTATCCCATGAACCCTTGACCATAATAATGGCCCTTCAAGTCATTCCAACATAGTAGATTTCACATACTCTAAACTTCAAAATTCATATACAATTATCAGCCCTTTTGTAAGTTATAATACATTATAGTGTATATACACAATTTTAAAGGACTAATAATATTCACCTTCGGTAGGTATACTGCTTGGAAGATGAAATGTTGACATTTTTGTAGTTAATGTAGAATATCTTGCGGTCGTTGCTTGCATTCCTGTTGATGTGTGATGTGGGGCCTTTGTTGTTTGCAGAAAGCCATCACATACTATTTCTTTGGACTATGAGAAATAAAATATTAAGACATATAAACTTATAGAAAGCCTATAGTATTCTGTGATATTTATAATAGTTTTATAGTCAGACAAATCATCATGAAATAGTGGGACACAGCATAAAATAAAAAGCCAAGATCCCTGTGTACACAAATTCCACCAATCTTCATCTCCACTTTTTCATTCAAATTGCATTTACTAATAAAAAAAATGTTCAATACTCCATAATTATAGGGGCTCTATTAGCCCACAACCAAGTTATTCTTAAAGAGCATGAAACACTGACTTTACATTGTTATATCTATTCTTTTGAAGAAAAGAAAAAATCCTTAGTTATTCAGTACTGTTTATGGTGCATTATTATGCAAATGAAAAGCTCCCAAAAATTATCATAAGCTTTGTTGTGCTAATTTGTAATAAAGTTTGCCTGTTTGTCTCTGCTGCGGCAACATTCAATCAGATCCCTTCCACCACACTTCTCCATAATAGCATATGAAGCCACACATTAGCAGAAAGTGCTGCATAAACAATACTGAGTACTTACTGTAGAGCAAATGGCTAATATAATGTATAGTGAATTTTCTATATTTTTGTACGATGAAACTAACTTGTGGTGACAGTGTCCTTTTAATGAGTAATTTTGGCCTGTGAACTTCATTTAATTGTTCTTATTTCACACCCCTTTAATTGCCATTTTCATTACCCCCTTTTATTACATCTCATCATGTTTCACCCCATCCCTCATGAGACAGGTGTGCTGCTTGGTCATAATTATGTTATTTAGAGCAAAACTATAGTATACAGCAAACCTACAGTGATCTGAACAAATATATATATGTAAAATACCTTCATATATGTTAATACTGCTGTATTTGCTATTGAGTCATTGTGCATATTCATGGAAAAAAAAACCTCATTGAATATTGTGCAAAAAAAAAAAAGAAATGTCAATGTATCTTATACTATCAATGATGTGTATAATTAAACAGATTGCACTATATACATAAAGTTCATGATAATAAGCACTAAAAAGTCATGTGCATCTGATTTCCACTTATTCAATCAAAATCACAATTAAATATTGCCAGAATTTCCGGAATACAGCCTCTCAAGATTTGTGGAGCATTTATAGGTACAGTTTTAGAGTTTCAAAAATGTGTTACAGGAAGGTTGATCAAAAATACACACATTATTTTGGAGTCTGTCTGTATTGGTAACTACCTGTATACTATCAGCCTTATTAAATTGTGATTCTGTAAATTTAATAGGGCTCTATTTAAGCACAGAGCATATTTTTTTCCAGAAGTGTTTAGTTAGTGAAGACCTTGCTTTTGGATAGAAGTTCACTAACTAAAAACTTCTCTAAAAAAATATGCTGTGTGCTTAAACAGAGCCCTATTCAATTTACAGAATCACAATTTAATAAGGCTGTATGTTCTTGTTTTGGCAGATTTTCATCCTTATTAAATTGAGATTTGGCCAATTCTAAAGGGCTCTATATAAGCACAGAGCATATTTTTTTACAGAAGCTTTTAGTTAATGAACTTCTATCCAAAAGCAAAGTCTTCACTAACTAAAAACTTATGTAAAAAAAATATGCTCTGTGCTTATATAGAGCCCTATTCAATTGGCTGAATCGCAATTTAATAAGGCTGCTTATTTTGAACTGATTCAGCCTCCTTAAAAATTGCAGACCATATACTGGTTCTGCCCAAACAAGAGCTCCTTTGGGGAGTGGAGATGAGTTCAAAGTAGCTTTAGCTTAGAGGTAGTTGTTAAAAGGCCAAAGTGGTCATTTTTTCTATATAGGATTTTAATTAACTAAACATACAGATGGGCAAAATGCAAAACAAAGAATAAACAATTCCCAATGTATATATATATATATATATATATATATATATATATACTGTATATATATATATATATATATATATATATATATATATATATATAAATAGTACATTTGTGTTCACATTTGAATGTCTAAAACAAGTAAAAAAAAAATAGGGACATGCAAATGTACCCACAAATGCTTTGCTCATCAATCCCTAACCATTTTAAACATGGCTTCCTTTAAGCTTATGCCCACTGAATTACACAGCTTTTTTGCAAAGGCAAGGTTGGATTATACACAAGCTGGGAATTCTACCCATGGACAGCCGTTTCAAGGTTACTGCCTATAATTAGCGTGGATACCAGCTTGTGTTGTGGACCTTATGAGTAGGTAGTTCACCACAACAATCATTTATAATATGGAGGGCAAAAGAGCGATAGAAGCCCTCCACCGTACAGTAGTACAGAAAATAAATAGTTCTGTGTTCTCATTTGAATGTCTAAAACAAGTTAAAAACCTGCTTCCAGCTAAGAATTCAGAGAAATTCAGTTATTCCAGTTATTATATATATATCTATATATTGTATATTACTGCATTTTGCTTTCTTGCCCGCTGCTATTTGTGATTCTCTACAGTCCTGCTGAGTGAACTGGCAGTTTTTACTGGCACTTTCCTCTGTATTTAAAGTCTCCTCCCACTTCAGGAAGTAGATTCCAAAGCAGGATAATTACATATGAAATTTAATAAATTTGAGGCTGTATTATTTTTTTACATTCAATGAACATTGTACATATTTTGATGTATAGTTTATCAAAATAGTAAATTTTACAATTCCGACCACAGTCATCCTTTAATGTCTGAAAGTTCTGTTCATACAGAAAAATCTGAGTTTGACAAGGAATATAACTCCCAATTACAATGTAAAAAAGAAAAAATGTAACTTTGCTTGTATAATTTATGGTCAACCCCATTATGCAGCTTAATTATTGAAGGTTAGCGACTTGCATTATCTTTTCTGTACTGTATTTCCATTATGCTTCCATTAGTTGTGTACAGTTTGAAGTGCTCATTTCTAGCCTCCTGTATAGAGCAATGGGTCACATGTGAATGCTTTTTAGTCTGGAGGAAAAAAGCTCATTGAATGTCTGGAATACAGATTGAATAAAATCTCATTCTCAAAGAACTTGTTATCAAGATCCTACAAAACATTAATTTGTCTTTCCAGCACTAGCAATGTTCCATTTTATGCAAGCAGATGCTTATCAACACTCAAAGCAAAAGACAAAAGATAATTACCCTTAAAAGTATTTGCTGAGTCTTTTCTCCTTTGGATTGGGAAGTCTCTAAATTATATGAAACAACTCTAATTTGCCTGAGTTCTTACACAAAAAACAATTATAATAATTATAATTTGTTCAGCCTATTTATTCAACCAACCTATGCTTTAATAACTAATTTGAGATAGACAGAGTATCAGATTGTCTTACCTCTTCAGGGCAACCATTTCCTACCCAGTCTTGACGATGGCGATCAAATCCACTGGAACATCTTCAAAAGATACAAAAATAAAAACATGTGAAATTAAGCAATCCAAATATTAAAAACATTTTCCATAATATAATGTATTTTTCATAGTTATAACAGTTGTACTGGGATAAATCAAGAGGGGATTGACATAGCTAGGTAGGGTTAACTGTGCTGATATGACACTCATAATTGCTTTTTTAGGGCCCATAGTTCCTTTATGTACAGGCATGGACATTTCCTGGAATCCTCTGTGCCAGGGTTCCTGAAATTTTTCCTGCTGGCTCCTAAATGTTATTCCGAAGTATAATGCATCTCTGTGAGGGGCTTCCTTCCAAGCTGCTAGAAAACAGACTTTTTGCCTCCTGTAAAATCTTCCTGGCTCCTATGTTTTAGATATTTTTATTCAAAAGGTTTATAAAAACAGAAAAAGCTTAAACTGTAGGTGTTGTAAAGCCTACACCTAAAGTTTAAAAAAATTATAATCTACTGGGAAAAAGTTTTGCCTTTTTTGTATTTTAATGCTATTATATTATAATGCTAATGCAGGCTTTTGTACAAGGGCTGTCGTATGCAGATGGAATAGACTTCAGGCATTCAGGTATTTTCCCAACTGGCCCTCTGTAAGAAAAACAGCAAATATTTTAAATGATAAAATCTAGCTCATTCAATAACCACTATGCATTCGGAAGACAAGAGACAAGCTTCATTTTAGCAGAATCTGTTAGTCCATGGAAGCTGCCATGACAATGAGACTTAATTTCCAAGGTGCATGCTGACTTCTTATGTACTGGCAGCAGAGAGTTATAAAAATGCTAAGAAAATCTGAATCAACAAATCCCCCCATTCTCTATCAACTCCAGAATAGAAGATATAAATTAGTATATCACACAAACTCATGCTCCAAGTCAGCAGGAAATATAGAAGAAACCAACATGTAATCCTTCCTAACCGTATTTGCTAAAATAAAGAATTCAAAAAAGTAAAACAAAAAACAAATTCTAAACGCAAAAATGTTCTCTGACCACACCGCTTGCTTAAAAATATATTTCATCCACAAATTGCCATTGTTATAATATTGTGTTTAGATAGTTACAATGTTTTCTCTCTTAATTGTCCCAATGGACAATTAAGCTCAAGATTAATGAATAGACCAGTACAAAGAACACATTTTAATTAAATTCAACTTTTTTATTTTAGAGCAAAACTTTAAAAGCTTATATCTTATTACATAAATTATCATTCTATGTATCAAGGAAAATCAAAGCAGTTAATTAACCCCCACCACTTCAAAAGATAAACTACAATACACATTGTAGGACTCAATTACCCAACTAGTGTAACTATGAAATCACATATTACAATTGTCGAACTACGAGACGTCGTCATGCTTTGCGTGCTGTGTACGACTTAGGCTTTTGGTGCTCATCTCCTACAAGCCTCGCGTAGCCAGGCGAGCCGTTAACTCACAGCGATGAGGCACTAAAACTCCCAGCACTTGGGTGATGAGCGCCAAAGGCGCTTATTGCCTGCGAGTCTTGCAAAACGAGGCGAGCAGTGGAGGCAGTGAAACACGCAGGACTTAGCCAGAAAGGAGCGCCAAAGGCACTCCTGCGAGTCTCGCAAAGCCGTTCACACATTGAAAGACACAGGACTTAGTCTCCAAACACTTAGGAAAAGCAGGATCACCTTAGGCTGCAAGTAGTTGACGAACGCAGGACTTCGAAAGAAAAAAATTACGAGACGCAGGACTTAGAAAAAATACGAAGTTAACAGCCAAACCGCGCAAAGCAAAAAAAAATAGAAAAACACAAAAAATACAACAAAAACATCACACACAGCACAAGGGAACAGCCAGGAGGTCTAGGAGTGAAGTGGAACGCAAATTTAAGTACATTTTGCTGAGTTTCGGCACTCAAAAATTGGCTAAGCGAGAAAAAAAATGGCGGCCAAACAAAATAAAAACAGGCTACACGACCCTGGACCACGCAAAACACCGCCAACCGCGTACCACTTTCAGCCAGGAACATACGAGGTACAAAATACACTATTAAAAAGGACTGCTCGCGAACCGCGTAGGACATAGACAAACAACGCTATTTTACAACCCTAACTTGCAACTAACAACATTACGCATCTAAAGTAGAACTTTACCCAAATAAACCAACGGTTTGCCCTCGAGCACGCAGCCTATTTCTAATGCACAGTTGGGACATTCAGAAAACTATCTCCTCAGGCCAGCAACAGTCCAACTGGACATTATATGCTGCAGGACAATACAAAGAGATTGTTACCTCTTCAGGCCACTGATTGTTACATACCGTATATTAATTAGAAAAAAGTAAAATATATTAATTAATTATTCAATTAATTCATTACTTAGTATTAAAAAAAATATAGAAAGGAGCCAAAGGACACGTGAGGAGATGCTCGCAATGAGCGCAGAAGGTCCTTAGAGTATAAAAAGCTTAACATTGTGTGCCAAACAGCGTTGATATGGCTTCAAATTTTATTGACCGTCATTTTTTGACGGGCAGGTTGCTAGTATTATAATAAAATCTTCGGAATGTGACCGCTTTCAAGCGCATTAAACAATTACGTTTACAACTAGAAAAACAGATAAGAATGACAGATAAGAACCAATATCCTATCAAGTTTTCCCATTTAATCTATTAAGTCTTCATTACCGTCCTATACATTTTCCAGATATGCTTGACACTTTTTCTGTATTAGATGTAGATGAGAAGAGATGGTCCATGTAAAGGACCACTGTAGTTCAGGAAAAAAGACATTTGTTGTCAAGTATGTACCAATCTAACAACACTAGCAGATTCCACAGTCATGGACATAAGACATATATTTGGAACAATATGAATTTTTTAAGACTCTTTTTATAATTATCCAATTTATGTTTGTTCCATCACTTCCTCAGAGATGGATCATGAGGTTGTGTGCTTTGACAGAGGGGTCGAGGGAGGTGTGGGGGAATTAGAAAACAGAGAACCTTTATTAAGAACATTCAATAAGATTGAATTTAACACCACATTCCTACATCGTCACTGGCCCGGAAACAGACTCCTTGCATCATACAATGCAATCCTAGATCCCGAGAAATGTAAACTCCCCTCTCACACACACAGCTTCCACCAATCTATCATGGATCCCTCCAGGGTTCTGCAGTGGCATCAACATTTATTTTTTATTTAAAAACTATTAGTATGGCTTTTTCCCTACTTAATTATACTCTATGTCAGATATATTTTTTTGTTTTCATTCTGCAGTGGTCCTTTAAGGTTATGGTCACTATACCAGTTTAGTTCAACAATTTTGGAAAAAAGTCTTCAAAGATATAGGCTCTTCATATATTTTAAAGGTCTCAGTGTACATATTACTACATTCTAAGACATAACATTTTTCTTTTGGGGTGAAAGGTCTGCCGTAAAATTCCAATATAACAACCTTACTCACAACTGTGATGAGTTGCTGAACTTTCTGTCTATGATATAATAGTTTCATTAATCAATAGTTGAGAATGTTCATGGGGAAAAATAGAATGTAAAAAAGGTCAAAAAATGTAATAATTATTATCAAATTTACCGTGAAAATCTCACTGAAAATAAGGAAATTATTATCAGATAAGTGTATAGTATTTTTACTCGGTGAAGGCCTGGTAGCAGAAGAAAAACTGTCACTTTGATAAATGTACAAAATTAATTTTAGAAGAGTTTTGGAGATTTGGGTCAAGTTCATCGACCGGAATCTTGTAGAAAAGTACTCCCTTTCATATCCCATCAGGACAATGGATAAATACGCTGCTGCTTTTTATATGTTGATCAGTTTGATGTTATATATTTTGATGCTCTACACGAACATTATGAATGTGATGAGAAAATCTTATCTTTTAGCTATAAATCATTTTTTCTTATACTGTATATATTGAAAAGTTGTATCTAAAAATGTGGTTTCGACTTGAATTTTTAAAGAGTATTTTATCATTTTTATTACAAAAAGATAAGCAAAGTTATATACAATATCAAAATCTTTTCAAATTAATGTTACATTTTTTTTTAGAAACATATTTATTTAGCCAAACTGTAAATAACACTTTGGGGGTTATTTAAAAGTACAGATCAAGAGTAGAGTACAGTAAGTTTGTTATCTACCTCTTTAACATATTGTTATGTTTCTAAAGCTTTATACCTTTTAAAAAATAGGTTCTATAAAATAACATATATTGGGTCCTATTCTATTACCCAGATCGTACATTTATAAAGACTTAAAATCACTCTAAAAATTGACACATATTCTATTAGCGATTCTCAACACGATTACAAGTTACCTGCGCACAATGACTACTGGTCAGCCAAAGACGCAAATTCAGGTTTACAATCCCATTGGTTTTAGCACAGCTCGTACATTATAAGCGCTAATTAATTAAAGTTACAAAAAAAAAATCGATATTCTATTAGACCCATAGCTCTAGGTCGCAAATAAAGTCTGACCCGTAACTAGAAAAAGTATACATTGTTTGTCAAAAATATTACAAGTACTAAATGGGACTCGCAAAAGCTTTTCAAACACTTATTATAGCTGTAACAGTGATTAAGCACACAATACTGTACTTTAAAACCACAGGAAGGTATGTAAAGACATTAGCATTAATTGCAGAACAGTCTCAAACACTCAAATATGCAATTATTATATTATTTTTAACTGTTTTTTGTGAGTAATATCGATCACTGGACTCAAAGGGTTAATACATATAATGAAACCCACATGGACTAGAACAGATGCTCTAATGCATTTTATTGACTGCTAGATTGCTTGATTGTGACCCGGATCTGCAAATATTACTTATTGGCGCTCATTAATTTGTAGATTCCGATTAAAGATTACGTCTAACTTCCATGTTTTACTGATGTCATGCTGATGGACTCATTTACTATTGGTCTCTAAGAAGTAAATAATGGGCTTGCTTAAATATTTCCAGATCATATGATCACACCCCTGAAATCCTAATTAAAAAGGCAAGGTTTACGTGTGGAGGCTGAAAGATGTAAATTGCAGGCTTGAGTCAAAAGAATCTAAACATTTAGAGAAAAAAAAAACAACCACAGACAAAATTAAAGGTTAGAATCTCTTACAGGCCTCTAATAGAAAAGGGCCCATAGATATATAATGGAATCAGTTCCTACTTAAATAAACATCAATGTCACATTTTTAGGTACCCACAAAAGTCATATGTGTGGATTTGTAAAAAATGTCTCTATCCTATGAAGGTATGTAGGACTCTCTGCAGGACTCTGTAGATCCGAAGAATAAGATCAATCACCAAATAAAAATAAAAAAAACAAGATAGAACAAGCTTTATAAAGACTTTCCCCCATGCTTGACTTGGCTGTTGTTGTCTTCCTGGTTGTTTCCAATTATTAACAATCCTCTGCCAATATGGACAAAAAGGGGCATGATTTGTAAGGAGAAAACTGAAGAATCATAGTTAAATTATGAGATGAAAACAATGCTTTTGGGGGAAGACTCTAGTATACAAATATTTGCATAATGGCAATAATATTTTGACATAAAATATGTTACAGTTAGATGGTGTATGGCTTATCTCTTATTTCATGGAGATCAGGATTAATGTGTCATTCCTTACCCAAACCTAGTATTATTTACAGGCAGTTTGCTATTGAGTTGATCTTGCATGTACATCTTCTGGAATGTCTAACAAAGGTGGTAAAGATGGACAATGACAGCCTGCTAACTATGGCCTCCATTCAATTAAGCAAATTGTAATTCAGAATTGCTTCAATTTCTCAAGCACACCTTTGCCTTCAAATACGTCAATGGCAAATGTAGAAAAAAATTCTACGAGTACCAGATAAGACTTGCAAGGGGTTAACCACCTGTACGTAGCACTGTAAAAGCAGAAAAAAAATCAATACTGCACTTTAAAAAACGGGGAAAGCGATGAAAGACATTATAATTAATTGCACAGCGGTCTCAAGCTCGCAAATCTGCAATATTTTTTTTTTTTATTTTACATTTTATTTCCATGTAATTATCTTGTTAATCAAGGAGATAATACATATCAGGCCACCCACATAGACTAGAACAGTATCGTCATTCATTTTTGTTATATTGTACATTGCCGGATTTCGAGTCTGACTTCTAAACGCTAATTGATTGACGTTTAACCTCCATGTTTTGCTAATGTCATAATGACGGTCTCATTTACTATTGGCTGTTTCTAAATCAGTACTTACGGGCTTGTTTAATTGCCCTGAAATACTACTTACAAGTGCATGGTTTACAATTTAGGTTTTTGGCCATGTAGCTGTGGGCTTGTTCCATTGAACCGCTCTGTAACTGTTGCAATTGAATGGAGGCCTATGTTTATAAGTGTTTATATATAGCTAGAATGCTATCAGTTGTAGAAGGGTATTATATAGGTCCCAGAATTCTGCACAGAATATATACTGTGGCTCCAGGGAGATGCAGATTTTATCAATACAGTTTTGTCCTTTATTCCTTTTGATAAAGAATACTAAAGTGATCCTGGGGTGTAGTAGCAGGAGAGCGGGGCCTATGCTCCATCTTACTCAGTGGGACCGATAGCCATCTGGACTCCAGTGCAGCATTTACCTAAATGCTTTGTGTCCCCCACGCAGGTAGATAAGGCTATATAAGCATAAGTACAGTTTAGTGTACAGGGGGCTCCACAGTCAGTTCTTGCTAATGGGAAGAACCTAGCTGGCAAAGTTGAGACTAAGACTAAACACAAAAGGTGAAAAAAATTAGTGGTAGAAATCACTGTTTGACATCAGTAGTGGATAAGCCCCTTGACTATAATTAGGGATTTTTATGTTTTAAATTGAGTGCTCAGATGAGCAGGAGTTATTTTCTTGTTGTTGAGCAAATACAGTGCCTTGCAAAAGTATTCCCCCCCCCCCCCCCTTGACTTTTTACCTATTTTGTTACATCACAGCCTTAAGTTCAATGTTTTGTTAATCTGAATTTTATGTGATGGATCAGAACACAATAGTCTAAGTGAGTGAAGTGAAATGAGAAAAATATATACATAAAACTATTTTTTTAAAATAGAAAAGAGAAAATTGGCATGTGTGTATGTATTAACCCCCTTTGTTATGAAGCCCATAAAAAGCTCTGGTGCAACCAATTACCTTCAGAAGTCACATAATTAGTGAAATGATGTGTGCAATCTAAGTGTCACATGATCTGTTATTACATATACACACCTTTTTTGAAACGCCCCGGAGGCTGCAACACCTAAGCAAGAGGCACCACTAACCAAACACTGCCACGAAGACCAAGGAACTCTCCAAACAAGGGAAGTACAAGTCAGGGTTAGGTTATAAAAAAATATCCAAATCTTTGATGATCCCCAGGAGCACCATCAAATCTATCATAACCAAATGGAAAAAACATGGCACAACAGCAAACCTGTCAGAGATGGCCGCCCACCAAAACTCACGGACAGGGCAAGGAGGGCATTAATCAGAGAGGAAGTACAGAGACCTAAGGTAACCCTGGAGGAGCTGCAGAGTTCCACAGCAGAGACTGGAGTATCTGTACATAGGACGACAATAAGCCGCACGATCCATAGAGTTGGGCTTTATGGCAGAGTGGCCAGAAGAAAGCCATTACTTTCAGCAAAAAACAAAATGGCACGTTTTGAGTTTGCGAAAAGGCATGTGGGAGACTCCCAAAATCTATGGAGGAAGTTGCTCTGGTCTGATGAGACTAAAATGTAACTTTCTGGCCATCAAAGGAAACGCTATGTCTGGCGCAAACCCAACACATCACAACACTTGAGTGGTTTAAGGGGAAACATGTAAATGTGTTGGCATGGCCTAGTCAAAGCCCAGACCTCAATCCAATAGAAAATCTGTGGTCAGACTTAAAGATTGCTATTCAGAAAGCACAAACCATCCAACTTGAAGGCGCTGGAGCAGTTTTGCAAGGAGGAGTAGGCAAAAATCCCAGTGGTAAGATGTGGCAAGCTCATAGAGACTTATCCAAAGTGACTTTGAGCTGTGATTGCCGCAAAAGGTGGCTCTACAAAGTATTGAATTTAGGGGTGTGAATAGTTATGCACAATGACTTTTTCTGTTATTTTGTCCTATTTGTTATTTGCTTCACAATAAAAAAAAAACATCTTCAAAGTTGTGGGCATGTTCTGAAAATTAAATGATGCAAATCCTCAAACAATCCATGTTAATTCTAGGTTGTGAGGCAACAAAACACGAAAAATGCCAAGAGGGGTGAATACTTTTGCAAGGCACTGTATCGGATTGCTGTATCTCAGTTTGGCATTGGAGCCTGTGCATGGAATATAATAAAGGGATAAGCAAACCTCTGAACATAGGAGTCTGCCAACTTTGAAAGGAAAAGATTCTGAGACAAACAATATTTTGCGGTGTATTTCGCAGAAAATTTTCCTTACCTGGCATAGGCTGTTTTGTAGATACCTCCTCCACTTGAAGAAATAACTTATTTGTTTGGTGCCCGTCACATACTGTATTTTAACTATTTCTAATTTATTAAACAAAGTTTTACAATTACGTCACTTACACGTCTTAACACAGTACCATATACACACAACAGTTAACAACATAAACCGATTAATATAGATCACAGTTTAGAAGGAAAGGGCGAAGATATTTTATAGACATTGTACCTCTAAATTGCAAGATATATTGAGATTTTGATGAATGACATTAGAACCTAAAGAAGATTAAAAATGTTTAAAAGAGAAATACTATTTGAGATAAAATCCATGTGCTGCAGTGACAAACTTGAAGGAAAGCAATCAAAAAGGTTACTTGCATTAGACAGAATGTATCTAGTAGTAATGGTTTTAGATAAAGCAATCTCAGAAGGCATGTACTAGGTCAAAAGTCTTGCTTCTTCAGAGAGAACAGGAAGGAACTAAGATAGGTTTATGTATTTGGTTTTGCAAAAAGTAAACCTATAAACTTTAGTTGGAGCTTTTAAAGCTATCATCAATTGCCTAAGTTTATGAGCTTCCTTTCAGATAAATCTAAATAAACTTTGGCATGTACTGTAAAGAAACACTACCACCAACAATTGTATTTAAAGGGCCAGAATAGGCCAAAACTTTCTATCATGGATTTAACTGCATATTCTATAGTGCTGGGGTACAGTACATAAATGGGTATGACAATACATCATACATCATACAAAACGGAGTTGATGACACTGCCCTTTCTACAACTTCAAATGTAAAAATGATTCACCCTCAAGGTACATCCAGTGAATCAAGGAAAAAATATATTATGTATTCATAGTTTCTTCATTAAAACGTGTACATATATTTAAAAAAAAACATAGCCATAGACCCTACCATTGAGATAAGTCATATACATGACACTTTTACACAAAGAGCTTTGCAAGACTGAGAGCTTGCAAGTTTACATGCTAATGGCGTAAAGAAACATAAGGTGAATTAACTAAAATGAAGAATCAAGGGCTTGGCCATGTAACTAGGGAGCCTGGGCAAATCTGAGCATGTGTAAATATGTGCTCGGGGCATGGTGGAATCATCCATTACTTACCCTCCTTGTAATCTGACCACCTACATATATTTTGGCTTTTTTTTATTGCATGATTTTTTTTTGCACCAATGTCCTCCATTGATTAGCTCTACCACTGAGAACACAACAGCATTTTTGGTTTCTGTTATATCTATTTTTGCAGGCAGTGTATAGAGGATTTAGGATTACTCTGATTCCTTTTGTTCTTGTATAATTACTCTTTGTGTCATGCTAATGTTGTTGCTCTCTTAATATTAAAATTGGCTATTACATTTTCCTTTCAGATGGACCAGCACAGCCTAATTTCTAGCTGCTAAACAGCTAAGGTACGCAGATAATCGCAATGTGAAAGAAATAAAACGCTAGAATGTGTGTTCTCTGTAAAGGTGAAATCTTACTACTATGTAAAGCCTGTTTAATGGTTTGCTAAATCTAGCTTCAACAGAATTGTATCCAGTAGTGTAGGGATAGTCATGGTTTCTAGAATGTTTTTTAGTTTCCAAAATGTCTTTATGAAAATGGAGGCAACACCTTGAAACCATATTTTATTTATGTATACACATAAAAATAATCTAATATATTGGCATTCCGAACAGGACTGGAAGGATTTTTGTATAAAGAAGGAAGTTTAGGACAAGACCAGCACATAACTGACCTTTTTTCCGATTTTTGAGCTTGCGCGTTACGGGTGCGGCTTATATTCGCGACCGTAAAAATAATCATTGCCGATTTGCGAACTTTGCATGTTACGTGTGCGGCTTCTATTCACAAACCCAAAATTACTGCCGATTTGCGCGATTGCGACTTAAGGGTGCCGATTTTCGTGCTTGAGACTGCGGTAATCAATAGTGATATACGGTTTTAGTGATTCTAACATCCTGTAAAGCCTGTAACCTGCAAAAAAAGCTACAGTGCTAATTAGAAAACCTGTTTCTTGCAATGGCTGATCACTTTGAGAGTATTTTTCTCTCCAATTTTACGGGTGCGGCTTATATTTGAGTACTATCTTTTTTCTATTTTTGCCCCTTGAACTTTACGGACCAATACGGTATATACACGTTTTATTCTCATTATAAAATAAAGGCAGTAAATCAAACAGAAATACTTTTCGATGCATTTCATCAGATGAAACAAAGCTACTTTGTAAAAAAAGAATATAACTGTGTCCAATGTGCATTTGTTCTATGATTTATAATAAACTATTTTTGAAAGTTTGAAACTAGCAAATAGCTCTATAAGAATTACATATTTTTGTTCCATCTCCAATGCAAATAACAAAATGAATGTGAATAGTTTTATGAAACTGTGAATTTATTCCACTTAATTCCGCATTTAAAAGGTCATTGGATTTTAACCAAAATTGTGCAAATGTTAATGCCTGAGACAATTACATTTATAATAGTGAGAGGCAACTTTGGAATTTGCTTAAAGTGATTGTGAATTCCCAACTGAGCCATTATCTTTAATTAAATCAATAACTGTCAGAGAAATGTTGTTAAAGTTGGATAAACCAGTCTCGTCAGTTGGGCAGAATTTTAATTTCATTGAAAGAAAACAAGAAAAGCATTGAGAAATGATATCAAATTAGGCAAAATGATATAAATTAGGCAATACTGACATCTGGGTGGCCAAATAAAGTCCACTGGTTATCTATATTTTGAAATAAAACATCTACCCCTTGAATATGTTATGCCCATTTATTTATGTGTATATCTGTGAGATGGCCACACAGGAAGGCAAAATAAAATCAATTTATCTATCTATCTCCATATCTATGTAGGCATCTGCCAATAGGGAGCTGTTTCAGTAAAGCTTTACTAATAGTACAGAGTACACAGATGAGGCTGATCAACTTAAGTAACTTTATGCACTAACAAGTATCACTTTTAGATCTCTCTTTTCATTCCAGATAAATCCCTTGCTCATCAGCTTATAAATCCTGGTGCTGCATCCCCCTTCTCCAGGAAATCCCAATGTGTAGTTCCATCAATCTTGATTTAGTTACTAGTCTAGAATGTATACAACTTAAAGGATCACTCCAGTGTATCACATATATAGTTGTCAGCATGCTGGTTGTTGCTAATGCTTGCTGGCTCGTAGTTTTTGGCAAGGAGCGCCAAAGGTGCGAGATGAGCGCCGTAGGCAACCCCCTACGACTTTCCAACCGCAAATGGGACCGTCGCAAAGCGAGGGGCCGTATTTGCGGAGGTGGAGGCTCTACGGCGCCTCACAACCGGTTACAAACGACCACACAATCAGGACTTGGGAAAAAAAAAAAAACACGCAATAAATAACTACGGACTTACACAAAAAAATACGAGCCACGGGACTTAGAAAAAAATAAATTGCGGACTTACACAATAACAATTACGACCCGCGGGACTTAAAGAAATACATTACGGACTCGCAAAAATACGACCTTAACGGACAAACATTAAAAAACACAATAATACACACAAAAATAAAATAAAAATGTTACCCACACCAAGGGGGGACACCCAGGAGCTCTGCAATACTGCTTAAACCTAAAATTCTGGCAAATTTACAAAGTTTACACACTCGAAAATCCCCTAAGCGAGAGAAAAAATGGCAGCCGAAAAAAACGAAAACGAGGCTTCACGACCCCTATAAATTCCACAAAGCAAATACGCTTTTACAAAAATCTGTACGACCTACAACATACACCAGTAGCAAGGACGCTTCATCATACAAACCCGCCTACCACATACACATTCGTCGCCATTTTACAACACAAGTACCCAGTACCCAGTTATACGGCTTCCCCTCGCGCACGCAGCCTATTTACACTACACAATTCACACATTGCTGACACTTACACCTCAGCTCCACAACACTGCAAATCTACATGGTATGCTGCAGGGACATCAAAACAGATTGTCAGCTCTTCAGCACCATGCTTCCTGCATATATTACTTACAAATAGGTAAAGTATATTCATTTATTAATTTATTACTATCACAAAATACATATACACCCAAAAAATCAAATAAAAACACTATCGCAATAAATGCAAAAGACATTCACTGTGCGTCTCACAACGAGCGCCAACGCTGCTCATAGCACACAAACTACCCCAGGGGACAGCATTGCAATAAGCGCAAAAAGCAGATCAGCGCCGACCTTACAATGACAGCAAAAGCGCCTCTGATAAAAAAAAAAAAAACAACCAAGAGGCTCGCAATGAGCGCTGAGATCTCAGACCACCACAAAAAATAATGTCTGTGCCTAACACCATTCCTTGACTTATAATTCTATTACCGTTATTTTTTGACGGGCAATTCGCTAGTTTACAAATAAAGCTCATACATTATTTGCTGTGCAGAGGCTATTAAAAATAGTATGCAGTTTAATTTAAATAAAAGTTAATATTTGTTCTTAGCTTTTAAACTGTCAATTTCCCCTCAAAGTTGTGTATCTCCTCCTACCTGTGTCTTTCCGGGGCATGGCCAGCTCTGCTCTTTTGCTGGACTATTATGGAGCTTGGAAGCATGCTAGGCTGATGTGACTGCCCCTGAACCATTACAGCATTAGCTACTCCCACATTGCCTACACAGAGGTAAAATGCTTGCAGCAGTCCCATGGGTCCTGCCCAGTGACAGTCCTTGAGCAATCGTAGCGCTGTCCCACTATACTGAGCATACTCAGTCTAAAACAGAGCCTAGACTGGCCAGACTTTATTTTTAGTACAGAACACAGGTAGAGCTGGCCACGCCCCTGATGACACAGGTAGGAGGAGATCCGCAGCTCTGCTTGAAGAGAAAAACTAAGAAAAAAAATTGTCTTATTTATTTTAAACTGAATACTATTTCATAGCTATGCTTAGCAAATAGATAAGCTTTTCTTTTACATGCACCACAGTGGTCCTTTAATGTTCATATTTTGGAATGCAGAGTCAGTATCATTTATATTAAACCAAAGAGAGGAGTGTTGTAAGTGCTGCTAATATTGTAACACACTAACAGCCTTATTAAATTGCGATTCAGCCAATTGAATAGGGCTCTATATAAGCACAGAGCATATTTTTATTGAAGTTTTTAGTTAGTGAACTTCTATCTAACAGCAAGGTCTTCACTAACTAACAACTTCTGTAAACAAAATATGCTATGTGCTTTTATAGAACCCTATTCAATTGATCGAATCGCAATTTAATAAGGCTGTAAATGTTTATTTAGAATTAAGAACTTTTATGAAAAAAATTAGATCACTTATTATAAACGTATGCAGCGAATTGCTTCAAACACCACCTGCATCAAGTAAAATGTAATTATACACCTTTTTTTATGCAGCTGTATTATTATTAATATTACATTTTGCTATACATGGATGGCATTTGTATTCAGTTAAGAGTACAATATGCACACCTGAGAGAGGGTGATGCCTAAAAATGTACCTTAAGCAATTATACCCACGTTGTTGGGTATCAATATTTCGCTCACTTGCACCATATTAATTTGATGCCATCTCAATTCAATGCATCAGTTCTAAAATGGCGAGTAAGTATCTTCTGCACAGGAGACATAGCAAACCCTAGATGGTCATCAGGGAGGTGACACTGATCACCCTAGATACAGAGAGCAAGAAGACACCATTGGAACTGCCCAGGAAACATTATGGAAACTCCAAATGTTATATACATACACAAAATTAGATTAATAGAAGCACAATGAAGAATGGAGATCAGTAGCATCTAACTGACAAAGGCCATTGTTGACGAAGAAAATCTGCCCCTGCATTTGGTTATTTTCCTGTGGTGTGAAGACTTGCTTGGTGTTTTGGGACTGCCTGTATCATTGGATGGAGTTAGATTGATTGACAGCTTCAAGGGCTATACAAAGAATAACTAAAAATGACAAACATCTTAGTCAATTCTTGATACATTTTAAAAACGTAAGCAACTTTTCCACATTATTTCCCACCCTTCATCTGGTGCCGAGCTCATTCAATGGCTGTAATGCCCCTTTAATATTCAAAGATTATTAAATGGACATGTATCTTGTCAATGCCGCCCTACATTGTCAAATAAGGCACTGAAAAACAAATGAAAATATTTTTTTAATATTTATGCATATATTATTAGTTTGTATAAAACCCACGTAAACCTCCAAGTGTCCTTTCTAGCTGCTCATGGATATTCTTAAACTTTGCGGGTTCTGAAATGTCCAAAAATTACAAACACCCTGCAAATGACAATACACTGATTGCTGCAACCAAAAATCTTAGCAGAAATGTATTACTGCACCAAAGAGACTGTGTAAGGAAAATTGTAATTTGACATGCATTCAGGACCTGTCCCCACAAGCTCAATATATTAGCCAGTGAATACGAAATATAGATAAGACTCAAGGCAAGTAAATGCTATAAAAGATAACACTGCAGCATGCAAAATGATATCAAAGGTTCAAATGAAAAAAAGTTTTATAGTTTTTCCACTTAATTTTGACAGTTCTACATGATGGTGTATATCGGTATACATGAGTTCAGAGTCTCTTTAAGGCTTAGTTTAATTTTATTTTTTGGCAGCTGTATTTAAAATGAATTTGCCTGAAACTATTATAGTATGCATTTCATTTCAAGATGCAAAATAAGTTTTTTCTTTAATTACTTAAAGCAGCAATTTAATATTTATAACGTTATTTGCAAGCTGCTGTACTGGGAAAGTACTGGTGGCTTTTATTACCACTTTTCAAATTGGAACGCTGGTTGAAACTTTTTTTTAAAAATAGAAATAATTTGCATAACACAGTTTGTTAAACCTTTTTAGTTAAATTATTTTGCATGCAATTCTCCTAATTTACAATTCTTTTTGATGGCTGAGTGGTTAGCCAAGTACACAAGGCTGCCATGTAAAAAATAAATAATACATAGAAGAAACTGGGGGAGAGTACAAGGTCTGTTCATCTAAGCACATCATAAATATGCAAAATATATTAATCCTAATAATAAAAATGTTAATAGAATTTAAACGCTGTTTAAGATTCAGTAATAAGCAAAACTCACTAAGATTTCCTATTATATGGTAATGTTGTTTCTCTCTTAATGTTTCCTGTTACAAGGGGTTCAGGCTGAGAAATATGATAAGCTGAAGATAAAGCATTTTAGTGTAAATCCCTAAATGAGAAATAGCTCCTCTGTGGTCATTTTTTCTATATGATATTCTGAATAACTAAGCTTGATAATGGGCATTTTTTTTTACAATGTGAAATAAATAAATGATGGGTTCCCTGGTGGTTCAGTTGTTAGAATTTGGTCCTTTCACCACTGTGACCTGTGTTTGATTCCAGTCAGGGAACAAAATAGTCACACCACCCTGAAGCCAAGCAGGGTTGGGCCTGGTCATTACTTGGACAGGGGACCACTGAGGAATAACCGGGGCTGTATGCTGTGGCCCACTGGACAAGAAACTGGCAACTCACTCCAGTATCTCTGGCATGAAAACCAAGTGGATCTGCATGACAATGGACATAAAGATGTGCCTGGTGTGTTAAGGTCTATAAGGTCACGAGAGGTCACATGAGAGTTGGACACGACCGAACAACACAAAAACAACAGAAATAAACCTCAACATAAACTTTAAACTGTCGTTGATATGTATTTATTCTTTACTATAAGGATCTATTAACCTTATTGGGTTCTTGTTGCATCTTCTGTCTTTACAGGGCATGTCATTCTATGCTAATTCTATGCTAATGAGCTTTGAATTAGTCTTAATGGTAACCACTGGCAGTTGTTGTTGTCACATTAACATTGTGCAGAGAGGAAGCCTACTCTCAGCATTCCAAGCCTCTTCCCACCTCAGGAAGTAGATCAATGGTAACCAGTGGAATAGCTAGGGTGGGGCGGTGGGGGATGAGGGCGGAGCACTTCGGGTGCCTCCTCTTTGGGGGCGGCAAACATTCCCCTACCTCACTCTTCCCCGTGGCTCCCTCCTCCTCCCCTCCCTGGCTCTCTCCTCCTCCTGCTCTCTTCTATGAGTCCCTTAGAAGAGAGGAGATGCTGCTGGTGGGCAGAGGAGAGGAGCCACAGGATCTGGAGCACATATGTAAGGAAAGTGGGAAGAGGGAGAGACAAGGGGGGAGTGTGAGAGAAGAGAGGTGAAGAGGAAAGAAAGAGGGGGAGAGAGAAAGAGAGAGAGAAGGGGGAGGCAAGAGAGATAAAGAGGGAGGGGATGTTAATAAAAGAAAGAGAGGAGATGGAAAGAGAGGGAGGGAGAGAAAGAGAGAAGGGGAGTGGGAGAGAGGGAAGAGGAGGGAGACAGAGTGAGGGGGAGAGAGAAAGAATGAAGGGGAGAGAAAAATAGATGGAAAGAAAGAAAAAGAGGAGGAGGAGAAAGTGAGAGGGGAGAGAGAAAGAGAGAGGGGGGAGGGGAGAGAAAGAGAGAGAGGGGAGAGAGGGAGAAAGAAAGAGAGAGAGAGAGAAAAGGACAAGAGAGGGAGAGATGAAGAGAAAGAGAGGGAGAGAGAGAGATAAAGAGAGAAAGTGAGAGGGGGAGAGAAAGAAATGGGAGAGAGGGGATGAGAGAAAAAGATAGTGAGAGATGAAGAGAAAGAGAGGGAAAGAGAGAGAGGGGGAGAGAGAGAGATAAAGAAAGAAAGTGAGAGGGGGAGAGAAAGAAATGGGAGAGAGGGGATGAGAGAAAAAGATAGTGAGAGATGAAGAGAAAGAGAGGGAAAGAGAGAGAGGGGGAGAGAGAGATAAAGAAAGAAAGTGAGAGGGGGAGAGAAAGAAATGGGAGAGAGGGGATGAGAGAAAAAGATAGTGAGAGATGAAGAGAAAGAGAGGGAAAGAGAGAGAGGGGGAGAGAGAGATAAAGAAAGAAAGTGAGAGGGGGAGAGAAAGAAATGGGAGAGAGGGGATGAGAGAAAAAGAAAGAGAGAGAGGGGGAGAGTGAGAGATGGAGAGAAAGAGAGGGGAGAGCGAGAGACAATGAGAGGGGGAGAGAAATAGGGAGAGAGGGGGAGAGAGAGAGAGGGAAAGAGAGAAAGAGGAGGCGAGAGAAAGAATGAGGGTAGGAGAGAAAGAGCGGGAGACAGAAGAAGAGGAGGAGGGAGAAAAAGAGAGGGGAAGAGAGGAGGAGAGAGGGAGAGAGAGAAAGAGAGGGGGAGAGAAATACAGGAGGGAGAAAGAGAAACAAAGACCAATTTAAGATACATTTTCTAGAAATAATTAAGGGGTCCTTGAACAATAATGATATCTCTATTCAGGTCTTCTGAAAGACTGCCACTATAAATAGTTGCCTAAAAATAGGAATTAATGAAAAAGCAAGACCCAGTAGGATAACCATCCCCCTCATGGCTTTGTGAAATAACAATGCAAGATGGAAGTGCCCATAACACAAGTAGAGTCTCCTTAATGTAACATTAAATTAACATTATAAAACTACTAGCGAATTGCCCGTCAAAAAATGACGGCAATGAAATTGTAAGGTAGCTAAATTAGTAAATGAATATACTGTACCTATTTTGAAGCATTGTGATGAAGATCTGCAATCTGTGTTGATGTTGCTGCAGCATTAGTGGTGTGGAGCTGCTGTGTAAGCGTGCTGAATGTGTGCACTGTGTGGTATGAATATCCGTAGGTGGTTTGTGGCGTTTTGCGAGTTTCTTGTGGTGTTTTGCGAGTTTGTTGTGGTGTTTTGCGAGTTTAGAGTGCTGTAGCCTCGTTTTCGTTTTGTTCGGCAGCCATTTTTTCTGTCGCTTAGATTTTTTTTTAGTCTCAAAAGTCTTTTATTTCGAGTAAAATCGAGGTGTAAGTTGCATTTTTGAGGTCCTGGGTGCTCCCTCTTGGTGTAGGTAAGGTTTTTATGTATGTGCTGTGTGTATGTATTGTGTTTTAAATGTTTGTATGTCGGCGTGTTGCGTCCGATGTTTGCGAGGTCGTAATGTGTGGTAACGTGTTTCGTAGGTTGTTTGCGTTCCTCGTAAAATTTAGCGAGTGTCGTAATTTGTGTGTCGTGTTTTTTGAGTAGCGACGTGAAGTTTGCGAGGGTTTGAGGCCCTTGCCCAGTGACCTCGCCAGCAACTGAGTCCCTCGCTTCGCGAGGGGCCTCAGTTGCTGGCATGGAGCGCCTTCCATGCCAGCAACTGAGGCCCTTGCCCAGTGACCTCGCTACGCGAGGGCCACGGCTCGCTGTGAGCAACAACCCGTACGCTCACAACTATATATGTGATTTTTATAATCATGAGGCACACCGCTGCTGTTATTTTGTTATATACTTCCCAAACTACAGCGATGCATTAAAGGGATACTGTCTCCTGAACAACAAGTTTCATCTTAAAGAGCATGATAAAGTGGCTTTACATTATATTAGCCATTTTATCAAAAATAAATCTTTCCTATAACAAACAGCATCATTTGTGCAGTACAACATGCTAATGTGCAGCTCAACATGCTAATTTGCAGTTCTGAGTGTTTGATAAGAGTAGGGTATGGGATCTAACTGCATGTTAATATTTGGGGAAATAGTTTGTTTACCAGCAACAGATAAACAGATTGTAATCCTAATTAGCACAGGTATTTATTATAAAGCAGGTAGTTATTATTCAGGAGCTGCTGATTTGCATTCAAATGCAACACAGATAATAATTAATTTCTCAAGGAGTGCTCCACTTTAGAAAAAATGGCTAATGCAATATATAGCGCGTGTTCTTTAAGAATAACTTTAAAAAAACAACTCGAGATTGGGGTGATAGAGCTCCTTTTAGTTTGAAACTTTATTTGATTGATTAAAATGAATGTCATATGATAAATGAATTACAGGGTAAAAAATAAAACCACAGTGAACAGTATAAGATCATGCTAAGTCAAAATTAAAGAACATCAGACAAATTAACTCAAACAAGCACATTTATCTAAGGGGAATCTGTGGCATGTCTCCAAATATATGTCCTAGAACAAGCTACAGTTATTGTGTTAAACATAGATTAACATTATTCTTAACAGATAGTAAAACACTCTACTAAATTGAATATGAACATTTGATGTCATTTTTCTCACATGCTCATTAATTCCTTTAGTATTTTATCATACTTCTGTTTCTTCACAATTCATCTTTTTAAAGAAGGCATTTCATTGATAGAATGAGTACACAATGCCAAGGTGTCTATTAGTAATAATGTACAGGAACAGATAAGGCATACTACTATATACTAAACTGTATATAATAATAACAAATATTTCCACTTATGTATTAATATTTTTTACTCAAAATAAAGTAATCATAAATTACATTAACGATATAAAATAGAAATTTAGAATTGGATAGAAGAAAGACTAGCCCTGGATGTTATTTCTCCATGAACAATTGTGCTTGGCTGAAAACTAACAAAATGGGATTTCCAACATAAAGGATAAGGGATGGAAAAAACATTTTGAAAAAAAAAAATGCCTTGCTTGTGGGTAAGCCTTGGGTGATTTTACAATATTGTCAGTGCTAAACAGTGCTAAACAGGGGATTACTGTAGGGTTATAGTGTTGGGGTGTACTACCTAGTTTTCACAGCTACATGGGGAACCGAGCGCCGCCGCGTTCCTAGAGTCGGAGTCGGCTCGCTTCCACAAATGCGCACATAAAACCAGATAGATCCGAAGGGGGGAAAGGGAGAAGGAGGAGGATAAGGGGGGGGGGGGGGGGGAGGGGAGAAGGAGGAGGATAAGGGGGGGGGGAGGGGAAAAGGAGGAGGATAAGGGCAGTATGATTATGTCAGTATTTTTTTAATGTACCGCTTTAACATTCTAAATACTGACATAATCATACCGCCACAAGGGTTAACATTCTAAATGCAAATAGTGCATTAACATTAACACACAAATGGAACACTATTCTAAAATGGTGAAACATGTAAAAAATATGGGTTAAGAACGCCAGAGCATCAAGAAATATTTAGACTAAATAAACAAACAATAACGTATTATACTTTCGGTACAGAATTCCAATAATAAAAAAGTTCAAGCCACACAAACCACCAACATGTTTTAGAGGATTTAAAGAACTGGACACATCCAATCAAATATGGTGGGATTGCTCTATACTTCAAACATTCTGGAGAAGAGTACAAGAAATAATAAAAAAATGTAACTTATGAATTCAAGTTAGACTAAGTAATAATGCTACTAGATGGGCCTTTGGAAGGTATGGGTAGAGATGGGCAAAAACTAATTATACAAATATTAACTGGAGCTGGAACACTTACTGACCACAAAAAAAAAACAAGCAATAAACAATTAGAAAAAAAGTTTGGCAAATATTCAGAATGGAGAAAATTTCTTATGCTATGTTGGACCAGGAAGATCAATTGTACTATATTTGGAAACCATGGGCAGATTATAATAGATTAGACTTAACATTTTGGTAATAATCTTCCTATTTTTATATAAGGTTAAAAATAAGATATATGCATTAAGGTGTGCCTTTATAAGTTAATAAAATATTGTCATGTAATGCACAGCAACATTTTACTATTTTGTACTGTCCTCTTTTATGTTTATATATTATTATTTGTTTACATTTGCGATCTGTATTTATAAACAAAAGTATTAAATTATAAGTTAAAAAAGTCAGAATCCTTTTGTCTAGTAATAATATAGAGTTTTGGAGGAAAAAATCAACTGAGCACATACAGTGCCTTGCAAAAGTATTCACCCCCTTGGCATTTTTCGCGTTTTGTTGCCTCACAACCTGGAATTATCATGTATTGTTTGAGGATTTGCCTTTACAGAACATGCCCACAACTTTGAAGATGTTTTTTTTATTTTTTTATTGTGAAGCAGACAATTGGTTGCACCAGAGCTTTTTATGGGCTTCATAACAAAGGGGGTGAATATATACGCACATGAAAATTTTCTGTTTTCTATTTCTAAAAAATAATTTTATGTATATATTTTTCGCATTGACTTCACCAACTTAGACTATTGTGTTCTGATCCGTCACATGAAATTCAGATTAACAAAACATTGAACTTAAGGCTGTAATGTAACAAAATAGGTAAAAAGTTAAGGGGAGTGAATATTTTTGCAAGGCACTGTATGAAAAGGCAGCTAGAAGACTAATAAAAATGTAATAATTAAAGAAATAAAAAGTGCATCTAGAACTATGAAATCATTCCTGGTACATTATTGAGTAAACTGTAATATCATAGATATTAAATGTCTGTTCTAATTACCGTAACTTTTTCCTTCAAAAAAATAATCTAGAAAAGAACAAATGCAATTGGTATCTGATATTTAATTGATTTACAAAGTGCAAAGGCAGATATATGATTTTTTGTACTGAAAGGATTCCGTGTTATTCGCCTTTGTTATACAGAGGTCAATTATTGTGCTTGCTTCACTAAAACAGAGGTATTTATTTTTCTATCCTATTCATTTCACCAGCTTAGATGTTTATGTGCTGTATATTATTCCTACAAAAGTAGATGGCTTTGATTAACATTCAATTAAATAATATTGAATATAGTTTCCCAGCGGTTTGTGGTTATGATTTAAGGCCAGATTCCATTGTTTGCTCAATCAAGGTATTCATTCTGCTTAATGTTCGAAAGGCTTTAACAAGAGTAAATAATGGTGCATAATATTAGATTAAGGCCATGCTTCAAAATATCTTTTAAAGAGACAATGGACAGCAATGCTTTTCATAAAAGAACAGCTATATAATTTTAGATATTTAACCCAAATTCTAATATACATAATAAAAAACTTACATAGTAATTCAAATGCAGTCTGATTACTGAACAAGACATAACAAATTACAGTGCTTTGGTTGGGTTACTGGAGGCATTGGTTGAAATCAAGTGAGAAAGCTATTTACATTGTGATCAACATGACTTACAGTAGTTACAGACATTTACATAGTAGCTGTAAGTAATGTGACTCATTTGCTGTAATTGTGTTGACAACTTTTTACAAAGAAGTCAGAATTCCCAGTGACAACTCAGAGAGCTCCTACAAAGGAGGAACAGGTCATGTCACTCTGGTACAAAGGATTGGTCTGAACTTGGAGAGTACCCTATTTTTATTTGACATAATGTTATGCAAACTTTTGTCTTCTTATAAAATCCTCTAAAAGTTATCTCCAATTTAGTGGATAATTCAAGAACACAAAACAGAAGCTTATTGAAGAACTCGTACTGCCTATACCTGTGTTGGTTACACATTCCTAGTTTATTGGCCACTGGGCAATTGGCTCTTAAGTTAAAAAATGTACACAATGGAAATCCTGTCATCCTTTCTGAATAAATACACAAATGCCTTCAATATTTCATCAGAGTCTTCTCTATGGACTCCTGTCTTCAGTTTCATAATCATATATTCTAGTAAACCGTTTGGCTTGATTTCCTGGAGTATTGATTCGATTTTCTTGCAGACCATTAGCAGTTTTCTCCAACACCACAATTCAAATTGTCAATTCTACAACGCTCAGTCTTCTTTATGGTCCAACTCTCACATCCATATGATACTGCTGGGATAACCAAAATTCGAACTAGGAGGACCTTTGTTGATGTGTAATATATTTACTTTTTAATAGCTTGTCCATGATTTGCCATAGCTTTCCTCCCTATAAGCAAACATCTTTTAATTTCATGGGATAGTCACAATCTGTCAATGCTTCCACTTCTTCTCCATCTGTTTGCCAAGAACTGAAATTGCTGCCATGATCTTCATCTTTTTAACGTTGAACAGCAACAGGCCAGCTTTTGCATTTTCTTTTTTCACCCTCATCAATAAGTCTTTTACAATATTACACTGTCAAAATAAAAAAATAACTAGTAATGTGGAAAAAGAGAGTTGATGAGTATCTACGGGAGCTTATATAGTCCAGGAAACTTACATAGTCCTCTTAGGCTCCATAATGCAGCACATTTCTGTTGAGAGGGTAGAATAGAAAGCATATACATAGCTGTTTGAAGGAGGAAGGTATGGTATTAGCATATAGCATATACAACCAACTACCTTGATCAACAAAATAACAGATAATTTGTCCTGGAAAAGCAACCAGTGGACCAGGGATCAATAATCATAGTTTACTAAGATAGAGATCCATCTTTTCATTGATGACATGACATCAAATATAAAAAAATCCCCAGAAATCCTCTGGACAATAACTGAATAATGAGTAACTTTAAAAAAAAAAACCTTGTCAAATACATATATTTCAGGTTTCATAATTATAATTAGTATCAGATAATTGGTTAATTACCAACTAATTTGCAAAAGAGCAATAACAGTGCATGCTGAATACTCTCAGGTACGCAACATGATGACCTCTGTTGCAAAGTGATGCATTTTCATCCATTTTTATAACAAAAATAATTACTTAAATATACGTTTTCATTCATATTTTCTTTATCTTATCCTTCGGTAATACAGTATGCATATTGTTCTCCCTGAAGGGCAAAGAATACTTTGCCTTGATGTTCAAGCTTTTAAAGAGTTACTTTAGTAGTTACACAGTATGGATTCATTTAGATCCTAGAGAAAGGACAAAAAAGAATTTAATAACAAAGAAACTAAAGTATAAGGCACAATCCGTTAGCAAGGCATCAAAAAATAAAAGTCTAATATTTGATTGCAATTTGCAAAATAAACAAAGGCTACATAGTTCTTTTGAACTGTATGTATGTTAGCAGGTATGCCAATCCACCTAGGTAACAGCGCTCAAAGCCAAGCAGCGGCTGCAAAGGCAAATAAAATATTAGCATGTATTAGGAAGGGTATAGAAGCCAGGGAAGAAGATATAATTCTGCCACTATACAAATCTCTAGTACGCCCTCATTTGGAATATGGAGTACAATTTTGGGCACCACCTCATAAAAAATACATTTTAGAGCTGGAAAAAGTACAGAGAAGGGCAACAAAACTAATAAGGGGAATGGAGGGGCTAAGTTATGAAGAAAGACTAACAAAATTAAACTTACTTTCGCTAGAAAAAAGGCGTCTAAGAGGAGATATGATTACGTTATATAAATACATCCAGGGTCAATATAAGGCTTTGTCAAGTGAACTTTTTGTAGCAAGAGATTTTCAACTGACAAGAGGACACCCTTTGAGGTTAGAGGAAAAAAGATTTCACCTTAAACAAAGAAAAGGGTTCTTCACAGTTAGGGTGGTTAAACTGTGGAATTCTCTACCAAAGGAGGTGGTAACAGCGAATTCGATAGACAACTTCAAAAAGGGGTTAGATATATTTTTTAATAAAGAGGGCATTCAAGGCTATCCTAGATAACTAGCGAAGGAATATTGATCCAGGGAGAAATATGATCGCCAGTTTCTGGGGTCAGGAAGGAATTTTGCTTTTTTTTCCCCTTATGAGACAATTGGCAAAGTTTCAATGGTTTTTTTTTTTCTGTTTGCCTTCCTCTGGATCAATTAACAATTAACAATAATAATAAATAGTCCACATTAAAAAGATCAATAGTGATCCAAAAAGGTTGAACTTGATGGACTAACTCTTTATTCATCCTCCAATACTATACTATTAATAATTATTTAATCAATAATTTAATTAATAACTAATCCGCATATTGCAGATCAGAGGAGACCTTAACAGGTTGAACTTGATGGACTAAAATCTTTTTTCAACCTTAATTACTATGTAACTATGTAACTATGTAATCCAGAAGGGCAATCCATGACAAAAGCATTGCCTTATTCCAGAAAACCCACATTTTATGGATAGACTTAGCTAGGTATTAGCTATTCTATGTATTTTCCTGTCTGGGATTTAAAAACAAAAACAAAAAAACAATAACAGATACAATAGGATTGTAGCAATTTCTGGATGTGGTAAATGGTTTTCAAGCTATGTCATTTGATCTGTATAAAAACAAAATAAAAAAAAAGCAAGTAAATATCAGTGGCCAAAATCTACGCCTAATGGCTTGGAACATTTGGCAGTGCTACCCACAGCCCTGAGATAAAGGATACAGGTTTCAGACAGATCATAACAAGTACACTAATTAATTGACTGCAGCTCTTGTGATATATGAATCATTCACAGCTTGGCTGGGACAGCTCTGATTTTAAAGCCATTGATCCAATCTCATTTCCAGATATGCTGCCTTGTTTCTGAGTTGAATAGTAGAATATTTTATCTCTAATATTATGTTTTAATGACTTGGTTCTTACCATACATAGGGGTTCACGTTTTTAGTGCTATAACATGGCTTATTGACAAGCTGCAGAGAGCATCCACATTTTTGCAATGTGCTAAAGTGTGCACAATCAATTTAAAGGATATGGAAATCAACAAAACTGCTAGGCTACATCAAGTAGAGGCTTGACAATTATTATTAATGTAGTTTATTTTTTCATTGATCACAAATTGAGAGGTATTGTCATTTTTACTTCATCCCTTTTATCACTTTTATAACCCTTGAAGACCCCCAGAAGTAACTGCATTTATAATGAGGTTTAGGCTGGACTCTCAAACTGATTTGATCCAGTCTTTATAATCCAGAAAGTATTTTCTACCTTAATTATATCTAACTTAAATATGTAGGTTGTAAGTTCAATTCCTATCTGTTCTTCCTTTTTACATTTTTGTTTATATTTATTTCCTTTAAAAAAAAACATTTCTCCCATCAGAAGTCCACCTGAAAGCAGTCTAAGACACTTTTAAAAGCATACTGCAAAGAAACATCTCCCATCAGAAGTCCACCTGAAAGCAGTCTAAGACACTTTTAAAGCATACTGCAAAGAAACATCTCCCATCAGAAGTCCACCTGAAAGCAGTCTAAGACACTTTTAAAAGCATACTGCAAAGAAACATCTCCCATCAGAAGTCCACCTGAAAGCAGTCTAAGACACTTTTAAAAGCATACTGCAAAGAAACATCTCCCATCAGAAGTCCACCTGAAAGCAGTCTAAGACACTTTTAAAAGCATACTGCAAAGAAACATCTCCCATCAGAAGTCCACCTGAAAGCAGTCTAAGACACTTTTAAAAGCATACTGCAAAGAAACATCTCCCATCAGAAGTCCACCTGAAAGCAGTCTAAGACACTTTTAAAAGCATACAGCAAAGAAACATCTCCCATCAGAAGTCCACCTGAAAGCAGTCTAAGACACTTTTAAAAGCATACTGCAAAGAAACATCTCCCATCAGAAGTCCACCTGAAAGCAGTCTAAGGTAATTTCAGAGGAACAGATGCTCACCAGATCCATATCAACGTTTACAAAGGACTAATTATTATAATTAATATCTGTGTTATGATGATTGCTGAGATAGACTTTTTACTGTCAGATTGTTCGACTATTGTCATAAAATAATGTTTCTTATCTGTAAACCAGAAATGCTCTGTGTTCACTGATCCATTTTACTGCTGCAATGTACCCTCCCCCTGAAATATCTCCTTGTTCTGTCTTATAGACACTAATAAAAGCATACTGCAAAGAAACATCTCCCATCAGAAGTCCACCTGAAAGCAGTCCCCTCCCACCCTGCCCCTCTACCCACCCACGCACCCTTGTTTACACTTAATATATTGAGGCATACTAATTACCTGCA
The DNA here is from genome assembly GCA_027410445.1 of Discoglossus pictus. NCBI lineage: Eukaryota > Metazoa > Chordata > Amphibia > Anura > Alytidae > Discoglossus > Discoglossus pictus. The sequence goes on along the minus strand of CM050166.1, from coordinate 387,773,608 downwards.
CATGTTTAATCAGTGACATCTGATTATCACCTCTAACCACCCCCTTCGAGAATACTTGCTTACACAGTGCCATTATGTTGCCTATTACCACCTTCCTTATTATAACTTCCTGCCTCTTTCTCAGACTCTCTTATACTGTCTCTACACATCATGTCTCCAATAATATAACTATCTCACCTTCCCTGCTCTCCTCTCATGAGCTCCTCTCCTTCCTCCAGTCACTATCTCATCCCTCCCTTAAAGCTGAAAAGCAGAAATGCTCCTGCAAGTCATATTCCCATCTCCTTTTACTCTCTCTCCTTCTTCTGATGGCTTGTGGGGATATATCCCCTAACCCAGGCCCCTCACTCATTCCCACCTGCTGTCAGCCACGCAGAGTCCCCAGGGCAGCAAATGCCCAAAACACCCATAATCTAATACCCATCACTTGTCACAAACCATCTACTTTGCCCTTCTCATGTGCCCTCTGAAATGCAAGGTCTGTTTGCAGTAAAATTACCTTCATTCATGACCTCTTCATTTCCAACTCCCTCAATTTACTGGCTATCACAGAAACCTGGCTCACTCCATCTGACTCTGCCTCCCCTGCCGCACTCTCTTATGGTGGTCTGCACTTCAGCCACACTCCTAGACCTGGGAACAAACAAGGTGGATGTGTGGGCATACTACTATCCTCTCGCTGCACTTTTCACTGCATACCCCCTGTTCCCTCCCTCCAATTCTCATCTTTTGAAGTCCACACTATCCGCATCTTCTCTCCCATCCCTCTGCGAGTAGCTGTGATCTATCGCCCACATGGATCACCCTCTCAATTTCTGGACAACTTTGCCGCCTGGCTCCCTCACTTTCTCTCCTCCAATATACCTTCACTCATTCTTGGCGATTTCAACATAGCCACTGACACCCCCACCTCCCCAACAACTGCAAAATTATTTGCACTTACCTCTTCCCTTGGCCTCTCACAATGGACAGATTCTGCAACTCACAGTGGTGGACACTCCATTGACCTTATTTTTACTAATCTCTGCACTATCTCCAACCTTGACATCTCCTCACTTCCCCTATCTGACCACCACCTGCTAACTTGCAACCTCACCTCATCTTCCGCTCACCACTCTTCTTCAAATCCTGCCATCAGAACACGCAGAAACCTGCAAGCACTCAACCCACAACAATTGTCAAATGTACTAAAACCCCTTCTCAGCCCCCTCACCACCCTTGCCTGCCCTGACATCGCCACTTCACAGTACAACACTACTCCAACATCCACCCTTGACTCTCTTGCCCCCATAATCACAAGCAAATGCCCTCGCTCTCACCCACAACCATGGCACACTACACAAACACGCTATCTACAGAGATGCTCACGCACTGCAGAACGACTATGGAGGAAATCTCGAACCTCAGCAGACTTTCTCCACTACAAGTTTACCTTGCGCTCCTACTTGTCTGCCCTCAATCTTGCCAAACAACACTACTTCTCATCACTAATATCAAACCTGTCCTCCAACCCTAAACGTTTATTTGCTACATTTAACACCCTCCTCTGCCCACCCCCACCTCCTGCCCCTTCCTGTCTAACTGCTGATGACTTTGCCAGCCACTTTAAAACTAAAATTGAAACTATCCGAAATGAGCTCTCCTCCCACCTTGGCCCTATCCCACCATCCTTTCCACAAGCCGACAACGCCCAACATTTACCCTTCCCCAATCCCTCCTCCACTATGGATTCCTTTGACCCTGTTACCGAGGATGAAGTATCTACTTTACTATCAACCTCTCACCTTACCACATGCCCACATGATCCTATTCCTTCACAGCTAATTCCTCCCCTATCCACCGCACTTATCCCAGCTCTCACACATCTATTCAACCTCTCCCTAAACACTGGCAAGTTTCCATCCTCCTTAAAACATGCCGTAATTACACCCATTCTCAAGAAGCCCTCATCTGACCCAGCTTCTGCCTCCAACTACCGCCCTATCTCACTACTTCCCATGGCTTCTAAACTGCTTGAGCGGCTTGTTTACAATCGCCTCACTCAATTTATTTATTTCAATTCCCTTCTTGACCCCTTCCAATTTGGTTTCCGTGCCCAACACTCAACAGAAACAGCCCTTACAAAAGTCACCAATGACTTGCTAACTGCCAAATCAAAGGGTAACTTCTCCATGCTAATTCTCCTGGACCTCTGTGCTGCCTTCGACACAGTTGACCACCCTCTTCTAATCCAAACTCTTCGTTCATTTGGCATCCAGGGCACAGCTCTTTTATGGTTCACATCCTATCTAAAAGATCGTACATTTAGCGTCTCCTTCTCTGGCACCTCTTCTTCACCTCTCCCTCTGTCTGTTGGCGTTCCCCAAGGTTCTGTCCTAGGCCCCCTCCTCTTCTCTATCTACACCTCCTCCCTTGGCACCCTCATAAAATCCTTTGGATTTCAGTATCATCTCTATGCAAATGATACTCAAATCTACCTCTCTGCACCCGATCTATCCCCCTCTCTTTTAGCTCAAGTTTCCAACTGCCTCTCTAGCATATCCTCCTGGATGTCTACCCGTCAACTCAAACTCAACATGTCTAAGACTGAACTCCTAATCTTTCCACCCTCTACTATAGCTTCCACTCCTCAAATATCTCTCACTGTTGACAACACCATCATCACTCCCACCTCCCAGGCGCGTTGTCTTGGGGTTCTACTGGATCCCGCCCTCACTTTTATTCCTCACATCCAATCGATAACTAAATCTTGTCAGTTTCATCTAAAAAACATCTCCAAAATTCGTTATTATCTTACACAAGACACAGCTAAAATTCTAATACACTCTCTCATCATATCTTGACTCGCCTACTGCAATTCCCTTCTTGCTGGCCTCCCCATCTCTCGTCTGTCTCCCCTCCAATCCATAATGAACGCCTCCGCTAGACTCATCTTCAATACCAAACGATCAGTGTCTGCAGCTCCTCTCTGTCAATCACTCCACTGGCTTCCCATAGCTTCCCTAATCACATTTAAAATCATGACCCTAACACATAAAGCCCTCAACAACAGTGCACCCCCTTATATCTCTGCTCTTGTTTCAAAATACTCTCCCAACCGCCCCCTTTGTTCTGCTAACGACCTTCTTCTTTCCTCCTCTCTCATCACCTCCTCTCACTCCCGTCTTCAGGACTTTTTTCGTGCAGCCCCTACTATCTGGAACTCCTTGCCTCGCTCCATTAGATTAACTTCCTGCCTCAAAACCTTAAAAAAATTACTAAAAACACACCTATTTAAAAAATCATATCACCTTCAGCCTTTATAATTACAACTGCACACTCCACAGCTTAAAAACACTCCCACCCACAATCTACAGTACAGCTAACAGACCCCTCCAATTGATTAAACAAATTGCATTCACGTTGCCATTTTGTATTTGTCACCCTCTTGTATCACACCTAAACCCTTAGATTGTAAGTTTGCGAGTTTCATTTGTGTGTCCGTGTCTTGGAAACAAGCACTATGTACATTTGATTATATGCTCAAAAACAGGGCCCTCCATTCTTTAAGGTGTTAAGTTTGTTTTTTGCCATGTACTAACCACCTGTACAGCGCTACGGAATATGTTGGCACAATATAAATAAAGATAATAATAATAATAATAATAATAATACCATCACATTACAATATGTATAATATTTTGTTTTATCATATAATCTAATAAACATTGTCTGATGATGGGATCTGAGCTCACAACTCCCAAGCAGTGTCACAAGCTGGTGCAGCTCATTGTGTACTCTTTTATTTCTGAGGAGGATAGAAACAGTCAAAAACAACTAAATACAAGAACGTATAACACACTTATCTGTTTGAATTCCCTTCTGCTTGTAGCCTATAGTGATACAGCATGTCTGGTTGCAATCACCTTGCTGTTTGTACTAGCGCATTTTGCTTTCATCCTTCTTTCTTCCTGTCCCCATTTTACTTTATTTTCATCTGGATAGTTTATGTCTGGTCCTAAATAGCCTTCTTTACTGTGCCATCAGTTTCTATTCCAACTTGTTTCAAAGCCACATATGTTTTGCTTGTCTTCAATCTGACTTCATTATTATTCACCCTAATGCCCGTGTCAGTCACCAAATTCCAGCCCAAATTCATATTTCTATTAAAATGACATATAAAATGAGTTCCAACTCCTACAGTATTGTTGGTGATGTCTTCATCCATCTCCTGAACACCATATGTCATTAAGAATCAATGCCACCACGGTGGGAATTATAAATGCTAGTCCACTTTTTTAATAATCAAACAGAAGTTATACATATTGTGACATATATTACACAATAAAAGTTTCCATTCAAGAGTTTTAGGTATATAATAATTAATCATGTGTCTACTTGAAAAACAAAATGTGGGACAAAAAATTAATTATTACACATCTAAAACTATTGAATAGCTTCATGTTATTAGTGCCATGTAAAAGTATTTAACCCCACCCCCTGCAAAGATTTCTACTATAAGAATTTTAGATATATACTAATTCAGCTGTCTATTTGAAGAATTAAATGTTTAAACTAGTAACAAGGTGATTAAAGCATTTTCAGCATCTTCTATTCAGCCCATAGGGCTAATTAATGCAATCCACAATGATCTCTGTCATCTTATCTTGATATGATTTTCAGCATTAAAACTAGGGTATTCTGCTGTCTGCATCAAGAGAACAATTCACCTAATTATTTGAAACGCTCACTCATTTGAACAATCGTTGAAATGTAATTATGACAAAAAAAAATGAATGAACCAGCTACACATGCTAAATTAAATACAAAAATAAAAATAGTCTTAAATATACGGAGTTCATTAAAATGTGCATCTATTTTCAAGGACAGAATATCCTCCTGAATACTTTTATATACCCAAATTAAATAAGCAGATATGCTTTGCTATAGCGTTACCCAGCAGCTCATGATTCTGGTTATAGGCATTCAAATTAGTGTGCCTATTTATCAGCTTTTTGGGACTATAAACTTTAAATATGTATAAAGATATCAAATAGCTTCTAAAACAAGGATGGGGTTTTGTTGCTCAAAAAGCTATATGTGCCTAAAGTAAGACGATCCTCAGAATGTTGTAATCCAGCACATGAGTACATTTCTATCTAGGTATTATGAAAATGCTTTATATTGCTGATAAACATACATTAAGGAACACATCAGGCTGCATGCAGGATGGTTTGCCTATTGGCTATATATAACAACTGACGCAAAAAGAAAATGCATTGGGTGATACATTAATGGGCCTGAATACAAGAAAAAGTCTGAACTTGAAGGTTAGAACATGGTCAGCCCAAAACTAAGGTCTAGATGCACCACTATAGTTACCAAGTGGTGACAGTTAAATCCACATGTTAAGCTTGCATAGAATATTACACTATACCAAGAGAGAGGGACACCCATCAACTGAATATGTCTTAGTGGAGATGTGGTGGAAAGATAATCAAGGAACACATTTTGTAGAATTAATTATTTTGGAATCCATCTTGTTTTGTGTTTGTACTGGGTGTGTCAATGTATATGTCATGAGGACCATATGCAGTTGGAGAATGTTGAAAAAAATAGATATTTTTAGGAGGACTTGATGAATATGAGTTTACAATAATAGATAAATAATTGTAATACTTTCTTAATCCTGCTTATTTTTATGGTTGTTGTGATTTAATCTGCTATATATATAAATCCTATATAAAAGTATGCATGCTGTTTATTTGGAGAGACAATCTACTGGGTAGGTTACACTTTGTTGGTCTGAGCTCTCTCTCTCTGTGACTCTCATGCTACATAATACCGTGATTCTGTCAGATTATTATAGATTTTTTTTACAATTTACAATATGTTTCTTGGTGGCTATAAGATCCAATTGACACATGGTACTATGGTGGTAGGTGGACTTTGTTAAGATCACTACTGAAAAAGTTGATCCTATGTCAAGGAAGTTTTAAGACCTGGAAAGAACTGTAAAGCTAAAACTCAACTGTTTGTCCCTATTCAGTCATGTCCGACTCTCATTGACCCTATGGACTGCAGCACACAAGGCATATCTTGTGTCTGATTGTGCCTATCCATAAGGTGATCTTGGCAAAAATACTGGAGTGGGTTGCCAGTTCCTTCTCCAGTGAGCCATAATTTGTTTGACCACTCTGTTATGACTTGCCCATCTTGGGTGATCCTACATGGTATAGGTCACAGCTTCATTGCACTCAAGTCTCAAAAAAGTACTCAAAATATATATATACTGTATATATGAAAAAATATATAAAAACCCCTTAATTAGACTCAGAAAAAAGTGGTTACCTTGCCCTTTATACAACCACTACACAATATAGATGCCACAAATAACAGATAACAATATTAAATGCCTAAATAAGTCAAATTGTACTGAACAAATAACTGCCCAGTACCAATAGTGCAGCCCCTATACCTTCATACTTGCTAATCATGCAAGAATAAGTAAAATTGTGCTGAACAAATCACTTGTAAAGACAGCTGAATATTAACAGTAATGATAGCATGAATAAGTAAGATTGTGTTGAAAAAATCACTTAAATAGACTGCTCAATGCTGATAGCGCAGCCCCTATACCTCCATTAGTACTAGCTGCCTGAATAGGTCAGAATATACAAAAAAACTAAGAGACAGCCTAATACTAAATATGCAGACCCTACACCTCCATAAACACTAACCTTGGATGACCAAACATTGTTGAGTGCATACATGGAACAACTATACCATAAAAAGACAAATAACTTGGTATCCGATAGCCTAATACTCCATACCACTCAGGATGTCATCAGGGGCCCAGCACGACGTGTGTGTTCTGATCCTGAGTGGTCCAGAGCATTTGGATACCTAGTTATTTGTCTTTGTGAGCAATCTTTACGGTATAGTTGTTCCATGTATGCACTCAACAATGTTTGGTCATCCAAAGTTAGTGTTTATGGAGGTGTAGGGGCTGAATATTTGGTATTAGGCTGTCTTTAAGTGACTTTCTTTGTATATTCTAACCTATTCAGGCAGCTAGTACTAATGGAGGTATAGGGGCAGCGCTATTAGCATTGAGCAAGCTATTTAAGTGATTTTTTCAGCACAATCATACTTATTCATACTATAATTACTGTTAATATAAAGCTGTCTTTACAAGTGATTTGTTCAGCATAATTTTACTTATTCTTGCATTATTAGTGAGTATGAAGGTATAGGGGCTGCACTATTGGTATTGGGCGGTATCTATAAGCTGCAGTTATTTATTCAGTACAATTTGACTTATTTAGGCAATTAATATTGTTATCCGTTATTTGTGACATATGGGCATCTATATTGGGTAGTGGTTGTACAGAGGGCAATGTGACCAACTTTTTTGATTCTAATTAAGGGGGGTTCATATATTTTTCATATTAGGCATCAATTACTGGTGTTAGGCATTATTGTTAAGATTTGATAGTGTCAAATCATATATATATATATATATATATATATATATATATATATATATATATATATATCTTCGGTAGAAAAGTGATTTAAGATAAAATAAGGAAAAAAGAACAATTGGCAGCACATCTACAGTTCTCATGCAGAACCACAGTCATGTTTTCCCACATAATTACTCAGTACATACCAGTAATTCCAGTGCAGCTAAGGGTTCAGTATGATGACATAAAAATGAGGTTTAATACATATAGAACAGACTATTGATATGATAATACTATCACTATAAGCACACATATATCGAAATTATTTATTGTAGTTATTTCAGCTACGGCAAATTTTGTTAAATGTGGGAATTTAACATTTTTCTGGAACTGTGATTCAAGTTTTGAATTGTTGTGCTGACAAGGCTCATGCATTTTTTTGTCTTAATTATCATTCCAGAATACCGAAGATACTTTCCAAATTTCAATCTGGAAGCCGCTTGCAGTAAACTGCTGACTTTTTAAAAACTGCATAAGCAGAGAAAATGAGATACATTTCTAAGGAATCCAGCTAAATGACAAATGCTTTTTCTAATTTTTCAATAGACTCATAAACCAAAAAATGAAAAGCAAAGATGCTGATATATTAAAAAGAAATAACCACTAGAAAATACTCTAGTGCAGATCAAGAAAACTACTCAAGTACAAACTGGCAATGCTTCCTTCTACCCATTTTTCAAAGAAATGCTATTATATATGACATAAGATTGATGATTCAATCTGTTTTTGTTGATTACAACCAGAACAAATATATTTTATGTATTTGGTCTGGGAAATAAGTTACAGAATGTGCCAAACAATGGTGTCCACTCTATATGTTTCCCTGGGATACTTATAATAAAAAAAAAAAGAGTAAATAACTCATATAGCAGAAATATAACTTCTATCCTAGAATAGACAATACATTTGAGATCCATAAGACAGTTCACTTACATTTCACAGTATATATAATGTCTTTGCTAAAATCAAAAATAATACAAAAGGAATGTAAGCCTAATAAAATATATAGTGGGTGTTTTTTAATTTCATTTAATTTACTTCTACGACCACCTATCTTTTTCTTCCCCACAATTTTTGTTCTTATCACTTTCTATCTCTTTTCCAAAGCTTATACTCTTGTGCTGTGTATTTGATTTATCTTTTCTTTAAAGCGCCATTGAAGCTTGAGATTTATGGTTCTTGCAGAACTTGCTGAGCAAAGATTGCTCAACAGTCATTAGTTAAAACAAACTGAGTACTAACTAAATTCCATGTCCCTTTAATTCATGGCTCCCTCTTCCTTCTACATCTGTTTTTTCCTATTCGATCATTCCATGTACACTAATATTTCTCTCCTCTGATACACACATCTTATCTTTAAAGGTATATGGAAGTTTCATGGATTATGATTCTGATAGTGGAGAATCAATTGTTTATGCAGATTTTTTTTTCCATGAAAACATCCCAAAATAAACATTGATAAACTAAGTCTAGAGTTTGAAACATTTCTTTAGGTCTCTGGCAGATGTTTCTGAGAAGGAATACCCCAGAAAATGCAAGCTAAATTAGCATAAAATTAATAATTTGCTTTGGCCAATCAGATGCAGCAAAGCATTATAGGATTTGTGGTCTTTTGTTCTCCCAGAAAGCACCTCTCTCTCCTCCCTTAAATGATGCAACTCAAGCAATGCTGCTTTGGATCTCTGCACTGTGCTGCTACTGAAAAAAACTAATTAATATAAATTCTGAGATACTACAAGTACCACGTGCTAGCCCAGGGCGACAAAAGGAGCTTAGGGAGGTTAGTGTGTGGCTAAAAAATGGTGCTGACTTCTCACTTGGATACAATCTCTATAGCAGGGATGGATTGCACCCTAGTGATGAGGGAGCTTGTGAGCTAGTAGAAAGGATGGTAGAAAGGTGGAGTTTTTAAACCAGTAGGTGTGTGTGTGTGGGGGGGGGGGGGTTGATAGAAGTAATGGGGTAGAAAGTGTAGAGCGGGTAAGGAATTAATTAACAGTCTCTCTGTATGTTAAGCCTGAATTTAAGCCTTTAGTCAGAGAAGATATTTATGATGGAACTAGTTATAATGTTGAATCTTCCACCCTAACAGACTTATCTCTCTCTCCGTCTTTCACCACTTACTATCCCTTAGATTGTAAGTCTGCGAGTTTCTATCCTAAGAACTTTGGGAATTCACCATGGACATTGGATTCCTGGCTCAAAGACAGGGCCCTCCTTCCTTTGCTAAATGTTAATCTGTATTTATCATTGTCTGAACCTAATTTATTTACAGCGCTACGGAATATGTTTGCGGGTTATAAATAAACTATAATAATAATAATGTTTGTGGGTAGAGTTAAATAACGGAGCAGCAAATTCTGAAAGAATATTAGTAGGAGTATGTTATAAACCCCCAAATATAACTGAAAGTGTGTAACTGCAATTGTTACAGATTGGAAATGCAGCTAAGCATGACCAGGTTTTTTTAATGGGGGATTTGAACTACCCTTAAATAAACTGGATAAATGAACCTACTAGAAATTAGGCTATCTTCTATTTAGTTATCACAAATAATATTGATAAAGAATCAAATGGTGAAATAGGGCAACCTTTGGGAAACAGTGATCACAACACAGTCTCATTTGAGATTGAATAAAAAAAAACTGAGAGGGGCCAACAAAAACTCTTAATTTTAAAAAGGCAGATTTTAACAGTCTAAGGGCAGCAATACAAAGTATAAACTGGGACAGAGAACTGACGGGTACAAATACTGAACATAAATGGTTAACATTCAAATCCTTACTAAATACACATACTTATCACCATATACCATGTGGAAATAAATGTTAAGTTAAATACATCTGATGTGGCTTAACAATGATTTAAAGATTAAGATATGGAGTACAAAATAGGCATTTAAATTATACAAACAAGAGGGGACTGCTTTACGTAAGTACAAGGAAATCAATAAGGCTTGCAAAAGGACGATTAGACTGGCTAAAACAGAAAATTAAAAGTTAGTAGCAAAGGAGAGTAATACTATCCCTAAAATATTTTTTTAAATATATTAATGGAAAGAAGGCCAGAAAGGAAGCCATAGGAACATTACAATGTGACACAGGCCGTCTGACAATAGTGACCAGGAAAAAGCAGATGAGCTAAATAAGTAATTGTCTTCGGTATACACAAGGGAGGTATAAGTGGTTGGGACACTGCAAAATAATGGGGCTACACTACCTTCACCAAATAATTGGTTAACTCAGGAAGAAATCCAAAAGGGGTTGGAAAAAATAAATGTTAATAAAGCCCCGGGTCCTGATGGAATACATCCAAGGGTACTGAGGGAGCTGGGTTCTGTGATAGCCAAACCATTATATCTAATTTTTCAAGATTCACTCAACACAGGGTCGCTACCAGATGACAATGGAGAAAAGCAGATGTGATACCTATATTTAAGAAGGGAGCAAGAAAAAATCCTGAAAATTATAGACCTGTAAGCCTCACTTCTGTAGTGGGGAAACTTTTAGAAGGGCTAATAATGGATAGTATACAAGAATATGTCTGTTTGAGTCAACACAGATGTATGAGGGATAGGTCATGCCAAGTAAATCTAACTACAGTAGATTCTATGAGGAGGTTAGTAGGAACTTGGATCAAGGCAATTCACTGTATGTAGTCTTTTTGAATTTTGCAAAGGCTTTTGATACAGTGTCATACGAAAGACTATTGTGAAAACTAAGGGATACAGAAATTGCAGTAAATATCTGCTCATGGATCGAGAGCTGGCTAAAAGACAGGAAGCAAAGGGTTGTTGTAAATGGAACATACTCAGATTGGACTAATGTGGTAAGTGTGGTTCCTCTGGGTTCAGTATTAGGTCTGCTCCTTTTTAACATATTTATTAATGACTTAGAAGTAGGACTGGAAAGTATTGTCTTCATTTTTGCTGATGACACTAAGTTGTGCAATGTAATTAAATCAGAAAATGATGAACTTTCCCTCCAAAGGCATTTGCATAAATTGAAACGAGCAACTAAGTTATGCATTTGGGAAGGAAAGACAGCCATGCAACTTATAACGTAAATGGAGCAAATCTACGTGTATCAGATATTGAAAGGGGTTTGAGAGTATTTGTGGACAACCACCTTGAACAGTGCTCAATGCAAAGCAGCATCTACAAAGGCAAGTAAATATTAGCATGCATTAAGAAGGGTATAGAAGCAAAAATAATTCTGGCACTATACAAATCCCAAGTATGTCATCTTTTGAAATATGGAGTACAATTTTGGGCACCACTTCATAAAAAGGACCTTTTAGAGCTGGAAAAAGAACAAAGAAGGGAAACAAAACTAATAGGGGGAATGGAGGGGCTAAGTTATGAAGAAAGACTAACCAAATTAGACTTATTATTTTCTCGAAAAAGCATCTAAACCTGTCTGTATTATATAACAATATCACTGAAAAGACCCATGCAACCTGGGGTGAGTTGCCCCCAGAAAGAACTCTGAATACCCAAGTTAAGTTCTATGTTTAGCTAGCGTCAAATAGTCAACCATGCCTCATTCAGTCTGGTAGAGATGTCCTTACCGCACGGGACCTTGGGTGAGATTCAGAGTTTCAAGAATGTGATCCTCAACCTTTGGTTCCCCAGCGTGCATCTACGTGCTCGCCACCCTGATTAGTCGCTGGTAGCAGGAGGCAACCTCCTTTTACGTACTAACTTAGGATACATATCATCAAGCATAACAGGATAACTTTGTATTCATAATCATATGTATTTAGTGCTCTATCTTTATGTAATATATATACTTATTTATTTAATTATTTGTATACGTGGATAGGATTCTCAGCATGTGTATAATCCAACCTTGGCTTTGCATAAAAGCTATGTAATGCAGCAGGCATAAGCTTAAAGGGAACCATGTTTGAAATGGTTTATGGATTGAAGAGTGAGGCATTTGTGAACACATTTGCATGTCCCTGCTCAGCTTCCCAGAATGCAGGATTTTTTGGAAGCAGGTTTTTTAACTTGTTTTAGACATTCAAATGTAAACACAGATGTGCTATTTATTTACTGTACTATTGTACGGTGGAGGGCTCCTATTGCTCTTTTGCCCACCATATATCAAATGATTGTTGTGGTGTACTACCTACTCATAAGGTCAACAACACAAGCCGAGTTCCCGCTCCATGCTGATGATAGCCAGTAGGCGTGAAACAGCTGTACGTGAATAGGATTCTCAGCTTGTGTATAATCCAACCTTGGCTTTGCATAAAAGCTGTGTAATGCAGCAGGCATAAGCTTAAAGGAAGCCATGCTTGAAATGGTTTATGGATTGAAGAGTGAGGCATTTGTGTGCACAATTGCATGTCCCTGCTCAGCTTCCCAGAATGCAGTGTAATAACTGTTTTTCTTGGAACTGAGCTGGAAGCAGGTTTTTTAACTTGTTTTAGACATTCAAATGTGAACACAGATGCACTATTTATTCACTATGTATATATATATATATATATATATATATATATATATACTAGCGACTTTCCCATCTTGCACCGCGCTCTGCGCATGCGCGGCTCGCGCCGCGCTCTGCGCAATGCGCAGCAGTTTATCATTGTCAAACTGCGATTCGTCTGAAGCGTGACGACGAATCGCAGTTAGACAATTATAATATGTGATATATATATATATATATATAAATATTTATATATATACTTTTTAAAATGTCAAGTGTACGTCTTCAAAAGAGTGCATTATGAAATGTAAGCAAATGTTTGACATAGACTTGATACATAAATGCAAACAACTCTACCCCCTGTTCAGGTTAACATTATATCATAGAGCAATATGATGCCCAGAAAATTGCTATAGAGTCATATTATTGAGTTATAACATAAGATGCCATTTAATGATATTCGTTTACCACAGAACAGCCACTTATCTATGTGTTGTAGAGAAATAACAAGAAATCTCAATGAAGAATATTGAAAAATAGCTGAAAAGCAAAGTTTATAAACTGCAAAGCTCAAAAAGTCCCTGAGAGTGCACTTTTAGAAAATGTTCCGGTAGATCTGATTAGATGCTCTGCAGTTCAGCCAAGTCTGGGAAATGTACAGTATTACTATTATAGACGACTCGGCAACATGCCAGAAGCAGAGTTCATTATGTTAGGGAGCTTTTCAGTGTTATAGAGTTTGTTAGTTTCTGTGCTCCTATCACTACATTCTGAAAATTATTTTTGTTATTTGTCAGTACCGATGCACTTATATAATGAATGGTTACTAGTGCCCCAAAAATGACTGGCAACAGTAATCTACTAATAAACAGTAGATTACAATTGTACCATTTACCATGTTGTTTTTCTGCCCTCTATTCTATATACTCATTTATTCTTCTAACCAGCAAATTTTCAATAAAATATTTCAGATGGACGGGTCTCATTATACTTCACTATTCGTCAAAAATAGGGGAAATGGAAGACCTGTATAATTTAAAATAGTATCACAAAATATCATCATAACAACAATATTAATAACAAGTCTGTCATGCAAACAAAGGCCCCCAATGAACTTTTTGGATTATGGATATTGCTAAATATTTCAATGGGCAAGGGACTTGCTAAGAAATATGACATGATGGTGCTATGTGTAATGTATGGTAGGCCTCAATAATTAATGTTGGGATCACTAGATTATGTTATTTGTACAGGGCAGTGTGTGTGTATTATACAGAGCAGTGTGTGTGTGTGGTGTTAACAGTATGATTTATTATTGTATAGATTTATTTATGCAAAGGGGGTACACAGGCATGTTTGGTGTCTATATGCTGCATTTTCCTCAGAGTTTAGTGAGGTGTATTGCCTGGGTCTCTGGGCAGAAGGGCCATCAGCTGTGAGGTGCTTGGTCATAAGGCAATCCAGTACCGTTGGGAAAAATGCCTACATAGTGTCATGTTCCTGCCATAAATGTATCTAGCTAACCTCTCCTCAGACAGTGTGGTGCCACAAGCCATTTGTTATCTGTTAGGATGGGCCAGTCCCTGAATGTGTAGACCAGAAGAGGTAAGGTACTAAACAGGGAGACAATGTCCATCTAATCACCTAGAGAGTATAGGAAGCAGGAAAGAGAGCACATGGTTAAATGTTAGACGTTCAGGCTCCTAAGCTCAGGGGGTGTAGGCAGCTAATAAACCTGACCCCACAGTAATTTGAACATATGGGAAGATTAATTAACATTTTGTGATTGGTTATAAATAAATACAGTATGTTTGTATTGTTGCCAAAATAAACTCTCAGTCTGCCTCTACATTAAACTAAGGGTGTTGCTGGTCTTTTCCTGTTCTTCCATGACTGATGTCCTGAACTGAATTGCTTGGTGCCAAGATGAATATAAAAGTCACAACTTCCAGTTTGCTCCTATTAGCTACATTAGGAGAATTAGAGGTGTACTGAGCCCCAACTCTGGGTCGTGACAAAGTAATTGCATCCCCATCTCAAATCCTTTATTCTACCAGTATAAAATGTATATGATGGTCTTCACAGAAGATCCAGGCTGTTCTTTCCTCTCTGTGACCTGAAGGCCGCCTTCATTATGCGCTGAGTTGAAAGGCAGATCATAGGTAATGTGCCAGATAGGGATCTGAGCGTCAAGTTCACCACTTGATTGAAGAAATCTGTGTTTATAAAGTCAACAATAAATAATATGGTTTTAAAATGAATTTTATCTGCCTACTGTGTGCTGTGTGTCTCTCCATCTCCCTCACATAATTCAGATTTCTCTGGAAGCCTTTGCAGTTACCTGGTAATTTTTTACTTATTCAGTTGAGACTTTTATGTTGCTGTGCTATGTGCATGCCTCACCCTATGTCATTAGTGATGCCAATATTGATTCAAAACAGTGGTTAATTAACATAATTAAACACACAATGGCTTTCAGAGAAACAATCTGATCGACTTGACATGTCGCAGGTGGAGAAAGACCCAGCATCTCAGATAGTTTAGAATTAATATTAAAACCATTATATTTACTAATGACTTTATAAACACACATTTCTTGAACTAATAAATGGTGAACGAGATGCTCACAGCCATTTACTGATGCCAACGCTGACCCTTTAAGTACCCTATACTTTCAATGGGATTTGTAGTATTAATGTAAACAAATGTGGAGGTTGGAATGTGAAGGGTGGTCAAGGTGCCTCCTGGAACCAGGAGATTACTACCATTATTGCAATCTTCATCATTAACTTGTAGATTCCACTTATTTAGACTCAAACTGGAACTTCAGACAAGAGGTGCAAATGTTGAAGTTTAATTTACAAAACTTGATGGTTTGTGGCTCTGGTATTGATTAATATAAACATTATGAGCAGGCTATTACATTTTGTACAACATTTTTTAAAACTATTTTAATGTAAGAGGGGGTTACATGGGAGTGTATTTACAAGCGATAAGTCTGCAACTGAGCAGTTATTTCACAGTTAAAACAGGAGCTTGCCACCTATGGCTCTAGAGTTGAATTTGTTTCAGTATAGACCATTATATAGCTTTCTTGCCATCTAATAATGTTAGGTCCTAGTCCACAACTGGACAACATCCAATAAACCATTTAGTGACCTACTTATCTTTTGAGCCTATCAGAATACAACTCCAAACAACTCATATCATGATGGAGCATCAAAAATACTTTAGAGCTACACAAGTCAAAATGAACAAGCTCCATGCAAGGTGATCATGGCATCAGGGTAATAGAATTATACATATAAAAGATAGCATTACAAAAGGGGGTCATTAACAGAACTGTAGATAACATCTGTCCATACAAAACTACCCATGCTCATTAAAACTATCTGGCAAACTTAACACAGCGAAAACTAAACATTCAGCATTGTGCCACAAAATGTTAAGACGTTATAGATGACATTGCTGAGACTAGACTAGACTAGACAGTTATGGATAACTCATACTATAGCAGATTTCAAGTATTGAAAAAGTGTTACAAGACATTAGAAGTTTCTCTATAATGGTCTTAATATATATCATACTTTTTATTAATTCTTTCAAAAACAGGAATGATGAGTTTGTATTGATTTTCTTTCAATAAATATTTAAATCAATTTTAAAAATTTAAATTGCGTAAGAGCAACAGCCTATTGTATTGGTATCATTAATACAATCTGTCACAAAAAGTGATGACAGATGGTGCTTTGTTAAGATATCCATAACAACTATTTGTTACTCTTAATACATTTATATAAACCAACCAGTTTGCCATCTTTATTGGCAGTTATCTGAAATGTTAAACCACATCAAATATTCTCAGTACATTTTTACTTTGCGCTTAATATTACATTATATGTAGAGCAGTATTTACACGTCTTAATAGACCTCCAAACGAAAAAGGTATACCACTCTATTTATCGATCCTCCTCTTTTAATACCTATTTATCTGTCTCGCTTTTTCATGTACCTTCTTGCCCAACTATATTTCATTTTCCATTTTAGTTTCTCAATGGCAACTAAGGAGTATAAATATTGCTGTTATTTAGGACTTTCTGCATGCCCTTAGATCATTCTTAGCAATGAGAAGGGCAGATTGCTTGCATCATTTATTTATCCACAATGAATTGATCAATCCAGGGCATTTAGTCATAATAGCAATTATGTTTAAGAAATACTGGCCTTGATGACATTACACCCGACCTATACGGCCCGCGGGCCACAATCCCGGAAGGCTGTAAAATGCTGAGGTCTGATCATATATTTCTTTGCACTATGAATACAATGTATCTCTTTGACAATGTTATGGCACCCGATGCACAGCCCAGGAGTGGCCTCCGTCAGCCCCTGACCCAGATACCATTGCTCAGTGGTTGGGCATCCTTCCCCTGCCAGAATTTTACACAGCAGGGAAGGGGAATTCTAAATGATGTCACGTGACCCTGCAATATGAAGCTCCGGCAGGGGAACGATATCCAACCTCTGAGCAATGGGATCTGGGACAGGGACTGCAGTGCACAAGTAAGAAGGCTGAGGGGGGGGGGGGAATGAAGTGCAGGGGGCTTAAGGGGGATGAATAGTGTGACAAGGGGCCCTGGGGGTTTTAAGGGGTTATATAATATAATATAACTGAGGGGGCCTGGTTTTTTTTTTTTGGGAGGGTGTGAATGTTGCTACTGAGGGCGGCCCTTGGGGTGAATATGGCTGCTGAGGGGCTTGGGGGGATGAATGGTGCGACAAGGGGGCCCTGTTTTTTTGGGGGGGAGTGAATGATGCTGCTGAGGGGTCCCTGTTCTTTTGTTGGGGGTGAATGGTGCTTCTGAGGGGGCCCTGCAGGGTTGGGGAGTGAATAATGCTGCTGAGGGGGCACTGGGGGGTTTGTGTGGTTAATATGAGGGGGCTGAATGCTGCTGCTGAGGGGGTTGGATGGTGTGAATGGTGTTGCTGAGGGGGCTTGGAGGTGTTTGACAAGAAAATGTAGTTTTATATATATATATATATATATATATATATCACTATAGTAGTTGTGGGTCTGCTGGGCTGTTTGTAACGCTTATGATGTTGGTAATGCTTTGCCTCTCAAAGCAATACGAGCCGTCAACCAAAAGTCCATGGGACTTGGGCTGCAATGATCACCGAAGGCGCTCATTGCAGGCCTCGCGATGAGCGCCGCAGGGGCTCATCGCCAGCGGCGCCAGCCTCTCACATCCTTCCCCTCTACCACGGTTACAGGCCACAATCGCGAGGCCCGCGGGGCTTAGGCCTCTCCCATCCCCTTCTGCCTCTCTCTCATCTCCTCCTCTGCCTCAATGCGCGGCTTGATCCAGAAAGTAGTTACGGCTGAAGGACGGGAGCCAAAGTGGAGGAGAAGACAGTAAGTGCGGCGCTGCTGGTAGGGTTCCATCGAGGTAAGAGACACGGGGGGGAGAGGGGGGGGGGAAAGGAGACACAAGGGAGGGAGAGGAGGGAGAAGGAGACAAGGGAGGGAGAGGAGGGGGAACAGAGACAAGGGAGGGAGAGGAGGGGGAACGGAGAGACAAGAGAGGGAAAGGAAGGGGGAACAAAGACACAAGAAAGGAACGAGGGGGAATGGAGACACAAGAGAGGGAGGAGGGAGAACGGAAACACAAGGGAGGGAGGTGGGAAGGAGACACAGGAGATGGAGAGGGGGAAAGGAGACACGAGGGGGGAAGAGAGAGGTGGAAAGGAGACATGGGGGAAAGGAGAGAGTGAAAGGAGTAACAGGAGAGGGAGAGAGGGGGAAAGGAGACACAGGGGAGGGAGATGGGGAGAAAGGTGACACAGGGGAGGGAAAGGGAGATGGGTGGAAAAATACACAAGGGAGGGAGAGAAGACAGAAAAGGAGACACAAGGGAGGGAGAGGAGGGGGAAAAGGAGACACAGCTTTGCCAGCCTTAAAATTCTAATTCCCGTAATTTTTGATGGGCAATTTTCATATATATATATATATATATATATATATATATATATATATATATATATATATACTGTATATATATATATATATATATATATATATATATATATATATATATATATATATATATATATATATATGTGTGTGTGTACATATATGGCACTAGAGGGTGGCCCTCCACAACAGTCCCAGTTTCTCATGTGGCTCCTTTGGCAAATTAATTGCCCACCCCTATATTATATGCATACGTTTTTAGAAGTCACACTAAATTAACAGTATTCTGATTATACTCATAAACTAATTTTGACATACATTTTAAAATATTTGTTATTTAAAATTTGTTAAACACTAATTATGTTTAAATTAAGTTTATTTCAATAAACATATTGTATGCTTTCCTCTGCATCAACAGATGTAAGCATAAGTCAGAAAAGACCTACATAGCTTGGATTTGATGAGTTTTTAAAGGTCTAGGATGTGTGACAGAGTTAACCAAGGTGTTTATGTGAGCCACAGAATCTGCAAAGCTCTCTTCCGAAGGACTGCAGGGGCTAACATTTTTTCCCAGGTAATTAACTGCTTCTGATTTAAGACTGCATCTGGAGTATGGGAGGGGCTGCTGATGGACTAGTTGTTTGCAGTTTATCTGACTACTTGGAAAAGAGGCAAGACCTGGAAGATTGAAGCAATATAAAGGTTAGTGACTTTACTAATTATTGTACTGTTTGTTTTCCTCCACCCAGGTTTAGCTGGATGAGAGCTGGTTAGTGAGGAAAACTGTTTATTGGTTAAGGCAGTGCTTCATATATATTTTACTTAAGTTTTAGCTCATTGTATACAAAAATAGTGCAATAAGAATATTATAGATATTATTATATTAAAAATTACAGAATTTTATACAGTCATTTTACAATACTAATTCCAAAATAGTTGTTAAAGCAACACCTGTGGAGGACAGCTATTAAAAAGTAAAGATATTACACTTTTCAACAAAGGTCGGCATAGTTAGAACTATGGTATTCTCAGTAGTAATATAGGGATGTGAGAGTTGAGTTGGAACATAAAGAAGGCTGAGCGCCATATAATTGACGCCTTTGAATTGTGGTACTGGAGAAAACTGCTTAGACTTTCCCTACAGCTATTTTACCATTTTGCATTTGGACAAAACATTAAAAGCACTGTGAGGCCCTTTTAAGTATTCAGGAGTGCTTATGATGCTCTTCAGATGAAATTGGTTGATCATCACGGCTATAGGGCGCCCACCTATTAAATGGGACAAACAATTACAGCTTACAAAATATTCCTTTGATACAATATAACTAATATTTTTTTGTAATTGGAAAATAGAACATTTTTAAACTTTGACCAGTTAAATGTTGATGTAATATTTCATTATCTGGAAAAAAAAGCATTTCCAGCAGTAGGTAAGTTACCTAGACAATAATTACTGTAACACTCTGAAATATAAAAAAAAAATAATTCAAGCTTGACTTAATGGTGATGTTTATTCAAAGAAATGACCCCTGTCCAGTGCTAATAATTGATTATCTTTAAAAGTACGGCAATTTATTTAAAATGCAAATGTTAATGGCAAAAAGTGACCTCAATGCTATGATATTTTGGAATTCTTGATGAGCTGGATTAAGAGTCCTTAACATTTGCAGCTTCCCCGAGAGGTCATGGTCTGCTAACACAAAATGGTTACATTTTCTCTGCTTCTTGTAACAAAATGTGTGCTACGATAAGACACATCAACACGTCTTTAAATAACATAAATTATTTTACTTTATTCAAAAAGCAACGTGATTGTACTATTTGTGAATGTGATATACTGAAATACATTAGCCCGAAGTTCCTTAACTGTGGTCCTAGGACCATCAGTGGTCTATTAGGAAATTGGCTGAATAAGTAATTAGCACCTAAGTACCTACGGCCATTTAAATTCCAGCCTCGTAAGTCCAACGTGTAGCACGTAAGGGCTGCATGCTTCAAATTTGGCCTACTTACGTTGCTATTAAATTAGAAAGGGCTGCAAGCTACGAGAGAGATACGCTTTTTAGTAAACTAGTTTGCGGCCATCAGGTTTCTTAAGCAATCACGTAGTTACGGGTTCAGATGGAGCCAATGGAAAAAGATATTGTAAGCGTTACAAAACTGAAAAAGGGGAGGGTAGATATCGAAGCCCTACGTGCTTCAATTCCAATTTGCGATCGGATCGGATATTTGAGACAGGCCAGATATAATGCAATATTAATAAAACAGTAAATATGATATTCTTTTACATGTGAGTTATAGTATATGTCGTAACACATTGATTGCAGGGATCGATATGACACAAAATATAAACATGAAATAAACTATTTTTTGGGGCCGATTTGCAGGCTTTGGAATGTTGTGCTGTTAATTCTAAGACCTAAAATCCCTTTCCATGTTAATAAAAGTACAGTAGTGTGTTTTTATTTGATTAAGAAGTGCTACATATTGTACTTTACCCCCCTTGCGGGTGCTCTAGAGCACGACTCCCTAAACCACGGGCAGCGGACCACCACCGGTCCGCGGCCTCTGTTCAGCCGGGCCGGGTGTGTCACCAGCAGTCCCCTCCTCCCCAGCAGC
This sequence comes from Discoglossus pictus, assembly GCA_027410445.1. Taxonomy (NCBI): domain Eukaryota; kingdom Metazoa; phylum Chordata; class Amphibia; order Anura; family Alytidae; genus Discoglossus; species Discoglossus pictus. The sequence continues at coordinate 387,752,072 of CM050166.1, read as the reverse complement.
ACCCTCTTCTTACTTGTTCACTGTGGTCCCTGGTCCGGTTGTTTCATTAGTCAGAGGCTGGATATCCTTCCCCTGCCGGAGCTTCATACTGCAGGGTCACATGACTTTTTTAAGAATTCCCCTCTCCTGCAGTATTGAGATCCGGCAGGGGAAAGATATGCAGCCTCTGAGTCATGAGACAACTGGACCAGGGACCACAGTGGACAAGTAAGAGGAGGGGGCTGCTGGGGAGGAGAGTGGGACTGCTGGGGGTTGAATAAGACTGACGGGGGGGGGGAGTGGTGTTGCTGGGGGTTTATGGGGCTGCTGGGGGGCTGAATAGGACTGCTGGGGGTGAATAAGACTACCGGAAGGGTGAATAAGTCTGCCGGGGGGGGGGGGGCTGCTGGGGGAGAAAGAGCTGCTGGGGGTGAGTGGTGTTGCTGGGGGGTAAATGGTGCTGCTGTGGGGCTGAATGGTCCTACTGGGGTCCGAATGGGGCTGCTGGGGGTGAATAGTGCTGCTGAGGGGCTGCTGAGGGGCTGAATGGGGCTGCTGTTGAGTGAATGGTGCTGCTGGTGGGGTGAATGTGGTGCTACTGGGGGCTGAATGGGTCTGTTGAGGGGTGAATGGGGCTGTTGGGTGATGAATGGTGCTGCTGGGGGGTGAATGGTGCCGCTGGGGGGTTATGGGGTTGAGTGGGGATGCTGGGGGGCTGAATGGTGCTATTGCGGTGGCTGAATGGCTCTACTGGGGGGGTTGAAGGCTGAATGTAGCTGCTGGGGGGTTGGGAGCTGAAAGGTGGTGTCGGGGGCTGAATGGTGCTGCTGGCGGGTGAATGGTGCTGCTGGCGGGGTGCTAAATAGTGCTTCTGGGGGGGGGGTTGTAAGCTGCTGAGGGGTTGTGTGGCTGTATGGTGCTGCTGGGGGGGGTTACTTAGTTTAAATAAATATAAATATAAATATATATATATATATATATATATATATATATGGCACTGGAGGGGGGAAAGCATGAAAAAGTTTTTTTTTGCATTATAATTAGAGTGACAAGCTTTACACTCTTTATCAAGTCAAAAGCACTACTTAATTGTTGTAGAAAATCATACTCACATACCACTTTCCACTCCCTCTTGCAGGCATGACACCAAGAAAAACAGAGTCCTCCGGTCTTTTTGTCAGAATTAGAGTTTATTTAAAAAAGATGTGGATTAGTAGCAAACCAACATGGCTGCCACTAATTCACTGGACTGCTACTACCTACTGACAGAAATATAACCAGACACAGCGTTTTAGATTTGTTTACATAACAATGAATAAATCTTTTTCCCACATCTACCAACATGGCATTACCCACCAAGAGCCAGTCACATTTTATTTACATATAATATCCAATAAGAATAACACATACCTTGGTGATATCTGTGTGTTAATTTACTTTATATACACTTGTGCGCAGTACATAACACTTATTAGACCTTGGAGATGAGTGAAAAAACATATTTGCTATGTCTAAAAACCTGTGTACTGTCTGTAAATGAAATTGCTAAGTAATGGGTCATGTAGACTTAACTTTTTCATAACTAATGCCTTACAATGGAAAATTACTGGTTTACTGCTTATATCCCAGCCAAATATCAGTGCTAATTTTATAGATATATACGCTATAAGCTAAAAATCTATTTATATGATATTTGTATTTCTCCATAATTATTACAGAGAAGTGTAACTCTCAAATGCTTGTCACTCTAACTAAAACGCTAATCCAATAAAAATGTGTTACTATATACTGCTATACTCTGATTATTCTTCTAGATTACTGGACATTTATGACTACCCCACTCGTCATAACCAAGGTTGCATTCATAAAGAGATTGGATCATTACCAAGGGACCCAGTCCTGTTCAGTCCAGTTAGAAGATGCGATTACATTGAACTAGTTATACTTACCTTTGGAAATGTATAACTACTATTATGAAGACAAGAGGCAGGTTATCACACAGATCCTGCACAGTTGCACAACAAGGCAATAGATTGTTATCATTCATGCATTGTGGGTTAAGGCTGAAGCCGCGTCAGCCAGTGCCTAACAATGTCTCATGCTTATGTTAACTTTATTAAATGTTAAATGAAAATACAATTACACTATAAAACCACAAATAATACAAATCCAATTGCAAAATACAGTCCCTTTATATAGCTCCTTTATATTTTATTTTATTCAATTTCGCCTACTCAGAGGACCTCAGCATGGCTTGCATAAAAGCTATCACACAACAAATATAGTCACTTGAAAAGTTTCAAAACAGTTCTCACTAAACTTCCAGTTCATTTACGAGAAACAAACAGATCAAGTTTAATTAGCGTGTCTGCTAGGATTGGTCACGTCACATCTGTTCAGCATCCTGCATTTCAAGTAGAGGTAATGCAAAGTTTATTGGAGGTTTCAAAATGCAGTGAATAAACAGTTGACTGGTTACCTAGCTTAAATATCATGTCACTATGGCATCAAGTTGGAAATATACAGACTTGACAAATGACATTTATTTTAAAATGGTAAAGTAGGCTTAAATGTTATTAACACAAAACATAAGCTAATTTTGCTGTTCTATCAAATACAATGCAAATACAATCATGGCAGGTCCCCTGTAACTCCCCTGGCTTGCAAGGCTAATGTGCGCTTATCTTATTTTGATAAACTTTTCCTATGGTTTTGAAGCAACCAAATCTATCAATCCCCCTTCTGGCTTGCTACCTTGGTATGCTATACCATGTAGGGTCACCTAAAATGGGCAGGTCACAGCAGAGAGGTCAGTCACATTTTGGTCCACTGGAGAAGGAACTGGCAATTACCTCCAACCTCATGGATGACCATGAGATGTACCTGGTGTGCTGCGGACTGTGGGATCATGAGGAGTTGGACGCGACTGAACGACTAAGCAATCTATTGATCATCTGATTCTATTTTTGACATGAGCTTGTAAAGAAACCCAAATATAGATTTATTTATGTCAAGAGCTATAGTCACTTATGATATTTTCATAAAATAGCCTGGTTTGCACAATTGTTTTTTATAGGGTTGCAAAGAAAACCTCTCTGGCTTCTGTGGGACTGAAGAATACCATGCAAGTGTATTGTCTTTGCACCACTCGATAGAAGGCATTCAAAGGACTGAGAACTCATCTAATGAACACTCCTGGAATTGATTCAAGCGGATATGTATACAACAACCTACAAATGATATCAAAACATTTTGTCAACAACTCAATGGACTATTTTTTTAATTGGGCAAACATAGTTAAAGGGCCATGTGGAACACATTTCCCATTGAATTTGAAATAGGGTATTTGAATATGTTACATGAAAGCCCTTTTAGAGGATAAACTGTGTTGAATGTATAATTGCCAGTAAAGTGTGTCTCTGACAGCCAATGACCAGTTACAACTGAATGAGTTATGAGTTTCAGCAGTATGATGTACAGACACATATTTATTAAATGTTATAGAAAATGTAAACACATCATACTTCATGTTTTATGGGCAACCAAACCTTTCAAGATGTATAAAAAAGTTATGGTTGTAGCTAGACCTTTGAGGCTGGCACTTCTAAACACTTTTCAGAACCGTTAATCAAAGACGCTCAGCTGTATATTCAATAAGGTCAGAGTCTTCTCATTAGTGAGATGACATCTCTCACATCCTATCCTATTTAATTCTATAGAGCTAACGCACTATTACATTTGAAAAAAGAAGTTTCACAGACAAGTATATAAATTAGAGAAACATGCTCTTACTAGTTACAAAAGTTCTCTCCTTATAGCAATTGTTTTTTATAAGAGTAAAGATGAATGGTTAACAGAGCCACATGCACAAAGTGTCAGTCCTTAGAGCCACACTGAAATATCTCACAGTACTCTATTTTCATTGTGTTGCAACATAAAGTTAAAACATAATCTTTATTAACAAATATATAAAAAAAATTATGTAAAAGTGTGGGGAATTCTAAAATAAATAAATTATACTGACAAATAATCGGAAAAAAAATGGCTTTCTTAATAGTGTAAAAAGCTGATGGATGGAGACAGCTGATGCAGTGGAATCATTACAGAAAAATAACCAACCACTAATACATTATGCAATAGTGACCAATACAGACACTGAAAGTCTCCAAGTTGTCTCAATAAAGTGATTGTAATTTCTTAAAGTATCTTTGATGTAACAGGTCTAAAAGTAACAACTTCAATTATGCAAGACTGTAATGATATAATATTGCTAAGGATGAAAACAGTTACTACATTCCATTGTTTGTAACTAGCGTGGTTGCTAAATATTTTTCTCCCCACTTACAAGATAAATGGCAGATAATATAACTGCAACTATATCTGTAATTAGGGGTCCTGGTGGATATGCGGATTATCTCTGCTAAAAGTGATATCACTGTACCAATGGTTTGTTCGATCTAGATGTCATTAGATCAGCTAGCACGCGATCTGCTGCTGCAATGCATAAAGTACTGTGTCTCCTCTCCCCTGTCAGTGTGGCTTTTTAGAGAAAGCGATGTGTCCCCATCCCATATATCCAACGTACGTTTCACCGCTGTACACTGCGAATTTTTCAAGTAGGTATGGCACTTATGGTACCAAATATTGAAAGGAATAGACTCCTCCCCTTCAATAACGTAACCACACGTAAATAGCATTCATTTGGGTAAATAAAAATGGAACAAAAAACCTTTAAGTGAAGTTGCTTAAAGAGATATACAGGCAGAATCAAACTATATACACACCATATACAGGACACTGTTGTATTTGATAAAGGTAAATAACCTAAAAGTATTTTGAATAAGTAAAGTTTAATGACTAAAGTCACTCGAGAGAAGTATTTGAAATAATTTTAGTGAAGCTAATGTAGTTACTGTGGTAATGGAAAATTTAAACCAGTCTTGTATTAATAACTAATGTGGACTGGTTTCAAACAACAATATATAGCTCAGCTAATGTAGACACAACCTTTTGATCGTATTGCATAATGATTAGAATATTTATATGCTTCTTAACAAGGAAGTCTATCATAATAATGGATTATGATTATTGTTCAATGAGTATATAACATCATTTTGGAGGATGTTATGCCTTGTGTTAACCACACTAATAAATACTACTACTAAGTTGCTTTTAAGATATCTAATTTAAAATTAGACAATGATACAAAATTTAACCCATTAATAATTACAATAGTTTAGTAAGGAGGTCATACCTATTAATGTGTGTTTACTCTGCTTTTTACACTATTAAGTAACCCAGTTTTTGTCCCGTTATTTATCACTATTTAATTTTATTTAGAATTCCCCACACTTGTGCATAATATTTTTTTAATATTTGTTAATAAAGATTATATTTTAACTTTATGTTGCAACACAATGAAAATATGTGTGGGTCGAAGGACTTCTTTGTGCATGTGGCTCTGGTAACCATATAAAATGGGATCAAAAGAAAACAATATTGTATTATGGGTAATATTAAAACTGTAGGGTGGTCTGGGAAGATCATTTTTATAGTTAAACTAGCGAATTGCCCGTCAAAAAATGACGGCAATGAAATTGTAAGGTAGCTAATGCTGTTTGGTGTATACTAATAAAATAACTAATAGATTAATAAATGAATATACTTTACCTATTTTGAAGCATTGTGTTGAAGAGCTGGCAATGTGTTTTGATGTTGCTGCAGCATTAGTGGTGTGGAGCTGCTGTATAAGCATGCTGAATGTGTGCAGTGTAATACTGTGCGTGCGCGAGGCCAAACCGTTAGCGTACTCGTGTACTTCCGCATTGTTCTAAAATGGCGGGTAATGTGTGGTATGCGTCTGTATCGGAATATCCGTATGTGTTTTGTGGTGTTTTGCGTGTTTCTTGGGGTGTTTTGCGTGTTTAGTGTGTTGTAGCCTCGTTTTTGTTTTGTTCGGCGGCCCGCAAGCGTGAGCAATGGCTCGAGCGGGCTCGCATGCTCACAACTATATATGTGATACACACACACACATTATACACACACACATTATATATATATATATACACACACACACATACACATTATATACACATACACACACACACATATATACACACACACACAATACACATATATACACACACACATTATATACACACACAATACACACACACACAATATGCATATATACACACACATTATATACACACACACACACACATTATATACACACACACATTATATACACACACATTATATACACACACACACACACATTATATACACACACATTATATATACACACACACACACATTATATACACACACATTATATACACACACACATTATATACACACACATTATATACACACACATTATATACACACACACACACACATTATATACACACACATTATATACACACACACACACACATTATATACACACACATTATATATACACACATACACACACACATTATACACACACACACACACATTATATACACACACACACACATTATATATACACACACACACACACACACACATTATATACACACACACACATTATATACACACACATTATACACACACACACACACAATACACATATATACACACACACACATTATATACACACACATTATATACACACACTATATATATATACACACACATATACACACACAATATACACACACATTATATATATAAACACACACACACAATATATACACACACATTATATACACACACAATATACACACACATTATACACACACACACACATTATATATATAAACACACACACACAATAAGATGGAGATGAGGCACATATACAATGACTGACTGTAATGTGCCGTGCAATATACGGTATGTTATACATGCACATATAGGTGTATGCACTGACTGTATATCTGTACACACACAGACTATATAAACACACACTGTATACACACACTATATACACACACAGTATATATATATATATACACACACACACTATATATACGCTATATATATATATATATATATATTAAAAAAACACACAGTATATATATATATATATATATATATATATATATATATATAGCGTATATATAGTGTGTGTGTGTGTGTGTATATATACATATACTGTGTTTTTTTTTTTAAATATATATATATATATATATGGTTTTGTTCCTGCCATGACCTGTACACTATATACAGAGAGCAGACATATAGTTTAATGCACAAATACACAATATTTTCTGTATATTTTAGTAAATCTGTGTAATTTTTACTGAAAATAAACAAACACAATGTTGATATACTTTAAATTAAAAAGTCAGTGAGTAATTACAAAGTGATTGATCAGGGAGGCATCTTGTGCTCTTCTACACGTTTATATTAATAGACCCAACATGTGTCCTGCTGTGTAACCACCCCTTGTGTATCACACATGGCATATAATAACATACTGCAGAAAAGACACACACACAACCAGCTCCCTGCTTTATATGTGCTTGTTATCATCATCCATTATAATGACAGCATGCTTCCCATGTCATACTTACCAGTTCCTGTCTTGCACCGTGCTTGTGAAGATGCATGCAGAAAAGGCGCATGCGCAATACGAACTGGAAAGAGCAACTGCGCAGTGTTCAGGCACGCACACGTGCGGTGACGTATACTTGGTGTTGCTGCGCCTGCATTGGCTAGGGAAATCGTGTACGCGCAGCGACGCTCGGGCGCTCCATGCTGGCAACAACTCACACTGTGCGGGGGGTGAACCCGAACCGGGGACTGGGCGGCCCTGCGCGGGGCATTGTGGGGAGGAGGTGGCTGCTCCATTCCAGCAACTGAGGGCCGCGGCTCGCTGCGCGAGCCGCGGCCCTCGCTTTGCGAGGGCCGCGGGCTCGCTATGCGAGCCCGCAAGCGTGAGCAACGGGCCGTACGCTGCGGGCAAGGGCCTCAGTTGCTGGGATGGAGCGCCTTCGGCGCTCCATCCCAGCAACTGAGGCCCGCAGCCCTCGCTACGCGAGGGCCGCGGGCTCGCTACGCGAGCCCGCAAGCGTGAGCAACGGCCCGTACGCTCACAATTATATATGTGATTCACTATCATCTTTAACGAAATGTAACAAAAATTGATCGTATATCATTTTCCACAACTTATATTCTTGCCACTCTGCATGAAGGTTGCTCTGAAAATAAAATCTTCAATTATTAAATGCAAATTTCCTTACAGTGTTATGCAGTTTTTGCAAAGAAATGATCTTGTTACATCAAAAAAGGACTTAGAATTGATTTGGTGGTGTTGGGTGTGGATTAATTTTCTGGTCCATAAACCCTGTAAAGAATCAGCTTATCTTCTAAGAATATGTTCCGTACACTGTATTTTACATTACAACTTTATTTAAAGGTATATATTAAATTACCAAAAACAGCTAGAGCTTAGTAAAAATATAGTATAATATTGAGAAAAATGTCCAGTATTAATTGCTTTTTAGTAGAATTCACTTGAGGGACCATGTATGAGCACTATGAAAATGTTATATTCCCTGAAATGGAAAGTGCTAACTGTTCTTAATTACTCCTTACACAATGTTTCCCCGTGCCCTCTCCTTCCTCATAACCCTTCTGCTTTTTCCTTAGGCTCTTCCTCTCAACTTTTTTACACTATGTCTCCAACATAACCATAAATACAGAGAAAAAAACAGAAGGAAGATTCATCCTAAAAAAAAAAGTGCACTCACGAATTTAGACTGCTAAATGTTGCATAAAATATAACTTTTAATTATATGCATATAAAAACAGTATCAAAAAAATATTTCCACAGTATTGACACAGAAAAAAGTATTACAAGGGTACAAGGGCATGAAGGGTATGGACTCCGTAATTACTTCCTTATGTCAAAATATTGAGGAAGATGCAACAGTGAAACGCGTCTTTTGTACCCTTGTAATACTTGTTCTATGCGTCAATACTATGGAAATATCTTTTTGATACCATTTTTATATGCATACAATTAAAAGTTATAGTTTATGCAACATTTACCAGTCTAAATTCATGAGTGCACTTTTTTGTAGGATGAATCTTCCTTCTGTTTTTTCCCTGTATTTACAAATTATTTATAATTATCATGCACCGGTATTATATATGTGCCTGAATTTAAGACTATGTAACCTTTTCCAAGAAAATTATTTTTGTCCAACATAACCATTTCACCTCCCATGCTTTCCTCTCCTCTTTTACGCTGCCATGAGCTACTTTTTTTTCTCCAGTCTTTATTTCCTCCATCTTCCAAAGCTCATAAGCAGAAAACTTTCTGCAAGCTCCATTCCCATCTCATCTCTCTCTCTTACTTGACCACTAGGGGCAGATAACACATCACATTCACCTCAATACTCTCTTCATTTCCCTTTCCTCTACTACTAAATGAACTACCTTTATAACTTGGCATACTTCCTATCTAAGTGGACTTTCAATTCCTTCCTGACCCTTCTATTCCTTACATGTTTATTCTTGCAGAGGTGTCTGCCTCTTCCACTCCCTTAGATTGTAAGTAGCGAGTTTCCAATCTTGTAGGGTGCTTTTGAAAAAATAACTTTTTACAAAGATTCTAAACTCAAAACAAGGCCCTCCATTTTCTGCAGATTGATAACATTGTTTTCTTCCTTGTTCTTATCCCCTGTTGGCGCGTTACAAATAAAAGGTAATAATAATAATATGGATGGAGCCATGGATGGAGCTGGTAAGTGGCCATTATCTTCAGGTCTTTTACTATGAGGACATGTAAAATGCTTGAACAGATCCCCTTCACAATATTCATTGAGCATTTTTTTCTCAGAGAAAATGAAATTTCAGAATGATGATGACTTCTCTAATCCATAATCATAATTATTAGTATAACTGCATATTTGACAAAAAGTATAGTTCAAATTATCCTCAAATGCATGTTACTTAGATTTACTATTATAATAAAAGCCAAGTGATCATTTAATTTTACTTTGTGCCTTCTATTATAATAGAAATTATAGAATAGGCATTCTCTGATAATTTGTATTATAATATATGGCAAATATAACTGATGTAAAGCATTGTCTTCTGAGCATATGCAATTACCCTTCTCTGCACACGCTAGTTTTCAATTACCCTTTAGCACTGTTCACTGCCCACGTGTTTTTACAAGCAGTCATGGAAGAAAAAAGATATTGGGTGGAGTGTCAGAGAAATATTTGCAGCTCTCTGCTAAACTTATAATAATAAGGCAATAATAGTGAACATGCCCCTTCTGGATCGCTACCTTGTCACGGTTAAGAGGCTTGTGTACCTCAGTGAAGCTGTGAGCTATACCATGTGGGTCATACAAGATGGGCAGGAGGTAAGACAAACTGAGGTCCACTGGAGAAGGAACTGGCAACCCACTCCAGTAGCTTTGCTAAGAAAACTATATGGATAAGTACAAACAGAAACTCAGACAGATGTGCCTCGATTGCTGAGTCCTTATGGTCACCCAGAGTCGGACATGACTAAAGGACTGAACAACAACAACAAGGGAACATGATGAAGGTCGATGCAATATTTACCATAAACTGTTATAAACCTTCCCCTGTCAGTCCTAATAATCTGGTCAATAAATGTATTTCTTAATACACCATGCTCAACTTTAGAGTTTTAAACAGATTGGTATAGTTGCTAGCACAATAATGCTTAGGATGTTTCACAAGCCCTTTATAAGCCTGTTATAATGTCTGTTTAACCATTTACAATTGCAAGAGATAAGAATTAGATATTACATTTTTATTTTACCTCTTTTTATTCCCTCTAAAGAAGGAATGTATTCGGGTTTTAAAACTCAAGAAAATAATTTTTAAATGCACTTAAATATAAAAGTCAAATAATGTGCTATTGTATTTTTCTTTGTTTTCCCATTACCATGATATACTGTCACTAAAAACAACCACCTAAGCATAAAAGCTGTAAATCAGACCATACATAAAGGAAATGTTGCCTTTTAATTTGCATTTTTGTGCATTTATATTTCAGAAAAGGTTTGTTGTACATACTAAAAAAATGTATATTGCATAATGGAACATAATGAAATGTATTTTTAATATCTTGCCTTTCTAAAAATCTACTAACCATTAATATTAAAATAAATATTGGTAGTCGTTATAATGTAGTCGTGATAATGTATTTTTACAGAACTTTTTTAACAAAATATTATCTTTTTTTTGTATTATTTCTTATTAAACAAAATATGTAACACAGCCTTTAAAAATATTTATATTTTTATATTTGCTTTGTTAAAGCCGAATATACCCACATTAACTGTAGTGATTTCATTCCATCATTTTCATAAACTTTAGCACTTGACTTTAAATATGGGAGACATATAGAGATATCTCTTTCCAAGTAGTAAAATCTGCATTTGAAGAATTTTATACATATTAAATATTAGATTATTTGTAGATTATTTCACTCTACACAAACAATATAATCAACTCAAAAGCCATATTCAACGGTTAAGTCAGTGCTCATTGCAGTTGAGGCACGCAGGACTTAGGCACGAGCAGTTTCACCCGACTGCGAGCCTCGCAAAGGGAGGTGAGCAGTTGAGGCACGCGACTATGAGAGTCGCAACTGCAAGCCAAGCACGTAACTCTAAAAACCCAAAGAAGATAATTTAACAAAAATGAAAACACTCACACACAGCACAGGGGGAGAGCCAGAAAGCCTGGGAGTAAGGTTGCAAGCGAATTTGAGCCGGATTTGGGGGGTTTTGTCAATCCAAAATCGGCTAAGCAAGGAAAAAAATGGCGGACGAAAGATGTAAAAATTCTGAAGCTGGATGAAAACGAGGCTGAGCAAAGCTAGGCATGCAAGACTTATAATACGTGAAAATACGTGACGGCAAAAACAGTAAAACTTATACCAACAACGCCAGGCACGGGGGAAAATAAAACCAACGGCAGTCAGCGTGTAACATGCAAACATTCAGCAGACACACAAAACAGAAACACACAGGAAAGGGGCATGGGGGAGATGGTGGAAAGAGACACATGGCATTCCCAAGCACAAAACTTTCAGGTTAACGAAACCGACAATGAGCGGCCCGTACAGTAGGCAGGAGGAAAGGGTCGCAACAAGCGCCAAAGGGGCTCATTGCGAGCCACGTGATGAGTGCCTTTGGTGCTCATCACAGGGCTCACGATGAGCACCGCGAGCGGGAGAGGCTTGCAATGAGCGTCAAAGGCGTTTACTGCGAGCCCCGGGATGAGCGCCAAAGGCTCTCAGCGTGGGGCTCGTGATGAGCACCGAAGGTGATCAGTGCAAAGCAGAAAAGTTGAAGTACATGGGGGAGAGGTTCGCAATGATCACCAAAGGCTCTCAGTGGAGCAAAAGCCACACATTGTGTGGCAAACAGCATTGCCAGCATTACAATTTTAATCTCGTCCTTTTTGATCATCAATTTCCTAGTAAATATATAATATGGTCTTTAAGATATCTTGATTACTGAATACATGGTCAGAAGGAAACATTAAATGGCCTAGTATAACTCTAGCTCTACAGAATATGGCCCTCATGCTAATTGAGTGGTGTTATAGTGTGCAGTATATCCGTAAATCGGATGCAGGAGCTTTTTTTCCCTATGTTTCACGTTTATGTTAATCTTTTCACTCGCAATATTACGGCACTCAGCCCACATTCGTAACCCTGCCTTATCCGCAAGAGATTTCAGTTTAGGGAGTATGTGTTCACTCAATATATTACACCAAATATACAGAGTCTATGTGGTTTCCTGATATGTATTAATCCTTTGAGAGCTGGGTTGTGTGTTACCCTGGATGTTGTATAATGAAACAGACATAAGAATACAATATCATATTTTTTAATGACCCCTATGTTTATATTGGACTGTTAAGTGTCAAATAATGATGAAATGTCATCATTTTTTATTGTTTTTGATGCTGCACTGTTTTTTTTAATTGCTGTTTTGGCACCCAGCAATGGTTTTAAAACCATTTGTGAGTGGTCTTTGGTACCTTTAATATTTTCTTCCGTTTTTTTGTAGTTACGGCACTGACCTGATTTGTGAGTGGCCCGTAAAGGTTTATTAGCATAGAGTTTTGGTGTGAAAGTCTAACTTAGTAATTCATCATCTTTTGTCAGTGCAAAAATCAATTCTTATATATGAGGGCCACGTATTGCTGTGCACATTACGATTGCTGTTGCATAAATATTAGAATTTCTACCAGCAAACATTGACTTATACATAAATAACATTAACCCTTTGTTTTTAACATACAGAGTAGAAGGTATTTGTTTGAAAGTGTACTTGGAGAGCCACCATATTATTTTCTATTCATCCCTTCGGGTTCTTGCAATAATAATTCTTTGGTTGCCAAAATAAAGTATTGGGGCTCGGATATATGTCTAATAATACTATGCAAAATCACACATTCTTTGATATGTTTGGCTTTGAGGATCTGGCTTCGATCTAAGATCCCTGCTATATCAAATATTTCCATTCATGTAATAGTCTTATACATACAATATACTATTTTGAAGTGCTTTATATGATAAGGAACAAAATATATTTAGAAAATATAACAAAAAAATAAATAAATATAGCCTTTTATTTATAATCTCTTATAAACTATAAAGTAGATGCAGCCACTATTTTGGGTTCCATTTATCCATGTCTACACGTTGGAGAAGACCTTGATTGCAGACATCTATTCAACTGCTTCAATTGAATTGTGGCAATTTTATTTAAAATGCCCCCATACATCTACAAATGCATGCCATTTTGAATGCAGCTCAAACAATAAAACAATAATTGCAAAAATGAGTTAGTAAATGGGAAGGCTATGTTTAATATTTTTACTTTCAAACATATTTTGCCCATTATCAAGTTTAGTTCCACAAATAATAATAGAAATCTAAAATGTTGTAGTCTTTTTAATATGGTTAACTCATTCTTGAAATAAAAATAGCCCTTTGCAAACGATAACTTTTTATGTTCAAAAACATCTGTCCTGAACATAAAGTAACTGTAGAATTAATATAAATATTAATTTTAAAAAAATTGAATCATCAAATAATTAAAAAATTAAGGTAAACATGGTAATAGTTTTTTTTTTTTAAACTTGCATTATTCTTTCTCATTAAAATGTATTTTACACCTCCACGTTAAAATTAAATTACATGAGATTGCTCAACTATAAAGATGTTTGACTACTGAAGCTACAGCAAAATTATTGAAATTATGCATCACATATAATTACAGTTTACCATATGATGACTAGAAGCCTGGATCATGCAAACTTTAGTCCCATTTTTGTTAAAAATTTAAAAAAGAAAAAAAGCTATTCTCTGTTATAGGAATGAGATAGGATTATATTGTCGATTTATCATAACAATGTGGAGATTGTATTGAAAACTCTGGGGTATCTAAAGTAATTTTAGCTGATATCCAATCATTATATCTGATAAGTAGAGAGAAATAATTACACAGAATACACAGAGAAAAGCAATTTGTGCTGTACCTTTGGAGATTATTGCACCAGCTGCAGTTGAAGCCAATCTGGGAAGTGACACAAGTACCACAGCTGTTAAACTGGAGACAGGCTAAGGAAAGAAATAGTCTTAATTATCACTTACTATCAAACATTTATTACACAATTAAAACTTTTTCGTATGTGTATCAATATATGATAATGTTTTAGTGTACAAGAAAAAAAGATGAGAGATTTGGAACAATCATATCTGAAAAATATTGCATGATCGCTTTGAACCCAACAAGACTCTAAACAAATTATAGGCAACATTTTTCATTTGAAGGGTTGTGAGAGAAATAGGGAAGACAGTGGAGGACAGATATGTTTTTTTTTTTAACTTCAGAACTAAGTTAGAACCATATGCAAAGCCTCTTGGACAATGCTTCACAAGCAAACTCACTGTGGATGCCTTTATCACCCCCATGCTTACCCCAAAATGAGTTCTTTGCAATTCTAATTTCAAAATCTCTTCCGCTGTTCCCAAATACTCCCTCTGTAACCTCATAACTTCTCAATACCCCACCCCTTCTCCAAGACAAAACAAAACAACTATTGCCGAGAGTTCCAGCAGCTGCCTCTCTTCTCCTTGTACAAAAAGATCAAACATCTTTTGGAATATTTGAAAAACCCCAGGTAAAATCTGGCAATGAACTCTCAGGATAACACAATTTGGAAAACACTGCTCTAAGGTGATAGATTGCCCCTCAGTGCAATAAATGAGGCATTCACAAACTGAGGAGTAGATTTAACCAGGGGTGAATACGGTTCAACTGGGTACCCTAAATTAATTTGAAAAACGATAGAGTATGAGTCATCCATCCACATCTATGAATGGACATGTATATGAAATAGCAGGTGAGAGATGAATTAAGAGCATAAGGAGAATTTTGTATTGAAGGCATGTTCATAAAAAAATGGTATATAAGAGGATAGGGTGGCATAGCTATTCTCATTGATGTTGGGTAAAGCCCAAATCGCATTGGGGTTACATAACATGCAACAAATGAAATCTTACCAGAGCAAAATACCATGACTTACCATGCCTTATTATGATATTATAGGAATCATCATGAAAATGTCTTATTTTATCTTAATTCACTTAAAGTACCATTAATGGTTACAAAAATATCAGGCTATATTTAAAATATTACCATACTGAAAAATAAGAGTTTGTGAAATTGATTACCCAATGTCTTTTAGACATTGGGTAAACATTCACATTTATTGAATTTTTTTCTCATCAAGTTAAGATTTCGATATTGCAGCTAAATTCACTGAGGACACTTGAACATAATAAAAACTTATTTTCATTCTACAGTCACCCAATGGAACCTGTGTAATGTTTACCTAGTGTCTCATAGAATGCATTAAACCATATGAAACACTCTCTAATAAAAAGATTGCTCAGTATATTTCCACTACCAATACTTTAGTTATAATAATGACAATTTTATTACTTAACCACTGAGGAATTTGTGCATTAAGTTTATCATTACAAAGTTGTTTTCAATTATTTTTGTTCTTCAAGGAAAAAATTCTACATGCTTTCATATCTATGTAATTTGAAAAATATTTCAGTAGAGTAAATTCAATTTTATTTGAAAACTGCTCCCACTATCCCTAGTGGATACCTGCTCTAAACAACAATACAGGATTTTAAAAAAAGCAAATACACAACCAGAAGAATAAACATTAAATTTTATTTCTGCCAAAAAAAAAAAAAAAACATAATATATTTCCATCATGTTCTTTGCTGTAAAAATACTTCTGGAACTAGAATACTTTACAGATGATTGAATCAAATTTAATAGAAATTACTTACGATAATATATAATTTAAAAATGTACTGTGTGCTTATCATTATTAAACTGTAATACATTGTACTTCAAAACATTATGATTGCTGATTATTTGATTGACAGCTATCAGCATACATAATATGTCGTATCTGAGAAATTAACACAGATAGTTGAACTTTTCATAATATTTTTTATTCAAAGTATTTGGTTTGAGAGATATGTAGTTATAATTGTAATCAGATAGTTTATCAGGTAGTTTATCAGGTAGGAGTTTAAGTTGTTTAATAATATGTAAGGTCATTACCACAGCAGGCATTTAAAGACCTGGATGTTATTTTATATAATGATGATGATGATTAAGAAATCTTGTGTGAAAGAATAATTTTTGTGTGTGTAGTCTGTGGGTTTCCCTGACATTTTCTTCAGCTGATAGTACAAACATCAGATTGGACTTGTGTGACAACTGTAGATGATAGTTGTGTTTATTTTCCATGGAGTTATTTAATATGAGAGCTAAGGGTAAGACTGCAGATAATATGGAATATAATTTCAGGAAATGTATGAAATGGCATGAAAAAAATGCCATTAATCTAAACCATATCTCTAAAAATGTGGCCAAACCCCAACAGAAGCCTTAATTCTTTACTCACTCGGAAGAGGCAGCATCTCAACAGCAGAGTAGTTCGTGATCCGAGACATTTCTAATTCCACCCTGTGATACTCAAATATTGTTCTTCTACGAACATCTAGCAAAAAAAAGGGAAAATTAGATCTTCAATAAACAATGACAATTGTGTTACAAAATATTACTGTGGTAATTAAAGTGTATAATAGATCTTAATTTTGTGATATTTACATTTTGGAATGTTTTATCGAAAGCACTGTGAACACTAGCACCCTTATTAAATTGCAATTCGGCAAATTCTAAAGGGCTCTATATAAGCACAGAGCATATGTTTTTTACAGAAGTTTTTAGTTAGTGAAGACCTTGCTTTTGGATAGAAGTTCACGCAAGGTCTAAACTAACTGAAAACTTCTGTAAAAAACATATGCTCTGTGCTTATATAGATAGCCCTTTAGAATTTGCAGAATTGTAATTTAATAAGGGTGTAGATTCTAAGCTCAATACAGGGCCCTCCATTCTTTGATATGTTAAAATTGGTTTTGCCTTGTACTTAACCCATGTGCATCGATACGAAATATGATGATGCATTAAAAACGATAATAACGATAATAAAAATAATAATACCATTTTATTGGACTTTTTAAATGACAAACAATACATTGCTTACGACTCTACACTTGAATACCCAACTATTTTTAAACACTGGACTAATAGAGTTGCTTCATAATTATCTAATAAGAAAATGATAAGGAGTTTGCATAAACTTCAGAAAATGGTTAACATTTTTTGTTAGTTAAACACAAATTTAAACAGATGTACAGACTTGAAGAATCATAAATATATTGTTAAAGTTACACATTTACTATAATGCATTTAAAATAATTGATGTTAAATATTAAAGTTTGTTTTTGGATGGCAAATTAGTGCTGCAATGGTTAAAACTGTTATTTTAATTCATGCATGGGAATATATCTGAGATCCATAATTATTTTGGTGCAATCCATGACACACCCTAATTAGAGTAAGGCAGATGAAGGTTCTAACTTTGTTCCATGAAAATATCATTTTACACCCTTGCAACATTTATATGTCATGCAAACAAAAACTGCCCTAAAAAGAAGAATAAAAGAAACATGCTTAGCTAGCATTCTAGTTTGATGGCTGAACAGGGAAGAGTAAAAACTGTAACATTATTCCTATTTAGTTCTTAAAATGTTTTTATAAAATTAAATAAAATAAAATATAAAAATTTAAATAAAAAATTAAGATTAATCTGGTAGCATTCACTTCAATATTTAGGTTATTAAGACAGAACACAACAGGGTTTATTATCAAAGTAAAGTGCACATAAAATACACATCATCTAATATGTTATCCAATATCGATTACTGATATATGATAACTTGTTACACTTGCAAATAATTTGAAACTTCATACAGTTATATATACTAAAGCACAATCACCTTCAGTAACTTATAATGTGGACTAAATTAATAGTTCATTAAAAAGTTCATTAAAACCTCATTTAGTCAACACTGATCCCTGTACAGCCAAAGGAATACTGTTTGTTTTATAATGGCAATCAATACATTGAGTCATATAGATTTTCTGTTTAAACAAAATCTGTTGCAACATTTAAAAAATATGTTTGCAAAAATTTAAGCTGCTTTTACTAGAAATGTTCTAATTAAATTATAAATGCAGATACTATTTAAAACTTTATATAGAATAGTCTTGGTTCATTGCTTTCTTCTAATTCATTTGACAGAATGCTAGGTCATTTTGGAAATAAAATACATGAAAAATAATAGCAGTTGACAAAATGTATAAATTGCTGAGATCTAAGGATCAATTTCACTCAGTTTCCAAGCATTATGAATTAAAACTGTGGCTGCAGCAGAGTCCCTAATTCACATAGTTATTAACATTAAAATGTATTTTCCAGCACTACAATTCATCCAGTAAAAGATTTTATTATCACATCCAATGCTGATGTAGCAGATCTGCAGTTACTGATGTATGTGTTTTCCCTTCTTTATATTATGCTGAGCTTCACATTGTATATAACATAACAGTAAAAACCCAAAAGGTACAATTTACATAAAACCAGAAACTTGAACAAGAGGTAATTAAAAGGGAAGGAGATGGAGTACAGTGTTTGCAGAGCCTCATAAATTACTTTACAGCTCTCTTACAATGTGTCATTGTTCCCTTCTAGAAACAGCTCCTTGCCTTCCTAATCACATGATTTGTTTTTGTCAGTTTTCCATGATGAAGTAAGACAATGACATCATGAGAAGACACATCCCAAGATGTCTTCTATGATTGCATTGACTGGCTGACAAGTAAAAGGACAAAAACATAAGGATTTGATGTGGAGGAGAAATGTGGTGAAACATTACACCACGTAAGATAACTGTAAAAGTGAGTTATGGCTCTATGGCAAGGCAAATTATATAATTCTTCTATTGTTAAATATTATTGTAGATGAATTCAATGAAAAATAACCTTTTACAGTGTCCCTTTAATGTCTGACTCTGTAAGCCTAATCAACTTCTCATAAATACTGAGGCATAGTTGAACATCTTGACATGACTGTCCTATATTCTCTGACTGATCAAAGACTTACCCTGTTTCACTTCTTGAATTTGTGAAATTTATCTCTGGTCACTCAGGATTATGCTGCATTCTGCTTCTTATTATTTGTAAAGGTAATTTACATTTATTTCACAATATGGCAGAAGTATTGGAGCCTGGTTTTTTCCCCTGCTTTGTCAGCATTTAAAGAGTATCATGTTTACTTCACTTACTTTCTAAGATTGTTTGGTTTTAAAGCATGTCTTCCATTAGTGAGGCCAGGTATCTCTAAAACTCTCTGCCAAAAAATGTATAAAGATAAAAAATAGCATATATATTGCTCTGATAATGGTAAAATATACTTTCAAAGAAAGCCTATTTAGCCCTTATCAGGTACAAATATATATATATATATATATATATATATATATATATATATATATATATATATATATATTTAGACTACATACTTTATGTATCAGTGTATCAGACATTTTATCTTTGCCTTATGCTATTTTGATGTAAGGATATACAAGATATCCATGTTTGAGTATGCAACAGCCTATCAAACTTTTAGAGCCAAAGTATGTTACCGATATACAGTGGGCAAACTTGTTACAAACTCAACAATTACAATGTTGCAAAGAAAGATAAAAAAAACATTTTCTTTTTTTATTTATTTTTACAGGTTTGATTGGTATTGGATCTTTAGTCCAATATAGGTGCTGAGCGCTAAGTCTGTCAAATGCCTGCACTTCCTTGTTCGGTCAATATGATTCTATATATGCAGGGTATGTGACGCCGCGTTGTACCGTTCTGGTAAATAAAAGGAGACTGCTGTGTCTCTGGGGGCACCGTTCATAGAGATGCCCAATATTAGAGTGTAGAAATTGCAGAGTTGTGATTGGAGAAGCGCAATTGCTCCTGACCAGTACCTAGATGTTCGGTGAATCTGTGCGGCTGGATGGATTGTAGTTGTACCATTGGTATATGATCTTTCCAATCTTGTGTGTGAGATGATGTACTGATATAGTTCTCGTTATACAAAGAACATACACAATCGTATATAAACAAATTTATTTTTGTTTTACAGAATTCTCCGCCCTCTGGGTCAGAATTTCGGTCATGTAAAAACAATAATGAAGCAATAAAACCCAAAGCAATAAAAAATGCTGATATATAATATATAGTGAAATGCAAGAATAAATGGATGAATGGATGATCAAACTATATTATCACTGAGGAAGCTGTGTACACCACAGCGAAACGCGTTTGATCATCCATTTATTCGTGCATTTGTTTTGATATCATTTTATTCATTATAATAAATATATTTTCATGTAATACAGTTCTGTTTATTTCATGAGGCTACATTTTATATATATATATATTGTGTAATAAGAATTGAGGTAGTCAAAATTGTCAAATATATAAAATACAACATTTTTAATTAACATTAATAAATGTTATTGATATTAATAATATTACTAAATTAATTGCCAAAAACCTCAACAGTAGCCATTGCTGTTTCTATAACTAGGACAAAAAAGTCCAGGTTGCATATTGTCTGGGGCTGTAGGATGCCCCAAGTTGATGGCACAGTGCTACTGCATAGTGTGTGCATATGCACACAAAGGCTTCTGTGACATTTCTGTCTAATAATTACATAGAGAATCTTTTAGATTATAAGACAATCTCATTGTTTGTAAACTCTTAGGGCCTCATTCTATTATCGGCCGTAAAACTTCCGCAAGGCTGCAAGGATCTCCCCTTACGGCCGGCCGTATATCTTGCAACTGGCCGTAAGCTCAGAAAACTTAAAACGCAAAAATAAATTCAAGACAGCACTGTAAAGCTCTGTAAATGCTAGGGATCATATTGGGGGACATGAGGATTAATAGCAACCCCCTGTCAAGCTTGCACATCAGCGCAAATCTGAGTTTACATTAACTGTTTATTTTCCGGCCGCAGCGTGGGGGGGTCTGAGGTGCTCCAAGCCCTCGGGACTTTTTCCATGGATTTTTGACATAAATTAAAAAATAATTTATTTACGGATTTGAGTGTAGGGGAATGTTGTGCTATTTTTGCTAACACCTACAATCACTTTATAGTCTCCTCAGAGTGCAGGATGGCTTTATTTCGGCTTTATAATGTGCTTAATTGGTGCTAGCGGGACCTTTTTCCTGCAAGTAAGCTGCGGCTCGCTTTTAGCCTTGCAGAGAGGGTTCCCGGAGCAATAGAATAGCAACCAGGCTTTTCTTGCGGCCGAAACTCTTGCTGCCGTTTTAGATCAAAGGCTTTCCTCCGGTGCAAGCGGACGTAAGGGATAGCAAGGCGCCGGCCGCAAGCCTGCCGGAATCCCCGACCGGAGGGGAATAGAATAGGCAAATAGCTTGTGGCCGGTCCTTGCGGCCCCGCATCTCCTACAGCCGATAATAGAATGAGGCCCTTAGAAAGCAGTGCCTTCTACATGTTCACTATCAGTATTTATACTTTGGTCATGTTTGTCTTGTGTATCATTGTATCCCCTGTACATAGATTGATGGGATATATTAGTGGATTATTAGTCAATTATAAAAACAATCAACAATAACTACAATAATAATAACAAGAATAATTCTTTCTGACATATTGCATATTTGCACAAACACTTTTATACAGTCGGCTCTCAGTTAACCAGAACTAAAGCAACCAGAAAAATAATGCAATACTGTACTTAAATAAAAAATACATTTTACAAGGCTCATGAAATGCCAGGAGCCAGGCCGTCATGCCACAAAATGCTTATAGGCACCTAGATTTCACCCACTGTATGCCTCTGCAATTTAGTTTTACCTGGAAGCAGACAGGCATGAGTGACTGAGCCAGGGCAGTGTTGGCGTTACATTCCCCGGGTTCAGCATCGCACCCTCCAGCCAAACGTACCTGTGTGTTAATGAGGAGTGAAAGCCGCTGCTGCTAGAACAGCCCTCACTGACAAATATAATGAGCACAGAATTCTATATGCAGCTAATGTAGGCCTCCTTTATTAGCAACTCTCAAGCAACCAGAAACTACATTTATCCGGCATCTACCAAGGACAAAGCAGTAGAAACTGGTTGAAGAATTCACTAATCTGAATGGATCTAAACCGGCTGTAACTGTACTTGTGATTCTAAATTCATTAATCCGTTTATCTGCTATAGCTTGGATCCACTAAAGCATTCATTTTGACATTGATGTTGTCCCTGTGTACCATTACTTCTCCTTTGTCACGTCACTTTCCTTCTGTAGTAAGCATTAGGTAAGCATTTTTACCTGTGATATTGTTCTCTCAGCAGTACTACTGTACCTATATATAGACTACCAATTTACAAGTACAATCTATTTTATTTAGGAGAAGGTAAATGGTGTGATGAAGCCAGTCACCCTTGTCAGAAGAAGTTAATGGGCTGTTTTATGTTACATCCCACAGCAAGCGAAAACATAACCTTTTTTGTATAATTAGTCCTTTGTGTCTGTCCTTTAGCCTGCCAGGATCAAATACTGCAGTATCTTCAAGCACATGATGTCTAAAAAAGGATTCAACTCTGGGATGTCAGACTATAGTGTGCCATTCCACCAAAAAGAAAACAGAAGTGCAAGAATATTTGAATTAGAAACAAATGTACAATTTTATCGACCTATATGATCATACATATATATTGTGTGATAATAAATACGGTCTAGTTTGACCACATCTAGTATAATGTCCAAGTATATTGATAAATTGGAAACAATTCAAAAGAGAGCTACCAAATCTATGAGTGGCCTGAAAGACAAAACGTATTTCATGATCTTAATATGTTTAGCACATAAAGGAAAGGGATGACATGATACAAGCCATCAAGTATATGAAATGATTTAGTAAAATTCAAGAGGAAGATACCTTCTAGAAAAAGTGGAATACATGACTAAGAACTGATCATTTGAAGTGAAGAGTAAAGATGTGACGTGCAAAAAGGCTACTTGACAGAAAGTACAGCAGATAAGCACAATAACCTTCAATTTGAAGTAGAAGGGTCAAATGCAGTAAAGGGACACATACAATCTTACTAGTTTTTTTGCAATGAAAATATGACAAGAAAGCATTACAAGTATTTTACTGTGATTCTTCACTGTGTTCCATGGTATATCTAATGCCTTGGAAATTCTTTTGTACCCTTCTCCTGACTGATACCTTTTAACAATGAGATCCATCTGATGCTTTGGAAGCTCTCTCTGTGGACCATGGCTTTTGCTGTGGGATGCGAATAAGAAAATTTCAGGAAAGACCAACTAGAGCAGCTGAACTTTATTTGGGGTTAATCAGAGGCACTTTAAATGATGGCAGGTGTATGCTGACTCTTATTTAACACGATTTGGAATGTGATTGCTTAATTCTGAACACAGCTACATCCCTAGTTATAAGAGGGCATGCAGACCACATTAATTTTCTTTTTTTTTTTCTTCCCTCCACCTAAAAGATTTTGGCTTGTTTTTCAATTGAGTTGTACAGTTTATAGTTCACATTAAAGGTGGAAAAAGTTATGAAATGATTTATCTTTGTCTCATTTTTTTACAGCACAGAAACATGACATTTTAACCGGGGTGTGTAGACTTTTTATATCTACTGTATATTTAATGAATCAAATATTCTGAAAACATTATCTTGTACATCTGCACCATACATTGATGTTAGTGCTATGATATTTTTGCTTGGACAATTTAAATAAATGAGATAGAAGTGCATTTTTCTGACTAAACAGAAATATTAGAAACATTAACAATATAAAGATACATACACAAAACAAAAAAGCAAACGAGTGCTAAAGAAAAGTTTAATTTTAACTGAAATCTACATAGGCGTAAGTGGCTGCAATGTTGTTGTATATATATGGAGCATATTTTATATGAATATGCATTTCACTATTTGTGACTGATATTGTTGTGATTAAGTTATCTCTGATTTCTGTATGATTTCCATTATATCTTTTGCCTGTATTAACCCAGTGTGTCTGAAACTACTTCACTGGAATGTGGTTGTTCTTCTAGTTATTATTATTATTATTATTATTATTATTATTATTATTATTTTCCTATTTGTAACTTGCTAACATATTCCCTAGCGCTATACAGGAGTAAGTTCAAGTCAAAACAATATTAACACAATGCAAAAAAAAGGAGGGCCCAGTCTTTGAGCTTAAAATCAAATGGACACAGAGCCTCATTTAATTGATCATGTTCAAGCTCGCAAATGCTACATACGATTGCATGGTTTCCAGAATTCGCTATTAGCCCTAACTTGTGACCTTGCCAAATTGAATGGCCCCGTAACTCGAGTGCGTATACTCCATAACTTGCGGCCTCCGAATGGAATGAGGATCACAGTGCTCTCCTTAAAGAACTTAGGAAGTTTGAAAACTGGCAAGTTTATGATCTAAAGTTTATACGTTTGTTCACCCTGAATTTCTAGTAAACAATGATGCACATAAAGCATTGTTTGAAACGTTATACTCTTTCACTGCAGTGCAGCAAAGCTGTAGGTTCTCATTTAAGACATAGTCTCAGATTAGGCAAATACATGGGGCCATATTCAATTCCAAGCCCGCAACTCGTTCGTCTCCAATTGCAATGTGAGTCAATTGCTCAAGGCCGCAAGTTACGGGCCCCAAGCCAAAACTGTAAACCATGCACTGGCCCGTAGCAGTTCAGGGCGGGATCCTGATCAATTCAGCAAGCCAGTAACCATTTCGAATCAGCCAATAGGAAATGAGACTGTCATTATTATGGCAGTAAAACATGGAGGTTACATGTCAATCAATTAGGTTCGGGGGTCCGGTATGCGATCAGACTCGCAAACCCGCAAAATCAAGAATTATTAAAATGAATGCCAATAATGTTCTAGTCCATATGGATGGCCTCATATGTATTAACTCATTGATACCGAGATCGATTTAACCCCCGAAATGACACATACATTTTTTTTTTCTGACGATTTGTGAGCTTGAGACTGCTGTGCAATTCTAATGTCTATCATCACTTTCCCTGTTATGTACAGTGCAGTATTGATTTTTTATTTGCATTTACACTGCTATGAATAGTTGTTTAACCCCCTTGCGGGTCTTCTCCAGCACTCGGAAGATTTTCTCCTTCATTTGCCATTTACAGGTGCGGGTACATTAGCGAGCTTGGGGAAATTGAGCAGATGAATAGCAATTTGCGATTTTAGCCTTGCAAAAGTGACAGATCAAAGGCTTCTGGAAGCTGTAAGTTACAAGTCGATTGGAGCCTACAAAATAGAATTGAATAGCGTGAATTGTGTTTTTGTATCTGGTCTACATTCAAATGATTGGCAATACAGAGACAATTTTTTACCATTCAGACATCCATAAGGCTCAATGCCCCTCTGTTTAACAAATTAGGAAAGTGGAGGAGAAAATAATCCCATTTGCTTCAATGCAATCTTTCTACACTATAAGCAACTTATTTTTCCACTTAAAAATTCATTTTCTAATGTCTAAAATATGATTATATTACTATTACATGCATGACTGAAAATATTGGACTACTGTGGCCCTTTAAAAGAGAGAAGATATATAAACAAAGATGGAGATCAAAAAAAGTGCATCTCTGATCATATCTCTCACCAAAGCATCTTTATTGCATGTTGCCATTAGAATTCTTTTACTGGTTCATTTCTTTTAAAACACTCTAACAAATTACTCTTAGAAAATAAAGAGAAAACAATAATGTGTATAGAAGGAAACTTGATCAATAACACCATCCCTAATACTCTACACCAGATGATTCTTAATTTGTAAATTCAGTAATTGACTATCATTTGCATTGACTCGCTGCTTTTTAAATAAAGACTGCAAGAGCAAGCACGGTGAAAGCTCAGTGGCATTACTCTCGCTAAACCAGTTACTTTCACTATTCTGTCAAGATTTTATCATAGTACATGCAGAGTACAAATACATTCTTATATGAACTTCAAAAATAATTGAGTTCTTCAAAAAAGACGTTAGAGCTTCAGAATAAACAATCCCATGTAAATAAAGGTTCCTTAAATCATACCTACAGGAAACATCTATTTTAATGAAACTGGGAGTTAGGCTGAAATGAATGAAAGAGTAGGTAAAGAAGGGATAAGTGGGAGAAGCAGTTAAGGAAATGTGAGAGGAAGAATGGAGAGGTGTACTCCACACTTTGTGGTGGTGAAGGGGCTTGTGTACTTCAATAAAATTGTGAGCTATACCATGTAGGGTCAACGAAGATGGACAGGTCAAAGCAGGGAGGTCAGATATATCGCAGTCCACTGGAGAAGGAACTGTCAACCCACTCCAGTATCTTTGCCAAGAAAACCATCAGCCTTATACATTAAAAAAATATGCTGTGTGCTTAAATAGAGCTCTTTTACATTTACTGAAGAGTCACCGAGAGTCGGACACTACTGAAGGACTGAACAACAACAAGAAATGAAGGGGGGTGGAGCATGAAAGGGAGGGTGCAAGATAAGAAGAAAGTATATAAATGAGATAAAAGATAAAAAACGATAGACTAAAATGGAGGAGGAGTGACAGTGGTGCATATGTCAAGCGCAACAAGTTGTTATTTAGAGGAAAAAGTTTAAAATATAAGCTTACTGTTATGAACAGAAGGGCCCACTGGACTATTTGGGATTCATCAGTTATTATATGTGTGGTTAGAAGGTACTAACAATTTGCTTAACATTTATATCATGGATGTAATAAGTGCATGTGGTGCTGTAATTGACTAACATTGCAAAACTGTATCTGTGTTAGAAATAGGATAGTGGAATTTATATGGCCCTGTGATCGGCCACGTGTGAAGGCTCTGGCATTATTCATGAAAGGGGTAACTAGTTTTATGGCTCTGTAAGAGGAGAAACAAAAGGTGTAATTAGAAGAAAGTCAGATGCCTCTCTACATCAGGAAATCATGTGGGTGAGGGGGAATAGCAAGCTATTTGCCTAGGAGGATGGGCTAGAACTGGGGGCAGTCTTTGGTGTTTTGTGTCATCTTTCTGTTTTTTTTTTTTATATATCTTTGTAACAATAAAGAAGTGGCCAGTCTGACTTTGGACACACTAAACACAGGTGGTGTCAGAGTCTGCTTGTACTAATCCAAGGTACGTGGGTGTGATTCTTAGATCCTAAGAATAGGGGTCTGAGGTGCATGTCTCTGCAGTAATGATGCTGTCATCTGAAGTGTCTGCTGGTGTTGAGATCTGAACAAAAAGTTGCGACCATGGAGAGAGCGAGATTTGGGGTGAGCGTGGTCCCCCAAATTGGCCGGTCGTGACAGCTGGTGGCATCGGTGGGAGATCTCAAGCAATTTTACCAGCAGCAAGGATGGCTACTTACAAAGGCAGAGAGAAAGAGAGCCAGGTGACAGAGGCAAAGGACTGCAGAGGAATGGCCCTTCTAAAGCAATGGATGGCGTTCCTGGGATTGTGGCAGGACCATGAGCTGTCATGCTGGCTGAAGAAACTGGTATGGAAAGAGATTGCCTTAGAGAAACAGTATCATGCCAGGATAGGGCCTGTTGGTGCCCTTGAAGAGGATCTCTATGTTCAATTGGAGCTAATAGATGGGCTCTGGGAGATCGTCTATGGTGATCCTGAATGTGGCATGGGGACTGTAAGGAGGAAAAATAACTTATTTCTTAAACGCTGTCATGGTCTGGGATTAGAACCATGGTCCCCGGAGGCTAATTTGCTGGAACCCCTGATTCAGCAAGAGCTGCAGCTGGAGGCTGAGTATGTTGAATTGCTGGATGAGGCATCAATGGAGGGGTTTTGGCCATCCAGTTGGGAGGAACCCTGTCAGGCGGACAGGGAGGAAAATGATTGGTTACCAGAGGTCTGGGGAGAGGATATTGTGGACTCTGACCAGGACAATACCAATGTGGAGATACAAATGGACAAGGCTCAGTTAATTTTTGCTACAACTGGGACAGATGAGGAGGGTACCATACATTATGGGCACAACTCAAAACCGGTGGAGTCTGAGTCTCAGACAGGAATAGCAGGCCAGATGGAGGGCCTGGGAGAGTTCTGGAAAGAACCAGAGATGGATTGTGAACCTATCATGGGGTTCCCGTGGATAACTACAGTCCAGGAACCAGCCATGGGTACAGGGGCGAACACTGAGAACAACCTTGGGACTGTTTCAGACCAAGGGGGCCAGCCAGACCCAAATGGCTGGTGCACAATTGCTAATAACAAGGCAATTGAGAAGACAGAGAATGTCTGTAAAACTGATGACCCAAGGGGATGTCTGGATGAGAGCTGTGAGGTCCTGCCAAGGAACACAGTGACCAAAGATCCCAAGGGAGGTGAGTGCTGTGTCCAGGCGATGGTTCCAGAGAGAGCGGGATGTGATGTGCTGATCCAGATACCAGATAGATATTTGGAGTCTTTAGACCAGACCACAACATTGGGTGCCGGCTTCCAGATCCGTCCAGTAAATGACCCCCTGGAATTACTATTTTTCTGGGCACCCCAGGGGAGTGTTTTACCCATGCAGTGGGGCAGAAGAGTGTATGGGCCCTGGTTGTTGGGGGGTGGGCTGGCAATGGCACCCTTGAACTGCATTGATTACCCTGGCACAGAGGTCTATTGGCAGAACCCAGGCCAAGCAAACAGTCTGGATAGG
Organism: Discoglossus pictus; assembly: GCA_027410445.1. NCBI lineage: Eukaryota > Metazoa > Chordata > Amphibia > Anura > Alytidae > Discoglossus > Discoglossus pictus. The sequence continues at coordinate 387,722,862 of CM050166.1, read as the reverse complement.
AGCAGCTATGTTCACTGTGCCCTGGGAATGGACTTTGGGCCTAGCATGGAGCTCCCGCTGATAAAAAATGTCAGAGAGCTAGCCACAGACAAGGGGGCAGGGGAGGTTATGATCCCTGAGATCCTGCCAAACAGAGACACTGCAAATCATTTAAAGAGGGACCACATTCCTTATTGTGTGCCCAATCCAGGCGAGATGGAATACAGCGCACCAACTGTGGTCCAAGGAGATGGAGAAATGGAGTCCTATGCCCAGACCATTGCTGCAGGGGAGAGGGGTTACTGTGCCCAGACTGCGGTGCAGGTGAAAGTGGAGCCTCCATTCCAGACCACCATCATGGATGCTGGGTCCAGTATCAGACTGGTATGTTCCTCCCTGGAGGTGTTAGTTTATGGGACTCCCAAGGAAAATGTTTCCCCTCAGACATTGGGAAGAGGAGGGCACTGGCCCTGGTTTTTGGGAGGGGGGCGAGCCATGTCACCTTGGGAACTATCACCTGGACTTTGTACCACCCTGGGACCCTTTGGACTGGGTGAACTAATAGGCCCAAAGACTGTTTTAGATGCAGCTGCCCAATTAAATTGTTTTCCCCAATGGATGGGGAGGAAGGGGGCATGTGCCATGGCCCAAGGAAGGCGGTTGGCAATTGAGCCATGGAGGCTATGCCCAAAATTGTGTGCCCATTGGAATTGGAAGAAATGTGGTCTGTGAGGCAATTACAATCACCTTCACTTGCACAAGTGAGATCAGTGTGGCTAGAAATTTATTCGTCAGGACGAATTCCTAGGCCACACTAGGATGGGGGAAACTAGCTGTTATGAACAGAAGGGCCCACTGGACTATTTGGGGTTCATCAGTTATTATATGTATGGTTAGAAGGTACTGACAATTTGCTTAACATTTATATCATGGATGTAATAAGTGCATGTGGTGCTGTAATTGACTAACATTGCAAAACTGTATCTGTGTTAGAAATAGGATAGTGGAATTTATATGGCCCTGCGATCGGCCACGTGTGAAGGCTCTGGCTTTATTCATGAAAGGGGTAACTAGTTTTATGGCTCTGTAAGAGGAGAAACAAAAGGTGTAATTAGAAGAAAGTCAGATGCCTCTCTACATCAGGAAATCATGTGGGTGAGGGGGAATAGCAAGCTATTTGCCTAGGAGGATGGGCTAGAACTGGGGGCAGTCTTTGGTGTTTTGTGTCATCTTTCTGTTTTTTTTTTTATATATCTTTGTAACAATAAAGAAGTGGCCAGTCTGACTTTGGACACACTAAACACAGGTGGTGTCAGAGTCTGCTTGTACTAATCCAAGGTACATGGGTGTGATTCTTAGATCCTAAGAATAGGGGTCTGAGGTGCATGTCTCTGCAGTAATGATGCTGTCATCTGAAGTGTCTGCTGGTGTTGAGATCTGAACAAAAAGTTGCGACCGTGGAGAGAGCTAGATTTGGGGTGAGCGTGGTCCCCCAAATTGGCCGGTCGTGACACTTACCTTTAAAAAGAACTTACATGCAACATGTACATTTATTACATATTTAAAGTTTTCTCACCATCTATGTAAAGCGATAAACCGAACAATTTAGATAGCCAGCCTATGAGCTTTCACACAAGAACTCAACAATCTCCTTGGGAGATCATCACCTGTACGGCATGTCCTAAACATACAATTTTTTGTTGAGCACAAAAGGTGGGGAGAAAAACTTCTCAAACTTCTTATTATATATTTTAAAAGCAGACCTGTAATACTAATATTAGCTTAATATATAATTAAATGTGTGCAGTTTTCCGGTTGCCTACATATTCACCTAAACATACAGTATACTTACGGAAGTTTTAGCACTTCTCATTTAATGTAATACAATCTCTGTGATGTGAACTCTTGAAGAAGACAGAACCATAAATGTAACTATCATAGCTTAGAAATACAGCTGATCTTTTGAATCCATCAGATCACACAGCTCAGAGCTCTAAGTGTCAGTGACAGAAATGCAATAATATTTTTTTCTACCAATGGCTCATCCAATGTGGAGCATTAACTGGCAAATTAGGCAAATTTCAATGTTTTTACATAGTTAATCTTCATACGCTGACAAAATAGTTGATAAAAATGATCTGTTATGACTTCCTTTAGAGTGACAAAAATTACAGTGTAAATTAGTATTACAATATGCAAGTAGTGTTTCAATTTTATATAAAGCAACAGAATAAAGAAAAAAACAAATACCAGATTTAACATACTGGGAATCTGCTGAACCTTATGAACAACCACAAAGGCGTCCGACAGTCCCACTTTCACCGGATGATTAGTTGAGTTTATCTGCATTACCGGTACCGGAATCTGTAATACAAACAATGTTATTTGTAATTTGCTGTGTACAACAAGTTTTGAATATTACATTTAATTTAGCAGCACATTACTACAGGCACTACATTAGTCTATTTCTGTTAGCAGCGGTGTAAGAGATGCTACACTGCAAACAATGCTAAAAGGAACAGTATACAAAATACACATGGATTAGGTACATACCAAGTTCAGCCAATCATCTTTCTTATATTGTGCCAGAACTATATAGTACAGAGGCATATTTAGGTTTTATGCTGCCCTAGGCCTGTTCAGATTACTACTCCTCCTTCTCTCTTGCTATATCCTGGTCATAAGATTTCCACACAATACATATAGACATTTTGGTGCATATCATGGCATTAAATGAGCAGCCTGTAGCCACCTGAAAATGTAGGCCAGGGTTTTTTGGGCTTAGACTGAAAGATCATCCCTAACCTCATATTACCCCGGGAATTCTATACTCCCTTCACATACAATGTACAAAGGGTTGGTTAGGCAAAGATTTATATAGATTTATATACACTAATTATTTAATTACAATCCCAGGTCCTATATGGATGAGAGGCCCTAGAGTTTTGTTTAGGTCCTAGAAACGACCATTTATAACATAATACCAACCACCCAACCTTCACCACCACAACCACCAAATGGAGATATGGAGAAATGTTCTTTGAATTAGAAAGGAATGTTATACAGATTAATTTTAGACTTCATAAAATGTTATGTATGTTGGGGGTGTGGGGTTTTCAGCAAGTCACATGATTTAATGTTAAATATGTAATCACATGATTTACTGAGAAGTAGACAATGTGGGAAGACTTTAAAGTAATTGTTACTTTTTAGCTGGTGTTTTACAATGAGAAATATCACAGAATCACCAAACTTCTCTAATCATTCAATAAACTGTGATATTATTGTTTAATTTCTATTAATAACAAGCTAATATCTCATAACAGAGACAAGCCAAGCTCAGTTTTGTACAGTGAAGGTCAGCAGATGCCCCTTGAAGATTTCTCATACAGTCTTATCCTGTCCTCTTGTTTACTGAGAGCTGGAAAGAAGTGTTTCTTCCAGGTCATAAATACTACTCATAGCACACATTTCATATACTAGATCTAAAACTTACCTCCTATTCTGCACTGTATTTCTTATTCCATGCCAAATGGTTTCAAACACACATTTACATCTAACATGACACCAAATATGCATTCCTTTCTGTTTAGTTATCACCTTACCTACTTAACTACTATGTTGTGGAATACCACATCATGTATAACTTAATCCTACTGATGCCAACAAAATAACTTTTTTGCATTCATGATCCAACAAAGTGTATTATTTAATCATTTTAATAATAATTTATCACTTCTAAGCATGTATTTCCACTCCAAAAAGGCAAAATGATTTTGTCAGACTCATCCAGTGCAAGTCCTCACATGCAATTTCCTACACACTGACTTTGTTTGCCCTACACTGTCTTTGCCATATCATCTAGAATTATATTTAAAATCCTGGCTTTAACTTTCAAAGCTCTCAATGATGCTGCCTTATCTATCACTGCTCTGCTGTCTACCACTGATCAACACAAAGCTCGATAAATGACATGTGGCTGTTCACCTCTTTCATAATCATTTTTCACTCTCACCTTCAAACCAAATGAAAACAGGGAAATAGAATATGAAGCATGGCACCTTTTAATGGACCAAAATATAATAGAAACTAGAAAATCGTGTGATTTATTTTCTATCCCGGACCTGGTTGGTTGTATGAGGTTTACAAAGTAGCAAGATTACCAGATTTGACCATACTGCTCCGTAACTTGATATGTGCAGTTTTCATGACAAATATACTGGTGTGGGCTGCCAGTTCCTTCTCCAATAGGCTGTGATTTGTCTGACCTCTTTGCTATGACCTGCCCATCTTGGGTGACCTGACATGGTATAGCTCACACCTTCACTGAAGTACACCAGCTTCTTCACCATGACAAGGTAGCGATCCAGAATGGGAGAAGGAGAGTAATGTGTTGCAATGTTCCATTTTCAAGATTTTGAAAATAAGTTTTCTTAAAGGGCCTCTAAACTCCTAACTAAGAGCCGAATCAGTTGCCAAATTCGTAAATTTATACAGAATTAAAATCACTCTTAATATTGCTACATATTCAGAAAATATTACTTATTTGCACTAATGAATTCTTAAGTCAATAGAATGCATATAAAAATGTATAACAAAAAGCACCCAAAGCCAAATTTATGAGTTCAAGGCATTTGCAAGTAGCTAATTGAATAAGGCTAGAACACTTAAATTTGAAGATCTTTATGCTGGTTTTTAATTGTTTTAAATGCTGCATTGTTTATAGGATTCATATGGTTTATTTACCTTGAGTTATCCACAGTTTTTTCTGAATTTATGGGATGAAACGCTAAGGTTATAATGGGTCTATCATTTCCATGAATTATAAGCTTTCTTTAAATGCTATATACTCTTTTTAATGCAATAATACATTTCACATTTTCCCTTTGTGGTTAGATCATGTAAACTACACAAAGGGAAAAAAGAGGATTTTTTATTTGCAGAAAACTGTATTGGCATTTGAGAGTGCTTGTGATTGTTGGTCCTTTCAGAACCTGCAAGTCTATAAGTTGCATAGACACATTACGGAGGACTATATAAAAATTCATAAAACTGTAAAAAAAAAGCATGCATTTTAAAAATTCTATTTTTTTTTCACTTGGTTACTGAGATATCCAAGAAAGAACTAACTTTGCTTCTGACCCTGACAAGGTTGTCTGAAATTACATGACTACTAAGTGGATAAAGCACACAGCAGAAATTACTGAGGGGCTCAATTATCACAAATATAAGCCAGCCTGGAAGCACTCATTTCTTCTTTGCATCTAAATACATTTACTCATACAAAGCTTTCAATTAAAGGAAGAAAAATAAGCCTGTTAAACAAGAATCTATAATGAATAGGTATTGGGGAAAATGAAAATAGATCTTTATACACAGTAATGCTCTCATATCCCTCATTATTATTATTATTATTATTATTAGAAGTAATATGTATACTACTATTAAAATATTTGTTAATAAAAGAAATTGCAAATTTTCTAAAACTAAACCACATTATACAGTATTAGTTTACTATCGACTTGCAAAAAAATTTGAGGCCAGGGCAATGCTGTTTGCCACACAATGTAAAGCTTTTTTTACTCTGAGGACCTTCGGCGCTCATTGCGAGCCCCTGCTCTTGTGTACTTACGTTTGCTCCTCTGAGCACTGTCGGCGCTCATGACAAAGACAGATATATATATATCTATATTTTGTTAACTAATAATTAATTAATTAGTTACGTAATAAATGAATATACTTTATCTATTTCTAATTAATATATCAAGCAATCAATAGCCTGAAGAGCTAACAATCTGTTTTTATTTTCCTGCAGCATACAATGTACAGTTGGACTGTTGCTGCACTGAGGAGAAAGTGCCATGAATGTCCCAACTGTGCATTAGAAATAGGCTGCGTGCCCGAGGGCAAACCGTTGGTTTATTTGTGTAAAGCGCCATTTTAGATTCGTAATATTATTAGTTGCAGGTTAATGTTAGAAATTGGCATCATTTGTCTATGTACTACGCGGTTCACAAGCATTTTCCATCCTTTGTAATAGTGTATTTTGTACCTCGTGGGTTCCTGTGTGAAAGTGGTACACGGTTGGCGGTGTTTTGCGTGGCCCAGGGTCATGTAGCCTCGTTTTCATTTTTTTTCTCACTTAGGCGATTTTCACGTGCCGAAACTTGGCCAAATCATCTTAAATTCGCTTTCCACATCACTCCCAGACGTCCTAGCGGTTGTGTTTTTGGTTTGTGCTGTTCGGCTGTTAAGCTCGTATTTTTCGTATCTCATATATATTTTTTCTCAGTCCCACATCTTATATTGATTTTTTTCTAAGTCCCGCGTCTTGTATTTTTTTTTGGGTCAACTACTTGCAGCCTAAGGTGATCCCGCGTGTTTCATTGCCTGCACTGCTCGCCTCGCTTCACGAGGCTAGCAGGCAATGAGCGCCTTCGGTGCTCATCGCCTTTGTGCTGCGAGTTTTAGTGCCGTAACGACTTGGCTCGCTACGCGAGGCTCGCAGGAGATGAGCTCCTTGGTGAGGCTCGCAGGTGATAAGCGCTTTTGGCACTGATCGCCTAAGTACTCAGAGTTAACGGCTCACCTCGCTACGCAAGGTTTGCAAGCGATGAGCGCCAATGGCGCTCATCGCCTAAGTTGCATGCACCACGCAAAGCATGACGACGTCTAGTAGTTTGACAACTATTATATGTGATGCCTTTTCCAGCATGTGTCCCCGTCACTTAAAAGGCTGCCATCAAACATTTTAAATATAATACTTTGAAGAACTACACTTGTAAGTATGCCAAATATCTATTAGAATGGAAAAATACAATACAGCCTATATTATGTTTTATGTGCAATTCTGCTGCTTTGAGCACTAACATTTTGTTTTCTGGTAAACAACTACATGAAGTAGGAGGAGACTTTGATTGCACAGTAAGTCAAATCTACACAAGTGCCAGAGCTTTCAGTAGCAGTAAGAAAAACTCATTAGTTTACAAACATACCCCCTTGAGGATGTATCAGACAGAATAAGCTGACAAATGATGATATCTGCTGTAAATAATAATTTGATTTAAAGATACAAATTTAAACTTTGTGCTTATTTTTTTCACTATCTAGCTAAAATGTTTTTACAATTATTAGGATTTGGTCCATTACACCTACACATCAAGTATGATGCATTGAGATTATCCGTTTGTTTCAGATATTTTACATATTCTAAAATGTGTCGTATATTGATGTTGATAATGTGGTAAGATGTCAATGCATATTGCATTTAAAAATAATAAGCAATAATAGAGAAAGTCTTTCTGAAAGCTTGTTAAAAAAAAAGGTTCTCCGTCAGCAATAACTAAGACTCCTGAACTTGGAGGGACCAGTGTTATCATTGGTAATATAGAGCTGAGTGCATGCATTGTTAATAGGTACTCTTCAAACTTCTTTAGCAATACATTCACTTGTTGGGCTAATCACATAGTGACAGTGATCCTCAACAAAATACTGCACCCTTCTTCTGTTTGTGGGAAGGAACACATCATTTCTGTGTAGCTCAGATTAGTAAGTAAGAATTTCTGTATTACTGCTTAATTTTTATAAACACGCACTCAAAACCAACATGCCAGTATACAGTACATTTTCAGTGGTCCTTTAGATTAAGAACTCACAATTCCCATGAATCAATATTTTAGTTATTAAACTTAATAGTAATAACTATTCTGAGACTTTTGGTTCTTAAATATTTGTTTCGGAAGACCCACTCTAACGTCACGTTAATTCAGATGCTACAACATATTGGTTATTGCACGCAGTTTTATTCAGGTGCCATGAAAGGTATAGGAGTCCAAGTTGAACACTCACTACACATACATTATTTAATATATTAATTACCAGAATCATCTAACTGTGGCCAACGTTTCTCAATGTGGTTCGGAGGGCTCGATTACATGTCTCCTCCTCCTCACTAACCAGCTTACTAAACTCTCCTCACTCCAAAACAACTGCTTCTGGTAGGTACATATATCGAACCAGTAGTTTTTCATCTTCTGCTCCACTCTCCAAGTCAATTTACTGGCTTCTCATACCTGGTAGAATTACGTAGGAATTCCCCACAGGAGTTCTTATAAAAACAACTTACTGAGGTATTACATTGTCCCCACAGGCTAACTCATGTAGGAACTTCCATTTATATAGCCATGTGTGTAGATGAATGGGATTTCCTTCTTTTAGATGACAGTCAGTCTGGTGCACTGACCAGATGAACAAAATATGTAGGTGGTATGCACCATTACTGTTAGCTCCATTTTTGGCATTCATTTCTTGTAGAATCCCTTTTCTAAATGTACTTTTATTCTGGTGTTCTGACCAGATATGAATGATATGTTAGTGCTATGCGGTGACATGTAAATGCTTTTCTACAGAGGATAATTATGTTTCTTAATACAATCTTAGTCAGCCTCATGGCCCCCTAGGATCAATTTGCACCACGTTGATTACATTTGTGCACAATCTTGTTAATTTGTTGTATATGCTTCTTGTAGATTCATTGTTATGTGCACATATTCTAGACCAGTAGTGGTAAAGTCTGTCCTTTAGAGTGCCGCCAAATGCCCAGGATTGCAGTATGTTTCTGCTTCTGTGTATTTGGGTTCTCATTGATTGAGCCAGGTGAGTAACTATATAATATTTATCACAATCATGCATCTGGGCTCAGCACCAATGAACTTGAATACAAAAACAAAATATAACTGCAATCCTGTACAGTTGGTGGCACTTATTGTACAGAATGTATCACCAATGTAAAGCACCATCACACCTTGAGTTAAGGAATCATACATGTGTTCCTGAGGAGAGCACTTCCCTTTCTCCTTGTCCCTCACCCACCGTCCCCTGTTGAGGACTTCTTTAGAGACATTGAAACCACTTGAACAGGTCCTTCCAATTTCCTATCTGTGTTTCTTGCAGAGGTTTCTGCCTCTCTCTGCCCCTTTAAATTGTAAGTTTACTGGTTTTCATTCTTTAAGGAGCTTTGAAAAAAAGCACCATGTAAGTAACATTTTAAACTTAAAGACAAGACCCTCCATATTTTGCCCTTGTGCTTAATATTGTATTTATTCTTTATATTTAACCCCCGTGTAGAGCTATGGAAAACTTTGGCGTGTTAAAAATTACAGATAAAATTAATACACCAAATGACAACACATTGATGAGGTTTATTATAATTACATATGAACGTGGTAGTTCAGACACATTCCAGGGGATTTACATTGAATGCTAAGACTAGATTATTGTTAAGAGGCATTGTAAATGTATTTTTAGGGGAGGTGGGTCAGCATTATTCCCTGGTACTTTGTGTAAATCAGGTGTGACTTTGCATTAGTTCGATTTCAGTATTTAGTTGTGTGAGAAGGTATTTGTAATCCATATTGTGATTTCCTTAATTGTCCTTTACTATTCAATGTTGTAGAGGGCTAGGTTAACTATTAGAACCATTATTTTGTGCTTTAGGATCTGTAGGCCTAATCCATATTTTATTATGGTCCTGTAAAATCGTTCCTACGGTTGTTTTTTCTGGTACTGGGTATTTAAGTACTCTCTTAATGTCTTATGGAAGGTTGAGTTGAGGCTCACTGCGAGCACCTGCAGAGCTTTGGAGCGACATATAACATTATCTATAAGCTCTTACAGACGCCATGTAATCATGCTAAAACCATATGTAGAGCAGGCAGCAGTTGATATGTAGTGATCACTTGTTCTTTATATGTAAAGGTTTGTTACGGGCAGCATGCAATAGCTGTTCCTACACAGGATTTTTACTTGTATCATTTCTATGACAGTGATGTAATTGAGCCCTGAGTTGGCAATGCCAATTTTCTCAGCCTCTGCAAAAGTTTGTGAAATATCAACATGAATTCAAACCTCTAGCTGGTATGAGCAATGCCTCTAAGTGCAATATAAATATAGCCTTAACAAGACCATAGAGATAATGTAGAATACATGGAAATAAAGTTGTTACACACATGCTTTCCCCTACAGAGTCAGACTACACAAATTACTGATGCTTTCAGGAAATGCATGCCAGTGGGACCTAAATATGTTTTTTTAAGCTATACAAGCTGAAAATATTGTTGTATGAATGAAAGGGTAGAAAATAATTACTGTATTCTTGCTGGTGACTTGGTAAATATTTAAAGTATGACGCACGACATGTGAAATATATTGGATGTGCAATACATTGCTTATAATTGTAATGAATAAAATACATGTGTCTTTATATTTTGTGCATGATCAGGATCCCCCTAAAGTTTGCCTGACATTACTGCTCTGTTCCTGGTATCTTTGACCACGCTGATAAATTAGTCATGATGACACCATGTAATTACTGGGGACAAATTTAACACAGCAGCCATGGAAGCAAAATACAGAATTGTTCATGATGCAAATACAGGACTGTGAACATTCATTTCAAACTTTCATAATATAAAGTAGATTGTATGGGGACCTCTTTGAAATGCACAAAATCTAAATTCCTAAATTAATGTCAAGTCCAACTAAAGGATACAAAAAACCCACAAAACTCCTGAACAGTTTTCATGTAATTATGATCCAGAAAAATCTCCATTTACAATCTAGTAATTAAGATGAAACAGCCTATTAGGCTGAATAAGATAAATTATCTTTAAAAAAGACATGTAAAAAGATCGCTAAACAAACGTCAAGAGGTTAAAATAGACACAATACTACTGGAATAAATACAAAGGTAGTTAATTAAAATTAAACTTCATTTTTCATAGTTTAATTATAATTTAATCCAATTTGGACATGTAAAGCAACTCTCTGGGAAATTAATGTAAATATGTATTTTCCCTATCATTTTAAGACATGCGCCAGAGTAATTCCCAACATAGGTATATAATTTAATTTGCACCTACTGTAGATTGTGAAATCTTAAAGGATCACTGTAGTTCAAGGACTTATTCACATATTAGTGACGTTTTTAATATCAGGAGCTATGTAAATTATAAGCATGAAAGGATTACAAATATTACATTTAGGAGACTCTGCTTCTGTCAAATGCTCTTCCATCTTGGACTACAGTCCGCCTATACATAAGATTTAGAGGATTATCCTACTGTTAGATGCTCTGCTTTTTATTTCTATTGCCAACCAAAACTCAACAAAGAGTGGACTCTAAATAGAATTGAATATACAGTAGATTAAAATGGAGAGCAAATTAATTGGATGAATATAGAATCAATTTTTTTTCATACGAATTAACTATAATTGGAATAATCTGTTCCCAGTCCCGAATCCGATACATAAATAAATAAAAATGTAACGAGGACTTTACCTTTACTGTGGAGCGATGATGGCAGAAGCTGAATAGGAGCAAAGGAAGTAATGTTTAGAAGGGGGTCACCTTCTATTAAAACATCAGGTAACTCCAATTCTGGTGAACAATATTTTTTGTCCCTTTCACGACGATACACAAGCACTCGATTTAGCAAATAAATTGTCCAATGTTGTCTGTTTTGTCTATTTTTTTTAAAAATGGTGGCTAATATTGGATTTTTGCATGAATACAGGAGCATTTTTGCCAAAAAAATGGACTAATATTGGATTTGACAGATATAGTACTGATGAATAGAGGTTCCACTGTAGATGTTATCTGAATTCTGTTACTTTGAAGTGTCAAATCCTTTCAGGAACATAGAAAAAAATATTTACTGCCGTTAAAGCAAGATGTAATATAGTAGTTAAACATTACAGGATATATTTATTTATTTAAAAAACTTTGTTTGCATATTATTAAGTAAAGTTCTTCATAAGAGCATACCATAAGTACTAGTGAATACAAAACAATGATGGCACCAGAAGATTTATGTAAAACCAACAGTCAAGTGTGTATGTAAATGATTATTATTTTAGAATCTATGAGAACTGTTATAGATTGTATTTTGTAATAGACTGCTGGCTGACAGTAGTTTGTACATTAAAAAATACTTTTCACATGCAAAAGTGCCCAAAAAACAGTGTATAAATGGTTTGCATGTAGGTTATCACCTGAGCGTATATACCAAACTTCTGGTAGCTGAGAGCCCCCTGGAACTAGAAGAATTCACTGATGGATCATTTTCAGTTTTCCCCTTAGGACTGAAAGAAGACTGATTTAAAACTGTAGGGATTTGTCAGGGTCAGAGAATCCTTCAGAAACTGAGCATGCATGAAAAGCATGGCTGCAAATAAAGAATGGGCTATATCTAAAGCTAAGGTAAGATAAACTTGAATGAAATGAGGATAAACATGGAAGCCAATGCCACCAAATACATGTCAGAAGTTAAAGCAGGAAGCATCAGGATGCATTCACATTTTTACTTCTGTCAACCAGTGTTGCAAACAAAAAATGAAAACTACATAGAATAGTAAATGGTAAGCAATACATTTGGTAACCTATCACAAACATATTTGACTATATATGGCATATTCTAAAGCCTGACTTGACCAAGTAAGTTATTTCAATATTGGGATGAAACTCTGTGTGTTATTTGTTTGACCATGAATTTTTCTTAAACTCTCCTTGTATCTATTTCTTGTCTTCACCTCTAAAACTATACTTTCCCCTTATTACAATACCTGTCATGAGATATCTAACCTTGTCCTTCACCATAAACTGTCACCCACCCAGATGATTGAAACTGTGAACTTGACTTTTGATTTTATGCAGCAGTGTGCTGACTATGGAGAATTACCCAGTTTGTACTAGTTATAATCCCACGCCTCAGGGTATTGTCCCTTGCATATATAATACATTTAATTATTAAAAAAATGTATTAAAATGTATAAATATATATATATATATACCGTATTTATCGGCGTATAACACGCACCGGCGTATAACACGCACCTTATTTTAAGAAGGAAATTTCAGGAAAAAAACTTACATTTCAAATAAAGAACTTTGAAGCAAAAAAAGGGTAGCTCAGAACTTTTTTTTATTAATATTATTAACACTTATAAGGTACATAACGTAAAATGACAGTAAAAGCAACTGTTTTAACAAAGAAACTTGGATATTATGTTTTTACAAAAGTTTACTCAGAAATCGCTGCTCCTCCTCAACCAACTCCTCAACCCCCCATCTTCAACCCCCTCCTCAACCTCAACCCCTCTCCTCAACCTCCCTCCTCATCCTCAACCCCCTCCTCGACCTCCCTCCACAACCCCCCATTCCTCAACCCCCTCCTCAACCTCCCTACTCAAACCCCCTCCTCAACCCCCCATCCTCATCCTCCTTCCTCAACCCCCCTATCCTCAACCCCCCTCCTCAACCTCCCTCCTCATCCTCAACCTCCCTCCTCAACCCCCCTCCTTAACCTAAACCACCCTAAATACCTCTCCCTTTCCCCTCACTTACCTGCTTCTGCTCCGGCCTCCCCTCCTTCTTGACACGGTGTGCATGTGACGTCACATGTGTGCCACGTCATTAGCATATACTGGGTGCCGGCACCTGGTATATGCTAATGGCGAGACGTCACATGCGCGCCATTAGCATATACCGAGTGCCGGCACCCGGTATATGCTAATGACGTGGCGAGCATGTGACGTCACATGCGCGCCGGGTCAAGAAGGAGCGGAGGCCGGAGCAGAAGCAGGTGAGGGGAAAGGGAGAGGGGGAGGTATTTAGGGGGGTTTAGAATGAGGAGGGGGGTTTAGAATGAGGAACGTGGTTTAGAAGGAGGAGGGGGTGTTGAAAGAGACACGGTCCTTAACATTATATCGGCATATAGCACGCACACATCATTTGCCCCCTATTTTCAGGGAGAAAAAGTGCGTGTTATACGCCGATATTTATAATTTATATATATGTATATATATTCTATTTTCTACATATTATCTATATTACATATACACACACATACATACGGGACCCTCCATTCATTAGCAACGTCACTCTCTGCAGCACCAGTACCTGTGTTTGTACTTTATGTAGCATAACCACAAATGCAGAAAGATATTCTTTTCATATGATTAACATACATTGTAAAGAGTATAATCATTTTAATTTAACTTTATACCGGGGAACCAACAATGCATGAAGGTTATAGAATATATCAATAATTCTGATGCACACAAATATAAATGATCTACTCAAGGGTTTAGACATGAAGCCAGGTATGAACAATGTTGTTTGGTTTCTTTCAAAAGGTTTTGGGGATTTTCAACATTCAAGCCTACGCTGCATATTAACAGAAAAATAGAAACAATGCCAAAACCCACACAAGAGTGCACAAAATAAACTACATGAGCAGCGCCAGGTAAGGTGGAATGGAATGCCAAGGTTGCCCTAAGATGGATAAATTTTCCACATTCTTATTGTTCTATGGACAATGCTGAGATTATAGGTATAAAACCCCATCTGTGTACAAAAGTACAGAAATATAAATACGGTGTGGTTAGTAAAGCTAATGTTTAGATAAAAGAACATCTGCTGTAATTTAGCAAAAAAGACGTCTTTAATAATTAGATGATTTCATGCAGGTTGTTCCAATGCCAACTATTCTCTTGGACAAAATAGTGAATAATCCCACAGATAAAAGACACTTATTGTGTGTTAGGGTTAGTCTAAAATATTCTGAGTATATAAAGAGAAAATGTTTTTATAGAGGAATTTTCCAAATAATGATGGCAGGTAACAGGTACGTTATTCTCAACAGCAGCTTAAACAAGGGTAGGATAAATGTACAAAATAGAATATTTATTCATGACATAGGGTATATATATATATATATATATATATATATATATATAGATAGATAGATAGATAGATAGATAGATAGAAAGATTAATCTTATGATAGGTAGGTAGGTAGGTAGGTAGATAGATAGATAGATAGATAGATAGATAGATAGATAGATAGATTTTATGATAGGTAGGTAGGTAGGTAGGTAGGTAGGTAGGTAGATAGATAGATAGATAGATAGATAGATGTACACACGTACAATAACGCAGTGAGAGTTAGTTGAGGGCCCAGATGAAAAGCAAATTGGTAGGTCAGGTTACTATGCTTGTGGTGTGACAACTTGGGTGCAATTTCGGCAGGGGAAGTAGAATATTATAAAGTATAGCGATGTACATTTATGTTAACGCAGATGAAGGCATGCAATTTCTATGCTATGTATGTTTCATTGGCATAGTAATGTTAAATGCCCATGTTTTTATATAAATTACTACAATACTCTTTATGTAGCACCCTCAAACATAAAAACATAATATCTCAAACTTGATAGGTCCACTTTAAGCTTATTAAAAAAATGAAATGAACAAGATTTGCTCTGTGGTGTAAGACAAATCACGTTTCGGGTAATTGGCATATCATTTAGTTAACAAGCTTTCTAATGATAAAAACTCAATTTTTGTGAAGTCTGTACTTCTTCACTGAAGTGCAGTTACTTTAGATTATACATTTTTATATAAAAAGCCCTAAAGGCATTTTGAGAAAAACATGAAATAAGCTGTTTGAAAGACTATATTTTTTCCATTCTCCTCTACGAGTGCCCACTTGTCAGTATTGCTCTATTCTTAAATTTCAATATATAGGGCTATTATAGACAAAAGACTAAAGTGTCTGCAGAATGTGGGCTATGTCTGAAATGCTTCATTACAAGCAGAGAAAGTGCAGAACCTCAGTTGGTGCACAGAAAATTACTTTTATAGAAAAACGTCAGCTGAACAGAATTTTTTTTAGAAAAAGCTAAGAAAATATATTTTAATGACAATCAGAGATTAGAAGATCAGTGAAGTTCTATAACTCCAGATTTTGAAAACTTTTAGATGCTAGCGATGGGAGGAGAGTAAAGACTATTCAGTGTATGAGGATGGAGAGAACACAACTTACACTGAAGTGTATACTCTGTAATAATGTTTTCAATACCATTTTTTACATTGAATTATTGTGTTTTATTTTAATATATGTCCTCTATATTGATCTGAGAATGCAAATGATGGATTATTGCTATATATAGTGTTTTTGTTGGACTAACTAACAATATTAGTCAATAAACTTACTGGACATAGGTCTCGATTAAATTGCTCTTGCAAGTCCCTTTTGCCTTGCAGCCATTTTTAAAAGCAAGATTGCAATGATATTACAAAGCCCCAGCCGGAAATTTTATGTACATTTGGGTAATGGAAAATTACCAGCTAGCTCTAACATGTGCTCTCAACCTGACTAATGGGTATAAGAGACTATGATTATAAAACACAAAAGTCACCATAGTAACATGAACATGCTACACTAGCCCTAACTCCTCCCACCCAAATCGCTGTATCTCTCCCTCCCATATTTACATCCCCTCTCATGGCATTGAAGGGGTTCATAACCGTTAAGATCAAAGCAGGAGCTTATGACTCATTCTGTCTATGCTCCTTACCCCTTAGTAAAGTATAAAATGTTCAGGTTGTTCCAGGTCCGAATTCAGGGAGTCATCTAGCTTCACCTTCCCCCACCCCACAATAATTTGCCCACTCTAGCCTATAAAAGGTCTTAAGGGCTTGGGTGGGAAATCACCCCCATTCACCATTAGTGGCCAGTGCAGGTCCTTATGAACCTCCATAGTCCTTATCCCTTATGGAGGTCCATGTGAACATTCAAAGGCCCTACCACTAGCCCCGTAGGGTAACTATTGAAGTCTACATTCTGTTCTCTGAATGGCTTTTTCAATAGTCAAGCAGATTTGGGCAACTGTATAAGTAAACCGTATTTTGATATGTTAACACCCAGAACAGGGGAAAAAAGAGCAGAAAGATTGGTTCAATGTTTAACCAGTTAGAATAAGGGTGGTAGCCTTCATTCTGCATATTTGAAATGCTTCTGGGTGATTGGCTGAAATAAGACTGACACATGGCATCTGTGAGGGGGTGTGGTTTTGCTTATGTGAAGGTATATCAGTGTGTGACTTTTGTGGTCTGCTTGCATCTGTTCTGTGATTTCTCCTGAGCAGCAAGTGTGTTGTGTACTTGTGCAGTGAGTAGTGGCAGCTGAGAGGGGGTGTTTTGCCTGTGTAAAGATCAGTGTGTGACTTTTTTTGTGGTCTGCTTGCATCTGTTCTGTGATTTCTCCTGAGCAGTAAGTGTGTTATGTACTTGTGCAGTGAGTAGCTGCAGCTGAGAGGGGGTGTTGTTTTGCCTGTGTAAAGATCAGTGTGTGACTTTTTTTGTGGTCTGCTTACATCTGTTCTGTGATTTCTCCTGAGCAGTAAGTGTGTTGTGTACTTGTGCAGTGAGTAGCTGCAGCTGAGAGGGGGTGTTGTTTTGCCTGTGTAAAGATCAGTGTGTGACTTTTTTTGTGGTCTGCTTGCATCTGTTCTGTGATTTCTCCTGAACAGTAAGTGTGTTGTGTACTTGTGCAGTGATTAGTGGGAAGCTGATAGGGGGTGTGGTATTGCCTGTGTAAAGGTATATATCAGTGTGTGACATTTTGTGGTCTGCTTGCATCTGTGGGCATTATCTAATAAAAACCGGGGAAGGTGCAAACACTTCTAGCATAAGGGCAGTTCTAGTAAAAGTGTAGGAGTTTAAATAAAAGGAGGGAGTTAAAAGGGGGCGAACATTGTAGTGCTTTATACATTTTTTGTTACCCACTGTAATTATGAGTCAGTCCAGTGGCAACCTCACTCAGTGTACATCCTGTCATATGTATGCATTACTGGAACAGATGATCCAGGGTCCTTACCTCTGTGACAGGTGTGAGCATGTTGCCTATCTTGAAACTCAAATTGGAGAACTTGAGAGGAGAATTGCAGCACTTAGTGTTATTGCTCCATTGAAAAGGGGATTGGTGCTCACGGAGCACAGTATAGCTGGGCCTAGCATGGAGGATGGAGCTGGGGCTGGTGAGGATGTCCAGGGAGGTAGCTGGGTTACAGTTACAAGGGGAAGCAGGGGGAACAGGAGCAGTAGGGAGGCCAGTTCTGAGTTGGCAAGCACCAACAGTTTTGCCAGATTGATTGAAACTGTTGGGGATGTCCATTAGGGAATGGCAATGCCAGATAGAGCTGTTCCCACTAACAGCTGGGAAAACAGTTCTACTGGAGGAGTGGGAGGGGAGAATAGGCAGAGCAACAGGCAGGTTATTAGGAAGGTAGACAGGGTGATTTGTCACCCAGATCACAGCAATCGAACAGTTTGCTGTCTCCCGTGTGCTCGGGTTCATCATGTCGTGGATCAGGTAGACAAATTATTGAGAGGGGCTGGAAATGAACCGGCGATCTTGGTACATATTGGTACCAATGACAAAGTTAGTGGAAGATGGAGTGTTATAAAGAATGATTTTATAGAACTAGGTAATAAACTGAAGGCAAGGACCTCCAAGGTAGTACTTTCTGAGATACTACTAAGGAGCTTAGGGAGGTTAATGCGTGGCTAAAAATGTGGTGCATTAAGGAGGTGTTTTTGAAACACTGGGCTGACTTCTCACTTGGGTACAATCTCTATAGCAGGGATGGATTGCACCTTAATGATGAGGGAGCTTTTGTGCTAGGGGATAGGATGGTAGAAAGGCTGGGGGAGTTTTTAAACTAATAGGTGGGAAGGATGGATGAGATAGAAGTAATGGGGTAGTGAGTGTAGAGGGGTAAGGAACTTATTAACTAGTCACGGGGGAGGAGATGGGGGAGGGTTAGTACAGTCAATAGGGAGATATTGCTAAGTTACTCAAGTACAGTGGCAGGCACTTCAGAACTACAGACTCATAACATAAGGTGTATGCTTGCTAATGCCAGAAGCTTGCCAGGAAAAATGGGAGAGTTAGAATTATTAGCAGTTAAAGAGAAATCGAAATTAATAGGCATTACTGAAACATGGTGGGATGAATCTCATAATTAGACTGTTAATCTGGATGGTTATAACCTATTTAGGAAAGATAGAGGCAATGGTAAAAGAGGAGGCGGGATTTGTCTGTATGTTAAGCCTGAATTTAAGCCTATAGTCAGAGAAGATATTTATGGTGCAACTAGCTGTCATGTGGAATGTTTGTGGGTAGATTTAAATAGCGGAGCAGCAAAGTCCAAAAGAATATTAGTAGGAGTATGCTATAAACGACAAAATATAATTGAAAGTGAGGAAATGCAATTATTGTTACAGATTGGAAATGCAGCTAAGCATGGTCAAGTTCTAATAATGAGAGATTTTAATTTCCCTGAAATAAACTGGATAAATGAGACCAGCAGTTCAGCTAAGGGGAGCAGGTTCTTGAGTATACTCAGAGATCATTATCTGGCCCAGGTTATACAAGAACCAACTAGAAAATGAGGCTATCTTGGATTTAGTTATCACAAATAATATTGATATAGTATCAAATGTGAAAATAGGGCAACCATTGGGAAACAGCGATCACAACACAGTCTCATTTGAGATTGAATAAAAAAAAAACATAACTGTAAGGGGCAAACAAAAACTCTTAATTTTAAAATGGCAGATTTTAACGGTCTAAGGGCAGTGATACAACATATAGACTGGGACAGAGAACTGATAGGTAAAGATACTGAACATAAATGGACAACGTTCAAGTCCTTACTAAATAAACATACTTATCACCATATATCATGTGGAAATAAAAGTAGAAGGAGTAAATCACAACCCATGTGGCTTAGCAATGAATTATTGATGAAGATGGGGAGTAAAAAACAAGCGTTTAAATTATACAAACAAGAGGCGACAGAGACTGCTTTATGCAAGTACAAGGAAATCAACAAGGCTTGCAAAAGGACTATTAGACTGGCTAAAATCGAAAATGAAAAGTTAGTTGCAAAGGAGAGTAAGACTAACCCTAAAATATTTTTTAAATATATTGATGGGAAGAAGACCAGGAAGGAAGCTATAGGAACATTACAATGTAACACAGGCCGTGTGATAATTAGTAACCAGGAATAGGCAGATGAGCTAAATAGGTTCTTTTATTTGGTATACACAAGGGAGGTACCAGTGGTTGGGTCACTGCAACATAATGGGGCTACACTAGCTTCACCAAATAACTGGTTAACGCAGGAAGAAATAAAGCCCCAGGTCCTGATGGAATACATCCAAGGGTACTGAGGGAACTGAGTTCTGTAATAGCAAAACCATTATATCTATTTTTTCAGGATTCACTCAACACAGGATCTCTACCAGATGACTGGAGAAAGGCAGAGGTGATACCTATATTTAAGAAGGGAGCAAGAGCGAATCCGGGGAATTATAGACCAGTGAGTCTCACTTCGGTAGTGGGAAAGCTTTTAGAAGGGTTAATAAGGGATAATATACAGGAATACGTCTTTGCAAACAGGGTTAGGCCAGGCCATGTCAAACAAACCTAATTAGTTTCTATGAGGAGGTTAGTAGGAACCTGGATCAAGGCAACTCAGTGGATGTAGACTATTTGGATTTTTCAAAGGCTTTTGATACAGTGCCACATGGGAGACTATTGAGCAAACTAAGGGATATAGGAATTGGCATAAATATTTGCTTATGGATTGAGAGCTGGCTAAAAGATATGAAGCAAAGGGTTGTTGTAAATGGAACATACTCCAATTGGACTAATGTGGTAAGTAGGGTTCCTCAGCGCTCAGTATTAGGTCCCCACCTTTTTAACATATTTATTAATGACTTGGAAGAGGGATTGGAGTGTGGTGTCTCCATTTTAGCTGATGACACAAAGTTGTGCAAGGTAAATAAATCAGAAAATGATGTACTTTTCCTCCAAAGGGATTTGAATAAATTAGAGGAATGAGCATCTAAGTGGCAGATGAGATTTAATATGAATAAATGTAAAGTTATGCATCTGGGAAGGAAAAATAGCCATGCAATTTATAATCTTAATGGAGCAAATTTAAGGGTATCAGATATTGAAAGGGAGTTGGGAGTACTTGTGGACAACCGACTATGTAACAGTGCTCAATGCAAAGCAGCATCTGCAAAGGCAAGTAAAATATTAGCATGTATTAAGAGGGTTATAGAAGCAAGGGAAGCAAATATAATTCTACCACTGTACAAATCCCTAGTACGCCCTCATTTGGAATAAGGAGTACAATTGTGGACAGCACTACTTGAAAAGGACATTTTAGAGCTGGAAAAAGTACAGAGAAGGGCAACAAAGCTAATAAAGGGAATGGAGTGGCTAAATTATGAAGAAAGACTAACCAAATTAAACTTTTTTACTCTAGAAAAAAGGCATCTAAGAGGGGATATGATTACCTTATATAAATATATGCTGGGTCAATACAAAGCTTTGTCAGGGGAACTTTTTGTGCCAAGAGGTTTTCAACTGACAAGGGGACATCCTTTGAGATTAGAAGTAAAAAGATTTCACCTTAAAGAAAGAAAAGTGTTCTTAACAGTAAGGGTGGTTAATCTGTGGAATTCTGTAACAAAGGTGGTGGTGACAGCGGATTTGATAGATAACTTTAAAAAGGGATTGGATATATTTTTAAATAAAAAGGGCATTAAGGGCTATCCTGGATAAATAGAGAGTGAGTATTGATCCAGGGATGAATCCAATCTCCAGTATCTGGGGTCAGGAAGGAATTTTATATTTTTTTCCCTGTTGAGACAATTGGCAAAGTTTCACTGTTTTTTTTTTTTTCTGTTTGCCTTCCTCTGGATCAATTAACAATAAATCTGTGTATTGCAGATCAGATGAGATCTAAAAAGGTTGAACTTGATGGACTAAAGTATTTTTTCAACCTAAATTACGATGTACCTATGTAACTATATTCCAGCCAATCAAAAAACCTAGAAAGTCTCTATGTCAGGTGGGGCAAAGTCCAAAATGCATTATTACGTGCATCTGAAGAAGTATTAATTAACTACTAATTGACTACTATTAAAATATTAATTAACTACTAATTTTCTATTCAAAGGTTTAACTTTTATTTGGTATTATTTTATTATTTTTTATTTTAATATAATGTTATTATTTTAATTGAAAGTTTTTTTTCTTTTTTTCTTTTAAGTGATTTATTATTTTCTGTAATTTATTTTTTCAGGTAGTGTTTTGTTTCTTTCAAACTTAATTTTAGGCAGTTTTGGGTGCAATTGCTTGGGGCTATGGGGTCCATAAGGTACAAGTTTAATGATGTTATTGTTAGGCCATAACAAGTGCTTGCAGATATTAATGAGAATGTGTAAAAGTACAAGCACTTTAGGCACAACCATGTGTAGAACAGTGAGAATCATATAATAAGCTGTTTGAAAGACTATGCTTTTTCAGTTCATCTCTACATGATTTATAGGCACCCACTTGAGAAACTCTGGGGCCCTCATTCAATTGCGATTTCGCCAATTGAATAGGGCTCTAAATAAGCACATAGCATATTTTTTTTAAAGAAGTTTTTAGTTACTGAAAACCTTGCTTTTGGATAGATGTTTACTAACTAAAAACTTCTTTAAAAAAAATATGTTATGTACTTATTCAGACCCCTATTCAATTGGCCAAATTCCAATTGAATGAGAGCCTGAGACAGCTAGCACTCGCAGAGGGTTACAGGTTGAGGTTTTAGGCAACATGCAATAACTGTATTAATTTTTACGTACAATTTTCACATGTAAAAATTGAGCAGGAGTCATGTAATCGAGGCCATAGTCCAGTGAAAAAGGTATCACTATATGAGGCAAACATCAATAAGGGTATAGACCCTGAAACATGCTCAGTCTATGAAGAACACAGTCTCTGAAATATGTTGAGTTGAAACTAATGGAGCCTAAACGCCCCAGATCATTTTTCACCACTGCAACCTGGGTTTGATTCCAGTCAGGGAACTAAGAGGACACACTACCCTGAAGCAATGCAGGGTTGGGCCTGGGCAGTACTTGGATGGGAAACCATCTAGGTATATGTTGTGGCCCACTGGAGAAGGAAATGGCAACCCACTCCGGGATCTGTGCCATGAATACAAAGTGGATCGGTCATGGAGAGTCAGACACAACTGAACAACACAAACAAACATACCAAGCTAGAACAACAGAAAAAAATCAGTGGAGATGATACCTTTTAATGGTTAACTTAGTAGGATTAGATTGCAAAGTTTCATCAAAGCAAGTACTTATGACAGACAGTTTTAGAAATTAAGAACTTGTTACAAGATAATTATTCAGATTAAAATGTATTTAACAGATTACATGTAACTTTTATTGGATCTTCATTAATTCATGAAATGTTCCACATCCAGATTTTAGAGGCATACATTAGAAGTTAAACATTACCATTATATCATTCTACAGATGTAACAATAAAAGGACCAAAGTAATTTAGAGTTTTATTCAAATGTTTCAACTCACCTCAAAATTGTTGGCTAATTTAATAAATGTATGCTAATTTAGCCCTAATTTTCAACTGACAGACATTACAAGACATTTTGCTAACTTCGAGGTAAGTGTTTAAGTGTTTATTTTGGTATTTTTTTAAAAAGAAGCGGCTTCTCCTCTATCAGATTCATAATCCAGGACATTTAGATATGCCTTCAATATAACACATAAACAGCAAATAAAGATTATTGTGTTGGTAACATTTAGCCCTATTAAATACGTAGCTTGCATTGTAGAAAGTAAGACCTACAGCTATTAAATTAGCCCCGTAAAGCAGGACATTGCTGACCATCTGCGGGTTAGCTGCGAAAAACGGGTTGAGCAACGTTGTACTTTGCAGCCGCAAATCCTTTGATCCATCAAGCCCGTAACCGCTACAATTCCAATCATGCTATTAAATTGCAACAAAGTTACTCATGAGCAAGCCCGTAACACACAAATATAGCCCAAAGCTCTATGAGTGCTGGGCAGGACTGGCAAGGGGGGTAAAGACCAATACGTAGCACTGGTATTGTGCATAAAAGCACACTACTGTACAATGTTAGGTGATGTTAGTGATGTTAGGTCTTAGAATTAATAGCACAACATTCTCAAGCCCGCAAATCGACCATATTTTATGTGTTAGATTGATCCCAGCAATCAATTTGTTAATACATATAATGTAACCTGCCTGTAATAGAATAGCAATTTTGCCACCTTATTAATTATGGATGGAATGTGGGTCAGATCATAACTTTTAATTGAAGCCCTTAGGACTTTGAATTCCAACCTCCATTTTTCTGTGACGCAATGATGATGATCTCTGTTTCCATTGGCTCCATCTAAACCCGTAACTACAGGTTTGCTTTATTAATCACAAGCAAAAATGCAAGTCCGACGGCCGCAACTGGTTTACGGGTTTGGGTCCCAAACTCATAACTCGCAGCCTATAGCACGGTAACACAGGGGAATTTCAAGCCCGCAGCCGCTGCGAGCTTCACGTTGCACTTACAGGGCTGGAATTTAATAGGGCCCATAGTGTCTTACAAAATATAGCAGCTGCTTGCTAGACAAAGTAACCTCCTCCCATTGCCCTTATAGTGGGTGGAGACCAACAGGTGCTGAGTCTGAAACTTGAAAGTAAGTTTAATGTTGAAAGTTGCTTTTTTGTTTGTTTGTTTTTTAAATCATTGAATGTAAATTCAATGCCTAAATTAAAACCTACAGTTCATGTTGTTAGGACATTACGGTGATCTTTTAATTAAACATGAAGGAGGTGATATAGGGCCCAGATGGTTGAGTCTTTCTTTTACTGATATTCTTTCTAATGCCTCCTATATGTTGTGGCACATAGGGCCTCATTCTATTATCGGCCGTAAATCGGCCGTTAGGCTGTGATTCCTTGCGGGGGTTCTGTTACCTCGCAATTCTATTATACGGCCCCGCAAGGATCTCCCCTTACGGCCGGCCGCATATCTTGGAACCGGCCGTAAGCTCCAAAATTTTTAAAGTCAAAAATAAATTCAAGACAGCACTGTAAAGCTCTGTAAATGCTAGGGATCATATTGGGGGACATGAGGATTAATAGTAACCCCCTCTCAAGCTTGCACATCAGCCCAAATCCGAGTTTACATTAACTGTTTATTTTCTGGCCGCAGCGTGGCCAGGTCTGAGGTGCTCCAAGCACTCTGGACTTTTTACATGTATATTTGACATATATAATAAAAAATTTTTTTTACGGATTTGAGTATAGGGGAATGTTGTGCTATTTTTGCTAACACCTACAATCACTTTTTAGTCTCCTCAAAGTGCAGGATGGCTTTATTTGGGCTATATTATGTGCTTAATTGGTGCTAGCGGGACCTTTTTGCTGCAAGTAAGCTGCGGCTCGCTTTTAGCCTTGCAGAGAGGGTTCCCGGAGCAATAGAATAGCAACCGGGCTTTTCTTGCGGTCAAAACTCTTGCGGCCGTTTTAGATCAAAGGCTTTCCTCCGGCGCGTGCGGCCGCAAGAGATATCAAGGCGCCGGCCGCAAGCCTGCCGGAATCCCCGGCCGGAGGGGAATAGAGTAGCAGAATAGCTTGCGGCCGGTCCTTGCGGCCCCGCAGCGCCTACGGCCGATAATAGAATGATTAACATTTTGGAAGAAAGTATTGCAGCTTCACATTGAAGTACTTTGGATCTTCTTATGCATCCATCTGCAGCATAAACAATGCATCACAAAGCAGTTGCATTGACAAGAGTGTTTCTTTAAGGTGTATAACCCATATCTATTTGACAAATATAGCAGAATGTATAAATCACACTTCAGTTGCAAAAGACATGTAAATCTCCCAACATGTATTATTCACATTATGGTGCACTTAAAAAATAAAAACATGTAATCTATAAAAAAATATGCCTCATTATTATTGTTTCTGATTGATTTACTTTTAGTTTATATAGGCACATAAAATTGATTCTTACTCACTCGCAGATTATTGCAATGTTTCAATTTGATGATTATGGGTGCTGTTTATATGTTTGCATGCTTTGCATTTTCATTGAAAGAGAGGCTGTATATTTCTGTATACTGGTCACTCATCAGTTTCTTACAATCTACCCTTACTGATTTTGCTACAATCTTAAGTACTTTGATCTAGAGAAACACTAATTTGTAATTTTTATGAACACCTTTGAATATTCTGCATAATTGTACACATTTTGTAATGACTGTTGTAAAACAGAATGCAAAATTTAGAAGACATAACAGCAATGTACATACTAATTCCATATTTAAAACCGGAAACAAAGGGATGCTGTTAATGGAACATACTTTGATTGGACTAATGTGGTAAGTGGGGTTCCTCAGGATTCAGTGTTAGGTCATATCCTTTTTAAAATATATATTAATGATTCAGATGTAAGGCTGGAAGGTAATATCTCTATGTTTGCTGATGACACTCAAGGTACTTAACTGTACAAGGTAATTTTATCAGAAAATTATGTAATTTCACTGCACAGGCTCTTGCATAAACTAGAAGAATAGGCAGCTAAATGATAGATGAGCTTTATCACCAATAACTGTATTTAGGAAGGAAAAATAAATAAAAATCAATCAAGAGGTATCACAGATAGAAAAGGAATTAGGAGTGCTTGTAGATAACCACCTACATTGCAGTGCTTAATGCCAAGCAGCATCTGCAAAGGCAAGTCAAATATTAGCATGAATTAAGAAAGGTATATAAGAAAGGCAAGGAAATATAATTATGCCACTATACAGATCCCTAACATGCCATCATTTGGGATATGGGCACTACATTGGAAAAAGGACATTGGACAGCAGGAAAAGGTACAGAGAAGGGCAACAAAATTGATAAGGAGAATGGAAGGGCTAAGTTATGAAAAAGTCTAACAAAATTAATTATTTATTTTCTCTTATTTTTTCTGCTAAAGGACTTACATAAATTAGAAGAATGGGAAGCTAAATGGCAAAGAAATGTGACACTAATAGAAGTAAAGTTATGTATTTGGAAAGGTAAAATAATCATGAAATTCATAATCTAAATGGAACAAATCTAGGGGTTTCAGAGATAGAAAGGGATTTAGGAGTGCTTGTGTATGACAACCAACGTAGAAGTGCTCACACAACACAGCAAATACAACAGAGTTTGTTTCTTTATGAGCTGCAGATAGCAGACCCAAGTAGGTACTATTTGTTTGATTTTAGAGTTAAAATCTAGCTTATAAGAATTTCTTAATAAAATAAAGGACATAAAAGTAAAAAGACACACAGGTATGAAAAACAGGAAGGAAAGGGGAAGAAGTGCAAAGATATCTTGATAGTGACACTTAGTTAAAAATATTTATTTCATTCAAAATAGCGAGACATAACGTATAGTATCCCATTCACATGTAACATGGTGGAGTGTGGGGGGAAGGAATACACAGACCAGGATATGCTTTCTCTTCTTGGTATCTTGTTCCGATAGAAGTGTGTGAGATAAGCACTATACTACATTTTTGTAAATATTATGAGGTCCAAAAATAGCTTCTATATATGAAGCTGATGGGGTTGTGACCCTCTCCTCGATATTACCTACATTCAAAGGGCTATAGTACCCTGATAGTGTGGCAATAGGAAAATTAACAGATTTGGGAACCTAAAATCTAATAGGCCCAAGTTGGTAGGTGAGTATATAAAACAGAATGAGCTCAAATCACAAATAGGGCAAAGAAAGCACCAGATACACCCTCCACATAGATTATGTGAATAAGTAGGATTGTAATAAGTAATAACAAAATAATAAGCATCCAATAACGGGTAGCTAATAATCAAATAGCATAACAAATTATATAAAAATACTATCTAGATAGTAAAAGTCATCAAACATGTTTCAACCACAAAATGTTCTTTCTTAATAATCAAAAATGGTATAGACAAATAAGATAAATAAATGCTAAATACTCACAGCAGTATACAGTACACAAGTATACTATATATCTAGTAAAATCTAGAAAACTCCCATATTCCATGAAGTTGATCATTAGAATCAATCTATGCCATGAAGAACAAATTCTACTACTTCACTGTTATTTTCCTTATAAAGAACTCAAAAAACAATAAATTCCCCAAATGAATGTAATAATGTTCCTTCTACAGTCCACTTGCTGTGCCAGTTCTTTTTGCAGTGTCTTGTTGAATGCTATAACAGAGTCCAGTCTCATAAGAATACAGTGGTTGCTTTTTCTACAGTACATTGCACATTTAAACCATGTTTGTTTTCAAGTTAAAGGAACACTTTAGAATTATATATAACATATAATGACAAACTGAACTGAAATTAGAAAAAATATTTTCATAGTATCATAAGAATAATACATCTAATTTATTACCTTTTTAAATGCAATTTAGCTGTGGTAATATCTACAATTCTGGCTTTGGCTGTTCAATCACCTGTGGTGGGAGGGGAGCGTATTTGCACAGGATGCTTCTATCTTCATAATGGGAATGCAACATCTAAAACTGTCAGTTCTTTTCATTATGACTAATGGGGAGCTTGCTAGTAAACAAGAACGTACCCTCCTGAAGAAAAGTTTCTGACATAATCTGGTCAGAAAATAAAATGTTACCCATATGAAAAAAAATTGCATATAAAAGTTATTAGACCACTGTGGTAATATATTTAAAAACATATTTTGAATAATTAAAGTTGCAAAATAATTTACAATGGAAAATAAAATCTAAAATATTATCTAAAATATTATCTTACATTTGCATTTATTGCTGTTGGATCTACCATTTTTGTTTCATATGACCGATTTCTTGAGAAGAAAGTGGGAAGAAAGTTTGATTGCACAGAAAGTTTATAACCGCACAGTGAGAATGGGGTATCTACAATTGTTGGTGGGCCTGTGTTAATTAATGAGGTTTCCATTACTTCCAATGAAAGCTCATTAACAAGGACCTATCAACTGGAGAAATTCACAGACCGACATAAGCTGACAAAAGAAAATGGATGGCTTGTATAAAAAATAAAATAAATAAATATATTATTATATTTTATTATATATTATCCTATTTAGTTTTTAAAAATGACATATGGGCCTACCAGCAACAACAATAATAGTAATAATAATATAGCGTACAACATGCAATCATATTATCTAGTTTAAACAATACAAGTCAAAACAAACTATCATTTCAAGCGTTATTGTTAATACACCACTTTAATGGATTTTTTTTATCCAGGTGAAAATATATAAAAGCAATCACGTTAATTGATACTAATTTAGTACCAAATGATCATTTCAGTCTCTGTGTACACTTTAGTGTAGTGAATGTGGGTAAGATGGGAATTGGGAAACCTCTGGCTTTGCTGTTTGAGTCATTTTATCCTTAAGTGAACACACCGGGATTTTAAATTGCAAAATCTCTCACTTGTGACTTATTAAGGAAAATGCACATTGTGAAGAAAATAAAAGCACTGCAAAGAGAATTAGTTGGGCACGATGACAATAACATAAGAGCGAGTATATGTCAATTACCATTAATTTACATATTAACCCTCAGTTTAATGTATGTATTTTGCTAATTTACTGATTCTGTTCCTCTTTATATAACTATAGATTTAGAAACAATTACTTCATGTTTATATCTGTAGTGATGCAAATGATTATAACCTTGTTTCTGTAGCTACAATTAGTTACTCGCATAACTAAATTTATTTTAATTTAGCAATTAATTACAAGAATGTATGGTACACAGGTGGAGGTAATGGAAGAGCAGCAGGTGCTTTGCACCAGGTCCAACTGTGAGGCAAAGAGGCCCACTGCCACAGTACCTAAGTTAGGAGAGGGGGTGCCTGTCCAAGTGCCACCAACACTGGGGTTGTACGCCAGCCACGCTGTTTTTGTTTTTTTAACTCTGATTTATTATACTAAGGTGATTTAATGGGTTGTCTCTATATCAGAAAGAATGGAGAAGAAAAGGGAAAAAATTGGAAAATGGGCAAGAAAGAATGGCGGATGAGGGGTAGAGATGTATTTCCTCCGATAAGAAGAGGACATTTTTAACAGCCTATTGTGATTCCAAACTCTTTCTGTTGTATAGCATAAAAACATAAAAACTCATTCACTTATGATTCTATAGCTATACATATTGTAATAATGGTACAATTATGTAGTAAAAGGTTTAGGAGGAGGAGTAATTAGCATACACATCTCAATAAGCACCGAGCCACATAAACTTCAAAAGGATATTTGGGAAAGGGCCAGAAAAATAGACAAGCACAGGAGAAAGGATGTAAAGAATTACAATTATTTTGTATTGGGGGCCACTACTTATATCTATCATTGCATGCGTGATACATTTGTAAACTCCAAACATATTTGCAATTACAAGTTTTTTTTTCTTCAAGCACTACATTGTTAATATAAATAACCCTATAACTTTAAAACTACTGTACTTACTTCCTTGTATCCAAATACTATTCGGCCATCATTAATTAACGTGGCCTGAAAAGTGAAACTTCCGAGACTGTAGTTATCTTGCAGATGAACATGATCCCACTGAACCACGAGCGCAGTACCTGTAAAATGCAAAACATGTGGTTTAAGTAAACATCATGACTTTTTAGGCTTTTTCAAAGGACTTGTTGAGATTTATTTTTCTGAACAAAAAAAAATATATCTTAAAATGTCTTTTGTCATTTAAGTGGAATTATTAAAAATACTTGGATGAAGAATATGGACTGGAAGTTACAGAATGCAAGCTCAGCCAACTAACTATTTTTTGTATTTAAAGTGAGCAAATTATCCAATAAATGACTATATGGTCATTTAAAATATAAAAAAATAATAATACATACTAAAAATAAATATGTTATGCTTTTTCTTAGTATTTATTATTAACCTTTATTTGTAATGTGCCAACATATTCAGTAGTGCTGTACATGGGTTAAGGACAAATCAAAACAGTTTTAACAAATTGCAAAAGAATGGAGGGCCTGTTTTTGAGCTTAAAGTCAAATGTACACAGTGCTTTCCTTAAAGGATAAAGTCTAAAGGTTAAGGGTGAGGTTCAGAGGAGATAGAGGATTGTACATATTAAGGTTGGAGGTGATAACCTTCTTTAAACAGATGTGTTTTTAGTGAAGTTTTGAGGCAGGAACATAGTCTAGTAGAGCAAGGCAAGGAGTTCCAAAGAATAGGGGCTGCACAAGAAAAGTCCTGAAGGCAGGAATGAGAGGAAGTGATAAGAGAGGAGGAAAGAAGAAGGTCGTAAGCAGAACAAACAGGGCGGCTGGGGAACTATTTTGAGACAAGAGCAGAGATATAAGAGGGTGCATTATTATTGAGGGTTTTATACATTAGGGTCTTGATTTAAATGTTATTCTGGAGGCTACAAGAAGCCAGTGGAGTGACTGACAGAGAGGTACTGCAGACACTGAGCGTTGAGTATGGCAGATTACTCTAGCGGATGAATTTCATATGGACTCTTACAGTAAGAGCCTCATTCAATTGCAAGGCCGCAACTCACAGTATATAGGCCGTATGCCTGCGGGCTTGAACTCTGCTACAATTACGGAGTGATTCAATTGAATCTGAAACCGTAAACAATGCAATTGTATGTAGCACTTCATAGCGTGAACATGATCAAATAAGCAAGGCCGTAACTACCCATTGAGAAACAGCCAATAGAAAATTAGACCGTCAGTATATGGCAGTATAAGATGGAGGTTACATGTCAATCAATTAGCATTTAGGGTTCCAATATGCGATCAGACTTGCAAACCCGACAAAAAAAAAAAATGAAGGCCAATACTGCTGTAGTCCATTTGGGTGGTCTGATATGTATTAACGCATTGATTCCCGAGATCGATATAACCCCAAAATGAAATGATTTATGCAAGCTTGAGACTGTTGTGCAATTAATTCTAATTTCTTACATCTCTTAGCCCCTTTATTTAACAGTGCAGTATTGATTTTTTATTTGCATTTACAGTGCTACGAATAGGTGTTTAACCCCCGTGCAGGGCCAATCTGGTACCCGTAGGATTTTCTTCTAAATTTGCCGTTTACGGGCGTGAAAACATTTGCGGGCTTGCGGAATTGTAGCAATTGAATAGCAATTTGCGAGTTTAGCCTTGTGAAAGGGAGAGATCATAGGCTTAGATTGGATGTAAGTTACGGTTGTAACAACCGCAGGGATTTTCAGCCAGTACCACGTAAACCATTTGCTGGTAGCGAAAAGATGCTAATTGAATGGCAAATTAGTTTAAGGGCTCCTTTACAGGCTCCAGTAACTTACAATTGCTCAACTGAACGAGGCTCTAAGTTTGTCATTTACTCTCTATCAACAGTGAATAAAATAGTAATGAAAGTTTGTGCAGGTTCTCCACTTGATTTTGACTCTTCTACAGTTTCTCCAAAGTGCACCCCTCACATTTTTGTAAATATTTTATATCTTTTTATGTGAAAACAATGAAGAAATTACACTCTGTTACAATGTAAAGTAGTAAGTGTACAGCCTGTATAACAGTGTAAATTTGCTGTCCCTCAAAATAACTCAACACACAGCCATTAATGTCTAAACCGCTGGGCAACAAAAGTGAGTACACCCCTAAGTGGAAATGTCCAAATTGGGCCCAAAGTTTCAATATTTTGTGTGGCCACCATTATTTTCCAGCACTGCCTTAACCCTCATGGGCAGGGAGTTCACCAGAGCTTCACAGGTTGCCACTGGAGTCCTCTTCCACTCCTCCATGATGACATCACGGAGCTGGTGGATGTTAGAGACCTTGCACTCCCCCACCTTCTGTTTGAGGATGCCCCACAGATGTTCAATAGGGCTTAGGTCTGGAGATATGTTTGCCCAGTCCATCATCTTTACCTTCAGCCTCTTTAACAAGGCAGTAGTCGTCTTGGAAGCCACACAAAATAATGACACTTTTGTCCCAATTTGGATATTTCCACTTAGGGGTGTACTTACTTTTGTTGCCAACCGTTTAGACATTAATGGCTGTGTGTTGAGTTATTTTGAGGGGACAGCAAATTTACACTGTTATACAGGCTGTACACTTACTACTTTACATTGTAGCAGAGTGTCATTTCTTCAGTGTTGTCACATGAAAAGATATAATAAAATATTTACAAAAATGTGAGGGGTGTACTCACTTTTGTGAGATACTGTATATAATGGTGCAGAGCAGTATTCATGAGTTCAGTGTCCCTTTGAAAGCAAAAAAACTATAGAAAAATTAATATAAGCACAATTATAAAATATTGTGATAGTATAGCTAAATTTAAATCGCCCTTGTTATACAGGGTATTACACATTTCTACTATGATTACATGTTTGAATAAATGTGGATTGAAAGTAACAAAGATCTAAAAAACATTCTGTTGCCACTGTTTGTGTAATATCCTTAACAGACACTCATTTGTGTCAGGGAGCAGTTGATTCTCCCAGAAGTACATTAGAAACACATTCTGGAAGTCATAAGCAGATGAAATGCACAATTGCTGTCTATAGACCTCATTAAGTGAGCTTTTGCTGATATAGAAATCCAATGATGCATTTATTTTAAGTACAATGTTACTGAAGCAAAAGCTGATTTCTGTTTATTATTTGGCTTATGGCAGCAATAATATCTCATGCTTAGTTTTGCCAAGCGATATAAAAACAGGTTCGTCATTTTTCTCCCTACAAAATGCAGGGAAATGTTTGGTAAATTATGCATATTTAATAGAATAAGGTTAAATGCCCAAATAAATACATAAAATATATATATAATACTGTATTATATTTATGTAATTTATTACAAGGCCAAATTGTATAGCTTTCAAGTAGTAAAGATCTGTGTACACTAACTTTTAAGTTTATTGTGATTAAAAGAAAATTTGCCACCTGCGGGTTACAGGCTGAAAATGCCTGCAGTTGTGAAAATCATATCTCCAACCAATCTAAGCCTTTGATCTTTCAAGCCCGTAAATGTTACAATTGCAAATGGCTATTCAATTGTTACAATTCTTCAAGCCCGCAAATGTTCTCACAACCGTAAATGGCTAATGTATAAGAAAAAACTACAAGTACCAGATAGGACTCACAGAGGGTTAAACCCCAGATCATAGCACTGTAAATGCAAATAAAAAAATCAATACTGCACTTTAAAAGCTAGGAAAAGCAATGAAAGACATTAGAATTAATTGCACAACAGTCTCGAGCTCGCAAATTTATTTTACATTTAATTTCCTTGTTATATCATTCTCGGTAACCAAGGAATTAATACATATCAGGCCACCCACATGGACTAGAACAGTATCGTCATACATTTTTGCAAGTCTGATCGCATATCGGACTTCTAAACGCTAATTGATTGACGTTTAACCTCCCTGTTTTACCAACGTCATGATGACGGTCACATTTACTATTGGCTGTTTCTCAATCGGTACTTACGGCCTTGCTTAACTGATCATGCCCATGCCCTGAAATGCTACTTATTATTGCATGGTTTACGGTTTACGCTTTTGCCCAGGTAGCAATTGTAACTCTTGCTCTGTAACTGTTGCAGATTTCAAGCCCGCAATTGTCTTCTTACTGGCTGTCAGTTACAGAGCAATTGAATTACATTTGAATAGGGCCATATTGTTTGAAAAGGGTGGGGGAAGGGATATAACGGCATGATAACCTTAGGGGAGTTGTTTTGCCACCCCGGAGACATGCCAAGAGACTATAATCCTAATAAGCACTTAAAAACAGCTAATCAATATTCAGAAGCCACTCATTAATATAAATATATAGCAGAAACAATGCTGATTATCTTAACAATGGTTCACATTAGAATCAAACAGCTAGTACAGTGTAAAGTTAGTTTTTAATGCTTTTAAGAAAAGCTTTTAAAATAATGTCGTTTTGGGGCGACAGAGTCCCTTTAATTTACATTGTTCTGCACTGTGCAGCAATGAGGCAGCTGCAGGGAAGGACATCAGTGCTAAACAGACGGGTGGAGCTTTTCTCACAAAGATTGACTGTTTTTAATCATTCTAAATTGAAAATATGTTTTCACTCATCTTTACTACTTTAGACTTATACAAGTTGCATGATTACAGTTAAAATTAATTTCAAACAATCACACAGTAGTCTGTCTTGGTAGAATATCCATCTGCTAAACATAACATGTATTTGTGTAGCCTGGAGTGTAAGTATATTAAACATATGTCTACATTATATACATATTAAAATTGGCAAAAAAATTTAATAAGGCAATAATAAAATTGTAAGGTGATAGTAACATATTGAAGGTAATATATATAGTTACATCTGCTCAATGTGTCATGTTCATATGATGCCACTGATACTTAACTGAGTATTTAGTAACATTAAAGCATTATCTTCAAAAGAAGAGTAAAGATTTGTAGTATTATGCACTTCATCTTATTTTTGTGTGTGTGAAAAGGCAATGGATAAACAGTTTAAATTGATTGTGGATGGGAAATGGTAGGAGAAAGGTATGGAGAAGGGGATAGAGGTGGGAGAGGCGATCTTTCTTGTTATCTGCCTGGGATGGTTGTTTGCTGAGATTGTCTTCAATTTCTTCTTAGTGTGTTAGATTTAACACTAACTCTAACTCTAACCACTAACCTTAATCCTAACCCTAAACCCTAACCCTATGAACAAATGAAAGTCTCCTTGCACCTCCTAGTGGACGCTGGCTGCAACTGCTGGTGACAAATAACAGGAAAGCCCGGGAGGAGGTTGCCCATTATCCTCATTAATAGGGGGAAAGGATTGTCTGGAGAGTAGTATTTATGACAGGAGAAGATGTGATTACAAAATATGAACTTTATTGTTATTAGTAAAATTAATTTAATTATAATAAAATTGAGCCATAATTAGCACATAATTATAACTTTTTAAAACCATATTCCAAACTTATTTTTTCTGGATTTGGACTTTGTTTTTCTTTTCAGTTAATGACTCCTTTGACTGAAAAGGGCTATATTCCTTAATAAATGGATACATGAAAGCGACACATATTATTTATTATTCATTTCATTATGTTAACGGTTGACACCATGCATATAAAATTAGATAAAATATTGTATTTGTTTCAGTAAATGTTTTCCAGGTGCAACATAAAAAATAAATCAAAGCTAGATCATATAAAAAAAATGTAATTTGCTTAAACTTAACCACTTAGCAAAATAAAAGCCAGAGTACTGATCTTTGAACTCCGGTAACAAGAATTCCTGCAAAATTGCTCTGAAAATTTCAAAGAAAAAAATCTACTGGCTTCACAATTATATATATGACATACCATTATCAAAGTATCTGACGGTTGAATTTCTGGACACGCTCGGATCAAAATTGGCCATCAAGGGAGCTATATATTGTGTGGCAGTCAGCATTCGGTGTACGACTTCTCCAGTATAAATAAAACCTAAAGGAAACAACAAGATATTGTAACAAATTTCATGTAACCATTGCAACTACAGGGAATTCAAAATGCTAGCACAAGCTATGCATGTTGTACATAAGTGCCTATTTATCAAGAGCCTGATTTACAATGTGCCACACATTTGCCAATTAAGAACACTTTATATGTGTGCGTCGCATTGTAAAGGTTCGGGTAAAGCAAGGGCTGAGAAATCACATCTGTTCAAAGCATAGTGAAACGCCTCGGAAACATATGCTGCAGCATCTTGCTGGCGTATATTAGTTTTTTATGCTGAGTACACAAGTTTTTGGAATCTGTGACTGCATTTGTCTTGTGATTTGCAGACACATTTGCTTCCATGTATCCTTCAGTGGCATCAGTTATTACAGGTTTCAATGAAGGGGAATCTGAAAACAAAATCCTTGTGTGAAGCTATATATTATTATTTCCAAGTAAAATCTTATTTTAGTAGACACTGCTTGTGCCTGAAGTCGACTACTAAAAAAAATGATACTTTTGGTTTAAATGGCTACTGAAGTGTATATATATATATATATATATATATATATATATATATATATATATATATATATATATATATATACACAGATAGATATATAGATGTAGCATATTTATGTTCACATTTGAATGTCTAGAATAAGTTAAAAACCGTATTAAATGCTCAGAATTCTAAAAAATACAGTTAATACACTGCATTCTGGGAATCTGGGCAGTGACATGCAAATGTGCCCACAGAGGCTTCACTCTTGTTGTATATACATACATATATCTACAACATAGATAAAGAGAGGTTCTTGATACAGCAGAGACTTGATAATTGTTTTCCCACAATGAGGACCAGAGAGGAATATCAGACCCAGAGCAAACAAGAACTCCCAATAGGGAACTCTAAGCACCCTCATGGTAAAAGTCCACAGATAGTCAATTTATCTAATTTCCATCTAGATGCCTGCCCTATTTCAGTATTTCAAAAAAGGGTTAACATTTGTCCCAACATCCAGATCTGATACTTTCACACATAGAAAAGACTTGAACCTTTTTGCTCAAAAATTAGCGTTACACAAGTTCTATAAAAATAAGGAAGAAAGAGAGTATATGAACCTGGGTGGGGGAAAGGAAGACATAGAGGCTTTGCAAACCCTGTTGTCCTCACTATATGAGAATGACCCAGATAAACAAATGAAGGCAAATAAGTCCAAAACTAGGAAAAACAAAAGTTAATTTACACCAGGACTACCAGATTACGCCAACATCTGGGTCTTCTTACAACAAACTACCATGGAGATTGAAAATATTGACTACAATAAACTTAAAAGGGAATTTGCAGCACTTAAAGAGCTCAAACAATGCAAAGAGATACAAATTAAACCTGCCGATAAGGGAGGGAATATTGTTGTAATGGGTAATATTAACAATATGTGTAATTATTCTTTGCCATCACTAGGCACTGCCTGATATTTGACTGAGCTGATTTCTCAATAAATATTTACTGAAACTACAGGCAATTAGGATTGTGATGTTTCTGACAAAGCTGTCCTGCATTTAAGGTCACTTGAAAAGGAAAAAGCAAATAAACAGAAAAAATGGTGACTCCCACTACAGAATAATTACAATTTACAGTTACAGTCTGTTTTTTCCATTACTTAATATCAAGTACAATTCTTCAAAATAGTATACTGTAAATCTGTTAATAAAATGGTTCTTTCATCTTGAATATTGCTTATCATTGATCAAGGCATAATCAAAAAAACTAGCTTGCTATTTCATTGCAGGGGTCTTATAAGCCTAATTAGTATTTATATCCTTACAGGGCCACTTGATTCAGTACAATTTGGACCACATGTAAAGATTTCCTAAAAGCTTGTTGCATTTTCACTGAGAATTCAATAAAGTAAAATCTGTGTTTACATGTATCACTGACTGCCCACTGCCAAACTCACAGATACAGCTCCGTGTAGTGAGCAAAAGAGAAAAGCTAATCCTCAACAAATCAAGATGTGCAGAGCATGGTATGCTGGAATCACCTAAAAAGGTCAGTTGTGGGTTAACATTTAAGAGCAATCCAGAGTTCATGGAAAACTGCTATCAATCAGTGTCCTCACCATGTGGCTCGGTTCTCCGTTATTAATCATGAAACTGCTAGTGGGCAGGATACATTGTGTTTGTAAACAGACTTAAATTGCTGTATTTATTATTATTGTAATTAAAGAAAATAGATCAGTGGAGGGAGTGTTGAGGGAGAAGGAAACAGGGAGAGACCTGAATGCTTTATTAGATAATTTTATTCAACTGAAAATGACACCACATCACTTTCCCCTCACAGGCCCAGAAGTAGGCTGCTTGCATCAGGAAATGCAATCATTGCTCTCCAGAAATGTTAACCCCACTTTCACAATCCACCAACATATCATGCTTCCAGCAGAGGAATCAAAATGTATTATTGTTTTAATTACAAAAATAGTTTAATGACCCTTTTCCTTAATTATGCTCTTAGCCATACTCAAAGTTTTCAAACATATATATTGTGTACATTGTATTGTTGCCTTTTAAAGCACTTCTATTAAACTAATATGAACTAACCTATCAATCATGCTCATTTGCCTGTTGTGATTGTGTTCCTTTATTGATGAAAAACACAGTGGTGCTATAAAATGTGAATGATCTCCATTAGATATTGAATAGCTTCGTGTGGCATGGCGACCTTGGTTTAACATGATGTCAATCTGATAGTACATTGCATACTTTTCTTAATCACACAAAATAAAAATGCTGATTAAGAGCAACTTGAAAATTCCCATTAACTAATTAGTGCAGGTCAGAGTACACTAAGTTCTAATGCAATTTTAAAAGGTACTTATTAGAGATGCACGCAGTGTTACACTAATTGAGATATAATACTGAACGCCAATTTATAAGAGAGGATAACAAATTGGTGTAAATTAGGATGAAAGTAGAAGCTAAATGCCACTTGCTCTTTTGGAAAACTTACGTTAATCTTCAGCGATTGATAAAATGGTCACAGAGTCCATTAACAATAAAACAAACTAATTCTAATGTTTGTACACTTGGCATTTGTAATAAATAGAGGTAATTAACAAACAGTGGTGGGGATGTAGTAAAATTCCATTTGTTCGCTTTTTTCATTCATAAAAAGTGTAATTATATTTTAAAATTACTTTGATGATTTAGACAATTTATTAGGATAGTATGACAGGATAATTAAAACATATAAATTATTGTTCTAGATTTAGAGAGCAAGCCGTTAGAATATTTTTGTAAAGAAATGATCTGCTCTGTTTTTCTTAGTGTGGGAAATATTGGCATAATTTGTTAAAATACACCTTCCAACCCTTCCTCTTTTATCAAAAATGAATTTGTCTTTCCCAGACCCCCAAATGTTAAAGGACAACTGTAGTCAGTCTTCTATATATTACCTCATAAATAACTACAAAAGATAATGGTCAAACTGGTTTTATGAAACCAAAAAACACATTTCAATATTTTTTATTTAATATGAAATTATTGTTAACTAACTGTGCAGTTCCAGTTCCATTTCCACAGCTCAACTGCTGTTCTTTCAGGATGGTGTTTCCTTATAAACTAATGAGCTTTCAATTGGCCCAGCATTGCAGTTTAAGCTGATGCTTTTCAGCTAAGTCTTCTTCTACATTCAAAATGTATCCTATCTTTGGAAGAAGAGCAGCAGAAAATAAATGGTAGATCGCACTGCAGTATAATTGTGTATTTAATGTAATACATTTAAGCTTATATTTATTTTTACATTTAAAAAAGCAAATTTCCATATTATGTAGTGCAGTTCTTCAAAACAGTTTACTTTAATTATATACTTTAAGATAAAATTCCAGCAGTGTATAAGTATGTTACAAATCACCATATGCCAGTCTAG
Organism: Discoglossus pictus; assembly: GCA_027410445.1. Lineage (NCBI taxonomy): Eukaryota > Metazoa > Chordata > Amphibia > Anura > Alytidae > Discoglossus > Discoglossus pictus. Next base: position 387,682,732 of record CM050166.1, on the reverse strand, counting down.
TAGTTTATCATTAAAGGCCATTCATATATTTGTAATAGCTATGAGTAATTAGGATACATTTGCCTTCTGATCTAGTCATCTTAATTATGTTACCAAATGATAGTGTTTAATGGCACCACTGTTTAATTACTTTTATGTAAGCCGTTTACATATGATTTTATTTCCCCTATAAATATGTTGTACCATGTTCAATAAAAAAAATATTTTGGGTGGTAGATTTCCATGCTGTCTTTGGGGCTGGATGCTGGTATTTCCTTGCTTTGTTTGGGGCTGCCTTTTCTGATGAAAGGCCATCAAAATGCTGCTGTCTGTTCCAGTTGGTGAGGTGTGCAAAGGAACCCTATAAACAGATGGAGAGTTGACCGCTTATCATCACAACGTATAGCATGTAGGAAAAAGTGTATATAGTACAGGGTGGTATCATATTATTATGACCTCCACCTACTTTTGACGTAAGCAGCACGTAGCCAATCAAATATGGAACGTGTCGTGAGCTGGATTGGTGGGTATATAAGGCGAATAAACAGAGTGGAAAATGTAGAGCACCACGTGCCATTGATTTCAGAGGTGAACGTTGGTTGTGAAGGTGCTACAGTTGAGCAACTCACAATCCCAAAAAATCAGGAGGCTACCCTCTTGCTTATGGGACCCTGAAGCAAATGACTGGTCACTGCACCAATGCTGACGAGGGTTCATTATCAGGGCCGAATTTGGATCTCTTCTGACTGGCAAAGGGTTGCCTTCTCTGATGAGTCACGTTTTTGGCTCCATCAGCTGAACTGGATGTGTCAGGTGCAAAACATCTGAGAACAAACACTCTGCAACCATTGTTAGAAGAACACAAGCTGGTGGCGGCAGCGTAATGGTCTGGGAAATGTTTTCTTGGCATTGTCTGGGTCCACTCATATCTCTGGAAGGCACTGTCAACCGATTTGGTTATCTATCCATCCTTGCAGACCAAGCACATCCATACATGTTGACTGTCTTCCAGCAGCACAATGCAATACATCATACTGCCAGAATTGTCTGGGAGTGGTTGGAGGAGCGAGACAAAGACTTCAAAGTATTCCCCATACTTGAACCCCATTGAGCACCAGTGGCACTACCTTAATCACCATGTTCACCAAATGGATGCTCCTCCACGCACTCTTCAGCATCTGCCAGATGCACTGAAATCTGCATAGCTCTAGATACCCTTGCCAAACTTCCCAAATTCCCCAGACTTGTTATTTTCTAGGGGCATACACCATCAAATGCAACTGCCAAAAACTATATTACATTTTGCTAAATTCAAGGTAAGGTAATTAATGTTTATTTTGGGATTTTATTTCATGCAAGAATGTTTTCATACACTACTAATTCACCTCTATCGGATGCATTCATAATCCAGGAAACTTAGATATGCCTTTAATGTTTATTCCCTGCTCTATTAAAGGCATGATAAATATATTAGTTTCATATACATTTAAGGTATTATATTTGAGTAGATTTGGTCCATTACAATTTTAGTTTTTGAAAAGACCATATAGAAAAAAAAAATATCCAGAGTGATCCTTAAGCATCTCAAGGACGAGAAAGAAGAATGTTAATGAGTGTTATATTTATTGTCTATTGGCAAAATTTGTATGGTAGCTTAATGAATCAGGGCGATGGTATTACATATTTTAGTTGTTAAATTCCTATTCATTTTTGTGAAGCATCTCAGATCAGGAAACTGTGCGCATGTTATCCACAGCTTTATTAGTCACATTCATCATAGTATAGTGGACATTCATTGCAGATTAGGGACCACTTGAAGAAGGCATAAGTGGTGTTGTGACGGTGCTATATAGTATCATTTCATAGATAAAGAATTCTCATGTTGGTCTCACAAAAGTTATAACCTACAATGAATCTAACAAAGCTTTGTGTCTTCCTATAATGCAGATGCTCTGTTCTGTAGCAAATATTTTCTGGTAATTTCCCTACTTTTTCTCAGATCATCTAGTTCTTAATCTACATTGGTAATATTTTTGCGTTCCACAAGTTTAAAAAAATCAGCAACAATAATTTCTAACAAAACACTGGTGCAATTCACGGTTTATTCACAAAAAAATCTTATTAAAAATATCTGATTTGTTTTGCTACTGCTAATAACTAGTAATGTGTTAGAACAGGGGTGGGCAACTATGGTCCTGGGGGCTGTACACAGGCCTGAATTTGAGGATTTCCTTTTCTGTGTACAAGTGAGTCAATAGTCTCACCTGTACGCAGCAGGGAAATCCTCAAATCTGGGCCTGTGTGCGGCCCTCCTGGAGCGAACATACATAATAACAACAGCCATGTAAATACAGCTTGCACTTGTAACACCTTTTTTTTTAACAATTTAAAACAGTGCATTCAAAACAACATACGGCGCTTGTTCACTTGCATACAGTACTTTAGAAAGGGACATTAGTGACATGAGATCTACAGCTCCCAAGTGTTTTGGCTGCAAACTTGTATGTCTGACTATCTCCCCATGAACAGCTCCAATAACTATACAGTCAATGGTGGATGCTGTCCCACAATGAGATTTAAAGGGACATGGAATGCACATTTTTCTATTATGTTTTTCATGAAAAAAATATTTAGTAATATTTTCTAAAACTTATTGGAAACTAACAGGAAATTCCACAGAAATACCTTTATGTGAGCGGAGTATGCACGACTAGATCTCATTGGCAGACACTTATGACTTATACAGCTATACTGCTGCACAATGGCTGACAGGGACAATCCTCAAATACATTTATACAATCAAAGCAGTATATTCTACTCCAGAAGCATAATTTCTAATAAAATAAACTAACAGCCTTATTAAATTGCAATTTGGCAAATTCTAAAGGGCTCTATTTAAGCACATAGCATACTCTTTTAACATAAGTTTTTAGTTAGTGAACTTCTATCCAAAAACAAGGTCTTCACTAACTAAAAACTTCTGTAAAAATATATGCTCTGTGCTTATATAGAGCCCTTTAGAATTTGCTGAATTGCAATTTAATAAGGCTGATAATGTTCTACATTATCAAATGCCCTCTTTCAGATGCAACAAAGAAAAACATGCATTCAATGGACGTTTAACTCTCCATTTCAAGATCCATTCATTGCCTATCCACCATGAAAAAACTATTCCATTGTATACAAGATAGAAGCAATTTTGATGGATACCATTTTTGAAGTAGCCATAAATTCGGTTGCTTTTTCACAGATACACTAAAACAAGTCTTGGCCTTTTAAAGAGAGGCTGTATTTGTCATTATGAAAGTAATACAAATATATAGAGCCATAACTTATTACTCATTACCTTAATTTACCTTGGCTCTTTTCTTAATGGTTGACATTTGTCCATATTCTCAGAGATGTCAGTGTGTGAGGTGGGTATACAGTAAGCTGAGAAACTCCATATTGCAACTTATACTGTTTGGACCACTAGGAAGGCGCTTGCCATGTCACAAACACTATTAGTAGCAAACTGGAGATTCACAGTTTACAGTGACAAACTCTGAAGAGTGGAATGGGAGAGAAAAGACAGGGGTAATTAAAAAAAACTAAATAATAATGTTATGGTCAATTAATCTTTTAAAGCATTCCCCTAAAATAGATGTTTCACACCAAAAAATGTAATCTGAAATATTATTATTATTGCATGGTTGTAAGTCTGTTCTACTATGTTATGCTATTTGTGTGCATCACTATTTTCTTTAGTTAAGAAATACATATCTAACAAAGAAAGTATTAGTGTAACCAGAAGAACCGGAATTAGGACATACTAACTGAACAGTATCTGTACTGTGTGAATGGCCATAGTACAATAAATCAACTCATTATATTTAATGCAGTTTCTTTCCATAACTCACATTATAGTGCTTATTCTGAGTAAAACTTGTTTAGGGTCCTGAAAAACAATCAGTTTGTAAGAATCATTTTATTTTGCAAACTGTCCAAAAATTGACAAATTACACGCGAAACATGTGCATTTCTTGTATAGGAAATAACATGAACATATTTTTTATCAATCCAAGATCTTACCAAACACTTTTCTAGTGGGTATAGTAAATTGCTTTGTTTCCAGATATATGTCTCTTCTGTTGCTCATTTATCACTTCTGCCCCTCACACTTATCTTCCATAAATCTCCTTCCGCGCCATAACGTAATAACGTAGTATATTGCTTTGCCTCTCTCGCCACTCTGCTTACAGAATACTGTAGTGTTTTATATAAAAGATCACATTTAATTAGTTTGGTTTAAGAGATAACAAAAGCATAAAGCACTATTAAATCTTCCACGTTGATTTGTTTATCAAACTTAAGCTTTATAAGTAATAAGATGGGACCATTGTGCCTAAGTCCTACAATTATTATATAGTGCTATTTTTACATCACAAAAATATATTCTGTGAGAAAAGAATTTCTTAGCGAAATTTAAAAAATATAAGTGCTGTTTATATATATTTTTTGATCAGTGATGTATAATTGCCTGTTTCCCAAACCTCTCTTCAAGACCCACCAGACAGGTCATGATTTTGGTTTAACACTGCATGTACACAGGCGCAGATATTAGCATTTAACAGACTAATTGCCTCTGTCTTCTAACAGTGAGCTCTAATCATTGCTACAAGGTAAGAGAAAGGCCAAGGCTTTATATTAAATTCACAATCCAATATAAAATAGTGACATAATGTCTCTTGTAAGTTTACTGATACAGAGAGGGAGAACAAATATAGTTACATAGTTATATAGTAATTGAGGTTTAAAAAATACTTTTAGTCCATCAAGTTCAACCTTTTTGGATCTCCTATGATCTGCAATATGCATATTTATTGTTAATTGTTAATTAGATAGATAACTAGACAGATAGCTGATGGATCAGGATGGTGGTTGTTGGTTTGTAGACAGGTTTCTGAGTATTGTAAGAAAAATCTGGTTGTTGTTCAGTTCTTAAGTTGTGTCCAACTCTCAATGATCGTATAAACCGCAGCATGCTAGGCACATCTCTCAGCCACTGTCCCTCTAAACTCCCTCAAGCTCATGATCATTGCATCATTGACCTCATCTATCTATCTCTGCTTCTGCTGCCCCCTCTTTGTGTTCCTTCAAACTTTTTCAGCATAAGAGTTTACTCTAGGAATCCTGTTTTCTCATGATAAAGCCAAAAGTTAACCATGATAATCAAACCTTCCAGTGAATCCTATGAATGCCCATTTGTTGTCAAAGGCCTTCTCATTGTTAATATATTTATACCAAAATGATGGATATTTTCCGACGAGTACCTCCCCACAAAACAGTATATATAACTAATAAGGGGCAACTGAATATGGATATAGATATGGATCTAGTCTGACCTTGCAGGCTTTTAAGACAAAGTCTTAAGCATGATTTATTAAATTTGTGGTCACCAAAGATCTATTTCATATGGTTAAAATATGCAATGCTTTTTTGCAATGTCTCTAGGAACTTAAGAGTTAACTCAGCTTTCTGCCACACATCGGCAACAGAAGCTAAGGAATTGATACTGCAATTTAAAAAAATGTAGTCCAATTTCTAAGCTTTATGCATCCATTTGTTTAATGAAAAAGTTATTCAAAACAGGATGTAATTGATTCTTCTCATAAAATATTAAATTCAATTTTCTTATCACTTGTACTTTTTCGCCCAGAACAAACTTGCAGAGACTCTGCCATGCAAACAATTTTTCAAAAGTTTAATGACATTAAACAATCTAAACTACATTCTGCTATTAATCCACACAAGTTTCCTAATTCAATTTCAGTTTTTTTTATTTGAATCAAGAGCAAGTACTGTTAAAATGGTTTAGAGTGGCTAAGCATTAAAAGGATAGAGGAAAGCATATTTATGAATAGACAACATGAAACATCACTACAGTAAACTTCTTAAAAAATGTATTTATTTTTTTAATACCAACAATAGAGATGCTCAGGCAGAGAACAAACTATCCTTAATAGGTAGTTTTATGGGTATGGTCATCCAATCTGAGAGCAACCTCTTTTAGCTCACTTGTGCCTTTCACAGGGAGAAATATCCTGTAGTATATCAGTCCGGTCTCCCCCAAGAGATTGATCCAGCCCAGAAATACCAGGCAATTCTACCCTGAACAGGAGGAACAGCAAACACTATAAATATATATTATTTCCAGGACTGATTTATCCCTTTATCTGTAAAAAATGTTGTATTCTGTTGCTCAGTTCCTCTTTACATCTCCAGTGCTCTGTTGTTTGCACTGGAGGAGATAGGGTTAAGGTGAATTAATATATTGACAAAAAATCCTACTACGTGGACTGTGGATTTTCCAAATTTCCGCTATGAGACTTTATTGCACTTACTCTCACTTGTGGTCTCAGCATGCCACTATCTCACACTGAAAAATCACAGATTTGAGCACTCCACAGAATTCTGGTAGACTTCAAGACTACATCTTCCAGAATGCTTCATGGAGAATAGAAGAATCATATAAATTGGCAGCCCAGTTTAGCCAATGAGATTCTGCTGTTCCCTCCCCCAAATACCTCTAACTAGATTTTAAGCATTTTAGTACAAATGTATGGTACCCCCTGTAGACTCATACCCCTACACACCTACTTATTCTGTTTAATGCTGAATCCTATATTTTTATAAACCTACCCACGTATCTCCCTATATATATATGTATGTTTAGATAACTATATATTCTGATGACCACTAGTGATGACCACTATATAATACTATTGTGAATGTTAGAGCTGTGTGTATATACAATGAATATACAATATATGTATGTATGTTTTGTACACAGGTATTTTTGATCATTGAAAAAGCCACAGGATAAAAGTGACGAAATGCGTCTGTTCAGTATTTTTCCTATCTATTTATTTATTTTTTAATAATATTAGAGTCACTATATAATTTGCCATTTTTATTCTTATTTTTCGCTATTGAACATATTTTATCATATTTAATTTTTTTTTACAAACATTGAATAAATTGAATATTTTTATTGAAACCCGGTTTTATATAGTATTTTGATTAAAGACACCTACACTCCGAAGGGGATATATTAAACCCGGCCAAAATATTTATATTCGGGTACCACTATGTATTGATAGTGTTGCAATGCTCTGAAAAGTACACATATACATTACCCTAATACCCACACTCTATTGGAAGAATATGAGATAAGATGTTCACGGAGGAAAGAAGTACCAACCTACAAGCCAACAAGTGTTGGGAAGTCTATAATATACCTCATAGACTGAGGTTAGAAAAGGTGAGAGCTTTACCTACTGATCTCTGTGAACAAGGGTTTGGGATTACAATATATCGGTTATTTTGCACTAGGAATTGGTGCGCTATCTCTCCCCACCCCTCTTCTCTTTAATGCTAAATATGGCCATGGTCAAATTGTGATAACAGTAGAATGCTAATAAATATTATTTTTGAATTTTAGGTCTTAAAAAGTGATTTTAAACAAAAAAATGTTAACACTTATTTTTTTAATTAAGGGATGTATTTACAAAACACATTATTGTTTAAAGCAGTGGTCCCTAAAATCTTTCCCAAGGACCACTTAAAAATCTCAGAGATCAGCTGAACAATTCTGGGACTACTGGTTGTCAATAGACAGTGTTTGGGAAAAATTCTTATGCTACAATTAATGTACAGTATATCATTTCATAACCTTAGGTTTTGTCACTGGAACAAAACATTAATCTTTACAATACTAACCATCAATATTTCAGTTAATTAAGAGTAATATATCTAGCCATTTTATTAAGTAAAATTAAATGTGTTAACACCTTTACAGAAAATTGCCATATTTGTATAACACTAAATATGGATCTTTAAATGACTATTGTGATCACATTTTTCTATATAGCCTTTAATTAAAAAAAAAATGATAATGTGCAAGTTTTATTAAAAGTATAAAAAAAATAAACACAGACTTTACCTTTTTCACTTTTATATGCAATTACTCTTTACTGAAGGCTTCTATTTCATTTGCTAATTGTGCCTCCTGCAGCTTTAGTCTCAACAGGATGGGTCTTTGAAAACTATTTTGAAACATATTTCATCAAAAGGCTCTATTTTAAATTTTTGACCACAGTGGTTCATTAATAGTTTGTACTTGTACTCAGTGTGAGCCATTACAGAGGCAATATCTATCTATCTATCTATCTATCTATCTATCTATCTATCTATCTATCTATCTATCTATCTATCTATCTATCTATATATATATATATTTATATATATATATATATATATATACTGTAGTGTGCTGAAGTCCATAGGATCACGGGGAGTTGGGCACAACTGAACATCTAAACAACATCAATACCACACTAAAGGCTAAAGGCTAAGCAAATTGTATATGCTAATTCAAAATCAAAGGCAGTGTTTATTTATTTATTTAGTTTTTTTTTTTCACTGTCTGAAAAATGTTTCTTCAAAAAAGCATACTCTACATGTTAGAATTAGGTCTCACTGGTATGAAGTACAGATTATTTAAAACATGTCTAGTCTACAATTGAAGGCAGGCAGTTTTTGTTTGTATATAAAAATGTGATTTCCAATTTCTATAATTAATTAAATTAAAAAAGAACATGTTTCATTTCAAATATATCTATCTGCAACCATTGGTTTAATATCTGTCATATCGTAGCAGCTGAAGACTCTCAAATGTGCAAATATTTTTTTCCTTCTTAAAAATATTACTGTAGATTAGTGATTTTAATACCTTCATAAACTAGAAATTTGGTATAATTTTTTTCTTTTAGACTATGAATTAACAATTTCCCTTTTTGGTTCTTTCAGAGAACAGTTTGGATCTAGTGATTATTTCCTAGCAATGTAATACTTAAGAACACTCTTCTTATCTTAATGAGTTTTTAAGAAGAGCAGTTGCTACTGTATGTTTAATATCATAAAATCATTACAAGTACTAATGCGTAAAGTCTCAGTGGATATGCTGGAGTAAAAAATATGCTTTTTCAACTTTATCAACAAGTTAATGAAAGTCAAAGATGGTGTATTAAATTTAATTGAAATTCAGACTTTTGAGTGCCATTGCTCTTGCTCATGCACTGTGTTTTCAATTAGTTTCTAAAGCAATAATATCCACACAGTCTAAGAAACTGCAATCAGAAAATCTTGACATTAATTAGGATGGAGAGTTATATTTTTTCAGTGTAAATTGAAAATAAATTTGGCAGATTATAATTTTTTTCCGGTTTATTAAATAGCATTTATGATGGGCTTTATTTTCAACTTGTCAATGCTGCTCCAATAATACCAACATTTGTTAATAAAAGGCATGTTGAGCAGTCTAGGTTAATATGTAACAGTGACATTTAAGAGAGTCATACTCCACCAAATGTCTATATTGTGTTTATGTATTGCATATTTACAGGTGGTATATGATGCTAAAGGTAAAAAGTAATAAATAACCATTCACAATAAAGGACACCTTAATAATGCAGAACAATGCAAAAAAATCATACTCTAGCAATGGATTACAATCCAAACTCAACTATTCTATATTTTAAAAATGATCTGAACACACATTTGGTTTGTATAAATATGACATAGTGGGTTCAATTTGTTAAAAAGGTGCCAATAAGGCTTTTTTTCTTAATGATTTTCTATAGATCAGTTATGTCCAACTTATTTAGTGAAGGGGATTTTACTCAGACAGTGAGTTAGAATTAAATTATTAATAAAATACACAGTAGACTCTCAGTTAACCAGAAAATAATTGAATACTGTACTTTAAATAAAAATTTAATTTTACAGGGCTTAACAAATGCTAGGAGCCAGGTTGTCATGCCACAAAATGCTTACTGGCACCTAGATTTCATCCACTGTATGTCTCTGCAATTCAGTTTTATCTGGAAGCAGACAGGCCTGAGGGACTGAGTGTTGGCGTTACATTCCCCGGGTTTAGCACTGCACCCTTCAGCCCAACGTACCTGTTTGTAAATGAGGAGTGAAAGCTGCTGCTGCTAGAACAGCCCTCACTGACAAATATGCTTAGCAGATCATCCTATGTGAGGCTAATCTAGGCCTCTTTTAATTGTGACTCTCATGCAACTGGAAACTACATTTATCCAGCATCTTCCAATCCCATGGGTGCCGGTAACTGAGAATCTACTGTATATATATAAAAATATATATATAAATTATATATATAAACTAGCGACTTGCCCGTCAAAAATGACGGCAATAAAAAGTGAAGCCTGGCAATGCTGTTTGCCACACAATGTGACCCTCTCCCCCTCTACTTTACTGGCCTTGCGATGAGCGCCTTTGGCGCTCATCACAGGTCTTGCAATGAGCCCCTTTGGAGCTCATTGCGAGTCTCTCCCCCTGTCTACTTCCTCCCTCGTGTCTTATTTCCCCCCTCCTCTCCCTCCCTTGTGTCTCCTTCCGCCTCATCTACCTCCCTTGTATCTCCTGCCCGCCTGTGTTTTTACCTCCCTCTCCCTCCCGTGTCTCTAAACCTCTCCCCTGTGTCCCTTTCCCTCCTGTGTCTCTTTCCCACTTCTCCCTCCCATGCATCTATTTCCCCCCCTGTGTCTCCCCCCACCATCCTGTGTCTCTTTCCACCTCCCCCTGTGTCTGTTCCCCCCTTCCTCGTGTCTCCATTTCCCTCCCTTGTGTATCTTCCCCCCTGCACTCTCTCGCCTGTGTCTCTTCCCCCTCCTCTCACTCCCCTGTGTCTCTTCCCCTTCCTCTCACTCACCTGTGTCTCTTCCCGCCCCCCCTCTCCCTCCCCTGTGTCTCTTCCCGGCCCCTCTTTCTGTGCCTCTCCCTCCCTTTCTCTCTCTTCCCCCCTCTCCCTCTGTGTCTCTTCCCTCTCACCCTCTGTGTCTCTCCCCACTCTGTGTCTTCCACCCCTGTCCCTCTGTGCCTCTTCCCCCACCTCTCTATGTGTCCTTCCCCCTGTGTCTCTCCACCCCTTCCTCTGTGTCTCCCCCCTCTGTGCCTCTTTCCCCCCTCTCTCTGTCCCTCTTCACCCTTTCCCTCTGTGTCTCTTCCCCCCTCACCTTCTGTATCTCTCCCCCCTCTGTGTCTCTTCCCCCTCTCCCTCTGTGCCTCTTCCCCCTCTCCCTCTGTGCCTCTTACCCCCTCTCCCTCTGTGCCTGTTCCCCCCTGGCCTGTGTCTCTTTCCCCCTTCCCCCTGTGTCTGTTCCCCCTTCCTCGTGTCTCTTCCCCCCCATTTCCCTCCCATGTGTATCTTCCCCCTGTTCTTCCTCCCCTGTGTTTCTTCCCCCTTCTCTCCCCCCTTCTGTGTCTCTTCCCCCACTCCCTCTGTGCCTCTTCCCCCCTCTCTCTCTGTGCCTCTTCCCCCCTCTCCCTCTGTGCCTGTTACCCCCTGGCCTGTGTCTCTTTCCCCCTTCCCTCTGTGTCTGTTCCCTCTTCCTCGTGTCTCTTCCCCCCACCATTTCCGTCCCATGTGTATCTTCCCTCTGTTCTCCCTCCCCTGTGTTTCTTCCCCCTTCTCTCACTCCCCTGTGTCTTTTCCCCCTCCTCTCACTCCCCTGTGTCTCTTCCCCCTCCTCTACCTCCCCTGTGTCTCTTCCCCCTCCTCTATCTCCCCTGTGTCTCTTCCCCCCTCCTCTCCCTCCTCTGTGTCTCTTTCCCACCTCTCCCTCCCATGTCTCTTTCCACCTCCCCTGTGTTTCTTCCCCATGTCTCTTCCCCCCTCCCTCTGTGCCTCTTCCCCCTCTCTCTGTGTCTCTTCCCCCTTCTCCCTCTGTGTCTCTCCCCCCTCACCCTCTGTGTCTCCCCCCCTCTGTCTCTTCCCCCTCTCCCTCTGTCTCTTCCCCCCTCTCCCTCTGTGTCTCTTCCCCGCTCCCTCTGTGTCTCTCCCCCCGTCTCTCCCCACTCCCTCTGTGTCTCTTCCCCCTCCCTCTGTGCCTCTTCCCCCTCTCTCTCTTTGTCCCTTCCCCCCCCTCCCTCTGTGTCTCTTCCCCCCCTCTTCCTCTGTGTCTCTTCCCCCTCACCCTCTGTCTCTTCCCCCCTCTCCCTCTGTCTCTTCCCCCCTCTCCCTCTGTCTCTTCCCCCCTCTCCCTCTGTCTCTTCCCCCCTCTCCCTCTGTCTCTTCCCCCCTCTCCCTCTGTCTCTTCCCCCCTCTCCCTCTGTCTCTTCCCCCCTCTCCCTCTGTCTCTTCCCCCCTCTCCCTCTGTCTCATCACCCCTCTCCCTATGTGTCTCTCCCCCCTCTGTGTCTCTTCCACCCTCTCCCTCTGTGCCTCTTCCCCCTCTCCCTCTGTGCCTCTTCCCCACTCTCCCTCTGTGCCTCTTCCCCACTCTCCCTCTGTGCATCTTCCCACCCTCCCTCTGTCTCTCTTCTCACCCTCCCTCTGTGTCTCTTCCCTCTCCCTCTGTGTCTCTTCCCTTTCCCGCTCTTCTCTCCTTATGTGCCATGCATGCGAAATGCGTGTCTCACGGCGCGCATTGACCAAATGCGGCTGACACCGCACTGTGCGCATGCGCGGATTATGCCGCGCTGTGCGCATGCGCGGCTCATGCAGCACGATGTGCATTGCGCATGCGCTTGCACGCGATCCGATCACCTTTGCGATCGGATCATTGTCAAACTGCGATTCGTTACAAGCGGGACGCCGAATCGCAGTTTGACAATTAAAATATGTGATATTTATATATTTTTTATGAAATACCTTATCATTTTGGGGAGTTATATATGATATTCCAAGTGTTTGAACTGTCCCAAGTGTTGTATTTTAATAATATTAGGATTATGAGGAGATTTTCCCTTGCATTCAGTTAGCCATAGAAATCAGCTGGTATGCTGCATTAGACCCACGGCTGCCAACTGGACAGAACTGATATAGATATTATTTAAAAATAGGAGGATCATTGCACAAACTGGAATAATATCTTTTGCATAAAATCGATAACTTGCTTTTCAGTTGTCTTTCACTTTCTCGTGATTCCTAAGCCTTTTTCTTCCCTAGCAACTGCTTGTATCTCTCCCTATTCACATGATTTGTTCACGTGATGCAGCTTCCCCACAATAAAGAGCATCACAAGAAAGGAGAAGGAGTAATAATAAGGGACAAGGGAATAAAGCAGGGAAACCACAACACAGTTATTATTATTATTATTCATTATTATCCTTTATTTGTAACGTGCCCACATATACCGTAGGGCTATACAGGGGTTAAGTACAAGACAACAACAACAAATTATAACACATTGCAAAAGAATGGCGGGCCCTGTCTTTGAGATTAGAATCTAATGTATACAATGCTTTGCCTAAACTATGAAAACTTAACTCAAAATTACCTCAATCGAAAGCATATAAGGGTGATACAGAAGTGTGATGGATGTGTTGTGCATATTAGATCAGAAGGTGATAAGTTTCTTTAAACAGACAATGATAGTGAGTTTTGAAGGTTATTGTTAGAAGCTGTAAAATTACGTTATCTATTGTTTGGAAGTTTTTTTTTTCTAATAAATGTATTGATTCCTATTAAGTTTATTAAATATTAAATTTGGATGACTGCAAAGAAATAAATATTTTTTAGTATCAGTATTATTTAGTATTTAGTATTAGTTGATGTTTTGTGGTGGTTGCAATACATAAAGAGGCAGTCAAGCCCCAGTATATACTGAGCCTTTTTTAGAGTAATTGACTGTAAACATGCTATCCACATTGACCATAATGCGGATGACAAAGTGTGTATTCCCATATTTAAATATATATACCATATATACTCGAGTATAAGCCGAGTTTTTCAGCCCTTTTTTTAAGGCTAAAAAGGGCCCCTCGGCTTATACTCGAGTCACTCTTCCCCCCCCCCCCTCCCCAGTGTCTTCTATCCCCCCCCTGTGTCTCTCTACCCCCCCCGTGTCTCTCTAACCCCCCGTGTCTCTTTCCCTCCCCCCTCCCCATCCTCAACCTCCCCTCCTCATTCTAAACCCCCCTCCTCATTCTAAACTGCCCTCCTCACTTTACCCGTCTAAATACCTCCCCCTCTCCCTTTCCCCTCTTTTACCTCCATCTGCATCTTCTCCGGCCTCTGCTCCTTCCTGCGTCGGCACCCGGTATATGCTAATGACGTGACATCACATGCGCGCCACGTCATTAACATTGGCTGGGTCAAGGAGCCGGAAGGAGCATGGAGGCCAGAGGAGAAGCTGCTGATGGAGGTAAGTGAGGGGAAAGGGAGAGGGGGAGGTATTTAGAGGGTAAAGTGAGGAGGGAGGTTTAGAATGAGGAGAGGGGGTTTAGAATGAGGAGGGGGGTTGAGGATGAGGAGGGGGGTTGAGGAGGGAGGTTGAGGATGAGGAGGGAGGTTGAGGTTGAGGAGGTGGTTGAGGATGAGGAGGTGGGGTGTGGAGGGGGTTGAGGATGGGGGGGTTGAGGTTGAGGAGGAAGGTTGAGGAGGGGGTTGAGGATGGGGGGTTGAGGATGAGGATGGGGGTTGAAGATGGGGGGGTTGAGGTTGAGGAGGGAGGTTGAGGAGGGAGTTTAGCATGAGGAGGGGGTTGAGGATGAGGAGGGGGGTTGAAGTTGAGTAGGGAGGTTGAGGATGGGGGGTTGAGGATGAGGATGTGGGGTTGAGGAGGTGATTTAGAATGAGGAGGGGGGTTGAGGAGGGAGGTTTAGGATGAGTAAGGAGGTTGAGGATGAGGAGGGAGGATGAGGAGGGAGGATGAGGAGGGGGGTTGAGGAGGGGGTTGAGGATGAGGAGGGGGGTAGAGGAGGGGGTTGAGGATGAGGAGGGGGGTTGAGGAGGGAGGTTGAGAATGAGGAGGGGGGTTGAGGAGGGAGGTTGAGAATGAGGAGGGTGATAAGGGAGGGGGGAAGAGACACAGGGAAGGGAGAGGGGGGAAGAGATACAGGGAAGGGAGAGGGGTGAAGAGACAAAGGGGAGGGAGAGGGGAGAAGAGACACAGGGGAGAGAGAGGGGGACACAAAAAAAGGGCACACAAGAGGGGGACACAGAGGGCACAAGAGGGACACAGGGGCCAGCACATTTCCCAGTACTCAAGTCACTCATTTTCCCCAGTATTTTGTGGTAAATGGGTGCCTCTGCTTATACTCGGATCGGCTTATACTCGAGTATATACGGTGTATATATACATATATATATATATATATATATATATATATATATATATATATATATATATATATATATTCCCCAAAAGGTTGATTGAAAAAGGTTGATATATATTCCCCAAAAGGTTGATTGAAGAATGAATGCACGCAAAATACTCACTGTAAAAAAATAGCACAAAAGACCTGTGCCTGAACATTTCAGCAACACCGAAGACAGTATCACAAACTGGAGGGTCACAACACTTTCAGAAAAGGAGATACAGAAAGATGTGGAAATACAAAACATGAATGAATTCCAAAATTAAATAAGCTTCAACTCAAAATAGGTGAGTAGGTCAACAGTCCATAAAATATTGACATTTTGACCTGTGACTGTAAACCTTGACTCTGGGACCCAGTGGCGGAGAGGCTGGCGAACACAGTACATGTATGTATGTATGTATGTATATATATATATATATATATATATATATATATATAAAATAAACAGGGGCGGAGCTACCACTTGTGCAGGCAGTGCAATGCACTGGTATCCTGCTATGGGCGGCATACATACATATTTACACATCTATCTGTTTCTCTCTCTCTCTCCATTACCTATTCCCTTACCTGCTTGATGTACTGCCCAAGGCTGCATTTCACTTCCCCTGGTGAAGGGAGGTCACAACGGGCAGGAGGGGAAAGAGGGTCGATGGGGGCTGCGGGGGCAGAGGAGCGCCGCAGAAAAGCTGAGGTTGCTGAGGAGGGCTGTGGGGGCGATATCAGGAAGGGAAGGAAACACAGCAGGGCCTCAGTGCATTGTACCACCTGCACTGGTGCTATCTCCGCCCCTGCTGTGACCCCTGTAATTAAACTATTTAAACATATAGGGACTAATTATCTAAATTATTGCACACACTTAAACTGTAAATAATGAATGGATACTATTATTAGAAACCATTACCCAGGAGATTTAGGTAACATCCCAAGCATAGTGGATGTACAAAAAAGTCTGATTGACAGATAAAAATATAAATTTACTGCAGAAAAAATGCATTATGTCACAATATTCATTTGATAAACCCCTTATTATTAGTATAGTACATTTTAAATTATACCATATTTGGAACCTCTGCATTGTGCAAGAGCAACTATTCTATAAATAAGTATTCTATTAAATTACTTTTATTTTGTAATACCCATGGCATCCATAGTTACATATATTTCTCCATCTCATCTTTAATATATTTTTCAGTACTTCCATTTCTGAAATGTAATTTACCTTTAATGTTATGATATCAGGTCAGGTAAAGCCATCTGTTTCTAATATATGATGCTATTGATTTTCTTGAGGCCAGATTAATATGAGTCAATAAAGTACTTTGCAATCTAGACATTTGAGCTCCAGTATGATCCAATAATGACAATGCTGGTTCTAATGTTAGTTTAATACCTCTACCTGCTGAATCATAGCCCACATATCACACTACACCCATTTGGAATTCTCCTATATCTGTGCACATCACTTCAAATTATTCATTCACTCTTTGTTTTCTTTAAGGATAAACAGATATAAACTTTTTGATCTGTAAATATATGAATAAATCTCTTTTAGAAAGTGAATACTGTTTTTACAAGTCTCTGAAATCACATAACAAACTATAATGTTATACAGTTCCAAATTATACAAATTTAATAGTATTTTTAGTTTTCGGATTGTTTGGTTGTTTCCGACTCTCTGTGACCTCATGGACCATAACACACCAGGACATCTTTATATCCATGGTCATGCTGATCCACTTGGTATTCATGTCAGAGATACTGGAGTGGATTGACAGTTCCTTTTCCAGTGAGCCACAGCATACAGCTCCTGGTATTCCTAGGTGGTCTCCGATCCAAGTACTGACCAGGCCCAAGGCTGCTCGGCTTCAGGGTGGTGTGACCTCTTAGTTCCCTGAATTGGAATCGAAGTGATGAAAGCACTAGTCACAGTGGTGAAAGCACTGAATACTAACCACTGGACCATCCCATTTTATAGTATTAGGAGATTTTTCATAATAGAGCTGAATTCCTTGGCAGAGCAAAACATTTTGGGCAGGGACGTTGGCAATATCTGAAACAAGCAATTTTAGATGCCACAATTTTATATCACACTGCATTAGGCTTGTTCAGAAAAGTATAAGAAAACCTATCTGGTACTCTAGAGAGATAACAGACATTTGCAAATAAAAAATAGCTTATAGAAGATACAAACAAACTTAGTGAAGAGAATTATATAAACCCAATTATATAAGACTAATTATATAAGACAAAACATATTATGAGATGTGCCAAGGCCCAAGCAGAATAGAAATTGCACAATCTGTAAAAAAGGTGCCAAAAATGTATTTATGTATATTAGTGAAAAGAGAAAAACTAAAGGAGGAAAAGTTAGTCTTAAATGGACATCGAGCACAACTGTTTTTAAAACATGTTACACATTAGAAAAGTTTTTTTTTTCAGAAAGGATTTGCGGGCTCGCAGTTCAAATTTCCACGTCCTGTAGGGTTTTATCACAACTAACCCGCAAGTCATTCGCAGGTAACTTTAAGAGGCCAATTAAAGTCTTGCAGGCTACGTTACGGGCTACAGATTTCAACGTTGAGGGAATTTAATAGGTCTAAAAGTATTTAACACAGATGCTTTTTAGTTTTATCAAAGTCTGCAGGTTTAGCTTTTGAATACAAGCATTATATAAGATACAGAGATACTGCGCTCCCAATTTTTTATCATGCATTAAAAGCTAGTTTCCAGGCAGACTTTTTATTACACAAATTTTAAATAATATCAATTTAAGAGAATGAAGACTAAAGCAACATGACCAAAGACAAAGAGCAAAATGGAGAAAATGGAGCAAACTTGATGCGTGGGTCTACTCATTACTATGTGTTTGATTAGTTTTATATTGAAAAGGATGGTAAGAAACGTGAACATACAATAGATGCCCAAGCTTTCCTGACACTCTTTATCAGGAGCATATTTAGGGTTTGTCTACCGTAGGCCCATCCACATTTGTGTACACCATGCCTGAGTTACTCCTCCTCTTTTCCCCTTTCTTTGTCCCCTTATAATAATTTGCATATGTGTAGATATTTAAACAAAAATGTACGGGTGCATGTATACAGCATGTCAGAGAGTGTCAGGTAAATGTACCTGCAGAAATGTCACCCCATCAAGGCATTTCTGTGCATATTGTTGTGACATTTTTAGATGCAAAAGACCTCTCTCTCTCTCTCTCTCTCTCTCTATATATATATATATATATATATATATATATATATATATATATATATTTATTTAGTCTACTTTATTTGTTTTTTGATGTTTAATATTTACCACTGAAAGTACATTTATATCCATGTTGTTTGGCCATTCATCATGAAGGGATAATCATCTTGGTCTTATACATATCTCAGCGTTATGCCAGATAGTTTCAGGCGGTTGAGAAAACCTTGAGAAGGAATGCAGAACTGAGCACTGGTTTAATTCACTCTTGTTTTCACCAAGCACCATCACTATCACGCAAAGTCAGCTTAAAAAGTCACACGTAAATTCCATATTATTATTCCATTTGGAGTTTGCCCTCTTGTGGACATAAATATGTTTATACTCCATTTTATTGATTTATTTTAATTATGTATGTGTAAACAAACATGGCATGAGGCTATAGGCCATTGGTTGAAATCAGTCAGCTGAAAGAAAGAGTTTATCTATGAGGACAAAGGGAGGCTCGGACCTCTCTGTCTGTCGCTCATTGACAAAAACTTCTGTCCTTTGGTCTTTTCTCTGTGATTATTCACTATAACTATTTTACTACAAATTCTTACTAAAAAGAAGTCCAAATAGGCATTACTGCTGAACAAACTTAAGAAGGGGCCCTGCTCAGACAAGGATCTACATGGTAACCTCTATTCCATTTTATAATAGAATTGAGATAATCTATATAAAATCCTTCTGTTGCAATTGATAAGGTAGATATCATTTTAAATAAGAAATTGGGGATCATAGTTCATACATGATCCCCAATCCATAAATCTTTTTTCCTCCTTGTGTCCCTTCTATAAAAAATAGACTGATTACTTTGGTAAATTGATTTTATTCAAATATGTCATAACATCTCTATAAACAAAAGTTATTTAGTTTGCCAAGAATATACATTGGGGGGAAAAAAGTATTTGATCCCTGCTGATTTTGAACATTTGTCCACTGACAAAGAAATGACCAGTCTATAATTTTAATGGTAGATGTATTTTAACAGTGAGGAACAGAATAACAAAAAAAAACAAACAAGGAAAACGCATGTCAGAAAAGTTATAAATTGATTTGCAGGTCAATGAAGGAAATAAGTTTTTGATCCCCTATCAACCAGCGAGATTTCTGGCTCCCAGGTGTCTTTTATACAAGTTACGAGCTGAGATTAGGAGCACCCTCTTAAAGGGAGTGCTCCTAATCTCAGCTCGTTATCTGTATAAAAGACACCTGTCCACAAAAGCAATCAATCAATCAGATTCCAATCACTCCACCATGGACAAGACCAAAGAGCTGCCCAAGGGTGTCAGAGACAAGATTGTAGACCTTCACAAGGCTGTAATGGGCTACAAGACAATTTTGGTGAGAAGGTGACAACAGTTGGTGCGATTATTCGCAAATGGAAGAAACAAAATAACTGCCAGTCTCCCTCGGTCTGATGCTCCATGCAAGATCTCACCTTGTGGAGTTTCAATGATCATGAGTACGGTGAGGAATCAGTCCAGAACTACACAGGAGAATCTTGTTAATGATCTCAAGGCAGCTGGGACCCTAGTCACCAAGAAAACAATTGGTAACACACTACGCCGTGAAGGACTGAAAACCTGCAGCACCCGTAAGGTCCCCCTGCTCAAGAAAGCACATGTACAGGTTTGTCTGAAGTTTGCCAATGAACATCTGAATGATTCAGAGGAGAACTGGGTGAAAGTGTTCAGGTCAGATGAGACCAAAATCAAGATCTTTGGCATCAACTCAACTCGCCGTGTTTGGCGGAGGAGGAATGCTGCCTATAACCCCAAGAACACCATCCCCACAGTCAAACATGGAGGTGGAAACATTATGCTTTGGGGACAGGACAACTGCACCGCATCAAAGGGACGATGGACAGGGCCATGTACCATCAAATCTTGGGTGAGAACCTCCTTCCCTCAGCCAGGGCATTGAAAATGGGTCGTGGATGGATATTCCAGCATGACAATGACCTAAAACCCACAGCCAAGGCAACAAAGGAGTGGCCCAAGAAGAAGCACATTAAGGTCCTGGAGTGGCCTAGACAGTCTCCAGACCTTAATCTCATAGAAAATCTGTGGAGGGAGCTGAAGGTTCGAGTTGCCAAACATCAGCCTTGAAACCTTAATAACTTGAAGAGGATCTACAAAGAGGAGTGAGACAAAATCCCTCCTGAGATGTGTGCAAACCTGGTGGACAACTACAAGAAACATCTGACCTCTGTCTCTCACTGTTAAAATCCACCTACCATTAACATTATAGACTGATCATTTCTTTGTCAGTGGACAAACATTCAAAATCAGCAGGGGATCAAATAAATGTTTCCTCCTTTGTACATTATAATCTAAGTAGTTTTATTCTGTTCTGTATATTTCTATATTCTGGCTGCCATGTAGGCTTTTTATACCTGATTTTGCTATTTTATACTGAATATAAACACCAAATATATTCTATGGAATAGACATCTGAATGTTATCCAAGTTTGATAAGATTTTATACCCTTTTTATTGATTTCTATATTGATCTATCTGAATGTAGAATGTTTTGATACTTGATTATTACCCTAATTTTTAAAAGGATTTTGATAAACCTCTCACTGATTTTATTAAGATCTATCTGAAAATAGATTGTTTTCACATTCTTGGTTTGCTCTTATTTCAATAAACGCTGTTCTGGATAAAGTGTTTACATGTCTATAAGTTGATAAATGAACTCAATAAAATATATTATTCTAGACATTGTAATATTTGTGTCATTATCCTAAGTGCATGACAATATGCACACATTATTCCATGGCATTGCAATGACAATTTAATGCAGTCTGCTGCCCCTTAAAAATGTAATGACTAGGCTTGGGGGACTAATTAACATACTATGCAACTAAGAGAAAAACAAACTGCATATCTAGTAAATTATTTCATTTAGAGATGAGCTGTTAGTACACAGGATACTAGTGTATAATGTACTTTGAATAGTCTAATCATCTCGGCTAAGATAGTTCCACTTTATGAAATGCACATACTACAAATATTTCAGTTTAATGCTTCATGATAACATGCTTTTTTTATCTACCTAAGAACACCGCTAGTTTGTCAAATTGAATGGATATAGCAGACCTCTTTGTTTAAGCCTTCAAATATGAGACAGAAAAAAACATCCTGGTATTTTCAATACAATAAAAACGAGCATAGCTTTAGTTTATAGAATGCTTCCTACTTTCATACACCGATATTCTGTTACATTTATAGGCACTTAAATGTCACTAGGTTTAGATATCCCTTTTTATATTTTCCCGTTTGACAAGTAAATTGTTCAAGTAACAAAACATGACAGCAGAAAATCATCACGAGGACATTCAAGTCAGTGTTATTGTGCTAAAACTGAATTATACCGTTACAGTAAGTGTTATTAATTTGCTTCCGAAAAACAAATAAGGAAATAATCTAAAGTACCATATTAATGAGTGAATTTTATCTGAAGTACTGAGCAAACAATAACTTTTATACTTATGTGTATACTTATACTTAGAAATGAGTAGATGTAACAAAATTACTAATTACATATATATAACTTCCTTCACATGCCAAGTCTCCTCCCAACTCAGGAAATTGTTTAGCAAAAAGAAAAATTATAGATCTCATGGCAGCATAATCCACAATGCACAGTTGAGTTGTCCGACGGGAGGAGGGAAAGTGAGGGACAGAGAGATGTAGGGAGGAAGAGAGAGGAGGGAGGGAGGTAGAGGGACAGAGAGTGTGGGAGGCGGACAGGGAGGAAGGCAGAGAGAGAGAGAGGTATGGAGCAAGAGGGAAAGGGTGCACAGAGAGAGGATGAACAGAGAGAGAGGGTGCATGGAGAGGGTGCACAGAGAGAGAGGGTGCATGGAGAGGGTGCACAGAGAGAGAGAGGGTGCATGGAGAGGGTGCACAGAGAGAGAGGGTGCACAGAGAGAGAGGGTGCATGGAGAGGGTGCACAGAGAGAGAGGGTGCATGGAGAGGGTGCACAGAGAGAGAGAGGGTGCATGGAGAGGGTGCACAGAGAGAGAGAGGGTGCATGGAGAGGGTGCACAGAGAGAGAGGGTGCACAGAGAGAGAGGGTGCATGGAGAGGGTGCACAGAGAGAGAGGGTGCACAGAGAGGGTGCACAGAGAGAGGGTGCATGGAGGGAGAGGGCACACAGAGAGAGACAGCACAGAGAGAGACAAAACAGACATTTGAACATATGATACAGTCATTTATGACGGGCAAGTTATTAGTTGTAAATAATAGGTAATAAATAAGTTTTTGTGTTATTTTAACATTCTAACATACTTTGTTTATTTTCAAGTGTAGTTCTTCAAACTAATGTAGTTTAAATATATAACCACAGTGATGCTTTACCCTTTATTTATAAAGCATAACCTTTTTACTCAGCACTATATACAGAGGTAGAAATAATGAACACAGTAAGCACATTAGACAAAACAGTACGGTTTCAATACATTGATAATATCAGAGGACCCTGTTCATTAACTACTGAGAAAGAATTAAAGGATTGCGATGTGTCAGCTTCTAAACAGTTGATCAAGTAGTTAGATTATTGTGGTACGCCAAGAACAAAAGAGAATGACCAATTAATTGTTATGGTCTGATACTTCAAATCAGTCATGGGCAATGTGTGAATCTCCAAGACTTTCCCTTGTGTTATTTATTCTATCCAGAATACATGTTTCTTCCTTCTTTGTTACTGTACAGCCATACATTTCACAGCAGATTTTAATCTTTTTTCTTATTTTTCTCCGAGACCAACAAGAAAATCATAATTTTTTAACACTATATGGAGAAGGTTCCATCTTGTTTGAAGACTCTTTTTTTTTCTCACCCCTCCCACATCTACTACTGTGACTTTATCCTATCTTCCTTTCCTCATAATCCTGCTTTAAGTTATGCAAGAAGTTAAGTCTGTACACTAGATTACATACTCTAAAGCACTGTTAGGAGAGAGGGTAAAAGCGGGAAGGCTGGAGTAGGCAAGAGAAGAGAAAGTCGCAATGGGAGGGTGTCTGAAGGTAGAAGAGATTCAAAATGGGGGTGATAGAGTCAGGGGGCATTGGGGAGAGAAGTGGGAAGTTGAGAGTCACTAGTGGCATAGCGTCATTAGAGAGAGAATGGGAGAGAATTAAGAGAGGCTAGCCAAACTTGCCACCCCAAAGTAATGCCACCCTAGGCCTGGGCCTCTTAGACTTAGACCTTAACAATACTATGTCATTTTTTTTACCATAAGTATAATAAAGACAAAAAAGTATACACTCTGAACAATGAACCAACATGAGTTCTCATCATTCCAGCACCAAACAATGTATTTTTTAAATATATGCTGTAAAATATGCAGTTTACATGATTACTGGATCCGTCGGACAACTTTGGCGGACATTTAATGTTTATGACAGATCTGTTATTAAAGCAGACACTGTAAAATATTTAATTAAAAAATACCTTGTCATAAATTCATACAACCCTGTAAAACATAGTATGGTATAGACATTTATGTCACTTCACAGAGCTGCTAACCCAGTAACAATTCTGATAGACTGTCATCACCATGAGCTCTTGTTAGCATATAAAGGAATGGAATAGCCTTTTCAGTGCTTCCATCAGATATGCACCAAAGTGTAACACTATTTCTCTTCAGGGAGGTAAAATTGCCTTTTAAATTAACCTTCCATGAGAAAGTGAAAAAATACAACTATTCATGGGAAAATGTATGTTATTAAATAATGTGTTAACAGAAAAAAATAAATTCATTCATTTTAAGTATGAGATGCACTTCTGGATCACTACCTTATCATGGCAAATGGGTTTGTGTACTTCAATGAAGTTGTGAGGTATACTATGTAGGGTCATCCAAGATCGGCAGGTCATAGCAGAGAGGTCAGACAAATTATTGTCCTCTGGAGAAGGAACTAACAACCCAGTTCAGTATCTTCGCCAGGATAAACTTATGCATAAGAACGACCAGAAACCTAACGAAGGACGTGCCCGGCGAGCTGTGGTCCATAGGCTCCTGACAGACTGAACAACAAAAAGTAAGAGATCTATTTTTCTTTATTTCTCTACAGAAATACTACCCCATTTTCTTCCCATCCCTCAGTGGAGAGACCATAAATCTCAAGCTTGCCTACCAGTTTGAGAACCATATTTGGGTCCTTACAACAACCATTATCACTGGTGGCAACTGAAAGCTGAAAATAGTGATTTCAGCATTTGGTAAGATTGCCAAAAGTGATCACGTATTTGCAATTAATTGTAAGACTTTTAAACAAAAAGTCGATATCAAACAGAGTACTGGAAACCAAGTAAAACTTTTTTATCTTTTTAAATTGATGCAAATGTTGCTGTTTTATTATAAGAATTTCTATATCACAGTTAATCTTGAAACATTTCTAGCTAATGGCTTTGTAGAGTTTCCTAAACTTGGCAGGTTCTTTAAGGATCCCATGCATTATCAAATGGCAATACACCGCATTTGCTGCAATAAAAAATATAAATGTGCTGAAAAAACAAATAGCCAAGTATAGATTATATCCCAAGGTATAAAATAGTAAATTTTATTCAACCCATGACTATGAAAAGACACACCGTCAAAAAAAAGTACACCTTTTTTTTAATCTTATGCCCATATGGGGAACATGAAAAAAAATAACTTTTATTGATTTACATTAAAAACCAATAAAGCTGACATTTAAAAAATAAACAAATAATTACAAAATCTTAAAAGTGCACGAATACCTTTGATATTGTCAGGACATCAGTGTTATAAGTTAAACAGTACTTAATTACTGAATTATGAACAATAGCTACCATGACGTGGTGAAGGGGCTTGTGTACCTCAATGAAGCTGTGAGCTGTATCATGTAGGGTCAACCAAAATGGGCTGGTCATAGCAGAGAGGTGAGACAAATTGTGGTCCACTGGAGAAGGAAATGGTAACCCACTCCAGTATCTTTGCCCAGAAAAACATATGGATAAGCATCACCAATGACACCTGGCAGGCTGTGGTCCATAGGGTCACTGAGAATTGGACACGACTGAACAACAATTATTTGTTATAATTGCAAGATATAATTATATAGATATAATTTTGTACACTGTAGCACCTGTATAGTTAAGTTATTGGAGAGTGTTAGATACAGATGCAACATTTGTATGTAGCTGTTTCATTCCTATAATTAGAGATCATTTGGGGTGTTAAAATGTGAAGGAATAACTATCATGTTTACCATGGATTTATATTATAATAATTTATATGGCAGTTGAAACAACTTGCTACATATAATAAATATATTGTTACATGATGTGTTGCACTGTTAATGACACTAAGTATAACATTAAGTATAACATTACTTGCTTTTAAATATATACTATGTTACAACCTTTGCAGTCATAGAAAATGTGTGGTCCTAATAAAGTCATTCACTACCTACCTCAAAAAATAATTTTACATTGAGAATTACCTCACATGGAGACAATTCCACCCACTACTAATTACCATCGGTTGCTTAATATTAATATGAGGACAGTGAATAATGAATTAATTAATTTCCCTGGTAATGTATTCGGCTGAGTAATGGTAATGATTCCATAGCTAAATGCATGATAACTGTCCCACGTGGAGTATTGTGAGCAAGCAAACTAATTATCTTTCTCTGTCCTTATATTACTATTACTATTAAGCTAACCAATTAGTAGCAGGTAGAGTGTCTCCCCCTGGGGTATTTTCTATGACTGAAAGTGTATGTATCATCACATATATAGTTGTGAGCATATGAGTTGTTGCTAACGTTGCAGGCACGAGGGCCTCAGTTGCTGGCAAGGAGCGCCTTCACAAACTTTACGTCGTAACGCAAACAACATACGAGACACGTTACCACCCATTACGACCTCGCAACAAAACGTCTGCAACCCGCGGACATGAAAAAATCAAAAACGCAATAAATACACACAACACATACATAAAAAGCTTACCTACAGCAAGCGGAAGCATCCAGGACCCCAAAAAATGAAGTTACACCTTAATTTAACTCAAAATAAAAGAGTTTAGACACTACAAAATTCTCTAAGCGAGAGAAAAAATGGCCGCCGAACAAAACAAAAACGAGGCTACAGCACTCTAAGCACGCAAAACACCACAAAACATATACGGATATTCCGCTACAAATGCATACCACACATTAGCCGCCATTTTAGAACAATGCGGAAGTACACAGCTACGCTAACGGTTTGGTCTTGCGCACGCACACTATTACACTGCACACATTCATCACGCTTACACAGCAGCTCCACACCACTAATGCTGCAGCAACATCAAAACAGATTGTCAGCTCTTCAACAGAATGCTTCCTGCATATATTACTTGAAAATAGGTAAAGTATATTCATTTATTAATGTATTATTTATTTGATTATTATACACCAATCAGCATTAGCTCACTTACAATTTCATTGCCATTATTTTTTGACGGGCAATTCGCTAGTTGTATATATTTTACAGCAAGTAATGTTATACTTAGCGTCATTATTAGTGCAACACATCATGTAACAATATATTTATTTTCGGTTGCAAATTGTATCTAACTAAAATTTTAATTGCTAAAAGTCAGTGGTAGTCAACCTGGTCCCAAGCACTCACTAGTTGGCGATTCAAGCTTTCATGGTGGATGGTGGGGTAATCGCTATGTAAGTCATATGATTTATGTAACAAGAAATGAGTAAATTGGTGGGCGGTAAGGAAATGTTATCATCAAAAGTGGGCGGTAGGTATTAAAAGGTTGACTACCCTGATACATGATAGTTACTCCATCACAATTTCACACCCAAATGATTTCTAATTATAGTAATGAAACAGCTACAAACAATTGTTGCAAGTATCAAATGTGTACAGAATCGTTTCTTACAATCTTCTGAATAGACAAGCCGATTCAATACAATTACTATTATTCAAAATTCAGTAACTAAGTACTGTTCGGATTGATTTTAAACACAAAAACAGACATCCGGTTGATATTAAATGTTTGTTCATTTATTTTTATATGACATCCTAAGTGGTTTTTAAATTTAAATTAGTAAAAGTACATTTTTACTGTTATCTGTATGGGCATGAGGTTCAAAGGCCTAAAATGTGGACTAGACTGTAAGTTGTGTTGGGTTACTCAATGGAAACTAATGGAATTCAGGGAAAGTTTATAGTGTCTATGTTGTTCATAAAAAATAAAAACAGAAGTCTGCCAGCTCTGTAGTTTGACTTTGTGAAAGCAAGTAGAACATTCCTCACCACGGTGGCTGATGAAATAGAATAAATGAATGTACTATTCCAACATCAGAGAGCCTGTAAGTAGGAAGCTATACTCTAGCTGCACAGCTTACATTCCCTGGAGAAAATACAAACTTCCAAAGTCAACTAATAGAAGAATTAATCTTGCCTCAGTATTTTAAAGCTTCAAAAACGAAACATAAAGTAGTGTTGTTTCTTCAGAAGTGGATAAAAGAAAATGGCACTTTCTGCACATGACACAAACTCTGATCTTTAATAAATGTAATGCTTTGCTCTTTTGGGGTTTCATTATGGATTGATTTTAAACTGGGACTCGCAATATAAAATTACTTTGTAGTATTGTTGTGGAGCATTACAGAGACATGGAAGTTTCCCTGTTTTTAATATTAAAATAATCTACTATTTATTGAATCTAAACATTATTTTTTGTGCATTGAGAGTGCATGCTGCTGAGAGACAGTATGTGATTGGCTTCCCTCCTGGATCACTTCCTTGTTGTGGTGAAGTGGCTTGTGTACCTCAATGAAGCAGTAACTGCTGCTCCAAGGAAACATTAGAGACATATATATATATATATATATATATATATATATATATATATATATATATATATATATATAAGTAATTGTTTTTTAATTAAAAATATATTTTGATATTAAAAAGATGTGACAATTGTATTTATAGCTTCAATTAGTGAAATGTGTTTATTTTGTGTTAAAATATGATTATTATTATTATTGTTATTATTGTTTATTTGTAATTTGTAAATATATTCTGTAGAGCTACACAAGGGTTATGATCAAGGCAAAAAAACAATAGCAGTATTAACACATTGCTAAGGATGGAGGGCCCTGTCTTTGAGCTTAGAATTCAATGTCTAAAGTGCTTCCCCAAAGCACCTTGCAAGATTGAAAACTGAAAAATGATATATATTTATAGACAATGTATCAGAGCATTTGTTCCTAGGCAACGTGGTTTTGTGACGTGTATTAACCCTGTGAGTACTAGGCGGTGTGTTACCCTGGATTTTGTATAATAAAACTAGCTTAATACTAACATATCATATTTTTTTTTACATATATGTTGACATTGGACTGTTAAGTGTCAAATAATGTTGAAATTTCATAATTTTGTGCTTTTTGTCCTATTTAGTCACTTTAAATGCTTCTGAGGGACACAGCAAGGGTTTGAAAACTAGGGGGGTGGTATTTGATACATATAAATCTTTCTTCTGCTTTCTGCAGTTAAAACAGTGCCCTTATTTAGAAGTGATCTGTAAAATCTTATTAGCATAGGGTTTGGGTGTCAGAGTGTCATGGAGTAACTCATAATTTATCGTCAGTGCAAAAATCAATGGAGATTTTTGCCTTGCTTTTCGGCTTTGTCATGAACATCACTTTCCTATGGGGCAAGATACAACACCTCCCACATTATTACATCTGACCTAATTTATTTTCATAAGTGACTTCTGATATGTTAATATTTAGGGCAAATATTGAGAAAAGTGTTGTAATGATATAGGTATCCCAAGTTTTTGAGACCAGCAGCCTAGGTCAGCAATAATCCAATTCAGCAACTTTGTAGGTGAAACAGGAACAAGCTTTATTGAAGGTATCAGGAACCACAATAATCTGGCAAGGTACATTGACAGGAAGTGCCTTATATAGGCCAAGGACCAGACACCTGACCAGACACAGCTGAAGAGACTTAGTCACTGATGCTATTGCTAGCAGAGTCAAGGTTATCAGATCTCCAGGAATTTCACAAAGGCAGGCTGGCGCAGTGGTAGGGAAGAGTATCAGCAGCCTGGGGATCAAAACCCAGCAGAGTCAATTCCTCACAAGTGTTCAGCAAATTTACTTTAAATAATACATTTACTGGACTGTATTGAAACCATTTAGCAAATTAACATATTCCTGCCATCTGTGACATTTCACTTGTAGCCTAATGTATACTATACCTCATCATTTTTATTTTACAATAAAAGCCATATGCTAACCTGCATTACAATACATACCAGGAATTATACAACTAATGCTGCATTTTTTCGGGAAACTCAGTGTAGTAGAAATATCAATCAGATAGCCACAAGGACATATCTATTCTCAGTTAAGTGAATGATACAATATGCATAAAAGACACCTCACTGAACATCTCACTTAAATTAATGATATGGAGAGTAGGAGAGTATCTCTGTGTCTAAGCATCAAAGTTTAAATGAGTAAAACAACACAATCCTAACTGACTTTCTACTCACCTGCCTATCCCTACTCCAATATATACTGAATGGTTCTGTCTGGCTGATCAACTTCATCTAACGTTCATCTTCTGACACTTTCATCTGCCATTCTATCTGCTACCCTAAACTCACTAAGCTTCATATGGGGGTTGCCAAGTACTTTACATAAGGCTGCAATTGTTTGTTTTCTAGGGGGAAATATTCAACACAGCAAATGTCTCCAACCTTGCAAAGCTTAATGAATCTAGTGGATTAGTTCCCTACATTTTAACCTACAAAAGCTTCAGCTGCATAGCTTTCGATTGTTCCGCCATTGTTGTCTCAATGTATATACCAAAAAAATATATATAAAATCAAACCAAGTGTGGTCAACTTGTATATAGCCTTGTAACTTGGTAAAATATGTTTCTTAATTAAACTGGCCTTATCTGATATGCAACTACTATTGACTCCCATGGAAGTTTGGTTTATTTATAGCTGAAATGTCACAAACACTATGGTTACATGGCTAAAAACAGTAGGACTATATCATTTCTATACGCTCTACTATATATCTACTATGCTGTTTCCAAATTCTCTTAGAGGACCACTGTATTGCTATAACTACTGGAGTAAGATGTTATTCATAAAATTCATATTCAATGATTTAAATAGCAAAATCCAGTATTAAACTTACAATGGACAATCTGTTTCAGTTCCTGCTCTTCCAACAAGAGAGGCAGCTTTATCTAGCAGACAGTGTTAACATTTTCAGGCAATGTGCTCCATTAGCATGAGATTTGCAGCCTTAATAAATTGCGATTCAGTAAATATAAAAGGGCTCTATTTAAGCACACAGGATATTTTTTTACAGAAGTTTTTAATTCTATCCAAAAGAAAGGTCTTCACTAACTAAAAACTTCTGTAAATATACTGTGTGCTTAAATAGAGCCCTTTTAAATTTACCGAATTGCAATTTAATAAGGCTGTTGATGTCTTAAAGTGGTTTCCATTGGCTTTGAGCGTTTGCTGAGAAAGCTACCAATTGTTTAATTTTTATCTAATCAGATTATTCTTAAAAGCATTTAAACATGTTTATTTCCCTTTGTTTTTTATTAATTGATCATTAATAGAACTCCTATTTAATGATTAGGAATAGCAACATTCAATATTACATGTATTTTCAAAGGTTTGAGTATTGGCTTTCAGTTGAGACAATCAACTCAACTGAAAGCCAATACTCAAACCTTTGAAAATACATGTAATATTGAATGTTGCTATTCCTAATCATTAAATAGAAGTTCTATTAATGATCAATTCATGAATAAAATAGCTACGGTAGTTCCTATTGTTAGGACAATACAGTGTACCTTTAATTTTAGCTGTTCACAATTGTGTGCAGCCAATGAGGACCAGTCCAATGGCACCACTCCTATATGTGGATAAAGCATATACCATTCTAAACAAATTGTGCGAATGCACTTTCAGTGCCTGTTGACAAGCTATAAAGATATAAAGCTTATCCTAAGCTTCAAATAAGTGTCTAATAAAAAGAAGTACCAAAATAAAACATTCTTTATTACAAGCATTATAGAACATTTCACTTTTGTATGTCTCAGTAAATTCCTCATGGTCACATCCATAATAATGACTGTAGTCAAGAATTATTGAAATATTAACAAAAAACATGTTATTAGCCATTACAAAGTTTGTTCTATTTTGACCAATGATATTTTGTCTTTTGTTTAGGGAATGCTTTTAGGATTTAATAGAAGGTCAACTGTTTAAACATAATAATAGATGTTCTGTTTAGTATTACCTGGACCCATTTTTTGTGTATTGAACAGATGTAGACAAACCTCCCGGGCTCTTCAGGATGCATCTTCAATTTATTTTCAATACACTAAACAAAACACCTGGAAATAATCCTTACACACCAGAGCATGAATAAACGTCAAATCTGAAGTTGTTATCTTGTTTTCCAGCTGTTTGCTCTCTGTACTTGCCTCCTTTACGAGTTCCCATGGAGCTGGAACACAGAGCCATGTTGACTTTACAATTTCTAAAAAGATCACTTGAGGAATGAGGATCAGAACTACTGACACCTTCATCTACATGTTCTTCAAAAGACAGAACAAACAGAGGAAAACAGGGTGTGCATTTTATTATTGGTATTTTGTCAGATGTTTCAATTGACATTTTAATAGATTCTTGAACTTTGATTAATGAATAAATGCATACTGATTTACGTAGCATTTATGGAACATTCTTACACATCTATTTTTATGCCTGATTTGTTCCATACAATTGTATGCTGTACAAAAATATACCACAGCTTAATTTGGAGTAGAGATGAAGAAAATAATAAGTTAAAATGGAAGCAGAATATAATGAACATTTGAGCTGTCACATATAAGTAAACCCTGTGTAACACTATAAAGCTGTTTTTGTCATATCCCCCATTTGATATAACACAGTTTTTGCAAGACATATGC
Organism: Discoglossus pictus; assembly: GCA_027410445.1. NCBI lineage: Eukaryota > Metazoa > Chordata > Amphibia > Anura > Alytidae > Discoglossus > Discoglossus pictus. Next base: position 387,650,326 of record CM050166.1, on the reverse strand, counting down.
CCAATTAACAGTGATGTGATGCTTGTGTATCACTCCAAACCACCAAGAGCCATGAAAATAATTTTAAAATAGAGTTTACCCTATGTTAAAATGACCGCGTTTAACACTGTTTTGTTTAACACTGTAGATGTGTTCCTTGAAGACTAAAGTGCTAAACAGGGTACACCTATACTTTTAAAGGAAAACTAAGGTTATGGATTTGTTACATTTGTAATTACTTTATAGGAGTAGGATATAAAGATAATTTATTTCTTTGCATGAAAAAAATAGAGTTGCAAGGACTAATAAATATACATTTATTCTCCGTACATGCTGTCAGAAAACCTTTCTAAAAAAAATAAGTTTGTATTTGATACCTCACAAAATATCCACTACACAAGCTAAGGAACCGGCCCCCTGTATGTGGGTGAGATACCTAGCTTGTGTATAATCCAACCTTAGCTTTACTCAAAGCTGTTTGATACAGCGGGCATATGCTTAAGGGAAGCCATGTTTGAAATGGTTATGGATTGCAAGAGAGAAGCCTTTGTGGGAACGTCCCTGCCAAGGTTCCCATAGTCAGTGTAATAACTGTATTTCTCGAAATTCTGGGCAGGAAACATTTTTTTTACTTATTTTAGACATTCAAATGTGAACACAAATGTACTATTTATTTACTGTACAGCCAGTAATGTAATTACATCTATCTCCATAGAGGATGGTAGCTCGACTGGTACAATGTCCTGACACACCCTAGCTAAAGGTAGTTAGAAGGAGGCCTGTCTGGGAATTGCTTCAGATAGGGTATGAAGTTTTGTGTAGACTCATTGGAGGACCTGTTGCAAGAGCCATGTGACAAAAACATATTTGCAATGTTTGAAAACTGGATGATAATACATTTGTGACTTCAGTTACTTTAAATTGCAATCAATTCTGTCAGGGTATCAATAATAAGTATAAGAATTCCTTATTTATAAACTGTGTAATAAAACTTTGAAAGAATGTCATTTTTGTAAAACTTTCAGTTTCCCTTTAAACTTTAACAAAATCAAATTTTTCATGTATCTGCAAAAATGAGCTGACATTTTTATTCATATTATTTGGGTATCTATAGTTACTTTGGTATTCTATCCAGGATACAATCAGACATATTTTGGTGAGGATATGATTGTGCAATCCATTTAAGTGGAAGTTCCAATCAAGGAGAGCTACCTTAATTTGGGATTTTATGACAGTTCAAGTTTATTCTAAGAAATGTATGATCTCCTTATATAATATATGTGGACATAAAAATATCAGGAAAGGAGAACAGAGAAGTTTCTTCATATTTTAGTAACATTTCCATACCTTCAGGGGAGGGAGAGGGGGAGAGACACAGGGGAGTGAGAGGGTCGAAAGAGACACAGGGGAGGGAGGGGGAAGAGACACAGGGGTAGGAGACACAGGGGAGGGGGAGTAAGAGACACAGTGAAGGGAGAGGGGGGGAAAGAGACACAGGGGAGGGAGAGGAAGGGAAGAGCCACAGGGGAGGGAGTGGGGGAAGAGACACAGGAGGGGGGAGTAAAGTCAAATATTATCCCATCATTTGTGACGGGAGGCCTGCAATGGGGGCCAAGGGTGCTCATTGCAACACCTGCAATGGGTGCTGAAGGCACTCATTGCGAGGCTCGCAGAGAGGAGAGAGAAGAGGGAGGGAGAGGACACATAATTAGGGAAGGAGAGAGAGAAGCTGTGCATAGTGTGGCAAACAACACCATTGCGAGCCTTGCAAATATTATGGGCAAGCGGCTAGTACTAATATATTTCAATATGTTGCACTACATCTTTAGGCAGCATGCTGCCTCTTGAAAATGTGCTTCACTAGGCCTGTGCCTTGTGGGCCTAGAAAGACACATCCTTGCTTTAGATGGACATTTACATTTCTGCATTAGCAAAGTTTGCAGTTATTGTAGCAAGCTGTCTACTTCTGGGCATATGCTGGGGGAAGGGGGAGGTGTCAAATTATTAATAAATTAGACTCACTCTTCCACCCCCCTTCCCCTCCCTCCCTCCCCTTAAGATTTGAACCTTTCAGAAACCAGAATGATGGAACTACCTACATATAAATGTATGATTTGCTCAAAAATGATTTTATTCTCATGCAGTACACAGCTGCTGACATTGCTAGTTTGTTACATGCTACAAGTGCAGTTTTCCTTGAACTACAGTTTCTAGCACGACTAAAACAATATTGTAGGACACCAGCAATGTTAAAAAATACAGCACACATCATCATATATTGTATTAAAATTAAAATTATTCATCCATCTCAGTCTGTTGCAAGAACCATAGATGCACAAAAAGTGTGTGTGATTTGCATTGTATTTTATGAGAGCAGCGGGGTAGTCAGGGTTTGTCCTCATTTGAATCTTTAAACAGTTTGTGTTTTGCATTCTGTTTGTGCTTTGTGTTTATGCGAGAGGGGTTTATTAATCTCTGCATGCACTTATTTGAAATGCATAACAATAACATGATATTATTTTGACCTTGACAAGTGCACCTGAGGTTGAGGAAATGATCATTACAAGAATAAAGGTTCAGAGCAGTCATTAGAATATTTGTTCATATTTCTTTCTCTTTAGCCCAGCTGTGTAAGATATTTTTGCATAATTATGTTTATGAGAAACATCAAAGAATATGTTTGAGATCCACTTATAAAAATGTTAGGAATGCAACTGCATAGTTTTATTTTTATTTATTCTTTTTTTTAAGGTTTGCTGCTTAAAATAAGTTAGCCAGAATATTTTCTGCCTAGCATTACCATTTACATTTTATTGTGATTTAAATGCTGAACTTTTGTGAGAAAAAATACACTACATTTATACTAATTTTGCTGATCTCCAGGCAAGATCTCTTTGGATTTTTTTTTTAAATATTGTGGCAGAATGTGCAGCACATGTCCCCACACTCTGACCCTAAAATTGTGCAGTAAATGGCTGTGGGGACGTCTGCCACACACTGTGACACAGTTTGAAAAAGAAGGGAGGTGCCTCAGCTCAAAAAGGTTTCGAAATTAGTAATTTCTGTGTAAGTTTCCTGACAAAATGTCAACTTTTTGTCAATCACTATAACTAGAATTTAGTTCCCTGGTGGTTCAGTGGTTAGGATTTAGTGCTTTCACCACTGCGACCTGGATTTGGTTCCAGCCAAGGAACCAAGAAGTCACACCACCCTGAAGATGAGCAAGGGTGGGCCTGATCAGTACTTGGATGGGAGACCACTTAGGAATACCAGGAGTAGTATGCTGCTGCCCACTGGAGAAGGAACTGGTCACCCACTCCAGTTTCTCTGCCATGAAAACCAAGTGGATCACCATGGCCATGGACCTAACTTTATTCATTTTGCAAACTGTCAAAAGGACTGGGAATCCACATATTTGTCCATTATGCATTGAAAATGTTACTAAATAGTTTGGATGAAAAATGAGTTCTACAAATGTAAAAAGTATTTAACATTTTTAATACCGTCTGATATAGGAGTGTCAGCTACAGTGAGTATAAAGGCATGTATATGGTATTATTTCCTCAAACAGCGCCATAAATCAGTCTGTGATGTGCCCTGACACATTATGGGCCCCATTCAAATGCGATTCAGCCAATTGAATAGGGCTCTATATAAGCACATAGCATATTGTTTTACAGAAGTAAAAAAATATGCTATGTGCTTATATAGAGCCCTATTCAATTGGCCAAATCACATTTGAATGAGGCCCTATGAGTGTGTCACAACCAACAACGTTGCAAAAAAAAAAATTGCAAGCACACACAAATGTATTATATATATATATATATACAGTGGATATAAAAAGTCTACACACCCCTGTTAAAATGTCAGGTTTCTGTGCTGTAAAAAAAATTAGACAAAGATAAATAATTTCCGAACTTTTTCCACCTTTAATGTGACCTATAAACTGTACAACTCAATTCAAAAACAAACTGAAATCTTTTAGAAGTAGGGAAGAAAAAAAAAAGAAAAATAATTTGGTTGCATAAGTCTGCACACCCTCTTATAACTGGGGATGTAGCTGTGTTCAGAATTAAGCAATCACATTCCAAATCGTGTTAAATAGGAGCCAGCATACACCTGCCATCATTTAAAGTGCCTCTGATTAATCCCAAATAAACTTCAGCTGCTCTAGTTGGTCTTTCCTGAAATGTTCTTAGTCGCATCCCACAGCAAAAGCCATGGTCCACAGAGAGCTTCCAAAGCATCAGAGGGATCGCAGTGTTAAAAGGTATCAGTCAGGAGAAGGGTACAAAAGAATTTCCAAGGCATTATATATACCATGGAACACAGTAAAGACAGTCATCATCAAGTGGAGAGAATATGGTACAATAGTGACATTACCAAGAACTGGAGGTCCCTCCAAAATTGATGAAGAGTCGAGAAGAAGACTGGTCTGGGAGGCTACCAAGAGGCGTACAGCAACATTAAAAGAGCTGCAGGAATATCTGGCAAGTACTGGCTGTGTGGTACATGTGACAACAATCTCCCGTATTCTTCATATGTCTGGGCTATGGGGTAGAGTGGCAAGACGAAAGCATTTTCTTACGAAGAAAAACATCCAAGCCAGGCTACATTTTGCAAAAACACATCTGAAGTTTCCCAAAAGCATGTGGGAAAATATGTTATGGTCTGATGAAACCAAGGTTGAACTTTTTGGCCATAATTCCAAAAGATATGTTTGGCGCAATAACAACACTGTACATCACCAAAAGAACACCATATCCACAGTGAAGCATGGTGGTGGCAGCATCATGCTTTGGGGCTGTTTTTCTTCAGCTGGAACTGGGGCCTTAGTTAAGATAGAGGGAATTATGAACAGTTCCAAATACCAGTCAATATTGCCACAAAACCTTCAGGCTTCTGCTAGAAAGCTGAACATGAAGAGGAACTTCATCTTTCAGCATGACAACGACCCAAAGCATACCTCCAAATCAACAAAGGAATGGCTTCACCAGAAGAAGATTAAAGTTTTGGAATGGCCCTGCCAGAGCCCAGACCGGAATCCGATTGAAAATCTGTGGGGTGATCTGAAGAGGGCTGTGCACAGGAGATGCCCTCGCAATCTGACAGATTTGGAGTGTTTTTGCAAAGAAGAGTGGGCAAATCTTGCCAAGTCAAAATGTGCCATGCTGATAGACTCATACCCAAAAAGACTGAGTGCTGTAATAAAATCAAAAGGTGCTTCAACAAAGTATTAGTTTAAGGGTGTGCATACTTATGCAACCATATTATTTTATTTTTATATTTTTTCATCCCTCTACCTAAAATATTTCAGTTTGTTTTTCAATTGAGTTTCACAGTTTATAGGTCACATTAAAGGTGGAAAAAGTTCTGAAATGATTTAACTTTGTCTAATTTTTTTACACCACAGAAACTTGACATTTTAACAGGGGTGTGTAGACTTTTTATATCCACTATATATATATATATATATATATATATATATATATATATATATATATACAGCTATACTTCGTTTAACGCTGTAGATAGGTTCCAGGCAATAGGAGTGTTAAGCAAAACAGCTCTAAACAAGGCAGTTTAACATGGGGAAGATAGGGATAGGGGAATGTGTTTATATGTATATATATATCACATCATAAATCCGTAGAGACCAGCTTGTTACATAAAACTGTTTCCTGGGAGCTAATGCTTTGGAGGACTAAGAAGACTAAGAGTAGGTTGCATTCTACTAGACGCCAGGGACAAAGTACCCACCACACATCTTGTAGGTAAATTGATGTTATTAGAAAATATATACTATATGGGATATGATTGCCCTCCCTCCCCCCCTCTAGATTATAGCTCGGCATTGCCACAATAAAATGGCCACTCGTTGACAAGTTTACTTGTCAAGAATCAGGGTTAATACATTCTTGACAAATATATGAGATTTCTGTCCCTCTATGTATAACATTTCTAAACATATTTGTTTAATTTCTATTCTGTAATAAAACAGTAATTTCTGAAATTTCTGAAATATGTATTTTTCATAATAACACTAATAATAATGTGTATACACTCATATAATACATAAGTGAATCTCTTTACAGATATAAGAGAGATGCTGGCAAGCCCTTCTAACATTTTAAAGTTCCTTCTTGCATCCACTGTATTAGGTATTAGGCTGGGTGCCAGGATGGCTGTAAATATGATAATAGAAAAATAAACAAAGAATAGATTCTGTAGGTATTATCAGTGGAATGGGAACAAGGTTGACTCAGCATTTGACTTTTCCAACAAACAGATAGTCAAATTATCCACTCGCAGAGCCACAAAACACTTCATTAATATGCATTAAGAGGTGCATCAGCCTTATCTGTATGGTAGCATTCTAGCTATTAGGTTTAGTTATTATGAGAAGCACTAAATCCATTATGCTGCATTAACTACTAGGTGCATTGCAGCTTATACTGGATATTCCAAGACGTTGTAATAGCCTCATTTTAAAACAATCATTTATTCTTCATAAAAAATAGCATCAGGGGTGTAGTAGTTTTGCATTTAAAATGCAAGACCTGTCAGCTAACAAGCTTGAAATTTGCTACAGTTACCGAGTGATTCAATTGAACAAGCCCGCAATTTAAGGGCCAAAAGCCTAAACCGTAAACCATGCATCTGTAAGTAGCATTTCAGAGCATGATCATGATCAATTAAGCAAGGCCGTAACTGCCGATTTAGAAACAGCCAACAGTAAATGAGACAGTCATCATGACATCATTAAAATATGGAGGTCAAATGTCAATCAATTAGCATTTAGAGGTCATATATGCGATTAGACTCGCAATCCAGCAAAGTATAAAATAATAAAAATGAATGAAAGAAATGTTCTAGTTCATGTGGGTGGCCTGATATGTATTAACTCCTAGATCCCTGGGATCAATATAACTCAAAAATAAAAAGTATAAAAAATAACTTTTGATTGCAGATTTGCAAGCTTGAGACTGTTGTGCAATTAATTCTAATGTTTTTCATCACTTTCCCTGTCTTTTAAAGTGCAGTATTGATGTTTTTATTTGCATTTACAGTGCTACGATCAAGTGTTTAACCCCCTTGCGAGTCCTATCTGGTACTCGTAGGATTTTCTTCTACATTTGTTATTTATGTGTGTTAAAATATTTGCAGGCTTGAGGAATTGTAGCAATTGAATAGCGATTTGCGATTGTAACATTTCCGGGCTTGAAAGATCAAAGGCTTAGATGGGTTGGAGTTAAGATATTGACAACTGCAGGGATTTTCAGCCTGTAACCCGCAGATCGTTTGCGGGTAGCTACAAGATGCCAATTGAATAGCAAACTAGTTTATGGGCAACATTACAGGCTCCAGTAACCAACAATTGCTCAATTGAATAGGGGCCTTAGTGTGAATAACAATATTAAAGGAACTCTACAGCAGTTTCCAGCAAAATGTTTTCTCACAAATTATCCTTGAAAAGTTGTTTATACTGATTAATACCACTTAAGTCAAAAAACCTTCAGCATTACAGTGGCCCTTTAAGTACTTAGATGCAACAGGTAAATATTCTTTCAATTTATTCTAAAAGGACACAGTAGTGGTAAAACAATAAGAGTTACAAAGTTTATTTAGTAATATATTTAAATGTAGTTTAAGGAAAATGTAGTTAAAGGAAAATGTAGTTTTTAAAATATAAATTTGAAATGTCATTTTTTGCACCTCACCTACATGAGGGTATGGGAGGTTATCCTGATAGGAGGCTTTATGTGCCTGTGCCAGGCAAACATACAGTGGTCGGAAGAAAATGAGGTCAGCCTTCCTAGCAGATTCTCTTTCACTCTCTGGACACTTAACAAGGAGTGGAAATAAGCACAACTGTGGAAGATACAATAATAAAATTAAATTTAAAACAGTTAAAAAGCTACATTTAATTCATTACCTTTTATGTTATGATTTTATTGCTAATCAATTACTAAACAAAAAAAAGTTAACACTTATTATTTGACCACTACAGCAGCCATTTTAACAATTGTCTATATATCACTGAATGAATTAGCAACAACGCACTATATTGAATTCCAATAAAGCTGGGGTAACATTAGTAATATCTTTTATTGAGAAAAAGTATTTTATTCTGCATGATACAGTAAGTAATTTGGGGTTTAAGATCAGATTGATGTCTAGACAACCAATACAGAAGATTGAATGTAGCCAAGAACGACCTCAGGAATGTATTTTCTATTTGGCTAAAATAGTTGGGTTGAGTGAACCAACACATATAGCTACATCATTTACATTTATCTCTCAGTTTCATGTACTGCGATTCCTTGGTGCCACACATGAAATATCAGATCATCAAAAAACTGAGCAGGTTGAATAATGTATTTTCATAGCCGTGTACGCTGCATGTTTTGGTCACGGTTATCTGGAGAAAAAGCGCATCTTTCTGTGATGAAAGTCATGGATCACAACTTTTACATTAATAAGCAATAGGTCTGTGGCAGAACTATCTGTATCTCGGCTGTCAGCTACTAGAAAGGGATATAGGACTGTTGCCTTTAAATGTGAATTTTAAACACCTGATAATACAAAATATCAGCTAGTAATACCAAGTAACAGAAATATTATTTTCATTTTCACAGAAGCCTATCACCGATAGCTTTTAATCCTACAGGTTACAGACACCAACTGTCTTACTGGCTATGTCTTCACCATAACACACAGCCGCCTTCTCTTATCTGCTATAGACCATGTCTTACCCTCACTCCTTTTGTATCACTTGCTCGATCATCTTCAGAATATTAGCTCTCAGGCGCATGGCCGCTACTTATTCTGTCTCAACATGTTTGTGTAATGTCACTTATTGTTTTAAATGTATTTTCCTTTGTATAGATGTAAAATATCGGTGCTTTATAAATAAAAGGTAAAAAAAAACAATGTAAAATGAAAAAAAAAAATTATATGTTTTTGACAACTTTTTTTTAGGAAAAGGTAGTTTAAAAATGCCTCTGCTGGACCTATAAGGCATGCTCAACACTTTGATGAAGGCTATGTGTGTAATATGGCGGAGCAAGTCTTGAAATGGTTGTTGTAAGTTGTAAGGGGGTTGGTGACAAATGCAATAAGATCCAGTTATCTCTTTCACCTGATCCCTTCTTGCCACTCATCCCACCATTGATGATTAAAAAAACATGCCCTACATGCTGCATTTATAAGGAAGTGATAAAACCAGACAAATAAAGTTTGTTTAATAGATGGTTTTTAAGTTCATAACTGACACAGCTTAGTGTAATTAGTTTATACTAAAATTATATTTACTTATTTTCTTCATATTATTTTTGGATATCATTATATCCCTTTATTGAATCTTTCGAGTTGTTCTGCCACATGTCTCATCAATTTTAGGAAAATTAGTTGTCCTTGTTTCTCATAAAATTACACAGGCATTTTCCCTTATTCAGTTCTCCCTCGCTTTCAGTTCTTTATAATGAATCGTTAAGAAGAGTTTATAGATTTTTTTTTAAATTAATGGACTTTAGGGAGATATTTTAATGAAATATAATATTAAGAACCTATAAAAAGTACTGAATTTATTATCATTAATGTTTTATGGATAATCTGAAGTTAGTGTATTCCTGACCAACTCTTTTCACATGTTATACTGTGCTTTGGTAAATTACTTCCTTTTAAATTAAATCAATTTTCTATGCTTTCACAAAAATAGAGTGACTGCAAATCAAAGAGCTTAATATTTGCATGTACATATGATTGTTTATTAGATTAAATATGTAAAACAATCCAGTAATTTACAAAATCTGTCAGCATTTTAGTCCAAGGACTGAGAAAAAAAATATTTTATTTATACCTTTATCTAAGGCACTTTACATAGTTGTAAAACGGTACATCTTTTTTGCGGTATAGAGACTTATATTTTTGAGATTTGAATTTGTTATTGCATCTGTGCAATGGGCCAGAAGCAAGATCAGGGTCATGGACACAATAGGTCAAGCCATGTTGAATCAATGTCACAAGATGTAATATTTTATTACCTTAGTGGCTTTGTGTGGCATTGGAGTCACTTCCTAAGACAGCTTGGTAGGTTAGGGAATCTTTGTATTATTACCTTGGTATTCAGCAATCAAGTACAGTTATATTTTAAGACCAGGGTATAGTTATATATTTCTGGATCCATTTTTGGCAGCAGCTTATCTGACCAAAAACATTTTAACTCTACGTTTGGTCACTGACAATACTTCACGAAGCCTCATAATAACTGATACAGCAATTTTCAAAGCCTTGATAATCTTTAAAATAGTATTACTCTACAATATAAAGTACAGTGGGGGGTTGCTATAATTTTTTCTCAGTAACAACTATGGGTAACAGCCTTTTACATTATATATCAAATGAGCCTTAATCAGGATCACATACCGTATATACTCGAGTATAAGCCGACTTTTTCAGACCTTTTTTTAAGGCTGAAAAGGGCCCCTTCGGCTTATACTCGAGTAACTCTCCCCCCGTGTCTCTCTAACCCCCCCATGTCTCTCTAACCCCCTCCATGTCTCTCTACCCCCCCCCCGTGTCTCTTTCCCTCCCCCTCCTCATCCTAAACCCCCCTCCTCACTTTACCCCTCTAAATACCTCCCCCTCTCCCTTTCCCCTCACTTACCTCCATCTGCAGCTGCTCCTCCGCTCCTTCCTGCGTCGGGACCCGGCATATGCTAATGACGTGACGTCACATGATCGCCATCTCATTAGCATTGGCCGGGTCAAGACGCAGAAAGGAGCGTGGAGGAGCGGAGGAACAGCTGCAGATGGAGGTAAGTGAGAGGAAAGGGAGAGGGGGAGGTATTTAGAGGGGTAAAGTGAGGAGGGGGGTTAGGATGAGGAGGAGTAAAGTGAGGAGTGGGTTTTAGGATGAGGATGTGGGGGTTTAGGATGAGGATGGGGGTTGAGGTTGAGGATGGGGGGGTTGAGGTTGAGGAGGGGGGTTGAGGTTGAGGATGGGGGGGTTGAGGTTGAGGAGGGGAGTTGAGGTTGAGGATGGGGGGGTTGAGGATGAGGGGGTTGAGGAGGGGGGATTGAGGATGGGGGGTTGAGGATGAAGATGGGGGTTGAGGTTGAGAAGGGGGGTTTAGGATGAGGAGGGGGGGGTTGAGGAGGGGGGATTGAGGATGAGGATGGGGGGGTTGAGGTTGAGGAGGGGGGTTGAGATGGAGGAAGGGGGTTGAGGAGGGGGTTTAGAATGAGGAGGGGTATGAGGATGGGGGGTTGAGGATGAGTATGGGGGGGGGTTGAGGATGGGGGGATTGAGGATAAGGGGGTGAGGATGGGGGGTTGAGGGGGGATTGAGGAAGGGGGTTGAGGATGAAGATGGAGGCTTGAGGTTGAGGAGGGGGGTTTAGGATGAGGAGGGGAGGTTGAGGATGGGGGGGGTTGAGGAGGGGGGATTGAGGATGAGGATGGAGGGGTTGAGGTTGAGGAGGGAGGTTGAGGTTGAGGAAGGGGGTTGAGGAGGGGGGTTGAGGATGAGGAAGGAGGTTGAGGATGAGGAGGGAGGTTGAGGAAGAGGAGGGAGGTTGAGGTTGAGGAGGGGGGTTGAGGTTGAGGATGGGGGGTTGAGGTTCAGGAGAGGGGTGGAGGAGGGGGGTTGAGGATGAGGAGGGAGGTTGAGGATGAGAAGGGAGGTTGTGGATGAGGAGGGAAGTTGAGGATGAGGAGGGAGGTTGCTGATGAGGAGGGGGGGTTGAGGATGAGGAGGGGGTTGAGGAAGGGGGTTGAGGAGGGGGGCTGAGGAGGGGGGTTGAGGAGGGTGGTTTAGGATGAGGAGGGTGGTTTAGGATGAGGATGGGTGTTTAGGATGAGGATGGGGGGTTTGGGATGAGTATGGGGGGTTTAGGATGAGGATGGGGGTTTAGGATGAGGAGGGGTGTTGAGGAGGGGGTTGAGGATGAGGAGGGGGTTGAGGAGGGAGGTTGAGGATGAGGAGGGGGGTTGAGGAGGGAGGTTGAGGATAAGGAGGAGGGGTTGAGGAGGGAGGTTGAGAATGAGGAGGGTGATAAGGGAGGGGGGGAAGAGACACAGGGAAGGGAGAGGGGGGAAGAGACACAGGGGAGGGAGAGGGGAGAAGAGACACAGGGGAGAGAGAGGGGGGACACAAGAAAAGGGCACACAAGAGGGGGATGCAGAGGGCACAAGAGGGACACAGGGGGCAGCACATTTCCCTCGGCTTATACTCGAGTCACTCATTTTTCCCAGTATTTTGTTGTAAAATAGGTGCATCAGCTTATACTCGGGTCGGCTTATACTTGAGTATATACGGTATATAGATGTCGTACTTACGCATGTTGGTCACGCAATGCTAAAGGTTACGGGCTTGCGCATGCGCAATGAGTGCCGAAGGAGCTCATTGCTAGACTCGCGATTATCGCCGAAGGTCCTCATTGTGAGGACCAAAAGTTACGGGGTTTGACAAAGGGCTGCAATGAGAGCCAAAAGTGCTCATTGCGGGCCTCGCGATAAGCGCCAAAGGCGCTCATCACAAGGCCAGTACATGACTGGCTTGACAACGCTGTAATAAAACGCCAAAGGCGCTGTAATGAGCGCCAAAGGAGCTCATCGCAAAGCTTGTATGTGACTGGCATGAGGGGGGGGGGAGGCTCCAACTGGCTTACGAGTTACAGGCTTCAAAAAAATTATGATTTAACGGCCTCCATTTTTTTCAAGTCTGTAACTCGGAAGCAGTTGGAAGACTGCAAAAGATGCCAATTAATTAAAAAAAATACTTACAACCTCACACACAGCACAGAGGAGAGCCAGGGAGCCTGTTAGTGAGGTTGCAAGCTAAATTGATAATTAATTGGCTTTTTGGGAGGTCTGAAAACGACTAAGCGAGGAAAAAAATGGCGGCCATAGAGCCGTACATTTTTTTCAAGTCCGTAAATCGGAAACACAGTTTGGGCATGGGGAAATGAGCCTGCAATGAGGCCTGTAAAGTAGAGGGGGGAGAGGCTCACAATGAGCGCCGAAGGCGCTCATAGCAAGACCCGCAAGTTAGAGGGGGGGGGGGGGGAGCCTTGCATTGTGTGGCAAACAGCATTGCCAGGCTTCAAATTTTATTGCCGTCATTTTTAACTTTAAACTCATTAAAAAGTGAAAGATTCATGTACGAAATCACAGTATAAACAGAAAGAAGCTGAAAAGCTTTGCAAGAACACAATATCTTAATGTTTTTAAATTCGATTTAATTCAATTTATTATCCTTAATTTTTTTAACATGAAAATCCTATTCCATAGCGCTATACAGGAGTTAAGTACAAGGCAAAAATAATTTGAACACATTGCAAAATAAAGGAGGGATATTTCTGAGCTGAAAATCAATTATACATAGAAATTGTTGCTAAAGCATCTTACAGGGTTGAAAACATGCACACTTACAGTCTAAAGAGGTTTGGCATGATACAGGAGGGCGATAGATGTGTTGTGCATATTACGGTTTTTATTAATGGGAATAAAAGTCATAACAAAGTAAGATGTAGGGTACAAGAACCACGTATATTGTATTTAAATGACATCAGAAAAGGCCTGTGCCTACTTTTCCTAATTTCTTACAGTTTTGTTACATAAATTACAATTACATTTATCATATTATGCTAGTACAAATTAAAAGAAAAGAAAAATAAAAATAGAAAAGAGAAAGAAAGGAAAAGTGGGTGGACTGTTTTACAGTATGGCCTGGGCCAGGACTGGCAATAAGTTACCCTGTTTATTGTTATAGTTATGTATTTTTGGATTACTTATGGTTAAAATGATTTATAAATTGTATGTATTTTGATTATGTTACAGTGTGGTTATCTGTTGATGACTCACCCAGCCCCACCTAAATAAACAAACACCGGGGGTCTTGGGCAGATAAAACAGATATTCTGAGTGTTTACAGCAAATCACTTGAATAAGTTTAAGGGCCTGAGCTCATCAGATGTGCAGGGTTTCCCAGTAAGCAGGGGCAGCCTATTGTTAATTGGTCCCTACTCTATGTTTGTAAGGATGGGGCTTACTGTGATTGGCCAGCCTGTGTGCCAGAAAATGTTATAAAATGTGACAATTAATAAAGGTATGGCAGTTGTGTCTGGACTTACATAAACAAGGTTTAAGTGTCAGTCTGTGAATTAATCCTTATTCTAAGGGATTATATGGTGTTCCTGATATCCTGGTCTGTTGAAGCAAGCTCCTGGGCGTGGTACCTGTGTTTGGCTCACCTTCTGCTATCAGAGGTGTAAGACCCCCAAGTTAGAGGGGGGGGGGAGCCTTGCATTGTGTGGCAAACAGCATTGCCAGGCTTCAAATTTTATTGCCGTCATTTTTAACTTTAAACTCATTAAAAAGTGAAAGATTCATGTGCGAAATCACAGTATAAACAGAAAGAAGCTGAAAAGCTTTGCAAGAACACAATATCTTAATGTTTTTAAATTCGATTTAATTCAATTTATTATCCTTAATTTTTTTAACATGAAAATCATATTCCATAGCGCTATACAGGAGTTAAGTACAAGGCAAAAATAATTTGAACACATTGCAAAATAAAGGAGGGATATTTCTGAGCTGAAAATCAATTATACATAGAAATTGTTGCTAAAGAATCTTACAGGGTTGAAAACATGCACTCTTACAGTCTAAAGAGGGTTGGCATGATACAGGAGGGTGATAGATGTGATTTGCATATTACGGTTTTTATTAATGGGAATAAAAGTCATAACAAAGTAAGATGTAGGGTACAAGAACCACGTATATTGTATTTAAATGACATCAGAAAAGGCCTGTGCCTACTTTTCCTAATTTCTTACAGTTTTGTTACATAAATTACAATTACATTTATCATATTATGCTAGTACAAATTAAAAGAAAAGAAAAAGAAAGATAGAAAAGAAAAAGAAAGGAAAAGTGAGTGGACTGTTTTACAGTATGGCCTGGGCCAGGACTGGCAATAAGTTACCCTGTTTATTGTTATAGTTATGTATTTTTGGATTACTTATGGTTAAAATGATTTATAAATTGTATGTATTTTGATTATGTTACAGTGTGGTTATCTGTTGATGACTCACCCAGCCCCACCTAAATAAACAAACACCGGGGGTCTTGGGCAGATAAAACAGATAGTCTGAGTGTTTACAGCAAATCACTTGAATAAGTTTAAGGGCCTGAGCTCATCAAATGTGCAGGGTTTCACAGTAAGCAGGGGCAGCCTATTGTTAATTGGTCCCTACTCTATGTTTGTAAGGATGGGGCTTACTGTGATTGGCCAGCCTGTGTGCCAGAAAATGTTATAAAATGTGACAATTAATAAAGGTATGGCAGTTGTGTCTGGACTTACATAAACAAGGTTTAAGTGTCAGTCTGTGAATTAATCCTTATTCTAAGGGATTATATGGTGTTCCTGATATCCTGGTCTGTTGAAGCAAGCTCCTGGGCGTGGTACCTGTGTTTGGCTTACCTTCTGCTATCAGAGGTGTAAGACCCCCAAGTTAGAGGGGGGGGGGGAGCCTTGCATTGTGTGGCAAACAGCATTGCCAGGCTGCAAATTTTATTGCCGTCATTTTTAACTTTAAACTCATTAAAAAGTGAAAGATTCATGTGCGAAATCACAGTATAAACAGAAAGAAGCTGAAAAGCTTTGCAAGAACACAATATCTTAATGTTTTTAAATTCGATTTAATTCAATTTATTATCCTTAATTTTTTTAACATGAAAATCATATTCCATAGCGCTATACAGGAGTTAAGTACAAGGCAAAAATAATTTGAACACATTGCAAAGTAAAGGAGGGATATTTCTGAGCTGAAAATCAATTATACATAGAAATTGTTGCTAAAGAATCTTACAGGGTTGAAAACATGCACACTTACAGTCTAAAGGGGTTTGGCATGATACAGGAGGGTGATAGATGTGATTTGCATATTACGGTTTTTATTAATGGGAATAAAAGTCATAACAAAGTAAGATGTAGGGTACAAGAACCACGTATATTGTATTTAAATGACATCAGAAAAGGCCTGTGCCTACTTTTCCTAATTTCTTACAGTTTTGTTACATAAATTACAATTACATTTATCATATTATGCTAGTACAAATTAAAAGAAAAGAAAAATAAAGATAGAAAAGAGAAAGAAAGGAAAAGTGAGTTGACTGTTTTACAGTATGGCCTGGGCCAGGACTGGCAATAAGTTACCCTGTTTATTGTTATAGTTATGTATTTTTGGATTACTTATGGTTAAAATGATTTATAAATTGTATGTATTTTGATTATGTTACAGTGTGGTTATCTGGTGATGACTCACCCAGCCCCACCTAAATAAACAAACACTGGGTGTCTTGGGCAGATAAAACAGATAGTCTGAGGGCCTCATTCTATTAGCGGCCGTAAATCGTCCGTAAGGCTGCGATTCCTTGCGGGGGTTCAGTTAACTCGCGATTCTATTATACGGCCCCGCAAGGATCTCCTTTTACGGCCGGCCGCATATCTTGGAACCGGCCGTAATCTGTGAAATATAAAAACTCAAAAATAAATTCAAGCCTGCACTGTACAGCTCTGTAAATGCTAGGGATCATATTGGGGGACATGAGGATTAAAAGTAACCCACTCTCAAGCTTGCACATCTGCCCAAACCCGAGTTCAAATTAACTGTTTATTTTCCGGCTGCGGCGTGGGTGTGTCTGAGGTGCTCCAAGCCCTCTGGACTTTTTACATGGATATTTTACGGATATTAAAAATAAAATATTTTACGGATTTGAGTACAGGATAATTATGTGCTATTTTTTCTAACACCTAAAATCCCTTTATAGTCTTCTCAAAGTGCAGGATGGCTTTATTTGAGCTATTTTATGTGCTTAATTGGTGCTAGCGAGACCTCTTTCCTGCAAGTAAGCTGCGGCTCGCTTTTAGCCTTGCAGAGAGGTTTCCCGGAGCAATTGAATTGCAAAACTCTTGCGGCCGTTTTAGATCAAAGGCTTTCCTCTGGCGCGAGCGGCCGCAAGAGATAGCAAGGCACCGGCCGCAAGCCTGCCGGAGCCTCCGGCCGTAAGGGAATAGAATAGCCGAATAGCTTGCGGCCGGTCCTTGCGGCCCCGCAACGGCTGCGGCCGCTAATAGAATGAGGCCCTGAGTGTTTACAGCAAATCACTTGAATAAGTTTAAGGGCCTGAGCTCATCAGATGTGCAGGGTTTCCCAGTAAGCAGGGGCAGCCTATTGTTAATTGGTCCCTACTCTATGTTTGTAAGGATGGGGCTTACTGTGATTGGCCAGCCTGTGTGCCAGAAAATGTTATAAAATGTGACAGTTAAAGGTATGGCAGTTGTGTCTGGACTTACATAAACAAGGTTTAAGTGTCAGTCTGTGAATTAATCCTTATTCTAAGGGATTATATGGTGTTCCTGATATCCTGGTCTGTTGAAGCAAGCTCCTGGGCGTGGTACCTGTGTTTGGCTCACCTTCTGCTATCAGAGGTGTAAAAGGACCGCACCATTCTGCTGGATAGGTTTGAACCAGGTTCTTACCAAGTCCAATTAAAGTTGCAGATTGTGTCAGGGGAAGCCTAGTATAATATCGGCCCCGAGGTCTGTATATCTATTACCTTTTTTTTTTTTTTTTTTTTTTATGCTACCATCCAATTCATAGTTCCCAGATGTCCCAACAGGAAGCCAACATTTTATAGTTGTCATCTAGTTTGGCAGAGATCAAGCTCATTGAATGTATGTATTTAAGTTCTTTCAGTACTTCCCTAAACACAGGAATGGACATCTTCCAAGTTTTAGCAATAGTGTTCCTGACTGCTAACAAGAGTTGGTGTGAGAGAAAGGCCTGTGGTAGGGAGACCTAATAAGGCTTCTGGTTTTTGAGGTATTCTGTGTTCCCATAGCTTCTCTAGGTCATAGGTTTCTGACCAGTTGTGGGCTATTTTAGGGCAGTCCCATAGTATGTGCCTTAGTGTATCAGTGGAATTACAACCTCTAAAACAGTTGCCATCTAGAGAAGGATTTGAGAGCTTTAGTCTAGCGGGGGTCAGGTACCACCTCATGACGGTTTGTAGGAATTATCTCTCAAGATTATGTTAAGGGGGTAGTTTGTTGCATTTTTATGGATTTTACTCCATTGCAAGTTATCTAAGGTGATGTTAAGTTCTGTCTCCCATGAGGGCTGGTGGTGAAGCTTAGGTGGCGTGGCCTGGCCTATCAGGTAATTGTAGATGATGGAAATGTTTTTATTACCATTTGAATTATATATGCAGCATTTTTTAAATGGGGTTTGGCTGGCCGATTTGTTAATTTTGAGTATGCTGGATAGATTTGAATTGTATGTGCTAGATTGAGACATTCTTTAAGGTGATAAACTTCTTTAAACAAATGCATCTGTGGTGAGTTTTTAAAGGTTTTGAGGCAGGATAATCTAGTGGAGCAAGGCAAGGAGTTTCAAAGAATAGGATCAGCACAAGAAAAGTCCTGAATGGGGGCGAGAGAGGAGGTGATAAGGAGGATAGAAGGTCATTAGACGAGTGATTGAGGTAATGAGGCGAGATATGATGAGAGAATGGATTAGAAATTAGTTTTGTCTTGTGTAAGATATTGATATATTTTGGAGATGTTTTTTAGGTGAAAATAACAAAGTGTTGTGATTGATTGTATGTGAGGAATGAAAGAGAGGGCCCAGTAGAACTTCAAGACAATGGGAGATGGTAGTGACGGCAATGTCAACAGTGAGAGATATTTGAGCAGTGGAAGCTGTAATAGAGGGTGGGAAGAGCTCAGACATGTTAAGTTTCAGTAGATGGGAGGATATCCAGGAGGATATATTTGAAGTAGTTCATTTGTGCTAGAATCGAGGGGGATAGATCGGGTTCTGAGAGGTAGTTTTGAATGTCATCTGCATATAGATGAAACTGAAATTTAAAACATTTTATTAGGGTGCCAAGGCAGGATGTATAGATGAAGAAGAGCACAAACCCTAGGACTAATCCTTAGGGTACACCAACAGTCAGAGGGCAAGGCGAAGAAGAAGTGCCAGAGAAGGAGACACTAAATTTCAAACTTCTAGGTATGATGTGAACCATGAGAGAGCTCTGTCATGGATGTCAAGAGAGTAGAGAATTTGGATAAGAAGAGGTTGGTCAACTGTGTCAAAATCAGCAGAGAGGTACACCCTTTGACTTGGCGGTAAATAATTAATTAGTGACTTTTGTGAGAGCTGTCTCTATGGAGTTTTCGGGTTGGAAGCCAGATTAGAAGGAGCCAAGGGGGGTTTTGGAGGAAATAAAATGGGTAAAGTGATTGTATATGAGTCGCTCAAGCAGTTTTGAAGCCAGGGAACCTATAGAGATAGGGCAAAAGTTAGATGCAGAAGCTGAGGCAGATGAATGTTTCTTAAGAATGGGTATAATCAGGGGAACTATAGAGATAGGGCAAAAGTTAGATGCAGAAGCTGAGGCAGATGAATGTTTCTTAAGAATGGGTATAATTATGGCGTGTTTTAAAGATGATAGAAACTTGTCAGTGTTTAGGGAAAGGTTGAATTGATGTATGAGAGCTGGGATAAGAGTGGTAGAAATGGAAGGGATTAGTTGATGGAAGATGGAATAGGATCATGTGGACAAGTTGTAAGGCAAGTGGTTGATGGCAGACTAGAGACTTCATCCTCAATTACAGGGTCAAATGAGTCCATAATGTAAATAGAATTGGGCAAAGGTAAATGCTGAGTGTTGTTAGTATGTTGGTGGGATTGTTTGAGCCAAATCTAGAGGAAATTGTGTTTCAGATGTTTTCAATTATATCTTTAAAGTGACTGGCAAAGTCTTCAGTTGAGAGACAGGAAGGGGCAGGAGATGCGGGTGGGCAGAGGAGAGTGTTGAATGTGGTGAACAAACGTTTGGGCTTGTAGGACAGATTTTTCTGGATGTAGCTTGTTAGTATAGTATGCCATGGTTGTGGAGATTGAGGGTGTCTGCTTGTTGTTATGGGTGGAGGTTAGAGCTAAAGACACATTAAATAAATTTGCAAATAGTCCCTATCCATTTGCACAGGTAGTCTATTTCAGTGAAGAATACCTTTAAATAAACATTTATGTGTTTATGTGTATATTTTTTTAAAGAAAACCGTAACAAAAATGCTGATTAGAGGAGGTGTAAAAATCCTGCCTCAAAGCTATTTTTTGTCTTCCATTTTATGTTGTTAAAATGAAAGTACAATTTTGTGTAGCTTTTGTGATTTGCAAAATGAACACTTTTTTTCTCCTATAAAACCAGTTGAATAGCTAGAAAACTGATTAGGACTGCTATTTAATTATAATAAAAGAAGCTGTGAAAATAATAAAGTTTTAAATTTGTTCCACTGTGTAAAACACCCCCAGCAAACACACTTAAAATTTCAATCATTTTAATATTGATAACAAAAATGAATGCCTTCCACTTGATTTAAATGTTAAACTTATGCTATAGAATAAAATGCATTAATTATAAAAAAGATTTAAAAAACAAAACAAAGACAGTATTACATGAAAATAAAGACTACTATGATACATATATAACATATTCTGAATTGCCAAAAAAAAAGTCTTATAGAACATAAAGTGATCTTAATATGTAACACTGTTTCTCAGTAAAAAAATCTGAGTTTTGAATAATTAAAAAAATATATTACATTTTATGCAGAAAATGTCCTTACTTGTGGTAGATTTTTCATGCAAAATTGCAAGGCTCCAACATCTGTTGCAATAATTTATTTGCACAAATAATATGACTATCATGCAATCACACAATATGATTGACACAAACAGGTGAGTTGTTTCTTTATCTTCTATGCTGAGCCTGTTCTTCTAGTTATGTGTGGTTTATTTCACATATATAGTTCTCAGCAGCGCAGGCTTGCCAAAAAACATTGGTGACGCAATGTTAAAACTACGGGTTGCGGGCCTCACAATTAACGTACAGGGTGCTTAGAGAACCAAAACTACACCAGGGGAGAGGCTCGCAATGAGCGCTGAAGGTACTCAGAGGACCAAAAGCCTTACATTGTGTGGCAAACAGCATTCCCAGCCTTACAATTTTATTGCTGTCATTTTTGACAGGCAAGTCGCTAGTTCAAATATAAAACCCGTCGTTTTACTTCCTCAACGCAAACACAAACCCCAAGATTCACTAAAAGTTAAATTGATGGCTGTTAATTATAATAATGGCAGCCAAGGTGTTGCAAGACCCCTGTCTAGATTTTGCAAGCATCTCCAATCTGACAGAAATTATACATTATGCTCTGAAAATTTGGCATTATTTAAAATATAACATATTCGTAATTGGATTTTTTTTTAAATTATATGTATGCCTGTTCAGAGGAACTTCTAGGCAACTGGAGCACATACTTATATAATACCTGCATATAAAATATAATATTTCTTATTTATATGGGGGTTATAGAGTCATTGTAAAATTTTAACAATACCCATATAAAGATTTATTTAAGATGCAAATTATTGATTAACCAAAAGAAACTGAACTTTTAACAAACTGTATCAATAAATATTTACTACAAGGCTTACATTCCTCTTTACATAATTACCTAATGACTGCAAAATTACCACAAATTATATTAAAACAGAAAATCAGAATCTGATTCAGAACAAATTTTACTTTCACATTACACCTGATTATAAATACACAAACTGATTTTGCATATCCTCAACCCCATCACCTGAAACAGTATGAAGACAGCTACATTCACCCACGTCCTGTACATAATGACTACTTCTTGCAGACAAGTCACATTTAAATTACTCAAGACACTGTTCAGAAAAGTTTAGGCTTGAATACATACTCAAAAATAGATTATCTATTGAAGACAATATTTTATAGCTTTGTCAGTGCTGTTCTAAATCCTGAAAGCAGCAGCCAATTATTTTTAACGGATGGAAGAAATTTACAGGATACAGAAAACAAATCAACTTGTTTGAGACACTATATTGCCTCTAGTGCTTCATTTCAATGAGTAACTCAAAAAGATGGCCACTGATTCTTTAGGGGACATGGTACTAAAATAGCTGGCATTTAAATTGGCTCATAATGTTTACTCAACAGTCTTGTATATATGTATGAAGATTCTGAGCACAACAAATGTGATCTTCTGTACATTATTTTGGTACATATTTGAGGCTAAATGAGTTGTGGGGCTACTAACATAGGGGCTATTATATTGCCCAGATAGTAAATTTATACACACTTAAAACCACTCTTAATATTGCCACATATGCTATTAGCTACTCAAATTCCGATTACGAGTTACCTGCCCACAATGACTATGGGCCAGCCAAAGATGCAAAATTGGCCTTAGAACTCAATTGGTTTTAGCACAGCTTGAATATTACAAGCTCTAAGTAATTAAAGTTACACAAAATCGATATTCGATTAGACCCTTAGCTCTAGCTTGCAAATAAAGTCTGACCCGCAACTAGAAAAAGTATCAAGTTTCTGTCAAAAAAAAACAGGCAAGGGCTTTTTCAAACACATTATAGCTGAAGCAGCAATTAAACACACAATACTGTACTTTAAAAGCATGGGGAGGCATGGAAATACATTAGAATTAATTGCACAACAGTCTTAAACCCACAAATAGGCAATTAAAAAATATTATTTTTAACTGTTAATATCAATCCTGGGACTCAAAGGGTTAATACATATCCTGAAACCCACATGGAATAGAACAGATGATCTAATGCACTTTATAGATTGCTAAATTGCTTCATTGCGAGCTCGATCCTCAAATATTACTTACTGGCTCTCATTCATTTGTAGCCTCCGATTAAAGATTACATCTAACTTCCATGTTTCACTGACATCATGATGACGGTCTCATTTACTATTGTGCATGTCTAAGATGGAAATTACGGGCTTGCTTAAATATTGCCAGATCATATGATCATGCCCCCTGAAATCCTAATTAAAAAGGCAGGGTTTACGTGTGGAGGATGTAAGACGTTAATTGTGGGGTTGAGTCAATAGAATACATCTAAGCATTTAGAGAAAAAAAACTGCAGCCAAAATTATGGGTTGGGGTGACTTATGGGTTTATAATAGAATAGGACCTATACTTGGTAACTTTCCACATGAACTTACCTTTCCATTAGCTGTTAGTAGAAAATATAGTAGAGAATTAATGTTAGACAAAGCAACGTCATCCAGTTCCCCCAGCATGAATATAATTTATAACGGTAGACCAACAGCTAGCCTACAGTACCCTAATTATTATTATTATTACCATATTATACTTTATTACTAGAGCACCAGCAGATTCCATAACACTGGGGGAACAATAAACACATGGATAGCATTAGACAGACATCTCTAGACAGGAGGGCAAATGTCTACATATAATGCTGTACACGAGGCGTTAAGTACTCTGCTAACGTGAGATCTTACAATCTAGGAGGAGGAGCTTTAGAATTGAGCAACCAACCAGGGAATATTGGCAGTTATGTGATTTAACAATTGTAATAATTAGCAAATAAACACAAACAAATCAACGTAGCTTTTAATCATACATTTAAATGTTTGTGTTGCAGTGTGTGGCAGGACTGCTTCTCATCATCTGCTATTATTTGCCCAGGATCTGCCCTGGGTGCTGTCCTGATATGAGTCTGTTTGCCTACTTCCCCGGTCTAGTAGAAACTTTAGGACAATCTTCTGGGTAGATACTTCCCACCTTCGACATTTTAAACATTTCTTGCATGTTTTCAAATACTGATTTGATTTACTGAAAAATTATATATCACTAGGGTCTGCTATACAGTTTTTGAAAATAGATTAAAATATAGCAGAAATATATATTTTTAAATTTCTGTTTGAAAAAGGTAATACCTTAATCTGAGGACAAATTGACATTTTTCCCTATGCTGGTGTTTTTGTTGTTCCTGCAAATTTACACAAATTAAAAATATATAGGCATCCTTTCAGACATAAGAGAGTTTGAATAGATAGAAAAAGTACAACAAAGTAATTCGAAAATAATAAAAGAAACTGTGAGAAAAATAAAATGTGTTTAAATATCTTCCTTTGTGCACAATAAGGAAAATACATTTAAATTGCTATACACTAAGAACTTCAAGAGAGGATAATTTCCAGTAAACTGGTTTAAACGTTTTCCCTTAAATTAAAATACACAATATAAAAGGGAACAATAAGAATGAAACAGAAGAAAGTAACAATTTTCAAAAGGCTTTTTAAAACAGGCTTAAGAAATAATACTTATCTTAAATTGAATCATCCTGATATACAATTTAGTTTCTCTTTTTCTTTTGAAATCTCTACAATTTTATTCTAAGTACTGAAGCAGACATTTCGATTATATTTTCTTCTTATAAAAATGACCGTGTTAAAAAATGTTTTTGTTTTTTTTCTAAATTGGTATACATTGTATTAATAACGAGAAGAAAGGGTGGGGTTGGAGAAGCGCCAAAGATACTATATGGTGTAGTATGTTAATAACAGTTTATTTAAAATATAAAACAACATGAGGTGGAGGAGGGTTGAGGTCGAGGAGGGTTGAGGTTGAGGAGGGGGATGAGGATGAGCATGGGGGTGTTGAGGAGGGAGGATGAGGATGGGGGCTTGAGAAGGGGGTTGAGGATGGGGGGGTTGAGGAGGGCGGTTGAGGAAGGGGTTGAGGATGGGGGGATTGAGGAGGGAGGTTGAGGAAGAGGAGGGAGGTTGAGGATGAGGAGGAGGGGTGGAGGAGGGGGGTTGAGGTTGAAGAGGGGGGTTGAGGATGGGGGGTTTGAGGAGAGAGGATGAGTATGGGGGGTTGAGGATGGGGAGGTTGAGGAGGGAGGATGAGGAGGGAGGCTGAGGAGGAGGTTGAGGATGAGGAGGGAGGTTGAGGATGGGGTTGAGGATGAGGAGGGAGGTTGAGGATGAGGAGGGAGGTTGAGGATGGGGGGGTTGAGGAGGTAGGTTGAGGAGGGGGTTGAGGAGGGGGGTTGAGGAGGGAGGTTGAGGATGAGGAGGAGGGGTTGAGGAGGGGGGTTGAGGATGCGGGGTTGAGGAGAGAGGATGAGGATGGGGGGGTTGAGGATGGGGGGGTTGAGGAGGGAGGTTGAGGAGGGGGGGTTGGGGTATACGGGGGGTTAAGGTGGAGGAGGGTTGAGGTTGAGGAGGGTTGAGGTTGAGGAGGGGGTTGAGGATGAGGAGGGAGGTTGAGGATGAGGAGGGAGGTTGAGGATGGGGGGGTTGAGGAGGTAGGTTGAGGAGGGGGTTGAGGAGGGGGGTTGAGGAGGGAGGTTGAGGATGAGGAGGAGGGGTTGAGGAGGGGGGTTGAGGATGCGGGGTTGAGGAGAGAGGATGAGGATGGGGGGGTTGAGGATGGGGGGGTTGAGGAGGGAGGTTGAGGAGGGGGGGGTTAGGGTATACGGGGGGTTAAGGTGGAGGAGGGTTGAGGTTGAGGAGGGTTGAGGTTGAGGAGGGGGTTGAGGATGAGGATGGGGGTGTTGAGGAGGGAGGATGAGGATGGGGGCTTGAGAAGGGGGTTGATGATGGGGGGGTTGAGGAAGGGGTTGAGGATGGGGGGATTGAGGAGGGAGGTTGAGGATGACGAGGGAGGTTGAGGATGAGGAGGAGGGGTGGAGGAGGGGGGTTGAGGTTGAGGATGGGGGGTTGAGGATGGGGGGTTTGAGGAGAGAGGATGAGTATGGGGGGTTGAGGATGGGGAGGTTGAGGAGGGAGGATTAGGAGGGAGGCTGAGGAGGGTGTTGAGGATGAGGAGGGAGGTTGAGGATGGGGTTGAGGATGAGGAGGGAGGTTGAGGATGAGGAGGGAGGTTGAGGAGGGAGGTTGAGGATGAGGTTCTAAATATATTTTGAACATAAATATAATGCACTAAACATTGCAGATCATGTAACATGCAGTATAGTTTTGCTGGGTATGTTCTACCACTTTAATGTCATTGATAAGTTTAGTAAATTTGATCCAATGTCCTTTTACAGACGAGTTCTACAGACACTCTATTGTTTCTATTACCTTGTGATATCATTAAAATGCCACTGTTAAGTACTTAATGCTTATTAGATCTTGGTGCACTAAGGGATTATGTAATGCAGGTTTGCTTTGCATGCATACTATTATATTCTGATTCTATATCTATAATGGATGGACCAAAGCCTTTTTAAAATTGTAAGCAGCACATTCCTTGATGCACATATTAATTACAAACAGGTAAAGTACCGGTATATTAATTTATGATTTCATTAATTAATTAATGTGCATAAAAAAAATATACACAAAACAAAAACAAATTAACACTACACTATCGCAAACAACCACAAACACCTTTACCCCGCCACCCACAAGGAGCGCTAACGGTGCTCATAGGACACAAACTACACCAGGGGACAGCCTTGCAATAAGCGACAAAACCAGATCACTGCGGACCTTACAATAAGCGCAAAAGCGCCTCTGATAACAACGAATACACCAACCCAGAGGCTCACAATGAGCGCCGAAGGAGCTTATTGAGAGCCACGCGATGAGCTCCAAAGGCTCTCAGTGCCAGCCTCGAAATGACCGCACAAGGATCTCAGACCACCAAAACACTTACTCTCTGGGGCAAACAGCATTACCTGCCTGAAGAGAACACTGTGATATCTAGTGGAGGATGCACTTACCTTTCATTTTTTAGAGGCAGATTGATTATCCATGCCTGGATAATGACAGTATTGCTGCATATAGTGATAGCTTTTTGTATTGGACAAATATATAATTGTTGAAATAACAAGCTTTCAAGAGTTGCACCTCTCTTTATCAAGTCAGAAACCATACTGAATCAAATAAGTTAGAAAGAGCACAATAAAACAGACACGCACATATGCATACATATCTATATACGCACACATACATACATATCTATATACACACATTATATATATATTCATATATACATACATATATGTACACACATTGACAGGCACATACATAAGCATATATAACATTTTATATATGAATCTTATCCACAGAGAAGAATACTTGCTTCCAAGTTCTTACAATTGTCAGGAAGATAATTTAATGTGTGCTTCCACATGCTTCTACTCCTCATCTATCTGTCTTAATGTCTGAGCTATAAGTGTGTTAATCCACCTTAAGTGAACACAGTTGAAGGCAAGTCAATTTAAAAAACAAATGTGCATTAAAAAGTGCATGTTTTAAACATTACAAAAGTATTTTTTTTTAAATATTATGTCAAACATGTTTGTGCATTTTCGGTTAGCTTTAATTAAAGTTAGAGTATACAATATAATGTAGGTCTCATCAGGGCAGTCCTGTACAGCTATGTTAGTGCTCACTGGCTAACAGGAACAAGCCCCCATAATAGGTAGTGTTAATCAGTTTATTTTGTCTTGCTCAATTTTAAAAACAGACAGCACATGTGAACACGAGCAAATTTCCTTACTTGGATGCATCGTGAAAAAAAAATAATTCCATGTCGCTTTAATCAAACTTATTACTGTCGTACTAATGTGCAGGGTACATACTGCCTAGTCTAGTTTAGTACTGAAATGGTTAATATTGTATTTGTGACAGTCTCATTTACAGGTCTTTAACACTTTTTTTTACTTGATAGATCTATCTTAGTTTGCCTGCCACCAAAAAATAAAATTGGATCAGAGCACTTGATGGATTGGATTTTTTCAAGCGTGATGCCATTGGAAATGTCTTTCTAAACTTGTAGCTAACTTTCTGAACCAATCATGTAGGCGTCATGTGTTTAAATCAACATCCTTAGATCTTAGTTTTGTACATAGAAGACATTATTTTACTTCTTTTGAAATGATATACAGTACAAAGGAAATTATACAAATGACCCCAAAACATATTATATATTCTATAATGCACATAAGGTGATAACAAACTAGTGGTTAAGGTAGTAGAGGGCCCCGCGGGAAACCATTAGCAACTTCTCTATACAAAGCAGGTGCCTGCAGGGGTTAATATATGTAGGTGTCAGATCGCCCATCTATCTAGCCCTCTCACTAATAAATTAAACATATCATTTCTTCCATACCACTGCCAGGAGCAGAGTCCCCTACCATACTGGCTTTGACATTATAACAGTTTTCCATCCTGTTTTCAAGATGGTTCCCCATTGTCCGCAGTCACGTATAGGTACATGTTGTCTGCATACCATGCATTGAAGTTTAATGATCTAGACTTCAACAGATAAGCTGTTCTCCACTTCCATCAGGTATCCAGGAGGTTGAGAGATGATCTGCCCAGAGGGACAGTCCTGACAAGAGTCTTTATGTGTTGTCCTGATTGACATTATTTATCTGCCTACTTTCCTGCAAGGCCAGAAAAACTTTAGCACAGCCTTCAAGGCAGATTCTTTTTTTACCTCATGGCTACCTAATAGGGGGTGGAGTGAAGCACAACCACTGGAAGAACCAATGCTAATTTAAAAAAGTAAGTTATGGTTTCCATTGGATTTCTTTCTTCAAATACTGATTTTATTGGTAATCAAAATAAACAAATGAAACACTAATGTATGTTCACTACAGTGGCCATTTAACTCTTAAAATAATAAGATGTACAAGAAACCGTGGTTTAGACTTATACAGACACTTCATATTTATTTTCTGATGAAAAAGCTTGTTTTTCTACAATAAACTCATACTACCTCCCACACATCCAATATTAAGGTAGACAAGTAGGCACACTGCCAGACTCTAATGATACAATCTACCGGCCAATAATTTCCCTTGGAGTCCTCAACAAATCTTAAAGGTTCCAGGAGGAAACAAATACCATTTCATTTCTAGGTTATAATTTATTAGATATATATCAAATTTAGGTTATTGCATGTTATTAAAGAAAAAAAAAACTGTTATCCAAAGAAACCTTCAATTTGACAACTTTGTCCTACACAAGATATATATACTGTGAGCTCCCTGGGGAAGAACCAGAAAGCAATGAGTAGAGAAATATAATCATTGCTACAAAACCATGAAAATGAATTTTCTGCTTTAAAGCCTCCAATCATTTTACTATTATGAAGCATGTGAATGATTCTCCCAGGGTTTAAACTTGTAACTTTTCCTAAAAATATGTCTTTTACTATATTATACATTACATTTTTTCTAACACCATACATGTAATGTTGCATTCAGTACCACATGCACAATCTCCCAAGGTGAACCAGTAGAGTGGTACTTACCTCCAGTTGCCACGGTAATTTCACGCAGAAAATGTCCGTAAAATGGAAAATCAAAGGACAGGTTCACTCTCTGTAAGGTACAACGCAAGGAAAGAAAGTCACTTTTGTGTCGGAAAATACAAAATTCAACTTTTATATGTCAAAATGTGATTTATTCATTTTATTTCATGCTTTTCACCAAACACCACTTGAGTTTTGCTTCTAATAACATTCCGTTTGAAGCAGTTACCTTGGAAACAATTCAGCCAATGTAATTGGAAGAGAAACCACGTTAAAGGAAATGCTTAGCACTGTTCAAATGTATTTTTTCTTCATCAAAATAGTTTAACCTTTATGTCTGAGAAAAGCAAATTCACTGATGTTGCACATTGCCATTTTTAAAAATGTTGATTTCCTAGCCGTATTATGTAAGAAAAAGGCAAAAGAGTATGAATAAATATAAAATGTTTGCTGTAGAAGAAAAGGCACGTTTTTAACAAGAGTTTTGTGACCAGAAGTTATCTTTTCAGGGCTGGAAGGTATTTGCTATTTATTCACTTGAAAGATTCCAGAAGACATATTTTGGTTTATTCAACAAGGGACCTTTTTTTCATGTAAGATACATATAATTTACAGGGCATAAAATATGATTATTTTTGCATGCATTGAAAAAAGCACTCTTTAAACATTACCAAAATTATGTTCTGCATAAAAAATATTAGGTAAAACATCTTCCAACGTAATTGAAACTAACAGGAAGTGCACAGATTTAATTGTCAAAGAAATGTGACTCATACATCTAGATTAATGCTCATTGGCTAACACAGGCAAGCCCCCAGATCAGTTAAATATGTGAATGTTTTTTTTCTGCTTTGGGATCATCATTTGAAAAAAGAAAACACACAGTTGTACATTATCCAACACGCTCAGATACAGCAAATAAAAAAATGCTTTTAATGTCCCTTTAATGACAGATAAATGAGACAACAGAGACCATTTGAAAACATGGCCCGTGTAAGAATTAAGCCAAGTGATATACTCATAAATCACCACTGAGCTATTATATTACACACCGAAATCTAACCTCCGAAAAAGATGCCATCCAAGTTCTCCAAAGGAACAAGTCAAGAGTGCCTGTCCCATAACTATTTTACAAATCTTTATCACATGCCTCCCTTAATGATTTCTAATCTTGCTGCGGTTTACTTAGAAGTTTTCCAAATCTTAAAAAAATCTGAAGAATGCAGGATCTTTCAACCACCGCCCCCCGAAAAGCTACAACAAATGGCTACGAGAATACTGGTGGCTTCAAATTCAATGCTATGATTTGCTTGATTGCTCAAATCCAGCACTATTAAGGGGTTACTACAGCTACCTCCTGGAGATCCTCTGGCTCATAATAATTAGCAAGAAAATTCTGGGGGATACTCAGGCTCATAGAAGGTAGCAGGCATTGATGGGAATTCTGGGGACCCATTGCTTATAGAGTCCAGCGAATCCTGGGAGATTCCCTGGTTCATAGGGTAGATAGATTGGGCTAGTGTTCAAGTTAGTGGGTTACATTCTGTAGTGTTGCTGTGGAGACTACTGAGATTCAAACAGGCTGAAGAGCCAAAGAGTGA
The DNA here is from genome assembly GCA_027410445.1 of Discoglossus pictus. Taxonomy (NCBI): domain Eukaryota; kingdom Metazoa; phylum Chordata; class Amphibia; order Anura; family Alytidae; genus Discoglossus; species Discoglossus pictus. The sequence continues at coordinate 387,619,516 of CM050166.1, read as the reverse complement.
CCAAACAACTCTTAAAGTATTTTGTTTATTTCCATAAACAATGGGGTATGCCCTGATAGAATTAACTAGAGAATCCATGATAAAACAGGATCAAGTAGTATCAATAGATATTACTGGAACATAAAAACATTTCAACATAGGGTGACATATGTGCATAAAATTAATGAGACATGGAACTCACATATCCTATTGCATGTATTTTTAAAATGCTACTTTCATGAAAAAAATATTCATGGACAATAAGAAAATAAAACTCCTTAAAGATCAATATCTCCTATGGTGCACTGTCCTGAGACACCAAGTTAGTGTATGAAGAACGGCTTTACATTTTTGCAATTTAAGTGGGATTAAACACTAGATTAAATTTGGCGGTCAACTTTATGCAAAATAAAAAAGTATTGTAATGCTTGTAATTGTTGTTTAAAAAGTATGCTAGGCTATATGAGGTTATTTTAAGCAATAGCCCATCTTTATTCTTTATTATCTTTATTTCTGTTGATATTACCCCTTAAACTGATTTATAGACTCCTTACAAATAAAATAAATATTTCTATTGAATAAAAAGAAATATTCAATTTTACAGCACGATTGTAGTTTTAAGAAAAAAAAAACATTAGTGAAATATATAACAAACTTAACAACTTAACAACAAACTTAACTAGATTGAACACATCAGTCACACATTAAATACTGTATTTATTTATTTCTAAAAACATTATGCACAAGTCCTTCATAAGAGCATATTAGAAATGTGACACTTCGGTGGTCCTTTAAGTTATAAAGCACTTATTTATTAATTGGCTCTATGTAATAACAAAGCTCAAAACATACACATTATAATTAAAAAAATGTAAGAGTAAACTCAAAATTCCACATTTAAGGATGGAATAAACTATCTAGTAAGAAGTGTGTCTGCCTCTCACGGGAAAAGCTTTTGACAGGATGATGGAAGTTCTATAATCAAAGGCAAATTAAGACATGCTATTAAAGAAAACACTCAGAGCCTTTACTTTGGAGTAAAGAAACTGCCACTTAATTAACCAATAATGGGTTCAAATACTTTATTGCTGCTGAAAGAACAGAGTCTGTAATGCATTGCTCCAGGCATGTAAATAGATAGGTAGATATCTACCTAAGAGGAAAGTGGATCGATTGAAAGTCAAACTTATATACAACTCAAAGTTGAATCTCAAGTTTTTTATAATTATTTTAAAATGCTTTTGTTAACGAACAGAAATACCATTTAACAGGAGATATATGTTTTAATTGTGCATTGATGTTTAATAAAATTCCTAATCAGTTATCTAGAAAATCAATATTTACATTCAAATATCATCTGGTAAACCTCCACTTTAGATTGTTGTCTCCACCCCCTTATGAGGTCATCAATAGGTGGGAGCAATTCTGATTAGGCATCAGTCCTTAATGATCAAGCTTGTGTCATTTTCAATGTACACCAATATAACATACTTCCAGCCAATGAAAAGCACCTTCTCCTGTCATTATATACTTGTGACCATCCATGATTGACTCCCAGTCAGAGCTATTTCCTACCCTTGATGACCTTGTAAATGATGGAGACAAGCAGCTCAGTTGTAGGTATACAAGTTGATGTTTTAAAGTAGGTTTAATATTGAATATTACATAGTTACATAGTAATTTAGGTTGAAAAAAAGACTTTAGTCCATCAAGTTCAACCTTTTTAGATCTCTGATCTGTAATACCCGGAATTATTGTTAATTGATCCAGAGGAAGGCAAACAGGAAAAAAAAAACAGTGAAACTTTGCCATTTGTCTCAACAGGGAAAAAATATACTGGCGATCGGATTCATCCCTGGATCAATACTCCCACTCTATTTATCCAGGATAGCCCTTAATGGCCTTTTTATTTAAACATATATCCTATCCCTTTTTAAAGTTAGCTATCGAATGCACTGTCACCACCTCCTTTGGTAGAGAATTCCACAGATTAACCACCCTTACTGTGAAGAACCATTTTCTTTCTTAAAGGCAAAATCTTTTTACTTCTAATCTCAAAGAATGTCCTCTTGACAGTTGAAAACCTCTTGGCACAACAAGGTCCCTTGACAAAGCCTTGTAGTGACCCTGGATATATTTATATAATATTGCTTTTCTAAATCATTGTATAGGAATTTTATTAAATATCTAGTATCAAGGCAGTGTTCTTAAAAAAAAAACATTTCCTTTAAAACAACTCCCATATACTGTATGTAGTTTTTCATGTACTATATACCCTAATACAGCTCATAGTCTAATTCACAGTAGAGACAATGGGAAATCACAACAAACATCTGTGTTCTACTTATATGTAGCTATAATATGGATGAATAATAAATCTGCAGAATTAAAATGAAAATGTGATTAGAATGTGGAAAATGGAGTTACATTACATGGAAATGCAACTCATAAACATGTTATTTATTACTTTACTACCATTTTGCATAAGACTGCATAATTTAATACATTTAACTATGCATGCTTTTTTTTAAACTGCTTTTTCACCATGTTAAGACTTCCAACTCTAGTTGGCGATTATTTTCTAAAATAAGAGCACTAACAAACTTAACACTAAATACAAAGGAGGCTTGCTAAAATGACAATGTTGACTAGAGACAAAAAGCTGGGACATTTTGAGCCTCATTTGCATGTCCCTACCCAGAATACTTAGAGGCAAAATACATTATTTTAAATAAAGTATTTTTCTTCACTTACTGTACAAACAATGGAGAGCATTTCAATTATCTTTCTACTCACCATAACATACTTAGCATCTGTTCTAGTTTGACAAAAGGAAAAGGATATGGTTCACTTCACTAGTGAGAGTGTATAAATACATGTACTAAAACTCAATATTCTGTATTAAAATAACAATCACAGAATGCCATAGAGGTGAATATGCAAGTCATAGATGTCACGTTTACAAATCTACTTAATTATCTTGAATTTATCTGTAGCACAAACTCTTATTTCATTTTTGATTCAGATTACAAAATAAATACAAATTAATCAAAAATATTGCAAAGTTTGTTGCATCTTACAGCACCATACTACAAAGTGATGGTAAGACTTTGCACATGTATATATTTGTATTCCCTTTGTAAAATATATCAGTGTTGGCCTGAATCTTCACTGTTTTATTAAAAAAATATTAATGATTCACTTGTATTTTCATGAGTATTTTTAGGATTTCATCAAACAACTGTAAAATATTCTATGATGACATTCGGCTATGGTGCTAATATTTATGATTGTTCACCTTTACTATTTACTATAAACACACATTGGACACATGGACCACTCTATTTATGACATTATTTATTTTTTATGTTACTATAAAAGTGAACTGCCTGAAAGTTACACTTTAAGGGTCTCTGAGTAAAACAATATTTATTTAGTATTAAAGGGTCACTTTAGTTTTGAAAACTCTATAACTACTCCATATGTTTCTGAAGAATGTAATACGCTAAAAATATTATGAGCTATGTAAGCCACTAGTCTAAGAATTTTTTTAGAAAAAACACTTTATTTTAAAAGACTCCATGTTTGTGTCTTCAACACTGAACGCTAGTTTGTAACCTAAGAGGTTGTTTTTTGCTATTTTATTTCTTATTCTGAAGTGGAAGAAAAGAGGAGGAGGGATAAATATTTGATGATTTATTGATTGATTCAGTTAAACCTTTAGAATTGAAAAACTTCAACCTCCGTTGTACACTCGATAAAAGGAAGTTACAAGTACATTTGGAATCACTGCTTTCCCTGCTGTACGTGTCCCCTTATGCCTTGACAAGGAAGTATTACTGTCAGCTTCCACACACTAGCAGAGTCCACTAAAATACATTTTTTCAACTGAAAATGCTTTTATGCATGTTTACTCCGCTCCGCTGCTAACGCCTTGTTTGTTGTATACTTCACAAATGTCAGTACCAGGGAAACCTGATGAGGATGAGGTTCCCCCAATAAGAACGCTGAACCCCTTAAGTTAAATACTATCATTATTTCTAATATGCCTAATAATAGTAGAGTGAGAGTCTAATAGTAGAGTGAGATCACTTTGCAGGTACAGCTTGATTTCCAACTACCATTATGTACCTCTATTCTTAACAAAGACTAGACAGGCCCTGTCATTCCAACCCCTACCCCCTCCCTAAAAAAGAGTAACAATTTTGAGCTATAAGCCTGGGTCATCAATTCCCTGCTTGGGCTGTTAGCCAGCTGATAATGTGGCAGCATTCCCTATGCCATCCCTACTTGGCATCCTGCCTGTCTCAGACCTCAGACTGATGCTCCGGGTTGATGCTCCAGAATCACATGTTCATTGTACTGGTGACATTACATTATTCAGTATGCTATGGGAGATGGTTGCACTTATGATAGTGGTACATTGGATGTACTGTAATATATTTTTGCAGTTCATGTTAAAACATGTTTTGTTGTGTGTGTGTATGTAAAATCTAAATGACTTATTACTGTATTTAAAAATATTATGTTCTGTAACATGTTGAAATATGCAGAAAGCTGCATAATTATCAGACTCAGCTGGTGAGTATTTTGATTGGCTACAAATATATATATATTTGTCTTTTTGGGTATGAGTCTATCAGCATGGCACATTTTGACTTGGCAAGATTTGCCCACTCTTCTTTGCAAAAACACTCCAAATCTGTCAGATTGCGAGGGCATCTCCTGTGCACAGCCCTCTTCAGATCACCCCACAGATTTTCAATCGGATTCAGGTCTGGGCTCTGGCTGGGACATTCCAAAACTTCAATCTTCTTCTGGTGAAGCCATTCCTTTGTTGATTTGGATGTATGCTTTGGGTCGTTGTCATGCTGAACGATGATGTTCCTCTTCATGTTCAACTTTCTAGCAGAAGCCTGAAGGTTTTGTGCCAATATTGACTGGTATTTGGAACTGTTCATAATTTCTCTATCTTAACTAAGGCCCCAGTTGCAGCTGCAGAAAAACAGCCCCAAAGCATGATGCTGCCACCACCATGCTTCACTGTGGGTATGGTGTTCTTTTGGTGATGTGCAGTGTTGTTTTTGCGCCAAACATATCTTTTGGAATTATGGCCAAAAAGTTCAACCTTGGTTTCATCAGACCATAACACCTTTTCCCGCATGCTTTTGGGAGACTTCAGATGTTTTTTTGCAAAATGTAGCCTGGCTTGGATGTTTTTCTTTGTAAGAAAAGGCTTTCGTCTTGCCACTCTACCCCATAGCCCAGACATATGAAGAATACGGGAGATTTTTGTCACATGTACCACACAGCCAGTACTTGCCTTTGGAAGCTCTCTGTGGATCATGGCTTTTGCTGTGTGATGCGACTAAGAAAATTTCAGGAAAGACCAACTAGAGCAGCTGAACTTTATTTGGGGTTAATCAGAGGCACTTTAAATGATGGCAGGTGTATGCTGACTCCTATTTAACACGATTTGGAATGTGATTGCTTAATTCTGAACACAGCTACATCCCCAGTTATAAGAGGGTGTGCAGACTTATTCAACCACATTATTTTTCTTTTTTATCTTTCTTCCCTCCACCTAAAAGATTTCAGTTTATTTTTCAATTGAGTTGTACAGTTTATAGGTCACATTAAAGGTGGAAAAAGTTCTGAAATGATTTATCTTTGTCTAATTTTTTTACAGCACAGAAACCTGACATTTTAACAGGGGTGTGTAGACTTTTTATATCCACTGTATATATATATATATATATATATATATATATATATATATATATATTGTGACAAAGCACTACCACTCGCGGGGTCAGTGCCCTGTTTAAACCAACTCTTTACCTGGAGAAAGGCTCAACAGGCTTTTCAACTCTTACCGCATTTTTATTAGGTCACAGCCAGCATATGTATAAATAAATCAGAAAATAAATGTAGCTTCCTTGCAGGTCTCTTGTGATTGTTTGAGTCCCTATCCGGCTGTCTCAAAAAGGCAGTCCTAACACTGGATGCAATCACTTTATACTGGCCTCTCTCTTCCAGTACCTTTCCCTCTTCAGGGGTTTCACTTGCCTGAGATCCCAGGCCACTTCTTAGCAGCAGTTCCCCTCCTGGGTATTCACCTTCTGGGGTCTCCTCTCATGAACTGCAGTCTGCAGACTCTCACTCTCTGACCATCTCCCTCTGCTGACAAACTCCAGCTCAGACCTTTCTTCACTTTGGCCTGTGTCTCTCAGGCAGCCCTCAGCCTACCCCTACACTCTCTGTCACACAGACAGACCTAATGGAGAGAACACACCCATGCCTCTCTGTGCTGCTTTTACAGCCAGGGCTAACTCTTTTCTTGCTGGTCAGCACTCCACTTCACCGTCACACTGACCTCTAGGAGGTACTCTGTCACATATATAGTGATACCTTTTTTTATTGGACAAACATATTCATAATTATATGACAAGTTTTCAAGAGCTGCCTCTCTTTCGCAAGTCCAGAAAAATACTGATATTAGATTCCCATTGAAACACATAAATTACATAAATTATCAGAAATCCAAATGGTTATAAGAAGTTAAGATAATGCCAAAAAAAATATTTCCATTAAGTCTTGTAATTTTCATATTAATGTGTGTTAACATTTTAATTTCAGAGGTCTTTCTTTCTTGTGCCTTGTTAACATGACCTCTGAGTATTTTAATTTTCAAGTTCTGGATGGTGTGGTTATTTGTGAAAAATGGTGTCCCACTGGGGTACAGTTCCTGTCTTCATTGTGATTTCTGTTGGAGAGTCTGTGCAGATTCATCCTTAAATATTTATTTAGTTTTGTATTGCAACAGTTGTTCATGTGGTGTTTTAATGACAGAGGTCGATTTTTGTGTGATGACATGGGGTTTGTAATCCTTCTGTCTGAAGGATGGTATCTGATGGCTTGACTATAAATTATTGCTTGTTCGGTATGGGAGAGCTGAGGAGGTAACTACATTTGTCTGGAGGCTTCCTATATACAGATGATTGAAGGTGTGATGGATATGGTAGTGTCCAAAAAGTTCACCTGTTCAGCAGAGTAATCCATTTTAAGTTTAATAGATGGATGGAAGGTATTAAAGGCAGTGTGGAAATCTCTGAGGTTTTTTCTCCCCCTGTCCATATGATGAACAGATCATCTATATAACAGTAGTATCTATAAGGTTTGTGGAAATATGTGGAAAAGAATCTTTGTTCCAGGTCAGCCATAAATAGATTAGCATATTGTGGTGCCATTTTGTCACATTAATTGCGGGTAAACCTGTTTCTTGAAGGTGAAGTAGTTGTGGGTCAGGATGTATTCTAGTAGTTTGGCATCAGAGTTATATTTATGGTTCCAGGCGTGTGTTGAGAGGAACTTGAGGCATGCCTCAGTACCATCTTCATGAGGGATGTTGCTGTAAAGAGGTTCAACATTCATGGTTACGAGTATTATGTTAGCAGGTCGGTGGTTACTAGTAGAATGTTAGCAGATAGGTCCTCAATTTGGCTAAGATTGTTAAGAAAGTCAGTGGTGTCCTGTATATAAATGCTGGTGTTTGTAACTAGTGGCTTAATAATATTTTCAATAAGACCAGATATCTGTTCTGTCAGTGTGTTCATATCTGTAACAATTGGTCTCCCTGGATTTCCTGGTTTTTGGCAGCATGTAAAAAAGTCACAGTTGTGGGATCGGTGGGTATGAGCTGCTCCAATTCGTGCTGTACATTCTTGGGGAAGGTTTGGATGAGTTTCCTGAGTTGGATAGTATATTCCTTTTTGGGGTCCTGATCCAATTTCTTGTAGTAGGAACTGTCTGTCAGTTGTCTGTTACCTTCTTGTATGTAGTCCTGAGTGTTCAAAATCACATCTGCTCCACCCTTGTCTGCTAGTTTGATGGTGATGTTAGGGTTTCCTATTAAGCACTTAATGACAGCTTTTTCTAATGGAGAGAGATTATATAAACATCTTTTCTGTTGATTTGTTACCAAGGCTGCAGTTTTCAGGTGGAAGCTTTCTATGAAACTGTCCAGTTTAGGGTTGCATCCAGGTTGTGGGGTGAACTGTGCGTTCTTTTTCTTGCTGTCAAAATCCAATAAGGGTGTGGTATCCTCTTTGTTGTGGAAGTATTCTGTGAGACTCAGCCTCCTGAAGAATTCTTCTGAGTACAACTGAATTGTATCCAGTTTTGTGCTTGTACAGAATGGAAGTCCTTTAGAGAGAACAGAGTTCTCTGGCTGTGTCAGTTGATTGATAAGTTTATAATTTCTGAGCTGTGTTCAGGAGAAGTGTTGATGGTAGTAGTGGAAATCACAGTTGTCCACCTCTTTTTCACGGTTTCTCACTTGTGCGCCTACAGAGGTTTTAGGCATATTGTGAGTTGTGGGTTTTTGCTCTTGAGTCCATTTGGGATTAGGTTCCTTCATTTGCAGCGTGACAGATAAAATATGTGACTATTGAGCTGTGCTTTTTTTGGTCATCTTAATCAGTAGCTTCTTGAAGCGGCCATATGCGGTATTTTCCATAATAATGAAGATTGGGGTAGCCCTGAGTGTCCAGTAATCCAATTGAATAATCAGAGTATTGCAGTATATAGTGATACCTTTTTTATTGGACAAACATAATCATAAATATATGACAAGCTTTTGAGAGCTTCCTGTCTTTCTCAAGTCCAGACAAATACTGATATTAGATTCCCATTAAAACACAGAAATTACAAGCTTACAAAAAAATAAAAAATAATGTACTGTTTGGTCAGCTGTGATGAAGACTGCATGAGTGTAGATGAAAGTAAATAAACAGGGTTGTAAATATTTGCACATCATAGGGGGTTAAGATACCAGAAAGCTGTAAGGAGACTGAGAAGCAGACCAGAAAGAAACTAGAGGGAAAAAAAATCATATCAGGAATATAGAAGGTTACAAGAAGTTAAGATAATGCAACAAAAATTCGATATTTACATTAAGACCCATATTTTTCATATTAATGTGTTTTATCATTTTCGATTCAAATGTCTTTCTTGCTTGTCTGTTTTTAAAATGACCTCTGAGTATTTTAATTTTCAGGATCTGAATGGAGTGGTTATTTTGTGAAATGCGATGTCCCACTGGGGTATAGTTCCTGTCTTCATATATATATATACAGGGTTGAGTCACATTATGACCACCGCCTATTTTTGACATCAGTAGTGCGTAGCCAATTAAATTCATCATGTGTCATGAGCTGGCTTGGTTGGTATTTAAGATGACATGTATCTTTCTGCAAACTTGAAACTGTGGAGCACCATGCGCCATTGGCGTCAGAGGTGAAAGAAGGCTGTGAAGGTTTGTGAGAGTCAACCCACATGCTACAGTTGACCAACTCAATATGCAAATGACCAGTGGGCAACCAGACATGTGTCTAAAATGACATTCCAGCCAACCCTGTTGCGTATGGGGCGGCAAAGCAAACGGTTGGCCACTGCACCCATGCCGACAAGGGTTCATCATCAGAAACGACTTAAATTTGCACGACAGTACCAAAATTAGACCTCTCCTGATTGACAAAGAGTTGCCTTCTCTGATGAGTCACATTTTCTGCTCCATCATCTGGACAGACATTGGCGTGTCTGGAGCAAAAACTCAGAGAACAAACACTCTGCGACAATTATTGGAAGAACACAAGCTGGTGGAGGCAGCATTATGGTCTGGGGAATGTTTTCTTGCCATTGCCTGGGTCCACTTACATCTCTGGAAGGCACTCTCAACTGATTGATTATCTATCCATACATGCAGATCAAGTACACCCATACATGTTGAATGTCTTCCCTGGAGCGACTGGGATCTTTCTGCAGGACAATACAACATGTCATATGACCAGAATTGCCCGGGAGTGGTAGAAGGAGCACGACTAAAAGTACTTCCCTGACCTCAGAATTCCCCGGACTTGAACCCCATGGATCATGAGTGGGACTACCTTGATCACCATATTCGCCTATGCACTCTTCAGCATCTGTTGGATGCACTTCGATTTGCATGGCTACAGATACCCTTACCAACCTGCCAGCATCTTATTGACTCACTATCTCGCCATCCAGTTGCTGACGGTGCTACGCACTGTGTTTTTTTTTCAGGATATAAGCTGGTGGACATAATAATGTGACTCGTGCAAGTATATACATATATATATATTAATATGTATATATATTTATATATATATATATATATATATATATATATATATATTAATATGTATATATATTTATATATATATATATAAAGTTTTCTTATACAAAATTGGATTAATTATTTTAATTGTACCTTCTGCTCAATCAAGTGATTTTATATTAATAAGAGTTGCCAGCAATGGGGAATGTTGAGCGTGCACAACTGCAATCACAGTTAACAAATAATTAATTACAAAGTACAGTGAAGAAGAGGAGGATAGAAAATAATGACATTATTTTCCATAGTATGACATTTGTAACCCTATAAAAATGTCTCATTAATCTTTATATTAATGCAGAATTTGGTTCATGAACTGCAGCATCAATATTTTCATACATACTTTCTCCATATCTTCTGGTAGCCCAACATTAGCATCCTGATCAATACAATATATCAATAAGGAATCCAAACAAATCATACCCTAAACCCTGCATCCTACAGTATATTGGAAGAGGAAGCTGAATTATTGCTTGTTTTTTTACACTCTTCTATCTCCTGGAAGACCTCTTCTACCTCCTGGCAGTGTTCCTCAGAGACTGCAGAAGTGGAATATTCTGTATCATTGTATATAAATAATTACACGTAATCAATTTTGCATTTAAAAACCTATTGATAACTATACATGTTTTATTGTTGCTTCCATGCAAATGCATCAATAACTTCACTATTTAAAGAAAAATATATAAAGAAAATGTATGTGAGTGTATCTGTATGTGACTTTCTGATGCAAAAAATAGGTGTTACTATGTAAAATAAGAACATTTACATTATTAAAATATCTATAATAAATCAGTTTGACAGCACTCTAAATCTCTAAACCTCCAGCCCTGGGAGATTTACTGTATGTATTCATATATACCAAAAACAGCTTCACTGTCCATATCTGGCAATCGCCTCAGCATCTTCCCCCATTGTATCATACAGAACTGTAAATGTCAATCAAAGGAAAGCCTCAAGCTTGGGAAATCACACAGATAAAGCCGACTCATATACAGAATGATTTTGAATGCAAATGATCTGAAAGCTGTCAAATGTATATCTTTAGCACTGTGACCAATTATTTTTCAAGTTAATACCTCAGGGCTGAATTGTATGAGGATACATGTGAACTCCTGTTTAACCATTTATGAAATATAAAGTACTGACTGCCAAAAAAATGGATAACATAGCTCTAAATACTGAAATCTCCATAAAATAGGCTATATTTATCAGTGGGTCTTATGGAATAAAACTATATATGTCAAGATTTAGCCACTGGAGAACTGAATACAAGGTTTGTTGATGCTTAGTATAAATTATCTGATCCTTATCCAAGTGTTCTTGTAAGAAATTTTCCTTTGTAGTTCTAAATCTTATCTAATGTTGAAGAAGGTTACAGGTCTTCAAAATTCACCAACCGAACAAAAATGTGAAAAGTGCATCACAGAGTATTATTTATAGTTAGTCTAAATATATTTCAATAAATACTTCCCATAGTTGCTCCTAAACAAGTTTGGCTGGATTCTCATTGTCCTTCTAAATTGTATATAAATGTATTAACCCCTGTTATATATAATAACAATTTATTAATAAAACACTATTTGAAAAAAAAAAGAAGCTTTTCTTAAAGTAAGCTTACACTAATGTTTGAAATTGTTACCTGTAATTCAGCTTATCTGCTCAACCCATAGTCTTATGGGTGACTATTTCCTGTAATTGTTAATTATTCCTTGGAGTTTGGCTGCATTGTTCTCAAAATAATGTAATATGAAACTGACAATAATGAGCGTCATAACTCCAGAGAGTAATTAGCCTTATCAGCGTACTTATGCCCTGCACATGCCGATTCGTATTAATTTAATATGGCTTTAGACGGGAAACAATACGACAATTTAATATTGCTAAAAAAAAATCAAAGTGATTAGACATATTTTTTAAACAATGCATGACCTGTTTCTCATGCAAATGTAAGGGTGATATATATACTGGAAAACCTTTCTATTTTTTATTACTCTGTGGTACAAATATACTAAGATTTAACATCTCCAAAATTATTCAATACATCCTAGCTTATTTAAATACATGCTACAGAGAAAAATATGCTCCCCAATTCTAGTTTGTGTGAAGCTTAACACATTTGTGAAATTTCATTCATTTACTCTGCTAGATTATATTACATATGGTGAATTCAATGACCTTTAACAGGAAGCAAAGATACAGGTACATGAAGCATCATAAAAATAAACTAATATTAAACTTCTACTGGGTAAAAGTGAGATAAATGAAGCAAATTATATGTATTCTTTCTATTTATATAGCAACTCTGTTGTAGTGAAAGTAACTCACAAATCTCTTAAATTGTAAGCTCTCAAAACAGCAGGACCCCCATCTTCTCATATATAAGTGGGTACAATGTGCTCTATCCATTGTACTCCAGTGCTATGGAATTTGTTCCAAATTACTACTACATGCTCATGAAGAAAAAACATGATGCTTTCTTTAAAAAACAATGGTAAATGATGGTGCTACTGAATTCAGTTAATAGAAGAGAACATGTAGGGCAGACTCTTTGAGGATTAAGAGCCCAATGTAAATCAGATGCTCCAAGTAAAAAGGCTGTGGGAGCTTTTTCCCCATAACTTCTACACTAATGTAAATATTTCACTCCCATCAGATTAGAGCACTCAGTGCACAGCCATAAATCCTGCTCTGTAGCAGCAACAGATATCTGTGCAGGGAGCAGCCAAACTAAGCTTTACGGATGAGAATTATGTATCAATTTTACAAATTTGCTTTGTATTTTCCATGCTCTGTGTAAAGATGTAGAGCAGTATTGATGCTTTTATGTTCCTAGAAAGTAATAATGTTTTATGTGTTTTATTTTCCCTAATGCACATGGAGGATATCTAGATTTTACTAGGTATGTAATACTCAGAAAACACACTGCAACATGCTGCTGAGACGTTGTAACTGACAGACTAGGGCACTACACTGTCCATCCAGCACTACAGAGTCTGTGTCTGCATACACTGAATATAAAAAAATACATTGGGATATTATATATTGAGTAAAATTCAGGAACGTTCCATGCCCATTATCAGATATAGTTTTACAAAAGAGCAATCTGTAAAAATTGGACTTTGATGATCCTTTAAAATAAAATATTGTTACCAGGAATTGAATCTTTCATAAACGCCACATTATTTGGATTTCCCCCTATTTTGGTAGTAGAGAAGTCACCAAACATATTTCTGAATCCTAGGATTTGCTCAGAAAGATGTTATTTTTCACTGTGCTTCATTTGATTAAACAATCAAATTCAATTCTGCCGTTTATTGGCAATGCTCTGCGCTTGCATTAATTTAGGAGCATAATAAGGAAACCATGCTAAATATAATTTGATATGACAATTTCCCAGCAGCTACAAATGTCAATAAAACAAGTGGATTTAACATAATGTACACATACATTAGTAGTTATGTACAAAAAAGATTATAAAAACAATAGTCACAGAATCTGTTATAGTCACTTACAACCTTCTGACCTCTCCAACAAGCTAAATAGTAATAAATTAAAATTGGGTGGATGGTAAATGTGTGGTTATCTGCCTTCAGTTTCTATTTTTCAGTGTAGATTTAGGTGTCACATAGGTTCCAAATATAAAAAAATGTAAATATTTACAGCCTTATAAAATTGCAATTCGGCCAATTGAAAAGGGCTTTATATAAGCACATAGCATATTTTTTTACAGAAGTTTTGAGTTAGTGAAGACCTTGCTTTTGGATAGAAGTTCACTAACTCAAAACTTCTGTAAAAAAATATGCTGTGTGCTTATATAGAGCCTTATTCAATTGGACAAATCAAAATTAAATAAGGCTGTTAGATAATAACAAAACCTTTACCAATTTAATTTTATAAACAAAGTTGAATCTTCCTACAGTAAACTAACATGTTTCCCTGTCAACTTTTCTGATCCACCCACAGATTCATAACATTTGTTAATGATAGATTATTACCATTAACTGCTAATTAGTCCCTGATCTATTGGGTCCATTGCCTTGTGTAACTCACAAAAAGACTCCAGCAGCATGTTGGGTTTTGTTTGTATAGATGACTGCACTCAAGCTTCAATGATAGTTTACCATAGGAAAGACATTTAAAGCAAAAAAAATCAACTGATAAAGTACATTATACCATTTCTGGAACCTCTGCTTTGTCCCTTAAAGGAAAAATGTCCAATATATCTAACCTTATTTTAATTTTCACTGAGCATTTTGTTTTAAAGTATAGTGCTTCAGAAGAAGATTAAAAACCTAATTGCCATTGATATATCTTGTGAAAAAAATAAATTGCTGCTTGTTACCTTTTAATTGTACAATGTGCACTAACCCCCCATTTGTATATAGCAGGGGACCAGGATCACTGGACGGATCCTCAGAGGCAAAGTCTCACAGTCAGGAGAGTAGAAACCAAGAGAAGTCTTGTTGAGGTATGAGCTAATATAGACTTGTCAGAAAAGACAGTGTTTAGTATAATGAATAACTTAGAGTAGAAACTACAACTTCATAGAAATAAAAGTACTGTAGATTTGACAGAATGTTGATTTTGCATTCGGACTGGAATAGAAACCAGACAGAAGTGTAAACATGTAAAATACACAAAAACCCAGGGATAGGCTTGAACTGGCAGCTTGACTTGTGACAATACATAGAAAACAGGCATCCAACAGACAGAGTCATGGAAGATCTGCAGAAGCAGGCAAGAGTCCTATACCAGGCACTGTGCAATGGAAACAGACAGAATATAAGGGCCCTGCGACTACTAGATTATCTGAGCCCATGACCTGAAGTTGATAAAGGGAGTAGTTATGACACATAGTTCGCTAATGACACAAAGTTGTGCAAGGCAATTAAATCAGATAACGATGTGCCTTCCCTCCAAAGAGGTTTACATAAAATTGAGGAATTGGCATCTAAATGGCAGATTACATTTAATACGATTAAAAGTAAAGTTATGTATCTGGGAAAGAAAAATAGCCATGCAATTTATAATCTTAATGGAGCAAATCTAGGTGTATCAGATATTGAAAGGGATTTGGGAGTGCTTGTGGACAACCACCTAGGTAAGAGTGCTCAAAGCCAAGCAGCAGCTGCAAAGGCAAATAAAATATTAGCATGTATTAGGAAGGGTATAGAAGCAAGGGAAGCAAATATAGTTCTGACACTATACAAATCTCTAGTATGCCCTCATTTGGATTATGGAGTACAATTTTGGGCACCACTTCTTAAAAAGGACATTTTAGAGATGGAAAAGTTACAGAGGAAGGCAACAAAACTAATAAGGGGAATGGAGAGGCTAAGTTACGAAGAAAGACTAACCAAATTAAACTTATTTTTTCTAGAAAAAAGGTGTCTAAGAGGAGATCTGATTACCCTATATAAATACATCCAGTGTCAGTATAAAGAATTGTCAAGGGAGCTTTTTGTGCCAAGAGGTTTTCAAATGTGAAGTAAAAAGATTCCACCCTAAAGAAAGAGAAGGGTTCTTCACAGTAAGGGGGGTTAATCTGTGGAATTCTCTACCAGAGGAGGTGGTGACAGCGGATTTGATAGATAACTTTATAAGGGGGCTGGATTTATTTCTAATTAAAAAGGGAATTCAGGGTTATCATGGATAATTACAGAGGGAGTATTGATCCAAGGAGAAATTCGATCACCAGTGTCTGGGGTCAGGAAGGAATTATTTTTTTATTCCCTTTGAGACGATTGGCTAAGTTTCACTTTTTTTTTTTCTGTTTGCCTTCCTCTAGATTAATTTATCATTTAAAAAAATAAAATAAATAGTTGATTAATAATATATTAACAATTAACAACTAATTAATTAATAACTAATCCTCATATTGCAGATCAGAGGAGATCTTAAAAGGTTGAACTTGATGGACTGAAAGTCTTTTTTCAACCTTAATTACTATGTAACTATGTAACTATAGAGCAGAGCACCCGGAAATACGGCCAGCACCATACCAAACAAACAACAAAAGCAGACCTAATATGATCCCTACTTCACACGGATGTGGAAGCACCCAGAATGGCCCACTAAGCAGGTGCGGGTGCAGACAAACACCACCTAGGCCTATGCCGCAGCCTACTTAGTATGTGTGTAACTCTAGGACCAGGATCCACGGGCCCAGCCCCTTGGTCTACCCAGCAGGATAACTTTCTGGGCTGTCTACCACTATGTGTGTCAAAGCCTTATTTGTGCAGTCACAGTTACCATATTCTGTCCTTGTTAGCCAATGAAACATATTAGAACAAGTCATATGTTTCTAATATAATCAGTGCATAGTAGATTGCAAATTAAAAAAATAAAAGCTTTGACTTTTTCATGCAGGCATACCTCTTGAAATGTTTAAAACATGATTTCTTTGATTGCATGATGCAGCATTATATCAGCCAATCACTTTTTAACGCAAACTTTGTTATGAAATATGCATGTTTGAAGCACTGAAAAGGATAATAATCCCAGATATAACCTGCACCATATATAATATATTTATTCATTGAGATGCAAACTTTTGTCTATAAGTTTCATCTATACATATTGTACATGTAGTTGAAAAAGAGAAGAGTCCTAATCACTTTTAGATATGGCTATAGCAGCTAAAATCATCTTGGGAGAGGGGGGGGGGGGGGGCTCATGCTTTTAGGAATACACAATGAGCAATTATTACATTGCACTGCAAGGATAAAAGCAAATACTTAGTGCGTTGCTCAGTAAAAATGCAAACTTCAGTGTAAGTACTACCGTATGCACTGGATAACATACTAATTACTACTTACAGTGTTATATTATACTCGTTTTTAAACCATTAATTTAATGTGAACTGCTGATTTCTGTTTTTAGTTCTAACACGGTCCCTCATTTGCAGTGGGAAACAAGGTTGTGTTTACTTTAAAGTTATTACTTAGCTAAGAATCTAATACACAATCCTCAAAATGGTCTTTTCCATGATGTATTTCTGTATTCCCGTTTGGTCCCTTATGGAAGTGCAACATAGCTATGTCAGATTGTTTATTTTATCACAGTGTGGGGGGGTTATCTGTGTTCCATGGGAGGTGAGAACTTCCATGCTGAGACTTCTACAAATACACTACTTTTACATTCCTTTGAAGTCTGGTGAGATGAGTGCCCCTGAATACTTATATAGCAAATAATGTAATCATTTCTTTTTACTTATGAAATAACTGCAGGAAACCACTGCTGAAAAAATGTTTTCTAGTAGGGTGAAAAAACAAAAGTCTAAATAAACTTTAAAAACACTGTACTAGACTTTTGTTTTTAATCTAAATAATTTTTTAGATATATCATAGACCAGGGTTAGTTAATTATTTCTTACAAAATTCACCAAGGACCACAAATCTTTGTAAAAAAATATGTCAGGGTCAAGAATACATTTTTTAATTGATACATCACATATATAGTTGTGAGCGTACGAGTCGTTGCTCATGCTTGCGGGCTCGCGTAGCGAGCCGCGGGCCTCGCGTAGCGAGCCGCGGCCCTCGCGTAGCGAGGTCACTGGGCAAGGGCCTCAGTTGCTGGCATGGAGCGCCGAAGGCGCTCCATGCCAGCAACTGAGGCCCCTCGCGAAGCCTCAGTTGCTGGCGAGGTCACTGGGCAAGGGCCTCAGTTGCTGGCATGGAGCGCCGAAGGCGCTCCATGCCAGCAACTGAGGCCCCTCGCGAAGCGAGGGACTCAGTTGCTGGCGAGGTCACTGGGCAAGGGCCTCAAACCCTCGCAAAATTCACTACTCGCTACTCAAAAAACACGACACACAAATTACGACACTCGCTAAATTTTACGAGGAACGCAAACAACGTACGAAACAGTGCTATGGAATTTGTTCCAAATTACTACTACATGCTCATGAAGAAAAAACATGATGCTTTCTTTAAAAAACAATGGTAAATGATGGTGCTACTGAATTCAGTTAATAGAAGAGAACATGTAGGGCAGACTCTTTGAGGATTAAGAGCCCAATGTAAATCAGATGCTCCAAGTAAAAAGGCTGTGGGAGCTTTTTCCCCATAACTTCTACACTAATGTAAATATTTCACTCCCATCAGATTAGAGCACTCAGTGCACAGCCATAAATCCTGCTCTGTAGCAGCAACAGATATCTGTGCAGGGAGCAGCCAAACTAAGCTTTACGGATGAGAATTATGTATCAATTTTACAAATTTGCTTTGTATTTTCCATGCTCTGTGTAAAGATGTAGAGCAGTATTGATGCTTTTATGTTCCTAGAAAGTAATAATGTTTTATGTGTTTTATTTTCCCTAATGCACATGGAGGATATCTAGATTTTACTAGGTATGTAATACTCAGAAAACACACTGCAACATGCTGCTGAGACGTTGTAACTGACAGACTAGGGCACTACACTGTCCATCCAGCACTACAGAGTCTGTGTCTGCATACACTGAATATAAAAAAATACATTGGGATATTATATATTGAGTAAAATTCAGGAACGTTCCATGCCCATTATCAGATATAGTTTTACAAAAGAGCAATCTGTAAAAATTGGACTTTGATGATCCTTTAAAATAAAATATTGTTACCAGGAATTGAATCTTTCATAAACGCCACATTATTTGGATTTCCCCCTATTTTGGTAGTAGAGAAGTCACCAAACATATTTCTGAATCCTAGGATTTGCTCAGAAAGATGTTATTTTTCACTGTGCTTCATTTGATTAAACAATCAAATTCAATTCTGCCGTTTATTGGCAATGCTCTGCGCTTGCATTAATTTAGGAGCATAATAAGGAAACCATGCTAAATATAATTTGATATGACAATTTCCCAGCAGCTACAAATGTCAATAAAACAAGTGGATTTAACATAATGTACACATACATTAGTAGTTATGTACAAAAAAGATTATAAAAACAATAGTCACAGAATCTGTTATAGTCACTTACAACCTTCTGACCTCTCCAACAAGCTAAATAGTAATAAATTAAAATTGGGTGGATGGTAAATGTGTGGTTATCTGCCTTCAGTTTCTATTTTTCAGTGTAGATTTAGGTGTCACATAGGTTCCAAATATAAAAAAATGTAAATATTTACAGCCTTATAAAATTGCAATTCGGCCAATTGAAAAGGGCTTTATATAAGCACATAGCATATTTTTTTACAGAAGTTTTGAGTTAGTGAAGACCTTGCTTTTGGATAGAAGTTCACTAACTCAAAACTTCTGTAAAAAAATATGCTGTGTGCTTATATAGAGCCTTATTCAATTGGACAAATCAAAATTAAATAAGGCTGTTAGATAATAACAAAACCTTTACCAATTTAATTTTATAAACAAAGTTGAATCTTCCTACAGTAAACTAACATGTTTCCCTGTCAACTTTTCTGATCCACCCACAGATTCATAACATTTGTTAATGATAGATTATTACCATTAACTGCTAATTAGTCCCTGATCTATTGGGTCCATTGCCTTGTGTAACTCACAAAAAGACTCCAGCAGCATGTTGGGTTTTGTTTGTATAGATGACTGCACTCAAGCTTCAATGATAGTTTACCATAGGAAAGACATTTAAAGCAAAAAAAATCAACTGATAAAGTACATTATACCATTTCTGGAACCTCTGCTTTGTCCCTTAAAGGAAAAATGTCCAATATATCTAACCTTATTTTAATTTTCACTGAGCATTTTGTTTTAAAGTATAGTGCTTCAGAAGAAGATTAAAAACCTAATTGCCATTGATATATCTTGTGAAAAAAATAAATTGCTGCTTGTTACCTTTTAATTGTACAATGTGCACTAACCCCCCATTTGTATATAGCAGGGGACCAGGATCACTGGACGGATCCTCAGAGGCAAAGTCTCACAGTCAGGAGAGTAGAAACCAAGAGAAGTCTTGTTGAGGTATGAGCTAATATAGACTTGTCAGAAAAGACAGTGTTTAGTATAATGAATAACTTAGAGTAGAAACTACAACTTCATAGAAATAAAAGTACTGTAGATTTGACAGAATGTTGATTTTGCATTCGGACTGGAATAGAAACCAGACAGAAGTGTAAACATGTAAAATACACAAAAACCCAGGGATAGGCTTGAACTGGCAGCTTGACTTGTGACAATACATAGAAAACAGGCATCCAACAGACAGAGTCATGGAAGATCTGCAGAAGCAGGCAAGAGTCCTATACCAGGCACTGTGCAATGGAAACAGACAGAATATAAGGGCCCTGCGACTACTAGATTATCTGAGCCCATGACCTGAAGTTGATAAAGGGAGTAGTTATGACACATAGTTCGCTAATGACACAAAGTTGTGCAAGGCAATTAAATCAGATAACGATGTGCCTTCCCTCCAAAGAGGTTTACATAAAATTGAGGAATTGGCATCTAAATGGCAGATTACATTTAATACGATTAAAAGTAAAGTTATGTATCTGGGAAAGAAAAATAGCCATGCAATTTATAATCTTAATGGAGCAAATCTAGGTGTATCAGATATTGAAAGGGATTTGGGAGTGCTTGTGGACAACCACCTAGGTAAGAGTGCTCAAAGCCAAGCAGCAGCTGCAAAGGCAAATAAAATATTAGCATGTATTAGGAAGGGTATAGAAGCAAGGGAAGCAAATATAGTTCTGACACTATACAAATCTCTAGTATGCCCTCATTTGGATTATGGAGTACAATTTTGGGCACCACTTCTTAAAAAGGACATTTTAGAGATGGAAAAGTTACAGAGGAAGGCAACAAAACTAATAAGGGGAATGGAGAGGCTAAGTTACGAAGAAAGACTAACCAAATTAAACTTATTTTTTCTAGAAAAAAGGTGTCTAAGAGGAGATCTGATTACCCTATATAAATACATCCAGTGTCAGTATAAAGAATTGTCAAGGGAGCTTTTTGTGCCAAGAGGTTTTCAAATGTGAAGTAAAAAGATTCCACCCTAAAGAAAGAGAAGGGTTCTTCACAGTAAGGGGGGTTAATCTGTGGAATTCTCTACCAGAGGAGGTGGTGACAGCGGATTTGATAGATAACTTTATAAGGGGGCTGGATTTATTTCTAATTAAAAAGGGAATTCAGGGTTATCATGGATAATTACAGAGGGAGTATTGATCCAAGGAGAAATTCGATCACCAGTGTCTGGGGTCAGGAAGGAATTATTTTTTTATTCCCTTTGAGACGATTGGCTAAGTTTCACTTTTTTTTTTTTCTGTTTGCCTTCCTCTAGATTAATTTATCATTTAAAAAAATAAAATAAATAGTTGATTAATAATATATTAACAATTAACAACTAATTAATTAATAACTAATCCTCATATTGCAGATCAGAGGAGATCTTAAAAGGTTGAACTTGATGGACTGAAAGTCTTTTTTCAACCTTAATTACTATGTAACTATGTAACTATAGAGCAGAGCACCAGGAAATACGGCCAGCACCATACCAAACAAACAACAAAAGCAGACCTAATATGATCCCTACTTCACACGGATGTGGAAGCACCCAGAATGGCCCACTAAGCAGGTGCGGGTGCAGACAAACACCACCTAGGCCTATGCCGCAGCCTACTTAGTATGTGTGTAACTCTAGGACCAGGATCCACGGGCCCAGCCCCTTGGTCTACCCAGCAGGATAACTTTCTGGGCTGTCTACCACTATGTGTGTCAAAGCCTTATTTGTGCAGTCACAGTTACCATATTCTGTCCTTGTTAGCCAATGAAACATATTAGAACAAGTCATATGTTTCTAATATAATCAGTGCATAGTAGATTGCAAATTAAAAAAATAAAAGCTTTGACTTTTTCATGCAGGCATACCTCTTGAAATGTTTAAAACATGATTTCTTTGATTGCATGATGCAGCATTATATCAGCCAATCACTTTTTAACGCAAACTTTGTTATGAAATATGCATGTTTGAAGCACTGAAAAGGATAATAATCCCAGATATAACCTGCACCATATATAATATATTTATTCATTGAGATGCAAACTTTTGTCTATAAGTTTCATCTATACATATTGTACATGTAGTTGAAAAAGAGAAGAGTCCTAATCACTTTTAGATATGGCTATAGCAGCTAAAATCATCTTGGGAGAGGGGGGGGGGGGGGGGCTCATGCTTTTAGGAATACACAATGAGCAATTATTACATTGCACTGCAAGGATAAAAGCAAATACTTAGTGCGTTGCTCAGTAAAAATGCAAACTTCAGTGTAAGTACTACCGTATGCACTGGATAACATACTAATTACTACTTACAGTGTTATATTATACTCGTTTTTAAACCATTAATTTAATGTGAACTGCTGATTTCTGTTTTTAGTTCTAACACGGTCCCTCATTTGCAGTGGGAAACAAGGTTGTGTTTACTTTAAAGTTATTACTTAGCTAAGAATCTAATACACAATCCTCAAAATGGTCTTTTCCATGATGTATTTCTGTATTCCCGTTTGGTCCCTTATGGAAGTGCAACATAGCTATGTCAGATTGTTTATTTTATCACAGTGTGGGGGGGTTATCTGTGTTCCATGGGAGGTGAGAACTTCCATGCTGAGACTTCTACAAATACACTACTTTTACATTCCTTTGAAGTCTGGTGAGATGAGTGCCCCTGAATACTTATATAGCAAATAATGTAATCATTTCTTTTTACTTATGAAATAACTGCAGGAAACCACTGCTGAAAAAATGTTTTCTAGTAGGGTGAAAAAACAAAAGTCTAAATAAACTTTAAAAACACTGTACTAGACTTTTGTTTTTAATCTAAATAATTTTTTAGATATATCATAGACCAGGGTTAGTTAATTATTTCTTACAAAATTCACCAAGGACCACAAATCTTTGTAAAAAAATATGTCAGGGTCAAGAATACATTTTTTAATTGATACATCACATATATAGTTGTGAGCGTACGAGTCGTTGCTCACGCTTGCGGGCTCGCGTAGCGAGCCGCGGGCCTCGCGTAGCGAGCCGCGGGCCTCGCGAAGCGAGGGCCGCGGGCCTCGCGTAGCGAGCCGCGGCCCTCGCGTAGCGAGGTCACTGGGCAAGGGCCTCAGTTGCTGGCATGGAGCGCCGAAGGCGCTCCATGCCAGCAACTGAGGCCCGTGCCCAGTTGCTGGCGAGGTCACTGGGCAAGGGCCTCAGTTGCTGGCATGGAGCGCCGAAGGCGCTCCATGCCAGCAACTGAGGCCCCTCGCGAAGCGAGGGACTCAGTTGCTGGCGAGGTCACTGGGCAAGGGCCTCAAACCCTCGCAAAATTCACTACTCGCTACTCAAAAAACACGACACACAAATTACGACACTCGCTAAATTTTACGAGGAACGCAAACAACGTACGAAACACGTTACCACACATTACGACCTCGCAAACATCGGACGCAACACGCCGACATACAAACATTTAAAACACAATACATACACACAGCACATACATAAAAAACTTACCTACACCTCGATTTTACTCGAAATAAAACAGTTTAGAGACTAAAAAAAAATCTAAGCGAGAGAAAAAATGGCCGCCGAACAAAACGAAAACGAGGCTACAGCACTCTAAACTCACAAAACACCACAAAACACCTACGGATATTCCGATACAGACCTATACCACACATTACTCGCCATTTTACACCAATGCGGAAGTACACGACTACGCTAACGGTTTGGTCTCGCGCACGCACAGTGTTACACTGCACACATTCAGCATGCTTATACAGCAGCTCCACACCACTAATGCTGCAGCAACATCAACACAGATTGCCAGCTCTTCATCACAATGCTTCAAAATAGGTACACTATATTCATTTACTAATTTAGCTACCTTACAATTTCATTGCCGTCATTTTTTGACGGGCAATTCGTTAGTTAACACATATTTTAAAGTAATGCTATTCAGAAAAGCACAGGAATGACGTTTACATAGTGAACAGGATTTACGAATATAGCAATATGCAATTAATAGCTTATTTAAGCATTTGGAAGTTTTATAAAGTGACTAATGCAGTAGAGGTCTGAAATAAATTTGGCAGAGCTTCTGATTTGGACATTGGTCCACCAAATGACTACCCCTGTCATAACCAATCTCTCTGTGAGCATCAATATCTTAAAGTGGGCCAGTCATGAGTGAGACTTGTGTTAATGATATTTAAATCTACCTTATTACAGTAAACACCCCGTTATCCGACACCCATGTACACTACCTATTGCTAGATACGTGTACTTTTCCGGTTACTCGTGAGTCCCCGATTTTAAGGGTCTAAACGACCCTTAATCCCTTCCAAAAAACAAATTGCTTTTAAAAAAGGCATTAGCACCTAAACCGGGCCATTTAGGGCCCAAAAAAACAATTAGGAAAAAAGTTCGCTTTTTTTTTGGCAGTCTCGACATGCCGGATAGTGGCGGATAGTGCCGGTTATGCCGGTTTAGCGGTGCCGGTTGCTTGAGAATCCCGGTTAGTAGGGTGCCGGATAACCTGGATTCAACTGTATTATACACTAAATGTATCTTATCAATTGAGTACTTACTCACCTATCCTAGTCACACAGTGGCATAATTATATTTATACAGACTCATTCTACCTTCCCATACACGTCCTTTATTTGAATTGGAGGATGTTGAGCAGACATGAGACCAGTCAAAGAGATCACATGGTAGTGTAACTTACTCTCTCAAGCTCCTCCTGCTTGAAGTAGCATTTAAATGAAGAGTATTTTGTTGGCTAGATGACCATACTTGTGATGTCATAACTTGGATGCAAGTTAGAATGAGCTAATCTAATATAGGGGTGGGACATTTATTTGATATCCGAGAAAAAAAAAGAAAATTAATTTAGTGAGATAAAACACACATAGAATGTAGAATCCTATGTGCTGTACTTGTGTTACTCATCTATGCCAGTGTCACACATGCTCAGATTGTCAAAAGTATCTTAATTGGCTAGATGTTGGTGAGTTTAATCAGAAAGAAAGATGGATTGAGAGTCTGAGCCTTTGAGGCTGAAAGCAATTAGAAGAGAAAGAATTCATGAACAGAATTACAGCACATAAAATCCTATATTTTATATTAGTTTTATACCACAAAATTATTTCAATATAATATCTTTTATATGTTAAATACATGACACAAGTGGAATTTTTTGTGTCTATTTCCCTCTTGTATGAACTGAATGTAAAACAAAGCAATTTAAAATATTAAATGTATTACATCACACCAAAACAAGTTGAAACATTATCTATAAAGAACATTTACACAGTACATTTGTAATTAGCACTCCATAATATTGATCTTGTTGTGCTAGAAAAGAAAAATAAGATTGCTTACTGCAGCTTGACGGTGCGTATTTGACAGTATTCCATGAATTTTTACTTTTTCTTTTTCCATGTGATCGATGTTCACCCATAAATCTCTACTGGCAGAATCCAGTGGACCATATGTTCTAGAAGTATAGTACTTATGATCCATATCCTCCTGAAAGATATAAATTACTTTGTAAAAACATGCAGAATTTGTTGCAAACATCAATATCTGAATATCATCAGAACACATTTTCACAAACATTCAAAATACTGTATATATATATATATATATATATATATATATATACATATATATATATATATATATATATATATATATATATAGACACTATAGAGTTATCAGTTCCAAAACAGCACATGAATTTCTAGGTGGAGTCGAGAAACTGCTGTATTATAAATGAGTTTTACTGAGAATCATATATCTTTGCTATATATATATCTTTGCAGTTGCAGTGAAAAAAACCTGTTCATTGATTGCCGTAAAGGACGAACACAAGTCATGATTTGAATTTTGTGTTTGAAAGATGTTGGTGTATTGTGCAAAAATATAACTTTACAGAAAAGGAAGAAAATAAGAACTGGCTTTCAGAGAAACTGGTGGGGGTAAAACACAGTAAAGGAATTCAAGCATGCCTGAGATTAGCATAAAGTCAGAAAGGGCAGAGAAAATGGGCCTTTTGGTTCTTACCTGCGTTCATATCACGCTATAATTCAGCTACAAGGACACATTACAGATACTCCATTATGAATAGAAGGTGACCCTAGGGCCCTATGCTAATCCCTGAAAAAGCCATTACAAGTGCGCTAACTGCGGAGTAAATCCTACATAGCTATGTTAATGCCCCATCCCAAAAACATGCATGCAAACTCATACGAGTCACTAGTCTGAGTGAACTTCACAACAAAGCTGAAAAGCAAGGCATAAATCTCCACTGAGTTTTGCACTGACAATAAATTATGAGTTACTCTATGCTAATAAGACTTTACGGATCATTCGCAAATCATGGCACTGACGTAACTGCAAAAAGCAGAAAAAAGATTACAAGTACCAAAGACCACTCGAAACTGGTTCTCAAACCTTGCTGAGTCCCCCCAAAAGAAATTTAAAGTGACAGTATAGCACAAAAGAAAACACTATGAAATAATGACATTTTAACATGATTTGACACTTAACAATATGATATCAACATTTGTGCAATTAAAAAAATATCATATATTAGTATTAAGCCAGTTTTATAATATAAAATCCAGGGTAACACACAACCCAGTACTCAAGGGGTTAATACAAGTCACAAAACCATTTTGCCTAGGAATAATCATTCTAATGCATTGTCTATAAATATTTCATGTTTTAACACAAAATAAACATCTTTATTTATTGAAGCTATTAATATTATTTTAATATCAAAATATATCAATAAATAAAAACAATTACTATATATATATATATATATATATATATATCTATATATATATATATATTTATATATATATATATATATATATATATACAGTTGTGCTCAAAAGTTCTCATACCCTGCAAGAAATTGTGACATTTTGGCATTTACTTTGAAAATATGACTGATCATGCAAAAAAATGTTTTATTGAAAGATAGTGACCATATGAAGCCATTTATTATCACATAGTTGTTTGGCTCCTTTTTAAATCATAATGATAACATAAATCACCCAAATGGCCCTGATCAAAAGTTTGCATACCCTTAGTTCTTAATACTGTGTATTGCCCCCTTTAGCATCAATGACAACGTGCAGTCTTTTGTAATAGTTGTCTATGAGGCCCCTAATTCTTGCAGGTGGTTTAGCTGCCCATTAGTCTTGGCAAAATGCCTCCTTGTCATGCAAAGTCTTTGGCTGTCTTGCATGAACCGCACCTTTGAGACCTCCCCAGAGTGGCTCGATGATATTAAGGTCAGGAGACTGTGATGGCTACTCCACAACCTTCACCTTTCTCTGCTGTAACCACTGTCAGCTTGGCCTTGTGCTTAGGGTCATTGTCATGCTGGAAAGCCCAAGAGGGTCCCATGTGCAGCCTTCATGCAGAAGAACGCAAATTGTCTTGAGTATTTTCTGATGCTGCATTCATCTTGCCATCAATTTTCACAAGATTCCCCATGCTTTAGAACTCACCCCCCCCCCCAAAAAAAAAAACATCAGTGAGCCAGCACCACGTTTCACAGTGGGATGTATTCTTTTCACTATAAGCCTTGTTGACCCCTTTCCAAACATAGCACTTATGGTTGTGACCATAAAGCTCTATTTTGGTCTCCTCACTCCAAATTACAGTGTGCCAGAAGCTATGAGGTGTGTCAAGGTGTTGTCGGGCATATTGTAACCAGGCTTTTTTTGTGGCATTGGCACAGTAAATGCTTCTTTCTGGCAACGTGACCATGTAGATAATTTTTGTTCAAGTATCGTCGCATTGTGCTGACTGGTATTTTCAAGGCTTTGGCTATATTTGTATATCCTTTTCCACCTTTATGAAGTTACATTACCTTGTTACACAGTTCTTTTTGCAGTTTTTTTCTGCTCCCCATTGCTCAGTATGTAGCCTGCTCAGTGAATCCACGTGAGAGCTAACAATCTCATTGACTATTTAAACACAGACACTAATTGCAATTTAAAAAGCCACAGGTGTGGGACATTAACCTTTAATTGCCACCTTGTGTGTCTGTAACCAGGCCAAACATTCAAGGGTATCAAGGGTATGTAAACTTTTGATCAGGGCCATTTCTGTAATTTCTGTTGTCATTATGATTTAAAAAGTAGCCAAACAACTATGTGATAATAAATGGCTTCATATCATCACTTTCCTTCAATAAAATACTTTTTTTTTTTTTTTGCATGATCACTCATATTTTCAAAAAAAATGCTAAAATTTCACAATTTCTGCAAACTTTTGAGCACAACTGAGCACATTTCAGTATCCAGTTATGGCTCTCCCCACTTATTATAAGATTTATGATGCTCCCATTTCCTATTCCTTCCTAGAGCTTTGCCTCATCGGTAAAGTTTGTTTTGGCTACTCTAAAAATACAAAAACTTATCTGAAAAATTCAAAAAACTAGAACAAAACCACCAGGAAATTCCCAGTCATAGAAAATTATTACACAATATATCAGGCATAAGGAATCAAATAAACAAACTTTTTTCAGGTTCTTATAGTTCAAATATATGGCTCAAATGCCTAGTTTATTACAAAGGACATAAACCAGATATCTTTTAATAGGGTGGTGGGGTTTTTAGGCGGAGCACCATTTACACAGGCCAAATATGAAGAAAAAGGGCTTCATTCAAGAAGAGGACAGATTTTTCAATAGACATGGAAGTGTCTGCCTATCCAGGGCTGAAGAGTGAGGAACCTGGGCATCAATGATTGTCACTGGAGAGCATCAAAAGGATATTTGATCACATAAAATAGTTGTCAAACTGCGATTCGTCCTCACACTTGCGACAAATCACAATTTGACAACGACTGCCGCAAATCGGGCGCGCATGCACATAGTGCAGAATAAGCCGCGCATGCGCATTGCGCAACGGGCCGCACATATCGCGGCGTAAGCTGCGTATGCGCATTGGGCAATGGTCTGCACATGCGCATAGTGCGTCGTAAGCTGCACTATGCACATTGTGCAATGGGCCGGACATGCGCATTGCACAATGGGCCGCGCAGTGCGCCTTTGCGAGCCGCCGTGCAGTGCGCCCCATGCAGATGCATTGCGCGCCGGAGAGAGAGAGAGGAGGAGGAGGGGACACACAGGGAAGGAGGGGGAAGACACAGAGGAGAGGGGGGAGAAACACAGGCCAGGGAGAGGATGGGGAAGAGACACAGGGAAGGGGTGAGACACACAGGGGTGGGAGAGGAGGGGGTAGATACACAGGGGAGGGGGGAGAGACACAGAGGAGGGGGAGAGACACAGGGGAATGAGAGGAAGGAGAGACACAGAGGAGGGGGGAGAGACACAGGGGAGTGAGAGGAGGGGGGAGACACAGTTGAGCGGAGACACACAGGGGTGGGAGAGGAGGGAGGTAGACACACAGGGGAGGGGGGAAGAGCCACAGGGGAGGGGGAGAGACACAGGGGAATGAGAGGGGGAGAGACACAGAGGAGAGGGGAGAGACACAGAGGGGGGGAGAGACAGGGGAGTGACAGGAAGGGGGAGTGACACAGGGGAGTGAGAGGAGGGGGTAAGTAAAACAGGGGAGTGAGAGGAGGGGGGAGAGACATAAAGGAGTGAGAGGAGGGGAGAGATACAAAGGAGGGTGAAGAGCGGGGAAGAGATACAGGGGAGGGGGGAGACACAGGGGTAGAAGAGAAGGGGATAGACACATAGGGGAGGGAAAGGGGGGGATAGACACAGGGGAATGAAATGGGGAGAGACCTAGAGCAGGTTGGTGAGACACAGGGGAGTGAGAGGAGGGGGAGAGACACAGGGGAGTGAGAGGATGGAGAGAAAAGAAGGAGTGAGAGGAGGGGGAAGAGACACAGAGGAGGAGGGGGGAGACACACAGGGGAGGGAAATGGGGGGGAACAGACACAAGGGAGGGGGGAAGAGACATGGGGGAAAGAGACATAGGGGGAAAAGAGACACAGGGGAGGGAGATGGGGGGCAAGAGACACAGGGGAGGGAGAGGGGGTAAAACACAGGGGGGAGACAAAAGGGAGGGAGAGGAGGTGGGAAATGAGACACAAGGGAGGAAGTAGACAAAGGGAGAGACTTGCAATGAGCGCTGAAGGCACTCATTGCGAGGCCAGTGATGAGCGCCAAAGGCGCTCATCGCGAAGCCAGTAAAGTAGAGGGGGTGAGGCTCTCATATTGTCTTGCAAACAGCATTGCCAGGATTCACAGTTTATTGCCGTCATTTTTGACGGGCAAGTTGCTAGTATATATATAGTTTCTAAA
Source organism: Discoglossus pictus (assembly GCA_027410445.1). Lineage (NCBI taxonomy): Eukaryota > Metazoa > Chordata > Amphibia > Anura > Alytidae > Discoglossus > Discoglossus pictus. The sequence continues at coordinate 387,589,095 of CM050166.1, read as the reverse complement.
AGGATAGGTAATATATATTTTGTGAGAGTCCTGTTATGCTTTAGTTGGCGGATACCCGGGTTCATAAGGTAGTGAGTATTAAGGGGGAATCCCAGTGAATATCCAACTCATAGGGCATAGAGGGTATTCCAGGGGATACGCAGCTCATTGTGAATAGCGGTTATTAAGGGGTCATAAACCCACTGCATTATTTATTATTATTATCCCTTTCCCTGGCATGGGGAAGTGGTTTATATAGAAAGAAAGGCATAAGGGAGGATGTTAGTAGCGTATTCAAGTTAGTGGGTACCATTCTGTAGGTTTGCTATGTAGGTTTGTTTTTGTTGCTCTGTCCTTCTGTCGTGTATGATTCTCGGTGACTATATAGACGTAGCACGCCAGGTACATCTGTCTGTTTCTGGTTATGCTTATCCATATGGTTTTCATGGCAAATATACTGGAGTGGATTGCCAGTTCCTTCTCCAGTGTTCCACAATTTTTCTGACCTCTCTGCTATGACCTACCCATCTTGGTTGACCCTACATGGTATAGCTCACAGCTGCATTGAGGTACACAAGCCCCTTCATCACGACAATGTAGCAATCCAGAAGCGGGCTATGGAGGCTACTGAGATTCAAACTTGGAGTCTCCTGCAAGCAGACTCTAAGCACACAATAGAGCTAGAGTGCTCTGGGCTAACCCCCCTAACCCGCCCCCCCCCCCTCCCCTACATGAATAATAGATCCGGAAATTTGCTTTTGAGAACTCTGGTAGTCAAAGTAACTGGAGTTCTGACTGGAGCCATGCAATGGAGGACTTATTATTTAGAAAATTGTTTGCCACTATACAACTAAAAGTGGCCACCATGGATAAACAGGGAAAAAAATGAATGACTAATTACTCATCGGCGATACATAATATATTCGTCAGAAACTTATATTTCAATACTTCAATCAATTAGTGTTTAGAAGTCTAATATGTGATCGTACTCGCAATCAAGCAATGTAGATATTGATTAAAATGAATGAAGAAACTGGTCTGGTCCATGTGGGTGGCCTGCTATGTATTAACTCTTGCTTCCTGGAAATAAATGTGTAAGTATTTGTTTGCAGATTTTCAACCTTGAGACTGTTGTGCAATTAATTATAATGCCATTTATTGCTTTGTCAGTATTTAAAAGTACAGTAGTGTGTTTATATTTGCTTTTACAGTGTTACGAACGGCACCACGACATCATGTGCGCACCGACAAATGTGCGCACCACACCAGCGCGGCAGGTGAGTACCACGGGAGATTGACCTAGGGTTAGAGGGTGGGTATTAGTGGGAGATACAGAGTGAGTAGTGGGGAGAGAGAGAGCTGGGGATTGAGGGTGAGTACTGGAGGGACAGAGCTAGGAAAAGAGGGTGAGTACTGGAGGGACAGAGCTAAGAAAAGATGTTGAGTACCGGGTAGGGTAAATACTTGAAGCTGGGGAGAGGGTGAGTACGGGGAAAGACAGGGTGAGTACTAAGGATGGTGAATACTGGGGAAAGAGAGGGTGAATACTGGGGGGTAGTACTTGGTGGAAAGGGTGAATATTGGCTGGAGAAGGAGGGTGAGTAGTGGGGGAGAAGAGGGTGAGTGCAGAGTGCTGTACTGCCACGCTGGTGTGGGTGCGCACATTTGTCAGGCATCTTTCGGGTTGCCCATGGCGACGCGCACGGCTCCTTCGCCCAAAAGTCGTGCTACCGTTACGAACAGGTGTTTAACCCACTTGTGAGTCCTATCTAGTACTCGTAGAAATTTGGGCTACATTTGCCATTTACGGGTTTGAAGTCAATTGCGGGCTTGTTGAATTGTTGCAATTTCTTAGGGATTTTGCGTTTTTAGAGCTGGTAACATTTGCAGGCTTGAAACATCAGAGGAGTAGATAGGAGGGAGTTACGTTTTTGACAATTGCAGTGCTTTTGATCCTGTAACTCGCAAATTGATTGGTAGCTAGAAGAGGCCAATTAAATACCAGTAACTTTTACGGGACACATTACGGGCTACAGTAATTACAATTTGGCCAACTGAATGGGGGCCATAGCCTTTTGTATTTTTGGGTTTAATACATTTGTTTCGGTCATTTTATATTGTAAGCTTATTAAGAGTTTAAATTTTTGTAAGAAAAGCAAAAAAATCAGTCCTCAGACTGGAATCAAAGTCAAAATTGGAATTTGTTCTAAATGATTTATCAAATGTGATCTGTATTTGATGACACCAGATGTTGCAGACAAAAATAGACTTCATTCCCAGAGATGTTGCTGTACATATTTACATATCTTAATTTTTATCCATTTAATTCTTAAACATTTGTTGCAACAGACAAATGTGTTCTGTTTTTTGTTGGATGTTTTTCATATTAATAAAAACAGCAACACAATTAATATTGCTTGCTTGTTCCTAAGCCATTTAGGTCATGACAATATATTTATTATTAATTCACCCTTCTAAATGACAGCTATAAAAATTCATTAATTTTTTCAGGGATAATCTTCTTGAGATTAATTATCTCATTCTCCTACAGAGACAAAATAAGGATTTCATTTAGTATTAATTAATTAAATACACTGAATTGAAAAGCATATAATAGGGTCTTGTACTAGTCAATACATCAAAAACAAACCTAAAATATTTTAAAGCTTAGATAGGATAAAAAAAAACATTAAGAAAAAACAGAATACAAAAGGAAACCATAATTAGATAACCTTTTTCTTCCAGAGAGAGCCATAGTCCATTGTATTCCTGGTTAGTTTCTAAGAGGGGTATGACTAATCAATACATAGGGCATTAAATTTAGCAATTGTTGGTTACTGGAGCCCGTAATGTAGCCTGTAATCTAATTTGCAATCCATTTGGCGTATTTTGGCTACCCGCAAACGATCTGCGGCTTACAGGCTAAAACCTGTTCGGTTGTCAAAATCGTAACTCCGACCCAGCTAGTCCTTTGATCTTTCAAGCCAGTAAATGTTACAATCGCAAATCACTATTAAATTGCTACAATTCCTCAAGCCCGCAAATGTTTTCACACCCCGTTAATGGCAAATATAAAAGAAAATCCAGCACTAGATAGGAGTTGCAAGGGGGTTACACACCTGATCGTAGCACTGTAAGTGCAAATAAAAAATAAATACTGCACTTTAAAAGAGCAAGCGATAAAAGTCATGAGAATGAATTGCACAACAGTCTCAAGCTCGCAAATCTGCAACAAAAAATATTTTTTATATCAATCTCGGGAATCAACGAGTTAATACATTTCAGGCCACCCACATGGGCTATAACATTTCCTTCATTTTTATTATTTTGTACATTGCCGGATTGAGAGTCTGATCGCATATCAGACTTCTAAACACTAATTGATTGACGTTTAACCTCCATGTTTTACTAACGTCATGACAGTCTCATTTACTATTGGTTGTTTCTGAATCTGTAGTTACGGCCTTGCTTAATTGATCATGATCATGCCCTGAAATTATACTTACGAGAGCATGGTTTACGGTTTAGGTTTTCGGCCAGGTAGCTGCGGGCTTGTTCATTTGAATCACTCTGTAACAGTTGCAAATTCCAAGCAGACTTACAGTCAGTATGAAAGCAACTGCGGGCTTGCAATTGAAGAAGGGCCATAGCAGTTAACGTTTTCAATTGGCTATGAGAACCATTGTATTTTTTAAAAATGAATGGGCTAAAAATAATAATTATTTAAAAAGAACCAAATCTATTTCAAAGCTATAAAAGGTTTAGAGGAGGATCCATGTGGGGAATATTCATAAAACACTTTTCTGGGGCGGTGAAGACAATTTTTTTAAAGAACAAGGTCCAAAAATGTTTGAGAGAAAAGAGCCAAGGTATTCCATATTTTATGGATTCATATACAAATACTGCCACTGGCTTGATGATATGATTTAGCAATACCTATTTCAGCATACAAAAGCTGTAGGAGGATTTTATAGTAAATTTAATAACGCAGTGATGGTCCAGTTGACACATTTGAAGGTCCGTATTTTGACCAAGTGCCATCGAACATCATATGCTTATCTGAATTGTTTGGTAAAATATATAAACTATATCGTGGAGCATATCTGTAGTTGTCCATCAAAAGGTCTAGTCAACCTTGCTTCCACTTGTTCCCTTTCCCGCTGGTAAATTTGATTATCTTATAACTCAAGTTATAAGTTGTCGGTAATATAAAAAAGTGGTGTAAATTAAACAATTAAACAATTCTGTTTTGTAAACAAACCACAACAGCAGTTTAATAATATGAAAGGTCTTACAGTAAACTGGGTAATATTTATGAATTAAATAAAGAATGCAAATACATACACAGCATCTGTGAACTCCTCTTCTTTCACATGGGAACATTAAACTTTAATAATTTAAAACAATCTAGATAATCTCCCTGTGCAAAACAATTGAAAGCATGTAGAGCAGGAGCCAACGAACTGCATTAAATGAACAACGAAGTCCTATGTTTTATGGTTTATTTAAAAGAGCATGTTATAAATATTACAAACGCTCTGGGAGGCTTTCTATGAACAAGAAAGGATCTGAAGTCTTGAAAATGAATAACCTTCCTATAGTGATGTAAGAATTTAATTTTGTTTGGTCAATCTGTACTTGTACACTGGTGTTGCTGACATTACTTACAATTGGCAGAGAAGAAAGTTTGTTTCTATACAACTTGCAAGAAATGGAAAAGGAGGAGCTGTCTTGGTTTCATCTTTATGTTATTATTAGGTTGTTTCTATGAAATAACCACTATGTTTTATAAATGTAGTATTTTCTTTTTTAAAGTTTGTTTTGGTATATTTGTAAGTCTTGACTTTATAATGACTTTATAAACAAGTGCATTTTCCAACCTGAAACAATTCCATCAATACAAAACAAGTAGTGTTTTGCAGAAAATACATATACGGTAATAGAAAAAAACATAAACTTAAGTAATGGTTTGTTGTTTATGGCCTCTATTCCGCCCATAAGAGTAAAGTTCATCACACACGTATTTCTAACCCCTGGAAATGTCCCTGATATCTTAAGATCTGAGTGCTTGTCCCATGACTATTTTCTACATATCTATCACATGCCCATTTTTTCAAATATTTATTTCTTACTTCCGTTGATACAAACAAACAGTGTTTATGAGGGTGGCGTCCCCAGTTTGAAGCTTTTATGTTCAAATTACTATTTGAACATCTGACCTACTTGAGACACGTAGATACAATCAGAATTATTTTCTTTCCCGATTGGTTTTACAGTTGAGGGTATTTCAATCACATTCTACCCTATTTATTGTCTGGTCAGAGTCTCTCTCCAGCCTACATTCTGAACCAACCTCACATTGATGAGTCCCATTAGAAGGGTGAAGTTGTAGTCTGTGAGTGTGTATATGTTAGTTTCCTGGAATATGAATGCATCTGATAGAGGAAAATTAGTAGTGTATGCAAACACTTTTTTTTGCATGAAAAAAATGCAAAATAAACCTTTAAAAACGTACCTTGAAGTCTGCAAAATGTCTTGTAGAGATAGAATGTAATTGCTCCCCTAATGCTGCATGCTAAATGGGTGGGAATCAGGGGCTCCTGTAGACACCCCATGTGGGTGTCAACATAATCATTAGAGTGATTTTTAGATATAAATAAAAATGAAACCTTTTATTAAATGTGCTGCATACATAAATGATGGGTTTACTGGAAGGACTGTAGAATTGGGCTAACCCATGACACTTAGATATGCCTTTAAGTATTGATTGCCACAGGGTTAATTCTTAGATGCCATGGACATCCTTTAAGGACCTCTATGGCAAGGGGTTAATATTTATGTGCCATGTGGGTATATATTGACTCCCATAGTAAAATATATATGTGGGGATCCAGATAAGCAGGGAAAGGAATCCTGGGGGGACTCCCTTTAGTGCATGGGAGGGAGAAATCCATGGGGTTTCCTGTTTATTGAACTTAAAATGGGAGAAGGCTTACTAGGATAGATCCCCCAAGTTTACTTAAAGTAGTGTGTGTTAGATGGGGTGTTAGTAGTACCTTAATTATATTGGATATGAGCAATCGAGCCTCATTTCTGACGCAGTTAATGACTTATAGTGATCATAGCCTCATATCTGACAGTTGATTCACTTTCAGAGTCATTATTATGCCTCTTTTGGTAGGGCTGATTACACATAGGGTGGAGGGAGAAAAACAGCTCACATAAGGACTTACATACAATTCCTAACTTCTGTGAAGCCCTTGTATCTTCGATTGGAAATATAAATGTAACAGCTACACTGGAGTTGCCAGCAAATGCCATTTTATTATTATTAATATTATTATTATTATTATTAACATTATTATTACTAAATATGACTATATACATATATATATATATATATATATATATATATACATATATATATATATATATATATATATATATATATATATATATATCCTGGTGTATAACACCCTACATCTTGTTATATATTATATACCAATCAATTTTAATGCTATTCAGTATTCCTCATATTGCTATTCAGCTATAATCCCAGGTTTACTGAATAATCAACACCCAATGTTAAAAATAGTTAAAAGCAAAGTTCTGACATGGACATTATGATAAATGTGATATTACATAGTACTCTGCAATATATTATTGCAGACTACTATTTAATATCACAACAGTAAAATTATTATTGTATTAGAATGATTTTGTATTTTAACTTTGTTTCACAGCTAAGCAATGAATGTATGTCTACATTTTGTGACTAGATTAGTAATTACGAGGTCAGTCGCAATGAATTTAGAAAATAGATAAATAATAAAACCCAATAACAAGACTACTGGGTCTAGACCAGTCAATAATTTTCCATTTGTATAAAATTATACATTATTTTTATTCACATTTTTAATAACATATTTCGTGCTAAATATATTAATTGATTTCTCAACATTGGCTTTTCTGTTAGAATGTTTGTAGGTTATTTAATGTTAATAGCAACAATTATACCATTTAGGGAAATGATTTCCTATAAAATGTTGCTATTAATACAGTAATTACAGAAAAAGAAATAAATCTACTTTACAGTCAAACGTGTGGTTTCAGTTAAATTGAAATGCTGCTGTACGGCACACCAATGTGCAATATTTGATAATATGTCACAATCGGTTTTCTTTTTTTTTTAATAATGGTCTCAGAGCATAATAAAATTTGTTCAGATGTTTAAATGTTCTTGGGGGCTTGCCCTCTGCCAACCAATGAGATCTACAGACTAAAGTATGCTCTCTGCAAGTCCTATTACTTTTAATGCAGAACCCCTCCCTGCAGACAGAAAGGTAATTGGATATATAACTAGGTTTTGTAAAACAGTGACATAGGAGTCAATTTTAAAAACGTATGTTCAGTGCTCTTTTTGAAGATGTAGGACAGCACTGATAAGTCCCAACAGCCCTATTAAATTCCTTCAACGTGTAAAACAGTAGCCAGCAAGACTTATGGCTATTAAATTGGCCCTGTAAAGCAAGACGCTGCCGATCTTCAGGTTATAGGTGGAAAAACCCTACAGGTCGTCCAAATTTCAACTTCGAAGCCGCAAATCCTTTGATCTGTAAATCCTGTAACTGTTACATTCAAAAATCGCTATTTAAATTGCTATGAATCCACTGGCGTTCAAACCCGTAATCCGCAAATGGAGCCAAATAGCCAACGGGTACTAAAGAGAACCCGCAAAGGGGTTAAAGTCCTCTCTGTAGCAGTGTAAATGCAAATATACACACACACATTTTTTTCAATTAAAGGGTATTAGGTATTAAAATTAATAGCGCAACATACTCAAGCTCGCAAATCTGTTTAATTTCCGTGTTATATCGATGGAACTTGCATTGACTAGAATATAATACTGATTTATTAATATTGCATTATTTCTAGAATGCGGGTCTGATCGAAACTCGTAATTGAAACCCGTAAGGCTTTGAAATCTAACCTCCATTTTTCAGTGATGTGATGATGACGATCTCATTTGCCATTTGCTCCGTCTAAACGCGTAACTACGGTTTGACTAATTGATCATGTTCACGACCGCACATCCAACGTGCGCAATAATGGTTTACGGGTTTGCGTCTACAGCCTGTAACTCACATCATTGTTCAATTTAATAGCTCTGTAACGCAGCCGATTTTCAAGAATGCAAAATCTGCGGTTGTGCCGATGCCGCTACGGGCTTTGAATCTAATCTTTAAGATTATAGTGAATACAAGTCATCTCCTGTCTCTGTCAGATCCATTTCACGATGATAATCAAATGCTGTCTTCTAATTCAGTCACCTCAGTGATGTACTATATTTACATGAGAAATTAAACACATTTGTATAGTATAGGAATGAAAGGTGAGCACTATAAGAATATTTTATATGTGTGTTTGTATCATTACATATGGGGGACTTACTAAGAGGATAAACATTAATTCACAATTTACCTTGGCACATTGTGCTTTATGGCAACTGGCATCTACATGAGATGCACTCCCAAATTGATAACATTTAAAATAAAAGGAAATTAAAGATTTTGCTCAATATATTATTTTTGACAAAAATTGCAACCAATTACCTTCAGAAGTCACATAATTAGTGAAATGATGTCCACCTGTGTGCAATCTAAGTGTCACATGATCTGTCATTACATATATACACCTTTTTTGAAAGGGGAAACATGTAAATGTGTTGGAATGGCCTAGTCAAAGCCCAGACCTCAATCCAATAGAGAATCTGTGGTCAGATTTAAAGATTGCTGTTCACATGCGCAAACCATCCAACTTGAAGGAGCTGGAGCAGTTTTGCATGGAGGAATGGGCAAAAATCCCAGTGGTAAGATGTGGCAAGCTCATAGAGACTTATCCAAAGCGATTTGGAGCTGTGATTGCCGCAAAAGGTGGCTCTCCAAAGTATTGACTTTAGGGGGGTTAATAGTTATGCACATTGACTTTTTCTGTTATTTTGTCCTATTTGTTTGCAAAAAAAAACATCTACAAAGTTGTGGGCATGTTATGTAAATGAAATGATGCAAATCTTCAAACAATCCATGTTAATTCCAGGTTGTGAGGCAACAAAAAATGCCAAGGGGGGTGAATAGTTTTGAAAGGCACTGTATATCTATGTGCCAATGTGCCCAGCCTGTACCTATGTGCCAATGTGTCAATGTGCCCAGCCTGTACCTAGGTTTCAATGTGCCCAGCCCCTACCCATGTGCCAATGTGCCCAGCCTGTATCTATGTGCTAATGTGCCCAGTCTTTTCCTATAAGATTATGTGCCAATGTGCCAGCCTGTACCTGTGTGCCAATATGCCCAGCCAATATCTATGTGCCAATGTGCCCAGCCTGTACCTATGTGCCAATGTGACCAGACTATACTTATGTACCTATGTGCCAATGTGCCCATCCTGTGCCTGTGTGTCAATGTGCCCAACCTGTACCTAGGTGCCAATGTGCCCAGCCTATACCATGTGCCAATGTGCCCAGTCTGTATCTATGTGCTAATGTGCCCAGTCTTTGCCTATGAGCCTATGTGCCAATGTGCCCAGCCTGTACCTATGTGCCTATGTGCCCAACCTGTGCCTATGTGTCCATAAGTGTGTACTTCCTGAGCAGCATAGGTGCTGCAGTATAAAGGGTCCCTGGGGGGAGTACTTGTAGCGAAGGGTGGAAAAGTATTCCATGAGCTGCTATCGCTGCATACAGGAGGAATGATTCCTGCATAATCAGACTGTAATTGTACATGTGTGAAAAGCTGCACAGGCTCAGAGAGTGTGTTCTCCAGTTATAGTCAGTACATTTATGGAGATTTTTGTGTTCTTTATTTCTGTTAGAAGAAATGTTTGAAAATGACAAATATTGCAGTAAAAGCCTGATAAAACATAAAAAGGGCACCAGAGTACTCAATTAAAGTGCGGAAAACTAAGGCACTGAATCCCTAATATGGCAGTGGTTCTGTCACAATATATATATATATATATATATATATATATATATGTGTATATATATATATATATATATATATATATATATATATATATAAACAAAATTAGAGATGCTTAACCTGAGAACAAATAATACCTGAAGTAGGTTTACCTACTCAGAGAGCAACCTCACCTTATAGGTGGTAGAGAGAACCAGATGTGGACTTCTTGCTCACTGTGGCTTAGAGAGTACAGCTGCACCTCACTGATATGGCCAGAACGCACCTGGGGTTTGCTGTTTCTCCTGTCCAGGGACCAGACTGATATACTACAGGATATTTCTCCATGTGAAGGGCACAAGTGAGCTGAAAGAGATTGCTCTCTGAGTATGTAACCAGACCTATAGAAAAAAAACCACAGAGGTATATTTGCTTCTAAGATGAGCACCTCTACTAGAACATTGCTCCATCTAGCAGTAGGTTTGCTCTGTAGGTCTGGTCACCTACTAAGAGAGCAACCTCTTTTAGCTTACTTGTGCCCTTCAAAGGTGGAGGGCACAAGTGAGCTAAAAGAGGTTGCTTTCTGAGTAGGTAACCAGACCTATAGAGCAAACCTACTTAGGTATTGTTAATTCTCAGATGAGCACCTCTACTCTTTTTGTTGAAATGTTCTCACTTATGGGTGATATCAGGACTAGGAATCAGACTTGGACCCCTTGCTCACAGTGCCTTAGGGAGTACAGCTGCACCTTACTTCCGAGACCAATAGAGGCCAAAACGCTTCTAGGGTTTGCTGTTTCTCCTGTTCAGTGTAGAATTGCCTGGTATTTTGGGGCTGGATCACTCTTTTGAGTGAGACCAGACTGATATACTTCAGGATATTTATCCCTGTGGAGGGCACAAGTGAACTAAAAGAGGCTACTCTCTCAGTAGGTAACCAGACCTATAGAGCAAACCTACTTAGGTATTGTTCGTTCTCAGATGAGCACCTCTACTCTTTTTGTTGATTTTTTTTAAATATTTTGTCCAGACTTGCCATACCTTTTCTTTACAGAAACAAAAATCTTTTAATTTCTTGGCTACAGTCACCATCTGCAGAGATCTTGGAGCCCAGGAAAATAAAATCTTTCACTGCCTCCACTTCTTCTCCATATGTTTACCAGGAATTGAGATTGCGGTTGGCCGTACCTTCTGTCTATTGTATACAGGTAATTTATCTCCATTGTTTGTTGTATTTCCTTATATGTTTTGTTTTCAGACCGTGTTCCATTTCAGTTGCTAGTATTTGAATTATTTCTAATTCTTTCAAATCCTTTTGCTGGTTTTAAGTCTCCTAAAGGGGACACAGTGATGTCGGACTAAGAATGTAAATTATGGTCTTTTATGCAAATGTTATGGTTTACACCAATGAAAAGTGTACCTATCATTTTGTGTTTGTTTCAAATACCACATATCGTGTGTGTGTCTAATCTTATAGTGTGTCTTTCATTTCTGTGCATCATTTTACCTATTACAAGACAATTAAAAAGTGTATGTCTAGTTTGGATGTGATACCAGACACCTGCAGTGAGAGCGCTGGATTGAGGATAATAAGATAGGATTTTGAGGCATCTGGTGGTATTACAGACACCTGCAGCAAGAGCTAGACTAGAAATTGTCTTTGGCACTTATATATATGATATAAATATGTCCTGGAACACAAGCTATCTGTTTACTGGCACAAACGAAAATTGCTATATGTGTGTTATGCTTTGTAAATACTTTGTATGTGATGTGATTTTTAATTACATTAAATCTACTTATAGATATTATAGAGGTGTCAGTCACACTGCAACAATAAATATCTTTCTTTTATTGGCTTTAATTATTACATTTAAATATTATAAATAATATTATTAAAATTATTAAATATTATAAATTTGTATTTTTTTTATAGCCATATTTGTAGCTCCCTTGGGGGTCTTTCTTTCTCGCATAGCCAGCTTGTCAGTGCACCTCTTTTTACATTGATTTGTCTTTTAACATTTTTTGGAAAGATAATTTAACAGTAAATCCCATTCTCTTGCAGAATATTTAGTGCCTGAGAAAGAGAGATAAACCGAACTGTCTAAAGTCACAATAAATAAAACAGGAACTTGAAGCAGGAAATTTAAAAGGGCTCTATATAGGCACACAGCATATTTTTTTACAGGAGTTTTTAGTTAGTGAACTTCTATCCAAAAGCAAGGTCTTCACTAACTAAAAACTTCTGTAAAAAAAATATGCTGTGTGCTTAAATAGAGCCCTTTTAAATTTACCGAATCGCAATTTAATAAGGCTGTCGGTTATTTTATATACTTATGGCACTAACCCATGTCTTATATCAGTTGTAGAATTGAGTATGCAGATAATGCATATTCGCATCCATAGTTTTATATATAATACTCTCCCGCACTCATTATATATGACAAGAACGGCTCTCAATTGGTATATAGACCACAGAAGCTTGCGGAACAAGTGTGAATGTTAGTGTCTCTATTTGGCTGTGTATGTATGCATCCAATATATGCAAGAATTCATAGAATAGTATTGACTTGGATTGTTTCGGATCATTCTCATCCACTTGAATTTTGCCATCACACCCTGTTTCTGAGGTCATTCCTTCTATCACATTATTTTAGTCCTGCTGCAGAGTAGAATAAAAGTCACGTCTTAGATTTACAAAAGTCATCAGGTGATCCATTTATTCCACCTACTCTGGAAGAATCATACCTGTCTTTCAGGATCTAGTAGTTTTTAGTGTTGTTAAAACACAACTTACAAAAGGATCATACTCCCAAAGTTATTTGTTTTTCTAATAAAGGTTTTTTCATCCAGATCAGTTCTTGAACAGATCATATTGCAGATCTGACTTCAGGGGTCCTTTATCACTGTCATGTGAGATGGTTTTACTATCTTTCATCAATGATTGTTTATTCTAGAATCTGTTGGAATGGAAATGCACAATTAGAGGCCTCCGTGAACTGTTGACCGACTAAGTAGAGGCTTAGCTATACCAACACAGTAGGCTGTTTTAATTTTAACAATGCATTATTTAGCTTCTTTTAGGTTTACCTTCTCATTTGGATTCTATATAAGTAGATATTAAAAAGATATTTATGTGATACGTATCATATATATATATATATATATATATATATATATATATATATATATATATATACTTATCATATATTCATAACATATTACACTGCCACACTGATTTTGTTAACCCTTGTACAATTAAACTGTGGTAGAGACAGCTTTTATTATAATGTACATTTCTCTATACTCTATTTTTTTTCTTTTTCATCTATTAGATGTCAGATTCTTAGAAGCCCCAACCCTCAAATTATTAAAGCACTGCTTTGAAAGTTTAAAGGGATATGTAGAGGAAACTTAGCATAAAAAAAATCCCAAAATAAACATGTAAATGCTTACATTGAAGTCAGCAAAATCTCTTGTAATTTCTGACAGTCGAACATTAGGGTCAACACCAACCAAACCCAGGCTAAATTAGCACCAAATGTAAAATATTTTTTTTGGCCAAACAGGTTAGTGGGTAATATTGCTCCCCTGATGCTGTATTTTGATTGGGGGAATCAGATGCCGGTGTAGACACACACCCTGGAGGTGTCAACATAATCATTAGAGGGATTTTTAGATATTAATTAATGTATTATGTTTTGAGGAGCACAATTGGGGTATTGTTTATAACTGAAATCGATATCACAAAGAATAGGTGCCATTTTTTCAATAAATTTAACAGAACCTTAAAAGTTATGTTTTAAATGTATTTCTTCCCTATATTTCACAATGAGTTTGCTTCTAGATGTTTGCCTTTTTCTTGTTTATTAACATATAGATTTTCATACACTGAGCAACCATCCCCATACAAATAGGGGTTAAACAATAAAGAGGAGTACAAGACCTTCTGTTGTAGTGGTCAATATTCAGACTTTACTTTATTTCATTTCTGTGAATTAATACATGTAAACATCACTTCTACGTCCGGTAAACATTATTATAAATCTATCTAGTTTATATAACCAGATGCTCAAAAAGTCAAACAAGAAAACTAATTATACTATTACACAATATATGAGGCTTTGTAAAATGCTCTCCGGACCCATGCCGCCTATTCGATGGCTTTCATTTAGCGCTACTGAATATGTTGACATAAACAATAATTTTGTATTTTCCTCCAAGCCAGGTGAAACAATCACCTAGAAGCTACTCTTCTGGAAGTAGTAACTTGTCTGGTGAGACTTCAACGTTGAATCTGATTTTTTGTTTGGATCGCTATTGACATTTATTGTTGGAATCCAACAATATTGTCCTGTGAATACGTAGGACCAGAGCATCATTAATATTGCTTATTTATCCAACTTTCTATCAGTTTTAATTACTGTACTTTTTATTGACTTTTTAAAAACTTTTTTTCTGACCATGCTCGTTCCACACAGTCCCAACATGACCTATTTCTGACCATGTTCAGTTACCCGCTTGTTCAAGAATAGTTTCCGTTAATTCTTTGCTGTCTGCATGATACTGTCCCAGCTTTCTACTGACCACACTACTGTTTCAGTCAAGCCGCAGACTCCCCTTACACTCCTTTTCTCTGAATTTATTTTATTGTGTCAAACTGCCTACTATTTTCAGCTGTTTGTGCGCTGACAGTATTAGAATTTAATTATTAGGTTTGTAAGTCAGGGAATTTCAGCACATTTCACTGACACATATTATAGACAAATTTGAAAACTGAAAACTGGGAGAAAATACTCTTGACATTTCAGAAAATATGTCTACTGTACAAAGCAGAAATAGACTCAAGCAATAAAATAACAAAGCAGTTATAAAATGAGACTGTGGTCTGGCTGACTTTAACTGCAATGGTCAAATATATTACTGGATATTTAACAAAATTATAGCATAGCATACTATGCATTTCCATAGAGTACCACTTAATATCACCCTAGAGGGAACCATTATTGTTATTAAGAGATTTGGTTTAACCTTTACTGCTTTGCTTACTCACAAGACAAATATTTTTGCTCCAAAAAGTATGTACAGGGACTTCAACTGAAATCTCAAAGCTAAAGAAGAAATTGCCAATAAAGTTCACACATTATGCTTTATACACTAGAAACAGAAGATTGCAACCAGAGCGACATGGCTTGCCACAAAATGTGTCCAAATATGCTTTGAGAACATTTCACCCTTATGAATCTTATATATATAATATATAAATAAATAAAATAAAAAAATAAGTTAATAAAAAAAAATAAAAAAAATGATATATATATATATATATATATATATTCCACAACAATCATTTAGTGTATGGTGAGCATTAGAGTGAGAAAAGCTCTCCACCGTACAGAAAACATATTATTTACGTTTTATATATATATATATATATATATATGTATATATATATATATATATATATATATATATAATAGCCAGTAAGCTTGAAACAGCTGTACATGGATAGGATACTCAGCCTGTGTTTAATCCAACCTTGGCTTTGCATTAAAGCTGTGTAATAAAGCATGCATAAGCTTAAAGGAAGCCATGTTTGATAATGGCTACGGATGGAAGAGCGAGGCATTTGTGGGCACATTTGCACGTCCCGGCTCAGCTTCCCAGTATGCAGTGTAATAACTGTTTTTCTCGGTACTCTAAGCTGGAAGCAGGTTTTTTAATTTGCTTTAGACATTCAAATGTGAACACAGATGTACTTTTTATTTACTATGGCCCTCATTCAATTGCAATTTGGACAATTGAATAGGGGTCTAAATAAGCACATAACATTTTTTTTTAAAGAATTTTTAGTTAGTAAACATCTATCCAAAAGCAAGGTTTTTACTAACTAAAAACTTATTTAAAAAAAAATATGCTGTGTGCTTATTTAGAGCCCTATTAAATTGGCCAAATCGCAATTGAATGAGGGCCTATATATATATATATATATATATATATATATATATATATATATATATATGTGCAAATATTTTGGCACCCATGACAAAATTATTTATTTTTAACTTAAAAAAATAATGAAATATGTAAACACAACCTCTGAATCCTAACATGGCAATATTGGAAGATATTATATGCTTACCCATTAGGTATTAATATATTACATGATTAATTCATTATTTTTTGTTTTATTTTAGTTTGTCTTATGTGTATATTTCACAGGAAATTGTGCAATATGAAGATATATCTTTATATTATAGCAAAAAAGGAACAAATGATTGAATAAATCATGTAATATAAAAATATACATAACGGGAAAGGATGTAAGATTGCCATTGCCAGGGTTCTGGTGATTTAGCCTTCAACCATGTGGTTTGCAACTGTCACCAGACTCCATTGAATGTAATACTGGACCTTATTATGTGGTTACCTATTATATATTATCTTTCTCTAGATTGAAACATGCCGATAATTATATATCCATACATATATATTGCCTTGCAAAAGTATTCACCCCCCTTGGCATTTTTCATGTTTTGTTGCCTCACAACCTGGAATTAACATGGATTGTTTGAGGATTTGCATCATGTAATTTACAGAACATGCCCACAACTTTGTCAATGTGCATAACTATTCACCCCCCTAAAGTCGATACTTTGTAGAGCCGCCTATGGTGGCAATTACAGCTCCAAGTCGCTTTGGATAAGTCTTGATGAGCTTGCCACATCTTAACAATGGGATTTTTGCCCATACTTCCTTGCAAAACTGCTTCAGCTCCTTCAAGTTGGATGGCTTGCGCTTGTGAACAGCAATCATTAAGTCTGACCACAGATTTTCTATTGGATTGAGATCTGGGCTTTGGCTAGGCCATTCCAACACATTTACATGTTTCCCCTTAAACCACTCAAATGTTGCTTTAGCAGTGTGTTTGGGGTCATTGTCCTGCTGGAAAGTGAACCTACGTCCTAGCCTCAAATCAAGCACAGAGTGGTACAGGTTTTGCTCAAGAATATTCATGTATTTAGCACCATCCATCTTTCCCTCAACTCTGACCAGTTTCCCAGTCCCGGCTGCTGAAAAACATCCCCACAGCATGATGCTGCCACCACCATGTTTCACTGTAGGGATGATGTTTTTTGGGTGATGTGATATGTTGGGTTTGCGCCAGACATAGCGATTTCTTTGATGGCCAAAAAGTTAAATTTTAGTCTCATCAGACCAGAGCACCTTCCTCCATACATTTTGGGAGTCTCCTACATGCCTTTTTTGGAAAACTCAAAATGTGCCATTTTGTTTTTTGCTGAAAGTAATGGCTTTCTTCTGACCACTTTCCCATAAAGCCCAACTCTATGGAGCGTATGGCTTATTGTCGTCCTTTGTACAAATACTCCAGTCTCTGTGGAACTCTGCAGCTACTCCAGCGTTACCTTAGGTATCTGTGCTGCCTCTTTGATTAATGCCTTCCTTGCCCGGTCTGAGTTTTGGTGAGCGGTCATCTCTTGGTAGGTTTGCTGTTGTGCCATGTTCTTTCCATTTGGTTATGATAGATTTTATAGTGCTCCTGGGGATCATCAAAGATTTCGATTTTTTTTATAACCTAACCCTGACTTGTACTTCTCAACAACATTGTCCCTTACTTGTTTGGAGAGTTCCTTGGTCTTTATGGCAGTGTTTGGTTAGTGTTTCCTCTTGCTTAGATGTTGCAGCCTCTGGGGCCTTTCCAAAAAGGTGTGTATATGTAATGACAGCTCATGTGACACTTAGATTGCACACAGGTGGACATCATTTCACTAATTATGTGACTTCTGAAGGTAATTGGTTGCACCAGAGCTTTTTATGGGCTTAACAAAAAAGGGGGTGAATACATACGCACATGCCAATTTTCTGTTTTCTATTTCTAAAAAATAGTTTAATGTATATATTTTTTCTCATTTCACTTCACCAACTTAGACTATTGTGTTCTGATCGATCACATACATTTCAGAATAACAAAACATTGAACTTAAGGCTCTAATGTAACAAAATATGTAAAAAGTCAAGGGGGTGAATACTTTTGCAAGGCACTGTATAATGCGTGTGTCTCGTGAGACCCTATACCCTCAATTACCAGTTGATCCAGCAGTATTTGCACTGCACCATTGTGGTCCCATAGATATTGTGACTTTTTTAGCCACTATTAAGTTGTTTTAAAATTGATTTTGAAAAACAGCTAATATTTGACAGAACTCTGCATATTATCTAGACATTAGATGTGAATCAAAATTGAATAATTTAATCTAAATTAAATGTTTCTGTCAGGTGTACCTGATTTGGGTAGGCCTCTGGGTAGGCCAGGGAAGGCCCAGGTGGTTGTGCCTGTAATGTTTCACCTGAAAGCAGCGAGTTTCCAGTCTTGTAGGGTGCTTTGGAAATTATCACTTTCTACAAAGATTCTAAGCTCAAAACAGGGCCCTCCATTTTCTGCAAATTGTTAACGTTGTCTTCTTCCTTGTTCTTATCCCCTGTATAGTGCTACGGAAGGTGTTGGCGCATTACAATTATAAGTTAATAAGAAAATACTGAGTAGGTGGCGGAGACCTAGGAAAGATGGTTCTGATCCTGTGTGACATAGCTCTGCTTTTTAGTCACTCAGAGGTCATGGGTTCACACCAAAGTACCATTTGTAAGACTCTGTTTTGCTATCCTGCTGGGAGACTTTTTTTCTGCTTGTTTCAATGATGCAGCTGCTGCATCCTACACTGTTGCTAACTTCTGTTCCTGTTTGTCAGGGGTTTTGCCTGCACTTATTACATGTTCAAATTTCAGCATTCACCTCCACCTGTGTGCTGGTTCCTGTTTTCAGTTCCTAGTCTGCTCCTGGTGACCTCTGTTCCCAGTCCCTGCTTCTGCTGGGCAGTTCAGCACATGGACTTATCCAAGCAGTGAACTTTTTGATTTAAAGTCATACACATCAAGATTTACAGATCCTGTATATCATTTTTGTTATTAAATGCTTTAAGTTACCTGAAGGGCACAAGTTTCTGTTTTAGCTCCAAGTTCTTGATATTTTTCATAAAAAAATAGTGCTTTGCAGATACACTTACTCACAAAAGGAGCAAGAATAGGCATATTCTTCTTGCTACAATTGCTAGTACGTTAATCTTGTCAAGGTTTTTCTGAAATGGTCTTTGTATCCCATTCTCCTTCAAAAGATATGCAGAAGGTTAGCACGACATATTGATGCAATGATATGATTCTTAAATAGGAAGGGAAAGGCATTAGGATATTAAGAAATTACTTCGGGCTCGACTCCCTTACATGACTCCCATAAGAAATGTTACAAGAAAAAAGTCCCACGTAAACCATAAAATTGCTATTTTGTGCTGCCTGTAACAAACCATAATGTATAATCCCATACAAGTAAACGCTATGTGTGATATGCTCCATGCTCTACATGTAAAAAATCCTACATAGTGATTGCATTTTCTAACACAAGAAGAGCCTTCCTTGTCACTATTGCAGAATGGGTTAAAAAAATAATGTGGAAGGATTTAGACCCTTCTGTCTATGGCCCACTACCCCCAATAAAAAATATCAGGAGACCAAGTATCTCTTGGTCATTCCCTCTACACTTGCAGTGCCTGAAGTTCCTCCTTCCCCTTGTGCTTTGATGTGAAGGGCCCCATTAACCTCTAGCAATCCTTTAGCTAGAATGTTACCTTAAATAATATACATGTTCCTCATGGGGCACCTCTATCCAGCTTGGGTATCACTTTAGGCTCAATGCCGTATTATATAATCCACCCCATGAGGGCCACAATAGACACCCATAACACTTGATATTAAAACCAAGGCACAATAAGCTAATGCCACAGGGGTCCCGTATGGATCCCAATGGCACACTAACCTAATACCATAGGAGTTCCTATGGACCCTCATGGCATTCTAACTCCTATCATGGGTGTTCATATTGATCACACAGGCCCTATCTCCCTAATGAGGGTCCATAAGGACCTCCTGAGTGCCTAACACCCGCTAAACTACACAACCTAAAAAAGTATGAAAAATAAAGAAGTGTTACCATAATAAAATAACATTACAGAAAAAAAATATTTACAGAAATTAAAGAAAAAATATTTTAAATTAAAATAATAAATTAAATTACTATTAAAATAAAAAATAAAGAAAAAAAAATGTTGGAAAAAGGTATTAATTCATTCATTACACTCACTGAATGACCTCCAGGGATATCGAGCACCAATCTACTACTTGATTCTCACTGTTCAACCCTGTATAAGTGGGTACATCCAATGTTGTTTGAGCCATTGTTAATCATCTTCTGACTTTTTGGAAATTGGTGTCTTATGGCTTGCTTGAAGACCTGTATTCCTCTGTTCAGCCAGTAGAAAAGGGCAATAAAAAATAAAATAAAAAAACAGGCGGCTCTATATAAAAATTAACAAAACTAATGGAGAGCTCCTTTTGTTAATAACAGATTTAGGCTGCACCCTCGTTTTATAAAGGGCTTTCTAGAGCAATCAGAATTAAGTATTTGGATGCTCATACTGTGATTACTCAGTAACCATCAAGATAATGCTACCTCCTTGAAAGTCATGCATTATTATCAGTCTAAAAGAACATGAGCTTATACACACAAATGGAACTGTATTATGAATACAGAAATAGATAATGAAACTTTGCAAAAAATATGGAATCAGAAAGCCAGAACATCAAGAAATACTAAACTAAAGAAACAAAGTAGAAAATAATATACTTTTGGTAAAGAATCCCAATAATAATAAATAAGTACAAGCCACAAGTACCACCAACATGTTTCTGAGGATATAAGGAATTGGACACATCCATTCATATGTGGTCGGAGTGCACGAAGGTTCAAACATTCTGCAAAACAGTATTAGAAATGATAAAAAATTAAACTGAGTAATAATGCAAATTGGACCTTTGGAAGGTATAGGGAGAGACTGCTAAAAACTGAAAAAAAAACATTGGCAAATATTCCAAATGGAGAAAATGTCTTATGCTATTTTGTAGCAGAAAGCCCAATTTTGCAGTATTTGGAACGTATGAACAGAGTATAATAATTTAGATTTAACATAATTTTGGTAATACAGTAAGCTCTCAGTTATCCGGAACCCACAGGGATTAGTAGAGACTGGTTAAATGTAGTTTCTAGTTGCTTGAGAGTCTCTAATAAAAGAGGCCTAGATTAGCTGCACATAGGATGCTCTGCTAAGTATATTTGTCAGTGAGAGCGGTTTTAGCAGAAGCAGCTTTCACTCCTCACTTACACACAGGTACGTTCGGCTGGAGGGTGCAGTGCTGAACCAGGGGAATGTAACGCCAGCACTGCCCTGGCTCAGTCACTCATGACTGTCTGCTTCCAGGTAACATTGAATTGCAGAGGCATATAGCGAATACAATCTAGGTGTCTGTAAGCATTTTGTGGCATGACAACCTGGCTCCTGGCATTTGTTGAGCTCTGCAAAATTACATTTTTATTTAAAGCACAGTATTCCATTTTTTTTCTGGGTGCTTGAGTTCTGGTTAACTGAGAGTCTACTATATTCTTCTCATTTTCTATAAGGTTTAAAATAAGATACAGAAATTGAGGAGTGACTTTATAAGTAAAAAAATGCACAAAGCAAAAGTTAACTATTTTGTACTGTTTTGTTATGTTTATGTATTAATATTTATTTACATATGTATATTTTTTTAAATAAAAAAAAAATAATAATAATAATTAATAAATACATAAAAATCAATATTTACAATGATTAGAAAAAGGCACAGAGAGGAGTCAAATGTAGTACTGTAGCTTCCTAGCTATTCACTCTTACCACTAGATTAATCACTCATATCCTTTCTAGCAGGTGAAAAAGAATAATATATCTAATATAGAGCTAATAATCAAGATGTAACAATTTTTATCTCAACCTACTCACCTGATTCTAATTAGTGCCACTGGCTGGTGCCGCTTATTATTTGCTCTGCCATAGCAAGTTCAGGTCAAAAACAGTTTAAAAACTCCTAATTTAATTTAGTAGCAATTTTAAAAAGAAAAGTAGTCCCACGTGCTTTTCTAACCCTATATGATGGTGCTAAGTACATATGTTGACTTCAGTCCCCCTTTAAACATAAAACCCTTAATAAGATATGTTTGATAAAGAAACTGTATGATTATTAAGAAGTTTGTGACATCATTTAATTATCATTTTGATGAAATGTGATCACTTTCCATCTTATTATAACATTTAATTTTTCATTTATTGCTCACATATACACAACTGCAGAGCTAGGTTAAATTCCTGCTTTGTTGTCACTTTTTGATAAAATCATTCTATTAAACTTGATGTTTTTATTGATTTCAGGCACAATTCTGCTACATCACCGCATAAATGTTTCCCTTGAGGTTTTAATAAAATGAAACCATTTTTTTATAACAATTTTATTTGTGTGATGAAAGATGTTCAAAGTGCCTGAAGTGTGTTGTTTTATCTGTTTTTACAAATAGTACAACTGGGAGACATTGCATTCCTACATTCCTATTCTAACAGTGAATTAACTTCTGTGAAATATTTAGAACAGTATATTTTACACAAGTTACATAAAAAAGATGCTCCATTAAATGTGCCATTGCGGAACATTAGAGCCAGCACAAGTTGAATTTTGTGTTTTCAACATTATGTTTTTGTTATAATAATGGAAAAGAGAAGAAAATGTATCGTTTTGAAGAACTAAACTTGAAAATATCCAACATTTTAGATTGTAAAACAATATCACAGCCTCTAATTTATTATCTGTAACGGAGTTAGAACACGAATCCAATATCTCCGCTGGTATATAGTAAAATATCCAAGAAGCACTACAGTCTCACCATCCCCAAACTGCCATATTGGACGACACTCAATTGGGAGTCAAATAAATACTGACTTTATTTTGTTGTGCAGAGATATATATACACATCTCTTCCCACAGGCAATACACATCCCCCATAGTTGGCCACACAATACACATAGAGGGACAATAGGTGGGTCACACCTGCCTGAGGCTACCTGGCTACTTTGATACAATCAGACATTGATTAGATCATCCTTCTTTGTTCTTATATCTGATAATGAAAACACTTTATACAATAGACTTCCTTATCTTATGAGGAGTCTCTGTAAAAGGATTATCTATTATGCCAAGGTCTGCAATAGTCTGGGCTAATATTCTGCAGAGCATAAACCAACATACATACAGTATAACAGTAGGATCATATTTTAACCATAATAACCATAAAACAGGGTAAAACAGTGATGGGTTCTGTTACACACCTCCCCCTTGACCATAAGCCGGCATACACGGTCTGATCCCAACGGATCGGCCTGGGGATGTCCGGACAAAAGTATTTGTTGGTCAATTCTCTAGTTTGACAACCCATCAGCATTACTGCAATTCACATTTACTCACATTTCACATATCCCCAGATAGCTGGGATCTGAGCGCACAAAACTACCGAATAGCGCTCAGATCCTATTCACACAGTTCAATTGCCATGTAGCTAAAGTCTTTCCCATAGTCTTTCATTATATGAATGGGCTTCATGGCATAGCTATCTGGGGGTATCACCGCTCACACAGGTCAAGTACCAAATGACCCCGCTGTATTTAAAGGGCCAGAATGAGTGACATACACTCTGGTATGGCCGAATACTGTTTTTTAAAGGGCAATATGTCCCAGGGCCATAGTCGCAGGGCAGGAGGCTGGAAATAAGTCCTCTCCAGGACAAAGTGGCGAAGGGCACTTCGTCACACATCTCCCCTTTGGGGGGAAGTCTAACCAGGCACCTGGATATTTCGCTGTGGTGATGGGGCAACACGCTGAGGGTACTTGAGGGGCAGAGGCCAGTGGCACTCTGCCCTGATGCCAGCTCTTCTACTGGTATAACCTGCAGGACATTCTGCTCTGTACAAGGGACAAGGGGAGGGCAGAGGCCAACTGCACTCTGCCCCGCTGTCAGCTCTTCTGCTGGGGTACTTGGGACATATTCCAGCTCAGTAGCCAGGGAAAGGTGGGGGTCAGAGGGGGTTAACATTTCCTCTGTTAACCCTGGGGCCACATTAGGAGTTAGCTGGGGAGGGGAATTTGTACTTACCCCCTCCTCCGGTTGTCCCAGTGTGGGTAGTTGGGGATCTGGACAGGCTGTCCAGCATCCCGGTAGGTCAGGCACAGAGACCATGGTCCCATCTGCGCCGTCTGGGAGATTGGTGTCTCCCCTTGTTAGGGTAAGCTGTCGCTGGGGGGAGAGGGCGACACCTTCAGCTCCCTGGGGTTCACACTGCCGCTGGGGGGGAAGGACGACACCTTCGGCCCCCTGGGGTACACACTGCCGCTGGGGAGGAAGGACGGCACCTTCTGATCCCTGGGGTACACACTGCCGCTGGGGGGGAAGGACGACACCTTCAGCTCCTTGGGGTACACACTGCCGCTGGGGAGGAAGGATGGCACCTTCTGCTCCCTGGGATACACACTGCCGCTGGGGGGGAAGGACGACACCTTCGGCCCCCTGGGGTACACACTGCCGCTGGGGAGGAAGGACGGCCCCTTCTGCTCCCTGGGGTACACACTGCCGCTGGGGGGGAAGGACGACACCTTCGGCCCCCTGGGGTATACACTGCCGCTGGGGAGGAAGGACGGCACCTTCTGCTCCCTGGGGTACACACTGTCGCTGGGGAGGAGAATTAGTTGGAGTATTCCACGTGGAGCGGTTTCTGTTTCTGGGACAGTCTCTCTGCATGTGGCCCTGCTGGTTACACGTGTGGCACCTGATGTACCGTGGAGGGGTTTGGTAGTTCCCACCACCCGGACGCAGTGCTGGGGGGGGGTTAATGGTGCGAGGTGGGTTAGCAGCTCCCAAGATGGACCGCTCCCGTGCCAGCTGCTTTTCCATTATGTATTCCTGGACATCTGTCATTAACCATTCCAAGGTTCTTATAGGAAGCGTACCTGGGAAAAAGGCCAGTCTGCTTTGGAGTTCTCTTCCAAACTCAGTCTGTGTGCTGTCCGTAAGAGGTACTGTAGTCGCTGCCCGGTCTCCCTCCATGAGTTCCTTTCTGTCTGCATCCCTGTAGTCCGCGGCCGCCTCCTCCTCCTCATCATGGAACGCTGTCCGAAAACTAGCTGGTTCCATCCTGCTGTAGCCAGGGGCGCTGTACGGATACTAGCGTTGCCCTCAATTTGTAACTACACGGAATGGTGTCGCCTGTAGCTGTCCTTCTGACTGTGGGAACAATTCCGCCACTTGCCACCAAATGTAACGGAATTGGAACACGAATCCAATATCTCCGCTGGTATACGGTAAAATATCCAAGAAGCACTACAGTCTCACCATCCCCAACCTCCCATATTGGACGACACTCAATTTGGAGTCAAATGAATACTGACTTTATTTTGTTGTGTAGAGATATATATATACACATCTCTTCCCACAGGCAATACACATCCCCCATAGTTGGCCACACAATACACATAGAGGGACAATAGGTGGGTCACACCTGCCTGAGGCTACCTGGCTACTTTGATACAATCAGACATTGATTAGATCATCCTTCTTTGTTCTTATGTCTGATAATGAAAACACTTTATACAATAGACTTCCTTATCTTATGAGGAGTCTCTGTAAAAGGATTATCTATTATGCCAAGGTGTGCAATAGTCTGGGCTAATATTCTGCAGTACAAAATGAGAAAAATAGGTGGCTCTAGGGATCAAAAGATTCTGGGATGGAAGGAAGGGGTGCTACTTGAGGATATAATAGACTTAGTAACAAAGTAGTAGAGGACAGAACAAGTATCCTTTGGATTATAAGTGCACACCCTTTGCCCTGGTAACAATATAGAGCAAGAAAAATATATAAAACTTAACGTTTATTGATATTATTAAAATTGTTTTTAAAATATTGAAATTCTGACGAGATAAAGTTGGTAGGGGAATGGAAATTATATTGGACTTCCTAGTATTGTAACATGAATTAAGAGACTGAATAGGTTGAAATAAGCTCTATATCCTCTTGGTATGGCGTGATAATATAATGATAAATAATAAAGTGCATAAAGTAAACAAGGTGCATTCATTGTAGTGAAATACAAATGAGTTGCAAAAGCATAGGTCTGCATCTAAGGCCTATGTGTTTGCACTGTTGTATCTTGTCACTATATAAAAAAGTGACTTGTGCTTATAGTGATAATAAAAAAATTGCACTTGTAAATATTGCACCTTCTTGTAGTGTATATTATTCTTGTATAAAGTGTTTTTGTGCCAATATAGGTTCAATAAATAAATAGATATTGTAGCATCCTATTAGATACAATAGATAAAGTGCTAGTGCTTTCTGGGGATATTAGAGTTTTTATCAAGGCTTATATGATGTCTTAAGTCCCTATGTTACATAAATTGTAATATAGATTATAGTTAGATTGTGTATTCCCCTACACAATCTACGGAGCTAAGTTACCCACTTTCATCCACATTACAGTATTAGATTTGTAATAATTCCTTGAATTGTCATTTAATGTGGATGATATTTAAGTTGTATTTCATAGATAGTTTGTTTGTGATTTTTCAAAGCGCCTTAGCTCCAAACAACTGACCGCGGGTCGCCTATGCGTCTGCGTGTGACGTCATAGAGCGGCGTCGCGGAGTTGTGCGTGCAACCCGACGCACGTTTCTAAGGATTTCATAAGGGCAAAGGGTGTGCACTTATAATCCAAAGGATACTTGTTCTTTCCTCTACTACTTTGTTACTAATATTCTGCAGAGCATAAACCAACATACATACAGTATAACAGTAGGATCATATTTTTACCATAATAACCATAAAACAGGGTAAAACAGTGATGGGTTCCGTTACATTATCTTTTATTTGCAATTATGCTATAACCATGCAAACAGCAATCTCAGTTCTTGGCAAATAGATAAAAAGAAGTGGAGGCAGTGACAGATTTTATTTTCCTGATGGTGAGTGAAGCCATGAAATTAAAATATGTTTGCTTCTAGGGAGGAAAGCTATGGCAAGCTTGGGCAAGCTAGTAAAAAGTAAAGATATTACATTATCAACAAAGGTCCACATAGATAAAACTATGGTATTCCTTGTGATCTTGGCGAAAATTGCTTGGACTGCAAGAAGATCCAAAAAATCAATATCAAGACAAATTGTTAATAGGAAGGTTTGATCACGAAGCTAAAACTCAAATATTTTGGCCATATCATGAGATGACAGGATTCCCTAGAAAAGACTCTGATGTTGAGAAAGATTGAAGGCACATGAAGGATTGGGAGGCAGAGACGGAAATGGATAGATGAAATCATTGAAATACTGAAATTGAGTTTGATGGAGCTCAGATGGGCACTGGCTGATAGATGTGCCTGGCATGCTGCGTTTCATAAGGTCACGAAGAGTCAGACACAACTGAATGACTAAACAAAAATAACAATGCTGTTGTGGAACCCCGGCACCCGGTATATGCTAATGACATGAGCCACGTCATTAGCATTTACTGGGTGCCGGCACCCGGTATATGCTAATGACGTGGCGCGCATGTGACATCACATGCGCGCCGGGTCAAGAAGGAGCGGAGGCCGGAGCAGAACCAGGTAAGTGAGGGGAAAGGGAGAGGGGGAGGTATTTAGGGGGTTTAGAATGAGTAGGGGAGTTTAGAATGAGGAGGGGGGGTGAGGATGAGGAGGGGGGTGGGAAAGAGACACAGGGGTTAGAGAAACACAGGGGGGTAGAGAGACACGGGGGGTAGAGAGACGGGGGGGTTAGAGAGACACGGGGGGGGTTAGAGAGACACATGGGGGAGAGTAACTCGAGTATAAACCGAGGGGACCCTTTTTAGCCTTAAAAAAAGGGCTGAAAAACTCGGCTTATACTCGAGTATATACGGTACCCTTTTGAATAACATGTCTTGGTAGTGAGATTATTAGTATATATCATTTATATGCTGTAGTTGGAAGCTCCATTATTATTTTTAACTGTTTCTACAAGAGATAACATCATTGCAAAGATAAACAGCCTTATTAAATTGTGATTCGGCCAATTGAAAAGGGCTCTATATCAGCACACAGCATATTTTTTTACAGAAGTTTGTAGTTAGTGAAGACCTTGCTTTTGAATAGAAGTTCACTAACTAAAAACTTCTGTAAAAAAATATGCTCTGTGCTGATATAGAGCCATTTTCAATTGCCGAATCGCAATTTAATAAGGCTGTTTATCTTTGCAATGCAGGTAAAATTAAGTTAAATTAAGAAAGTAACTGGATTCCAATTGACAACGGAATTCTAGGGGCCTCAATCAATTATGATTTGGCCAATTGAATAGGGCTCTACATAAGCACATAGCATATTTTTTTTACAGAAGTCTTTAGTTAGTGAACTTCTATCAAAAGTCAAGGTCCTCACTAACTAAAAACTTCTGTAAAAAAATATGCTCTGTGCTTATATAGAGCCCTATTCAATTGGCCAAATCGCAATTAAATGAGGCCCTAGGGCAATGATGAGCAATAACTTATAAGTGCATCTTATGGGTATCTAATTTAGAGAAAGAATGATGCATAGGAATAAAGACATAATGGGAGGCATGAAACTGGAAGAGAATACATTACATATTCAAAACTCTATTTCTATGCACTATACATAAAAGGATACAATGTATAGTGGCACATGACAGAAGGCAATAATAAAAAGAAAGAGGTTAAGAAAAATGAAATGCTTTATAAAACATAAGCAAAAGTTTATGGAATCTATGTATTTTCAAGATGCTTTACAGTCCTGTTCAATCTTATGTATTCTTAAAGCACAGTAAAATCCCATATTTCAGGAGGATTTCTAGATTCAGTAGGATTTCTAGTTTGAAAAACTAGAATAAAAACTGAAAAATGGAAGATCACGTTTAGTTTCACAATTATGTGCATTGTTGGGTGCCTTCATTACTATTTAAAAAGACCTCCTCTACATTGGTGGAGCTAGAGAATGGAGGGTGCAAAAAAAACTTGGGCCTCCCTGGGGGATTGTAAAAAATGTTGCGCATGGACCAAATCACTCAGTGCTCCGTCTGAAGATCCCTTCCCATAACTGCTCCCCTCCCGAAGACCCCTTCCCATAACAGTAAATCTTCCCAAGACCCATTTCTATAGCTACCCTTACCTCCTCCCTGTGCAAAGTTCCTCTCTATGCAGTACTGCTCCCTGATATACACTCCACTTTCCAACAGGATACTCTATGAATATATATATATATATATATATATATATATATATATATATATATATATATATATAGTCCCTTTAAACAACCACCACCACACAGCACCCATCCCAAGGTAGCACAGAAGAGGGGCCCATGATGTCCATTATGTGTTGGGCCAAGGTGAATGGCCTTAGGGGGCCACTACACTACAAAAAATATATATATATTTTTTTGTTTTTAGTTACACAGCATGGAGCCCTTCCCCAGAGGAGGCCCATGGTGCACTGCACCACTGGAAGCCTTTGAAGTTGAAGCATTGGCTTATTTCTGTTGTAACAGGCATAAGTGGCAGAGTAGACTGGGAAAACTGCACATTTGAGTCATTTATAGAAACATAACAATATTAGCAGTCGTGTAAGGACTGGGCATGCAGTTATTTTAGCTAAAATCTTTATTTTAGTAGTCACTGCTCAAGTCTGAAGGATAAAATGTTTGTGTCTTCCTCACTTCCTGCCTGCTTGGTCAGAGTATTCTCCTACTTTTTTTTATCATGTTGCTAAGACTGAAAGAAAGCAGGAGACAGGGGGAAGGAGGGGGAGGGATTGTGTGGATTCAGATAAGATTTCAGCATGATCTCCTATTGGCAAATTTACTTGCTAACCATGAATGCCCTACATTGTAACCTCCCCTTGTGCTTTGAAAAGGAAATATGACTATTATGGCAGCTTCCAAGCACTAGTAAAGTTAGCTAAATTTGAGGTTATCTCTGAAAATGCTTTTGTGCCTATAATTTACTACTATGCTGTTAGTTTGTTGCATACTTCACAAACAACGTTTTTGCTAATCTGCAGTGGTCTTTTGATATATTATGCTAACAGACATGACTTTACTTCATCTGTCTTATCATAAAATAGTTAAACAATCAAATGTAACTTTAAAGCTTTTAACTTTCTGAAAATATTTAATTTTCAATTCTAGATCTTGCACTTTAGTGCTCCTTTTTGTCTTTTCTCATCTCATCTTATTTTTAACTATTCAAAAACCAATTACATAGTACCAATTTACATTATCACACACCTTTAACGGGATATATACGTTTCCTGGGTTTCAAATGTCTGGTGAGAAACAGGCAGTAATTATCAGAAAAAGATGTGTTATATAGATAACTTCAGTGTACTTACAAAGTTATAGGCAGGATAGTAAAATCCAGCTTTGCACACTCACAGGGAGCTTACATAACCAAGCACATGGAGGAAAGCAGCCAGGTACGGAGTTTGGTCTTCTGGTAGAGATCACAGAAAGTAACTGCTGCTAGATGGAATTACATGGTTGGGTGGGGTCTGAGCTCACAGCTGAATCCGAACACAAGGATATATAGAGAGAGAGACTACATATCCCAGGCTGCTTTGCAAAACAGGAACCCCAGAGTTTAATACAAATGTATCAGCTAACCTCTGTTTTCTCCCGATTGGCCAAAATGAAATCCCATGTTTCTTCTACATTATAACACATTTCTCACGTATTACCACAAAATTCAAATATGTTATGGCATACTTCTCATATTACCACATTCATACATACACATGCTTCTTTACAATATCACACACTTCTAATACATTATTACATATCTAGAATACATTATCACATACTTCTAATATATTATCACATAACTACAATATATTATCACATACTTAGAATACAATACTACACAATTCATATACATTTCATACATAGAGAGTCACACAGGGAGAAAGACAGTTCTAAAATGTTACTCATTGGCTGTGTAGACAAGCCTCCCCCTTATCAATGCAGCTGTTAAGAGAGCTTTGAAAATTATACAAGCAAAAAACAATTGTCTATATCTGTGCAAAGTCTTGGTCAATTTTAAAAACATAAACAGGATCCCAGTATGATTTCAAAGAGTATAAAATATGGAGCACCACAGATTGAGTTACATGGGCCTCTAAGCAAACTAATCTGCCATACTTACTTTACACTTGCTGTCAGACACCCTTCCAATGAAACCCATTTGTATTTATTCAAATCTAGATATGCCTGCACTTCACAATACACCTACAGTAAAAATATGAAGAAAGTCCGCTGGAATCATTCTTTAAAATTGCATTCATTATGTACAAACATTTGAGGTTTTATAAACTAGTTAGAAGACAGAAAATAATATCAAAGAAATAGGATCATGGAAATATTTTTGTAGATTCAAGCAAAATCCCATTTATTTGTGCACATTATGGCTGTGTGAATCCTTTTGCACAGAGTATATAAGCTATCACTCAAATAACATGTGAAGCCTTTACTTTCCCTGGGGTTTAATATTTGAGTATGGCATGATGGAGCGGTCTTAAAATCAGTTTTGTCTTGTGGGACCATTAAAGTCATTACATACACTTCAAAGTCAGGTCATTATGTCACCTGGGATTAGATGATGTATAATGTTCTGTCAATAAAACACATCTATCAGCATTGCCTATATCTGACAACTGAAAGGAACCCCACACCGTACACATATTTGTGTTAATCTAGCTACAGTGGAAAGCCAGAAGTAATAGATCAGAACCATTTAACCTACACTAGGCAATGCGTTTTGATGTATTATTGATGCAATTTTTATTTTACTTATAAAAAATGCACTTAAATTCATGCTACAATTCATTCTGCAGATTTTAAATTCTGAATTGTATTCTGTTCATTTTATTTATTTATGAGATTTCTATGTTAAAATGCGCTGTAACGTTCATCTCCTCTTCTGAATAAAATGGATAGCTTTATGAATACAATGCTAAAAGGGATTCTTTA
Source organism: Discoglossus pictus (assembly GCA_027410445.1). Taxonomy (NCBI): domain Eukaryota; kingdom Metazoa; phylum Chordata; class Amphibia; order Anura; family Alytidae; genus Discoglossus; species Discoglossus pictus. Next base: position 387,557,116 of record CM050166.1, on the reverse strand, counting down.
AGGGACCCCTGCGATAAAAAATATTCTATATCGTCTTTGAATAACTAAACTTGATAACAGTCAAAATAATTTTAGAATGTAAATAAATAAACAAATACTCTAAGCATTTTTATCTTTTATATAAATTACTAGCGACTTGCCCATCAAAAATGACGGGGCAATAAAATTGTAAGGCAGGTAATGCTGTTTTCCACAGACAGTAAGTGCTTTGGTGGTCTGAGATCCTTCGGCGCACATTGCAAGCCTCTTGGTTGTTGTATTTTTTTGTTATCAGAGGCGCTTTTGCGGTCAATATAAGGTCCACGCTGATCTCCTTTTTGTGCTTATTGCAAGGCTGTCCTCTGTGGTAGTTTGTGTGCTATGAGCACCGTTGGCGCTCCTTGTGAGGCGCGCAGTGAAGGGCGTTTATTGCAATAGTGTTTTTTTGTGTATATGTAGGTTTTTCTGCTAATTAATTAATTAATAAATTAATATACTTTACATATTTGCAATTAATATATGCAGCAAGCATTGTGCTGAAGAGCTGGCAATCTGTTTTGATGTTCCTGTAGCAAATAATGTAGATTTGCACTGTTGTGGAGCTGAGGTGTAAGTGTCAGCAATGAGTGAAGTGTGTAGTGTAAATAGGCTGCGTGCGCTAGGGAAAGCCGTTAGTGTAGCTGTGTACTTCCGCATTCTGTAAGTTAGTGTTGTAAAATGGTTGCGAATGTGTATGTGGTACACGAGTGTGGATGATTTAGCGTCCTTGCTAATGGTGTATCTTGTACCTTTTTTGAAAAGTCGTATGTGCTTGGTGGTGTTTTGCGGCTTTAGTGGTCGTGTAGCCTCGTTTTCTGGTTTTTTTTGTCAGCGGCCATTTTTTCTCTGGCTTAGGGGATTTTCGAGTGTCTAAACTCAGCAAACTGGACTTAAATTGAGGTGTAACCTCACTTGCAGACGTCCTGGGTGTCCCCCCTTGCTGTGGGTAAGGTTTTTATTTCATTTTTGTGTGTATTTATTGTGTTTTTTTACTGTTTTCTGATGTGCGCGGTTCGGACGTTAAGGTCGTATTTTTGCGAGCTCGTAATGGGTTTTTTCTAAGTCCTGCGGCTCATATTTCTTTTGTGTAAGTCCGTAGTTAGTCATTGCGTGCTAGATGTTTTTTTTTTTTTCAAAGTCCCGCTTCTGTTGGTGTTTGTAACTGCCTGTGAGGCGCCGTAGAGCCTCCACCTCTGCAAAAATGTGACAACAGGATAAATAGAAGGAATGGACACTCACATGTTGCAACCTCAGAAAGTGAGGTTGTTCAATAGCAGGTACGATTAATCACCTGTAGGTCCTTAAAGTTTTACCTCTGTGTATGGCAGAATTACCTCATCCAAATAGTGCTTGTAGAAATTTATGCTATATGGTACGTGTATACGGTTAGGGGTTGTATCCAGACACAAAAGACAAGAAAAGCATATGGGGCTTTAGATAGAACCCTTTTCTCATCCAAGCAAGCAACAAAGGTTAGTAAACCTAAGTAGCAATATTAACTAGAGAATGCCACACTTCATCTGTGTATATTAGGAACAAACACCGTTTTGCCTTCACCCCTCTGTTTGCAATACAATCAGTATTACTTAATGAAAATAATCCCTGCTACTTATACCATATAATCATATAAAATGATTAATACATGTATTAATATAATCACAAAATCAAATGCGTTTCAACCTTATAAGGGCTTTTTCAATTATAAAAATAGTGTGTACAATAATCCAGCAAGCATAGATGAGCTATAACTATCTCAGGGAGGTGTGTAAAGTAATGAGCCTTATAATTATTATCCTTTATTTTTAACACCCCAACATATTCCATAGCGAACCTTTAAGACTGCATTATTTTTATTTCCGTTCTAATAACATTATGCATAAATAGTTATTTAAATAGTGTATTTTAAATATGTGACCAAGTTGGTCCTTAAATATTTTTTCATATATATGCAATCAGAAAATTAAAGAAAAAAGAAAAAGCAGTGTACTAGAGAAAGAAAAAAAGCTTCTTTCTCCTCACCCCCAATCACCAATGTACAACTTTCCCACTCCTCATCATTTGCCTCCATAATGGTCCACTTCACTCGTATAAGGATGTGATTCTCTCTGTTACTTCTATACAGTAGCATGAGGATGTAAGATGGCCCCTGGACATAGCATGGGGGAAGGGGCTTTTGACAGTGCTAGGAAGTGATTGGTGGATTTTTATTTTAGGGGTGGAGCTTTAAAGCAATAAAATAGTTTTTTCCCACCCTTACTGGTCACTCTATCAGGAGCACATGCTGAGTTTCCCTCCCTCCCTGTTGGTTATATTTTATTGTCATAGTTGTGGTAGGGCTGGGTGATTGCTCTCGGTAAGTGGGAGCATACATCCTTATTAAATTGCAATTCGGTAAATTTAAAAGGGCTCTATTTAAGCACACAGCATATTTTATTTACAGAAGGTTTTAGTTAGTGAAGACCTTGCTTTTGGAAAGAAGTTCACTAACTAAAAACTTCTGTAAAAAAATATGCTCCTTGCTTAAATAGAGCACTTTTAAATATACTGAATCACAATTTAATAAGGTTGATAATGTTGGTGGTGATATACACCAGGTTCGGTTATGAGGTCTCCTGGGCATCGAGTCTTCAGATGATTGTGCTCCCTTGGAGGATGTGAGCATTCTCCTCTAAATTTTGTTTATTGTCATACAAATAAAAGCTGTGGCCTGTTTTATCCCATACTGGTGTCTGTCAATAATTTGTGTTATGGGTGATTAATTTTAGGTGCCCACTAAATCACATAAGCTTAGGTCAAGCTACAGATTAAAGGTACATAATAATATGTTCATATAAAGAACAGGACATGATTATGTGGACAAAATTTGGTCCTTTCCCTCTTCACCTTTGCAAAATCTGACAGCTGCTATCCCGCCGCTAACTGACAGATAACCCTGACGATTTTCATATAAGGTGCGCAGACAGAAGAGAGAGGCGCGCCTGAGGCCCTGGGGGACCGAGTGCCCGCGCCGAACATATCGATGGCCTCGCTGTCGACTCAGCATCGTCGAGTTGCGCCACGTCGGAGGAGAGAATAGTTATTTGCCTTACAACAAAGATGACGGCTCATGTAACTGCAGCTGTCAGTGCTGCCGAAGAAATGCGAAGGTGAAGAGGGATAGATCCCAAAATTTTTATAAACTTCAAAATACAGAGTACAACCTCTGATTCTAACTATTGCATTCAAATTTGCTTTAAATACATGATACATTTTGCCTTTGTTCCCAATAAGACAAATGAGGGGAATGGTATTTTATTCCATTCTATCTCCTCGTCTTGTCTCTCTAACCAGTGTCTTAGTCCCACTATATCACATTTCTTTACCGGTTGAAAAGCAGCATTGCCCCTCTAGCAGAGAAGGACTTGATAATATCTGGATTTCTGTCACAGCCAAACGGAATGACCTATAGGCACAGCACAGTTTAATAGCATTTATATGATGAAACAATAAAATGCTTGTAATGACAATGGATGAGGAGTAGCAGAAATACTATACAGCAATGGAAGACAAAGCTGTACATTAATCACAACTGTCTTGAGAAGAACTCCATAATAACTCTAGAGGACTAAACTGACAACAAAGGATAATGATGACAACCGAGAGATTGTCATCACAACCATGGAAATAAAACACAACTCACGTCTCATGTATAAGCCACTCACATTAAAATACAGGGAAAAAATATGAAGCTTTGGAATTATAGGAATTAGCTACTACAATTGCATCAAATTTACTCAATATACAATGCTTCTACTGCAGCTAAGGATTCTGGGTAGTGGCATGAAGTTAACTATCACTTTGTATCACCTTATTGCAATCCATCCACTTTAAAGCAATACTTTGGCAACATTTTCTGTCATTTATTTAAAAGAATGTTTTTGGCATGAAACACAATTCATATTTAAGTACCACTCTGGTTCTTTTTGAGCAAAGTGTTTTAGAAAGCAAATAATAAAGGAAATTAACACATTCCTTACATTTTGCGATTTTTATTTGCAATTATTTTTTACTGGGGAGATACATTTTGGTTTTCTGTCTGGTACTATCTGTTACTTTCTCAGAAGGATGTGTTCCTGCAAATTAATGAGCTCTCTTTAGTCCTGCGGAGAGCACTGGTAGTTGCAATTGCCACATTCTCATTGTGCAGACATAAACTTCCTGTGTATTTAAAGTCACCTCTCACCTCAGGAAGTTGCTGGCAGATTACACTGAACATTAATGCATATAAAATATAAAGGTTGTATTGTTTTTTACTTACGTTCTAAACCAAGGTGTCTGTTTTATCAATGTAGTTCTTCAAAATTGTAAATTTAAAATATATAACCACAGTGGTCTTTTAAGAAAGAGAATGTATTTATTTATTTATTTTTGCTGCTTTCTTACAAGGGTGTATACTTAGCTAATTAGCTTTCCATTAGAACTGAGAGAGGTAAGATGTATGGTGTTTATTCCAGGCCCCCCATTCTGATCTCCTACCCCCCACCACCCCCAGGTCCCCCATTATGATCTCCTACCCCTCACCGCCCCAGGTCCCCCATTCTGATCTACTACCCCCCACACCCCCAGGTCCCCCATTCTGATCTCTTACCCCCCCACCCCCCATTCTGCTCTCCTACCCCCCACCCCCAGGTCTGTATAACACTCTTTCTGCTTGTATATCGTTGTTGATATTCATGGTGGTAACTGTAGTAATCCACCTTAAGAGGACAGAGCCTGTGACAGACCAGTGGGAGGGGTGTACAGCACTTCTCACTGGGACCAGCCTGTTTATGAAACACACTAGATCCAACAGGTCTTACACCCGCGGAGGGCTACTATGCGCCCCTCAAGCATTTCCCATGCTTCCCATACTGTACTCCTCAATACGTCTCCTTATTATCTATACCTCTATTTCCATTAATCCCTTTCCTACAGTTATTTTGTATATTGTCACCTTATTTACTCAATTTATACGCAGAATACATCATGCGTAAGGATGCACAAGATGAATTCAAGGCCCGAATCAATATTGCTGGAAGGAATATCAACAACCTCATAAGCGCTAATGATACTACCCCGATGGCTGAAAGTGACGAGGAACTAAAGGACTTATTGATGAAGGTAAAAAAGAGAGTGCAAAAGTTGGCCTGCTGCTCAACGACAATCTTACTTCCTGGCAAATAGAAGGGGAAGAAGTGGAGGCAGTGACACATTTTATTTTCCTTGGATCCAAGATCTCTGCAAATGGTGACTGTAGTCATGGCATTAAAAGACCTTTGCTTCTGGGGAGGAAAGCTATGGCAAGCTTGGACAAGCTAGTAAAAAGTGAAGATATTAAACTATCAACAAAGGTCCGCATAGTTTGAACTATGGTATTCCCAGTAGTAACATACGAATGTGAGAGCTGGACCATAAAGAAGTCTGAGCTCCATAGCCTTTGAATTGTGGTGTTGGAGAAGACTGCTTAGAGTCCCTTAGACTGTAAGAAGATCCAATAAATCAATACTTCAGGAAATCAAGACAAACAGTTCACTAAAAGGTATGATCATGAGGCTGAAGCTCAAATATTTTGGACATATTATGAGATGGCAGGATTCCCTTGAAAAGACTCTGATGCTTGGAAAGATTAAAGGCACAAGAAGAAGGGGATGACAGAGGCGGAGATGGATAGATGAGGTTACTGAAGCAATGAACATGAACTTGATGGAGCTCAGAGGGGCAGTGACTCAGAGATGCACCTGGCGTGCTGTGGTCCATAGAGTTACGGAGAGTCGGATGCGACTGAACGACTAAACAACAACAACAACAGCTATTTTACTATGTGAATAATAAAAAGGGTTAAGGCACTGTGAAAAGGTTTAAGACACTGTAAGGTCCATTCAGTACTTATGGGCTGCACATAAGGCCCTTCAAGTGAAATAGGTTGTATGTCACTGCTTTAAACTAAATTGTAGCCTTGGAATTGCAAGAAAATCCACAGCTTTTCCGTCCTATGGGAATCATCGATTTGAGGTTGGTTTCTGGCTACTATATATGAGGCTTCAATGGGTAGCCAAACCAAATAAACACATTTGTTAGGATGATTAAGAAGGTGACTGAAAGGCCCTTCACTGTAAGCATAGCCAGGAAATGAAATCCATTATTATTGCAGTGCACAAGCCTAAAAACATTATTGAGTCTCCAGTGTCAAAAACTGAATATCAAAGTGATTTTACGTACAGTATAATATGTTTTGTACGTTTCTCATTTTATATTAACTTTATTGTTATTTAAATATAAGAAGGACATTTCATCTGAGCAACGGCAGGCGCTCTCCACTCTACAACTGATTTTGATTACCTACTTTTTGTGTAGCCGGCTCTTTTTTATAAATTATGAGTGTTGCTGCACTTCATGCCTGGCAGATAAAATGCAGGGCACTGCAGAATTGTTAGGATCAGCAATACGTACAAAGATTTCCTTAAAGACAGTGTGCTGTTGCCTTTCAACAACAGGCCGGTACTCTGAATTATTTTTCAAAGCTTGACTTCTCAATATTAAAACTATAAAGGTATCCCACACACATCTGTTTAGCAATAAGACTCTTTTTATGGGGGTCGATCCACCTCTCTAAACCTATTGTCCTCTTTTCTATAGAGACCATACAACCAATAAATAAGGAATTCCCCTGAAACTGTCTGATATGAACCATTGATTTGCAAACTGTATACACCTGCCTTTATTATTAGTTAGATCTGTTTGTGGTATTAGTTACTTGGTTTGTGCCTTATGTTCTACATTGGTAGTGAATAGGTAATGCCAGCTATAACTATTTTGACAAAATGGGAAATTTGGCATATCACCCGGTTTTACAGGGAAAATGTTTGGACGTATGGAGCTAAGGTTTACTAAGATTGCACATTGCACATTTAAAAGCATATAGAAGTTTCACGGATTATGAATGCATCTGATAGAGGAGAATCAGTAGTTTATGCTGACATTTTTCTGCATGAAAAAAATCCCCAAAATAAATATTAATAAACTTAACCTATCGTTTGCATCATTTCTTTAGTTTTCTGGCAGTTGCTTTTGAGAATGAATACCCCTGAAAATCCTAGCTAAATTAGTATAAAATTCATAATATGTTGGAGCCAATCAGAGGCAGCTACAAGATTGCAGCAGTATGGGAATTCAGTCTCTGCAGCAAAGCATCATTGGATATGTAGTCTTTTTTCCCCATCTCACAATTCTCTCGCCTCCTTTGAATGATGCAACTGCTCTGGATCTCTGCATAGTTCTGCTACTGGTTGGAAGGTTAGTAGAGGGTTAAAAATGTACCCGAATGCAGTGTGCCTATGTAAGCAGCTTTGTGGGTGTGGAATCCAATTTTTTTTAAATAAAATAAATCTGTGTGTGTATAGAATAAATCAACTTAATGTGTGTGATAGATGTGTTAGATTAGAAAAGTTAAAAACAGGGAGCTTCCATATACCTTTAATAGTAAGGGTCTCTTTTTTCAATGTGACAGTATTTAAACTAATATAATTATTCTTGACAAATCCAAAATGGCCATTATCATAAGGTACTAAGCAATAGCATCTTCATAAGGAATATTCATACAGAAACAAAAATGGCCACTCAGCCTAGGCCAGGATTTTATCACACTCTGCCACCAACACTAAAATACAGAAAAAAAGGAGCAGGACATTTACGGTGGGGGAAAGGGAGGGATATTTATTTGTATGTTTTCTCACAAAAGATCTTTTTATAAATACAATGAATGTATAAGTTATTTATACAGATGTCTCATATTAATAGACACATTGCTTGAGTGTTATGGTGGCTAAAGGCAAATAAGTTACAAATACAAGAAAGAAAGATAAATAATGAAGAGTGAGTGATCCTGCAAACATATTGCTGACACAGTAATAAATAGATTTATAAAAGTTGGCTATTTATAATGATTTAAATCTAAAAGACAGTCCAGAGTTATTTTTGGTTAGTGAATAGCATTCCCTGTTTCAAAGAAGGTTGAACACCACTAGTATAAGGGATATGGTAATATGATAATATGATAGACTTTCTTTCATAGGATTCTGGGACGTAAATTATCCAGCCTGTGAATCATATAGCCAGTGGAACCAGTGGTGGAGCTAGTGAATGGAGGACCTAGTGCAAAATAATTTGGGGATCCACATTGCAACTTCTCTTTACACCTGTTGGGTTCAATAAAAAAGCCAAAAATATATGTAGATAATTTCATCACTCCTATGGTGATCACCTTTCTATAAAGTAATTATCTGCAAATCTCATTTAATAGCACTACCTGATTGTAGTAGAGGTCTCCTACTGTGCTGTGGGCCCAAATGCTTTGCCCTGCTGCAACAAAACACCCTGATTTACCCACATCGTATTCATGAAAAAGGATTTGGTTTTAGGAAATACCTGATCGATTGCCAAGCCTGACTAACCTTAAGGGCATAGGTATGTATTTTGAGATTTTGGCCTAAACCCTATGTCTTATAATCAAACTCTGAGATTATCCAGATCTGTCGATCTCTGGCTGAAATTATCAACACTAGTGAAGATTCAGAAATGACAGTAATATCATCCGTAACTCATATATATTTTAATGGATTGAATTGGGCACATGTTATTTTGGATTAGGATGTACAACTTCTGTCGTCAAGGGAATATTCTCAGATATCTGTTTTTTGAGTACAAACTGCTGCATTAGCAACCCAGTCATTTTGATATACTCATCTACTGTACGTCAACATAGTAATATACTCAAAGCCGGTTCTAGTTCTAAAATTGGACTAGAGCTGAACCAGTCTTTGAAAGAAGATTTATTGTTAATGGTCATTTTTCAAATAAACATGTATGGGCTGATCCTGAATTCACTCCTTTATTTAGATTTGGATTGTTTTTCTTTTGACAAAACAACTTTTTATTCATTTTTATGTAACTTTCTTCGAATCACAGCACATTAGCCCATCAAATTTTATGTCCCAAAGAAAACAGAGAAAGAATGACTTATTTAATATAAGTATAGTCAACTGGTAAACATGTACTGTCAATTTAGAATATTTACCCCAATTTCAATAATTAGTTCTTTTGTATGTCATTTATACAAACAAAGTTCAGTTTTGTATTGAGTAAACAAAACAACAAAACAAACAGTTTATATATGCTATCAGTATATTAGACTCAGTTCTCAGATCTTGTGTAAGTGCTTTGGATCAATAGTCAAAAGTGTCCTTAATCCCTTGCTTCAAAGTTGACAAGTCTAGGCACATTGTAATTTATTGAAAATCCATATGATTTCTCCAGTACCTCAAATAAAACATATGTCTTCTTCCTCAGAGCTATAGTACATAAAATATTTTCAGACAATTCTGTGTTGGCACGGCTCTTGTTTTCAGCTAACACACATTCCTCATTTAAGTGTCTTTCTCACAAACATCACATGCACTTCACATTGACCTCTACCTTTTTTCTTTCGACTTCGGTGTTCCAATGAAATGGTTTTGGAGACCCATGCAAACAACTGATTCCTAGCATTGTAAAACACCTAGCAGCCAAGTTAAGTTAATGAGCTGTGTCTTCCAGGGTCAAATGTCTTATGGCACAACAGAACTATAGTAAGTATCCTTCCAATCCATACAGAATGGCTCAGCTGTATTTCCATTTGGTATCACTTCATTAAGTATTTAACAAGCAAATATTTCATGTGTTTGAATATCTACATGTCAGAAAACCTGTGCCCAGCTCACAATCCAAGGCCGTTTTCTCTGCAATATAGAGAGGTGCACCTGAGACTACAAACACTTCCATATATACATCAAGGGCGGAACTACCGCCGGTGCAACCGGTGCCTTGTGTATATTCATATGTAAATGTATATACGTGTATATGGTATATATATATATATATATATATATATATATATATATATATGTGTGTGTGTGTATGTGTGTAAATGTATATGTAAATGTATTTTTATATATATATATATATATATATATATATATACATATATATATATATATACACAAAATAACTCAAGACACAGCCAAACAAAAGTGAGTACACCCCTAAGTGGAAACGGACAAATTGGGCCCAATTAGCCATTTTCCCTCCCCGGTGTCATGGGACTCGTTAGTGTTACAAGGTCTCAGGTGTGAATGGGGATCAGGTGTGTTAAATGTGGTGTTATCGCTCTCACACTCTCTTATACTGGTCACTGGAAGTTCAAAATGGCACCTCATGGCAAAGAACTCTGAGGATCATAAAAAAAATAATTGTTGCTCTACAAAAAGATGGTCTAGGCTATTAAAAGATTGCCAAGAACCTGAAACTGAGCTGCAGCACTGTGGGCAAGACCATACAGAGGTTTCACGCAACAGGTCCCACTCAGAACAGGCCTCGCCATGGTCGACCAAAGAAGTTGAGTGCACATGCTCAGCATCATATCCAGAGGTTATCTTTGGGAAATAGAGTGCTGCCAGCATTCCTGCAGAGGTTGAATAGGTGGGGGGGGGGGGGGGGGGGGAGACAGCCTGTCAGTGCTCAGATCATATGCCGCACACTGCATCTAATTGGGCTGCATGGCCATCGTGCCAGATGGAAGCCTCTTCTAAAGATGATGCACAAGAAAGCCCACAAACAGTTTACTGAAGACAAGCAAACTAAGGACATGGAATACTGGAACCATGTCCTGTTGTGGTCTGATGAGACCAAGATAAACGTATTTGGTTCAGATGGTGTCAAGCATGTGTGGCGGCAACCAGTGTGTCTTGTCTACAATCAAGCATGGTGGTGGGAGTGTCATGATCTGGGCCTGCATGAGTGCTAGGGATCAACAGTTCATTGAGGGTACCATGAATGCCAATATGTACTGTGACATACTGAAGCAGAGCATGATCCCCTACCTTCAGAGGGCAGTATTCCAACATAATAACGACCCCAAACACACCTCCACTGCTTTGCTAAAGAAGATGACATAAACCCTATTGAGCATCTGTGGGGCATATTCAAATGGAAGGTGGGGGAGTGCAAAGTCTCTAACATCCACCAGCTCTGTGATGTCATCATGGAGGAGAGGAAGAGGACTCCAGTGGCAACCTGTGAAGCTCTGGTGAACTCCATGCCCATGAGGGTTAAGGCAGTGCTGGAAAATAATGGTGGCCACACAAAATATTGAAAATTTGGGCCCAATTTGGACATTTTCACTTAGGGGTGTACGCACTGTTGTTGACAATGGTTTAGACATGAATTGCTGTGTGTTGAGTTATTTTGAGGGGACAGCAAATTTACACTGTTATACAGGCCGTACACTTACTACTTTACATTGTAGCAGAGAGTCATTTCTTCAGTGTTGTCACATAAAAAGAAATAATAAAATATTTACAAAAATGTGAGGGGTGTACTCACTTTTGTGAGATACTGTCTATATATATATATATATATATATATATATATATATATATATATATATATACTGTATGTCTATTGAGGGTTATTTCATAAATAGGTTATGATTGTTTCTTTTTTGGTTAGTGTATATGGAAGTGTACATGTATATGTTGTCTTTTGAATTTGTATTTTTCTATTGCAAATTTTAATAAATAAAAAAAAAAAAAAGGATTTACTGGATCCATTATCAAAACATAACAAAATCACAGACACTTTTAAGATGTTGTAAAATCTTTTAAAGCTGCCTCACAAGTACATATGGTTTCTCCACCCTTACAGGATTTCATTTTTGAATATCCCACCCCTTCTCAATTAAAGCTTATACCGTATTGGTCCGAATATAAGCCGTACCCGTAAAGTTCAAGGAAAAAAAAAAAAAAGAAGATAGTACTCAAATATAAGCCACACCCGTAAAATTGGAGAGAAAAAGACTCTCAAAGTGATCAGCCATTGCAAGAAACAGGCTTTTTTTGCAAGTTACAGGCTTTACAGGATGTTAAAATCACTAAAAATGTAAATCGCTATACAATGCCGCAGTGTAAAGCACGAAAATCGGCACCCTTAACTCGCAATCGCGCAAATTGGCAGTAATTTTGCATTCGCAAATAGAAGTCGCACGCGTTACAAGCAAAGTTCGCAAATCGGCAATGATTTTTTGACGGTCGCGATTATAAGCCGCACCTTTAACTCGCAAGCTCAAAAATCGGAAAAAAGGTGCGGCTTATATTCGGACCAATACGGTATATGATTATTTTCTCTGTGAACTGACCAATAACTCCATTAAGAAGCTTGTAATTGAGAACTGGTGAAAGAACATTCTGACCAGCGTCTTTGTATGGCATCTATAGAGTAAGTTTAACAATTGTTAAATGTATTTTCTACTAAGCTGTGTTGTAGTTTCTAGGATGAAAAAAAAACCATAAAAAAAGTCCTGCACTGAGAGTTAATTTATCTTTAAATTTTATGAGATTGCCTTCTTTACACAACAAATCCCAAATCAGATTGAATTCTGTAACAATAAAAAATCTATAAAGCCCTGAATTTAAACTATGTGCCTGCAGAAGAAAATTCTTCACTTTGACTTTTTTTAAATGAGTACTGGAAAATAACATATCAGTTTTATGAGGTATTCCAGTACATAAGCTTTCAAGTGTGCAGTGATCTCTGTATGAGATGTGATCATTGCTCTGCTATTTTATCCGGTGAGAAGGGCTGGGAACTCAGGTTTTAACTGAAACCTCCAGTTCTCAAGAGGTATACAGAGGTTTTGTCCTTAGTTTACAGGAAGAAAGTCATGCAAAGAATCCTCACTGACTGCAACTGACTGGTACATTTTGCAGAGGGCTCTGGGTTTCATTGTCTTGCTATCACTCCATTAGGATAATGCATTAAAGTGGGCCTTGGGCAACATATGGCCCTTGGAGGCTTCTTATGCACACATCTCTAGTATCTAAAGTAGAATAGCAGGCCCCTCTAGCACATTACTCTATTTGTCCCTTAACTTTCCTTTGCGTAGGAGTAGAAAAATAGACAGATAAGTGCTTTAACGCAAAGTTTATCTTAAATTCATATCTGCATTGCTATGTATTCAAACATGTACTCAATGCAATACATTATTACAATTATTATTATTATTATTATTATTAATGGGATATGTAAGTAAGATGGATTATGAATGCATCTGATAGAAGGGAATTAGTAGTGCATAGTAGTGTATTTGTTGCATGAAAACATCCCAAAATAAACATTAATTAGCTTACCTTAAAGTTGGCAAAATTTCCTATATTTTTGGCATTTGCATTTTCTCATGTACACCCCTAGAAAACTCCACCACAATTAGCATAACAAATTCAGAATCAGGAAAATACATTGTATCATTATTCACCTCAGTGTCTTCTGGCATGTGCTCAGTACAAGAACTGCAACAGATACTTCCTGTGCTCTGTACCAGAAAGGTCAAAATATGTATCTTGCTGTATTTCCTGTTGGTACACTGCTGCATTTCCTGTGTGTACCCTGCTTATGTAAGCGTTCTGTGGGTGTGAACCACTGGATTTGACTTTTGTGCAAATAACTTTGTAAGTAAACTGAAAGTTTCTATATAACACATGTTTTCATACACTACTAATTTTCAGATGCATTCATAACCCAGCTCACTTGCATATACCTTTAACACTTATTTGTAACACACCAGCATATTATATAAGTATCTAAGATGGATCCATATCAAAGATGCAGTTTTTTCCATTTCTTTCTTAATGGTCAAACCTAATGCCCTAATACCAGCTGTAAGATGTAATAATTAGGAACAGACCCTATTAAAAATGTTAGTAATACAATATTTAATATGAAACTACTTTCAAACATTTACTTGTAAAACACTAATGTAGCTGCATGTCTCAACCACTTGTGACGGGGGCGGATCTACCAGTGGTGCAGTGTAGGGGCCTCCCACCACAGCCCAAGCCGCTAAGCACCACTGAGACCCCGTTGGGACCCCCTTGTGTCTCCTTGATCACACACACACCCCAAGCCTGAAACGTGTGCTTGTTTAAAAAAGAGCATTTCTACTGAAGCTCCAACAAGTGGCAGTTTGGAGCAGTTCAGCATGCTGGGGATGTGTATCAGGCAAAAACGTTAGGCAGCAAGGGCTGCAAAGTAGCAGCAAAGTACATGGTATAGGTTCTGTGAGGGAGGAACAAAAGAGATAGGGATGGCTGCTTTATGAGGTGGGTGCTAAGAGGGGTTGGGTGCTGTGCGGGGATGTATCCAGAGAGGGAATGGCTGGTGACAAGAACTGGTTGCTATGTGTATATATATAAGTGTACATATATATCCGTAGAGGATGTCACAGAAAAAGTGGAGTGTAAGCACCCTGGAGCTGTACTGCAGGCAGAGGAGCGTCACACAGGAAGGAAGGAGTGAATTGGTCCCGGGCCCAGCACAAAACATTTTTTACACACCGCCTCCCCGCCCCCCCTCATGTTGTCAAAAACATTTATTTGCAACAGGGCCCTCTATTCTCTAGCTCCGCCACTGACTTGTGAGGTAATGAATAGGTGGGAGCAACTCTTACTGGGAGGCAGTCCTAAATGGTTAGCATAGACAAGAGGAGACTATCTTCATGGCTGTCGAGTTGGCATGTTATATAGGTTTACAATGAGAATAACAGGGAGTAACTACACTGATTAGACAAATTACTATCTAGGGTCTGAGTCTGAGTCTTTTCTTCTTCAAATGGCTTTACATTTACATTAATGGGTGAATCCGAACTATTTAATGACAGAGAAAAATTGCAAACTTCAGTGTATGTTTACTATAGGGAAATACAACTTTTTAAAATAAAACAATTGCATGATTAAAGTGCTTGTTATTACAAATAATTTTAAATTCTGCCATAACTGGAAGCTCCTCTATGTCATATTAATCTAAAAAATGTTCTTACAGAAATCGATACCAGTGAATGAAGAGCTCTGCTCCAAAGCAAAACATATATGTAGGTGATTAGATCACCTTTCTATTACATGTTATCCCCTAATAATGTAATAGTCCCCCCTAACCCCAGTAGCAGAGAGCCCCTAACCTGTTGTGGGCTCCAGTTGTTTGCACCTACTGCTCTGTCTTTGTGTCTTTGGTGTCTTGAAGACTGATTCTGCTACAGTGCATACTGTAAAATACTTCTTTTTGGGTCATTACAGTTATAAAACCTATTTGATTAAATTAACATTCAATCTTCCATTGTTTCCTGTGGTCATTGTGAAATCTCCCTGCCTTTCTTTCTATGGCTCAGACAGCACGACTCCAGTGACTGACTTCTTCCATCTTCCTGTTTTTCTTTTTAAAATGCTATCATAATAGTGAAGTGTCATATACCTAATAGAAACCATATCTCTCGCCAAGTGAAAGGACAGTTACTTAAGTCGTACCTGTTATAAAAGAGAATTAAGTGAAATATAAAACGGTGCAAGAGCCTTTTCAATTACCAGTGGTGGATTTATCAATGGAAATGTCATAACTTTGTGCAGAAATGCTTAAACCTGTCAGCTAACATTAAGAGAAAACATTAGCCATGCAAGAGCCTATGGACTATTCAGCATTAATGGCTTTATACAAATCGATAGCAATAAAAGGAACCTTTAACTTTGGTGCAAGATGAATTGTGTCTGTGAATTTTACTGATACCATTCAAAAAGTGGTAAAACCTCACAAAATCTATTTACTATTTCCATTTAATTTTTTACAATCCAGGGCAAAGTAATAACGATCACACTGAGTACAAATTCCGGAGTCATACAAGTAAATGTAATTGAAAAATCGGAATTCTTACCTTAATTAGGGATGCTGTGTCTGTTTGTCTTAATTCATTTTTTTTTTTTTTTTTGGCTGATAACAGCATCATTGTACTCTTTTGAATATTAATGCCATATAAATGCACATTTAAGTACCATTTATAATTAATATTATTATTATAGTTTATTTGTAATGCTCCAACATATTCCGTAGCGCTTTACAGGGGTTAAGTTCAAGGCAGAAATAATATTAACACATTGCAAAGAATGGAGGACCCTGTCCATAGTGCTTTCCCTAAAGCACCTTGGAAGATTGAAAACTCACAGACTTACAATCTAAAGGGTCTGGGTGTGTTACAGGAGGGTGATAGAAGCATTGTGTATTTTAAGGCTTCTTTAAGTAGATATGTTTTTAGTGAGGTTTTCAAGGTTTCCAGGCAGGAAGATAGTCTAGTGGAGTGAGGCAAGGAGTTCCAACGAATAGGGGCAGCACAATAAAAGTCTTGAAGGCAGGAGTGAAAAGAGATGATAAGAGAGGTGAAAAGAAGGAGTTTGTTAGCAAAACGAGGGAGTTGGAGGAAAATGATTTAGTTAAGGCGATTGTAAATGAGCCAGTCGTGAATTTTGAAAGACAGGGGAAGTAAAGAGATAAAGCAATAGTTAGATGAAGAATCAGAGTCAGATGAGGGTTTCATAAGAATGGGTGTAATTAGGGCAGGTTTTAAAGATGATGGGAACATGGCAATAAAGAACAGCTGACAAAATTATAGAAATAGCTTTAGATCCAGGATATAATATGTTAAACAGTTGAAAAAAAGTACCAAAATGTAAGAGATCATTAAAGATAAAATATAATTTTTGAAATAATAGTATGGAGTACTTATAAAGTTATGAAACATAAGACATGTCAAAGGCTTTTTATTCTTGTAACCTAAGGCCTACTAAAGAAGTCAATTGATAGATAATAACCTGTGATAACACAGGATGGACAAACTTGAAAATCTGCCAAAAAATAGCAATTTCAATGCCAATTATCGAACAATAATTCAGATTTTTATTTTAATAATGAGCAATTACATATTTCCATAATTAGAGGTAAGCTTTTAAATTCTACCATAATTGTATTTTTGTTCTTCTTCCCTATAAAGTACAACTGTAATTAAAGAAAAAATGCACTTTTGCAACATATGTAACAAACTAACATTAGCAGCTGTGTAAGCCATGGACATAAAACATTTTTGGAGAAAATCTGAATTGCGAAGACTCTATTTATGAGTAGAAGAATTTATTTTATGGTTGTCACATCAGTGTTTATGTATCTATCAGTGGAAGTCATGTGGGGAGGAGGGAACAGGAAGAGGCCAGGTGGGTTTGTTAGATAATTGCATCTAACTGAAATTGACACCACACCCCTCCCCCTCAATGGCCCAGAAGCAGTCAGCTTGCAACCACTCTCTCACACATATAACTTCCAGTAATGTATCATGGATGCTTCCAAGGTCTAGCAGTGGTACAAAATCTATTTTCTAACAATTAGAAACTTGCTTAATTACACTTTCACTGTTTAATCATGCTCTTACTCAGACTCAAAGCTTTCAAATGTATATTATTTCAATTTAATTGTACAGTGGTCCTTTAAGAAGCAAATTGGTATATTACAATTAAAATTAAAAAGTTTGCTATGCAAGAGCACTTAAGAAATTGCATGAATGGGCCCTGTGCTTCCTGTGGTCAGTGCTACCAAAGGACTCCAACAGAAGGAGAATGTTCTTGCTTTGCTCAACACTTCCCTAAGTAGAGCAATATTCAGGGTATGTGGTATGTAAGGGACTTCATCAGAAAACTTGTCAAAACAATACCCAGAATGCAACTGCAGAATGCAATAGTAAGAGAAACATCTATAAATGATCTTCTACACATGTTAAAAGTATGATTTTAATACTTTAATTGGCTTAAAAAGAACATATTCTAATTATCTGCAGCTTTTAACTATTTACTACCATTTGTCATTTTAAAAAGACTCTTTAAGCAATTTGTGTTGGTTTCATATAAAATGTTTTAATTAAATTAGATGTACACTGTCACCCCAAAATAATGTTTTATGTTATTCTTTAAGAGCATGAAAAATAGGCTAAATGCTTGTTGTTGCTGCATGTATATGCAAATTGGTGGCCCTTGCATATTAATTAGCTGCTTTTATGTGCAAATTATGATTACACTCTTCTTGGCTGTCTCTGTTATGGTCAAAATAAAGACCACCAATGTTATCTGGCAGTTAGACCCCTCTCCCAACCTTATCAAGCATACTGTGCCATATATTAGCATGCAGGAACAGCTACAATCTAATCTAAATAAATGATTTAATGTACAGAAACTATGTATAGTCAGTTTTTAGTGCTTTTTAGAATGAAAAGTCCAGTTAATTAATTATATTTATCCTAGGTTGGCATATAAATTTTAAATTTCCCTTACTTCTAAGAAGCCTCAGGATTCATAATTTCTCACATTCTGGATACTCCTCTGTGACGAAGTGCCCTTCGCCACTTTGTCTTGGAGAGGACTGTTTGCCAGCCTCCTGCCTTTTGACTATGGACCGGCATTTAAATACTTTATTTTCCTATGCAGAAAGACTTTGGTTCCATGGCCATTGAACTGTATGTATGTGGTCTGAGCGCCATTCAGTAATAAAGTGTGCTCAGACCTAAGCTATCTGCAGATATGTTATGGGTTATAAAATGTTGTTATTATATCTGTAAAAATATTGTATTTTGTGGTATGCAGTCAAATATCTTTGGTCTCATACACTTGGTCAGGAGTTGCCCATCTGCCTATTAATAGTATCTGCTAAACCACACAAGAGATAGCAGAACAAAAGGGTTTTAGCAGACAAGATGGCACCATGAACAATGGGGGTAGGGACTCTTGAATAATGAGATGACCTGGGGTTTCCCCATACTCCCAGCAGGGGAATAAGTGAGCTTAGAGATGTTACTCTCTCCACCGCCAGAGGTAGAATGAGCAGTTAGCCACACCTAGTGGGCGGCTCCTGGGGGAGGGGACTCCTGGCTCCCACACCTTAACCCTGTCTGATTGGCCAGAGGTAATTAGGGGTTGACCAAAGGTAGTCACTGCTCCTACTGTGTATGTGAAGTGTTTACAAATTTGTTTTGTAATTAATAAAGAAGAGAGTTCTTTGACCCTTCAAAACGTAGCCTCGTCTCGATCTTGGAGGGGATTGCTATATCATACTGGGGATTTCTATGCACTGCATACTCCCTGGGAGCTTTAAGCTACGGCGGTTGTGGAGTCTGTGGTAGTGTGGTGTCCGGTGCAGTGCTTGTAGGCCTTGACGCAAACTAGGACGCGTCCATCAACGGAGGTACCCGGTCGGGGTGCCAGTAGATCCGTTACATCCTCCTTTCCTCCTGTTCTCTCTCTCTGATAGAGAGTCGTGCTTCACAGATGTCACCTAAAGCCACACACACAGGGAGGGTTTTCACACAACCAATTTAAAGAGGGTAAGAAACTGTTAGCCTGGAAGCTTTGGAGAGATAAGTGGAGTGTAATTTTATATGACAATCGGATTGAGGAGGATACAATGAATTAAGACATCTAGTTAAAACATTTATAAAAAAAAAAAAAAGCCCAGAGTATCTTTAAATGAGCACCGTTCTGTGACTGAAATGAAATGAATGTTTTTTGCTAGAGTGACTTTTATTGTTCTTTTGAGTAATACTGAAGAACCACCAATGTGTGACCTCTAATATTTGAGTGTTTCTTTGTTAAGTACAGCTTACCCAAAATATAATGAAATGTGAAAAATAAAAGTAATTACTCGGTGTAGAAAGCATCACAGATGTAGGTAATGTTATTGCACTCTGTGGTCCCCTTCAAACTGCAAGGCAGCACACTTGTTTTTTCTCTTTTCCTTGAAGTAAAGCATCTTGCACTAGTACATTACAATATTGTCCCGAATATAGGCCACACCCGCATATACAGTGCCTTGCAAAATATTCACCCTCCTTGACTTTTTACCTATTTTGTTATATTACAGACTTAAGTTAAATGTTTTGTTAATCTGAATTTTATGTGATGGATCAGAACACAATAGTCTAAGTTGGTGAAGTGAAATGAGGAAAATATATACATAAAACTATTTTTTAGAAATAGAAAACAGAAAATTAGTATGTGCGTATGTATTTACCCCCTTTGTTATGAAGCCCTAAAAACCTCTGGTGCAATCAATTACCTTCAGAAGTCACATAACTAGTGAAACGATGTCCACCTGTGTGCAATCTAAGTGTCACATGATCTGTCATTACATATACACACCTTTTTTGAAAGGCCCCAGACAGAGGCTGCAACACATAAGCAAGAGGCACCACTAACCAAACACTGCCACGAAGACCAAGGAACTCTCCAAACAAGTAAGGGACAATGTTGTTGAGAAGTAAAAGTCAGGATTAAATTATAAAAATATATCCAAATCTTTGTTTTATCTCCAGGAGCACCATCAAATCTATTATAACCACATAGAAAGAACATGGCACAACAGCAAACCTACCAAAACTCACGGCAGGGCAAGGAGGGCATTAATCAGAGAGGCAGCACAGAGACCTAAGGTAACCCTGGAGGAGCTGCAGAGTTCCACAGCAGAGACCTGTACATAGGGCAACAATAAGCCGTACGCTCCATAGAGATGGGCTTTATGGCAGAGTGGCCAGAAGAAATCCATTACTTTCAGCAAAAAAACAAAATGGCACATTTTGAGTTTGCCAAAAGGCACGTGGGAGACTCCCAAAATGTATGGAGGAAGGTGCTCTGGTCTGATGAGACTAAAATTTAACTTTTCGGCCATCAAAGAAAACGTTATGTCTGGCGCAACTGCGACACATCACATCACCCAAAGAACACCATCCCCATAGTGAAACATGGTGGTGGCAGCATCACTCTGTGGTGAAGTTTTTCAGGAGCCGGGACTGGGAAACTGGTCAGAGTTGAGAGAAAGATGGATGGTGCTCAATCCTCAAACAATCCATGTTAAAGGGGGTGAATACTTTTGCAAGGCACTGTAAGACACACCTGTGAAATTCAAGGGGAAAAAAGTAAAAAAGATCTGAATATAAGCCGCAGCTTACCTATGGTAACTTCTTTTGCTGGTTACAGGCCAAAAATTGTAGCTTGCAAAATGTTACAATCGCTAAAATCGCAAATACAGGGATATTCTTGATTAAAACCTGTACCACTCTTTGCGTGATTTGAGGCTAGGACGGAGGTTCACCTTACAGCAGGACAATTGACTATTTACTTTAGGGAGGTGAATAGTTATGCACATTGACTTTTTCTGTTAGTTTGTCCTATTTGCTGTTTGCTTAACAATTAAACAAAAACATCTTCAAAGTTGTAGGCATGTTCTGTAAATTAAATGATGCAAATCCTCATACAATCCATGTTAATTCCAGGTTGTGAGGCTACAAAACATGGAAAATGCCAAGGGGGTGAATACGTTTGCAAGGCACTGTATGGGAAAAATATATTTAACACGTCAGATAAGTACGACAATAGTTATAATAATCAAATATCTGAACCAACTATCTATACATGCACATATGATTCAGATTGGATATTCTTAAGCAAAACCTGTACCACTCTGTGCGTGATTTGAGGCTAGGACGGAGGTTCACCATCCAACAGGACAATGACCCCAAACACACTGCTAAAACAACACTTGAGAGGTTTAAGGGGAGACATGTAAATGTGTTGGAATGGTCTAGTCAAAGCCCAGACATCAATCCAATAGAAAATCTGTGGTCAGACTTAAAGATTGCTGTTCACAAGCACAAACTATCCAACTCGAAGGAGCTGGCGCAGTTTTGCAAGGCGTAATGGGCAAAAATCCCAGTGGTAAGATATGGCAAGCCCATAGAGACTTATCCAAAGTGACTTGGAGCTGTGATTGCCGCAAAAGTTGGCTCTACAAAGTATTGACTTTAGGGGGGTGAATAGTTATGCACATTTACTTTTTTCTGTTATTTTGTGCTATTTGTTGTTTGCTTCACAATAAAAAAAAAACATCTTCAAAGTTGTGGGCATGTTCTGTAAATTAAATGATGCAAATCCTCAAACAATCCATGTTAATTCCAGGTTGTGGAAAAATGCCAAAGGGGGTGAATACTTTTGCAAGGCACTGTAAGACACACCTGTGAAATTCAAGGAAAAAAAAGATAATATCTGAATATAAGCCGCAACTTACCTATGGTAACTTCTTTTGCTGGTTACAGGACAAAAATTGTAGCTTGCAAAATGTTACAATCGCTAAAATCGCAAATCGCTATTGAATTGCTACAGTTCCGCAGGCACTCACACCAATAAACTGCAAATGTAAAAGAAAATCCTACCGGTTCCAAACAGCATCCACAAGTGGGTTAAATGTAGCATACTGCACTGTAATATACGGGGAAAGTGATGCATGACATTAAAATTAATTGCCCAACAGTCTCAAGCTCGCAAATCGGCAATCATTTTTTTACGAACCTAAGCAACACCTGTAATTTTCAAGCTCGGAAATCGGAAAAAAAAGTGTGACTTATATTTGGGCCAATACGGTTCATTGGAAATTAGCTACAACTAGCTGCACTTATATCAGTGTTTATAGACAGATGAGGTGTTGAAGGTTAGGAGGTAGGAGGATAGTCGCTGGAGAGAGGCAAGGAGTTACAGAGAATAGGGTCAGCACAAGAAAAGTCCTGAAGGCGGCAGTGAGAGGAGGTGACAAGAGTGGTAGAAAGAAGAAGGTCATTAGCAGAACGAAGAGGGCGTGTGGGGGAGCATTTGGAGATGAGAGCAGTCATGTCCAAATCTCGGTGACCATATGGACGTGGCGCACCAGTCACATCTGTCTGTGGTTTTGGTTGTGCTTATTCATATGGTTTTCTTGGCAAAGATACGTGAGTGGGTTGCCAGTTCCTTCTCCAGTGGACCACAATGTGTCTGATCTCTCTGCTATGATCTGGACACCTTGGGTTATCCTATATGGTTTAGCTCATGGCTTAATTGAGGTACACAAGCCCCTCCACCACGACAAGGTAGTGATCCAGAAGGGTATTTTAACATTACTCTGAGATTTTTAGATTGTGACACATTTAATCAAAAACTCTATTGATAAATAAAAATTTAAAGACTGTATGTAAATGTGTTATTAAAAGTACTACATTTAACAATCATGTAAAAAAAAACAAAAAAAAAACAGAAAACACAAGTACAAAACACTTAGCCAATAAACATTAGCAAACATTAGGTAAATAAGGCAACTAACAACACATATTACCTGTTTTATTCTGGCCAACTACTACGAGTCACAATTTAAAGGTATATCTGAGCTTCCCTATTTTTACCTTTTTCTAATCTAACACACACTGCTTAAATCAGAAACACACATTACGTTGAGTCGTATTTAATTACAAATTAAACTTGTTTTCCACACCCAAGATCTGCTTACATAGGCACAGTGCTTATCAATAGAAACACTGCATTCAAATACAGATTTTAACTCTTTACTAACCTTCAAGCCAGCAGCAGCTCAATGCGGAGCTCTACAGAGCAGTGTCTGACATTTCATGTTTCCTTCTACAGGGGGACTACACATCCCATGATTCCTTCCTGAACAAACTGCCATCACTGCGTGTTACATTGTATTAAAATGTATCGCTGCTTTAGATTGGCCAAAACACATTATGAATTTTATGCTAATTTTAGCAGGGACTTTCAGGGGTGCTGTTAACTCACAAAATCTGCTGCTCGCAAACTCCAGAGATTTAGCAGACATCAGTGTGAGTTTGTTAATGTTTATCTTAGTATTTGTTCATGCAAAAAAAAAAACATTCATACACTACTAATTCTCCTCTATCAGATGCTTTTATAATCCAGGAAACTTAGATATGCCTTTAACATGATATAATGAGCAGACTTGTTGGTTGTTCTATAAGCACATTCAGTGCCATTATAATTGATGGCCTAATTAAAAAAAAAAAAAGACTAGAAGTGATTGCCTGGTTCAAAGATTCCCAGAGTTACATGGTATAAGGTCACCAAGAGGGCAGTGATATGACTCAATAGGAGGCCATGAGTGTGAAAAAAACATGTTTTGTACAACCCTTAACAGTGTCACTTATAATTATGTGAACTGTAGAGCTAATTGGTCACCATTGCATAGAAATTAATAAAGTCGCATTATAGCAGTAGCAAATAATTTATTTTGCTTGCAAATTGTCCATTGGGGCTATGACATTTAATGTGTACCACCAAGAGGTTATTTGGAATGTGTTCGCACTGGTACAATGTAAGTGGCATTTACTGGGAGAGAGTTATTGAGTACTTTATACTCCTTAATTAGATTTAGAATAAAAGATTGGCTCCATTCCCAGATCTCAGGCTGTTAAACTGTCTGTAGGCAGGAGAAAGTGGCACACAACTGTCAGGAAATATGCCTCAAGGTCCGTCACGAGGGCAGGAGACACCCACAACATCAATAGAAATTGGGATGGAAATTTCCAGGCTGATACGAGGACAACTTATTTATCATTGGATATACGTGCAAGTTATGGTTTATTCTTTTTATTATCATGTAGCAGTAACTTACTGTATGTCAAAATTCCATAAAAGTGACACAGTGGAGGTGCCAAGTATGGTGTAATGTAAAAGTACAAGTACTTTATCAATTGCATATTACTAATATATTTTTCTACAGTAAACCAACATTGACGTTTTCCAACCCACCCAATGATGATGGAGGCTGATTAGATAAGTTACATTCTGGAGTCTGAGTGCACCGAGTCTTTTCATATTCTCATAACTTTACACTGGAACCAGCAGAATCAGAGCCCCAGGAATAATCAGCAAGTATTAGCAATAATCACCTATAAGTAGGAGATATCAGTCTGTGTTGTTGTTCAGTCATTCTTGGCCTACCTTGACCCAATGGACCGAGTCACACCAGGCACATCTTGTGTCTGATTGTGCTCATCCATAAGGTTTTGATGGCAAAGCTAATGTAGTGGGTTGCCAGTTCCTTCTCTAGTGGACTGCAATTTGTCTAACCTCTCTGCTATGACCTGTCCATCTTATATATATATATATATATATATATATATATATATATATATATATATCACAATGGGGATGATATATTGCAAAAGCATGCCTAGATTGTCTCTGTGGCTATTAATATTTATCCATCCGGGCATGTTTTCTCACAGTGAGTGGTAATAAAGCACACAAGAATGCCCAGAGCATGCCCAGATGGGACCAGTGCCCCCTTAAGAACATGAGAGGGAGAAGATAGACTGAATGCAACAAGAGAGGATTGGTATGAATAAGAGCTGTTATTTCAATAAGTACTGAAGAAAACAAAAACGCCAGGTGAATCACACAGCCCATTGCTAAACATTTTAATATGCTGGAGGACGAGCTCTGATTACGTTGTGAAAAGCCTTAAAAACCATCACAGTGCCCATTACTGAGAAAATTACTTTAATCAAGGGATTGTAGTCTAAGGAAAATCAAAGCATTTTTAGAAGAAATGAGTATAGCAGCCTGCCTTATAGGGCTTGATAGCACAGGAGCGGAAATTTACATTTTTGTACAATGTGAAGAATTAGATTACATAGACTAATATGGCATTGCACAGATAATATACTGTATTATAATATACACTGTGATAGACTTTCAGGTCCATGAGAGGACAAGGCATTCAGATTCAGTGTGGAAGAGGACAGGTAGAGGTAGCTTTTCAAGTCCATGCTGTGTTGTGTGGATGTTTCGATGGACAAATATACAACTGTATAATTGAGCAAGACTGAAAATATAAGCCTAAGAAATACTGCAGGATGTCCAACTGCATGAAGATGATATTGTGAGACCCTCGCAGGAAGCTTGGCGGGAGAAAGAGTGATGAAGCACAAAAGCAGCTGCAGAATTATTCTTATGCGTCACTGTGTTTAATTTTGTACCAGGTATTGACTCTATACATTGATATATATATATATATATATATATATATATATATATACAAGGAGCCAGCCAGGCAGTGTTCTAGGAGCCTGAAAGGAAGCCATTCCTAGAGATGCATTATATTTGGGAATGTTTAAACTTGCTCTTGTAATTACATGATAGCAAATGTATGACATCATTTTTCATATAAGTACTTTCAACTATTCTGGGGTATGTTTGTTTCCTAAAATGTATTCTGTAGTAATTGTATTCACTACATGCAATAAGTCAAAAATATATACAAATAGAGAAATTAGGCTGCTAACAAACACAATTTCTTATAAATACATCCTAAATCCACTGCACAAGTACAGATTGGCAGTTATCCTTTTCAAGGAGAGAGAATTCTAGGCTAATTACTCTATTGCATTAGATATTTTACTGACTCCTTAAAGATAACCGTACTAGACAGTTCCTTAAGGAAAGTTTGTAAGTATATATTTATTTTATTATGTTTTTCTTTCTTTTTTTCTATCACTGTTTTACGTCACTAATCCAACAGCTGATAGTGTTAATATCCCAACAATAGAAACATTTTTCTGAGATGAGTAATCAAGACATTCAGCTGCATTTTATTAGTCCTTTCTCTGCTTGATACAACATCAATTAGAGAATAACTTGAGCGGAGCCTCATAATACCAGTCTTTTGTTTCAGTAGAAATACACTATCAGCCTTATTAAATTGAAATTCGGCCAATTGAATAGGGCTCTATTTAAGCACATAGCATATATTTTTTACAGAAGTTTTTAGTTAGTGAACTTCTATCCAAAAGCAAGGTCTTCACTAACTAAAAACTTATATGCTATGTGCTTATATAGAGCCCTATTCAATTGGCCGAATCACAATTTAATAAGGATGTATATTTCCATTTAAAATCAAACATACATTTCTCAAGATTAAGCTGACCAGATTTTTTAAAAAGAAATGTATAGACATTTTTAGCAGCAAATTGGTACTAGCAGGTTATTTTATGTCTCCAATCAACTTAAATAGGCCATAATAAACAGAATAATATGAAAAGAAAAAAAAATTGTAGTTTTTTCCAAACTAGTTTCCACAATGTCTCCGGCTTTCCAAACATCATTACAGGATATAAGACAATTATTTTAAAAAAACTGTACAAAAGTATGAATGTTTTTTTCTTTTTAAGGTCCGTGGATAGGTAAGACTTTTTTTGTAACTTTATGTATTAAAATATATATTGTTTTTTATTGTAACATAATTTGGCACTTTGTGAAAAACTTTCTATGGAAAATATTGTTTTAGTGGGAGGAGACAGAACAGGATTTCTATGAAGATTTCTATCAATGTCTACACATTGGCCTTACATAGTGGGCAGGACTTCAAGCCTACGTTGGACACGCACTGCCATACATGGTGACTGGAAGGAGCATACACTAACTACATACAGTGAATCACAATGAGCACACACAGACACACACAAATCAGATGTGACTGAACATACACTGTACAAGGACTGGACGGAGTATGCACGGGACGCATACATTTTAAATATAAAGGTTAATACTAGATCAAAATTAATTATCCACATATACTATGTGTAATTTGCTATTAGTTATTATCTAGTGACACTTTTGCCTGCCTATACTGCCATTCAGGGACGTTACCAGTAGACAGAGGTCTCAATTCAGGGGGCCTCATTCTATTATCGGCCGCAGCCGCTGCGGGGCCGCAAGGACCGGCCGCAAGCTTTCCGGCTATTCTATTCCCCTCCGGCCGGCGCCTTGCTATTTCTTGCGGCTGCAAGCGCCGGAGGAAAGCCTTTGATCTAAAACGGCCGCAAGGAAATTGGCCGTAAGAAAAGCCTGGCTGCTATTCTATTGCTCCGGGAACCCTGTCTGCAAGGCTGAAAACGAGCCGCAGCTTACTTGCAGCAAACAGGTCCCGCTAGCACCAATTAAGCACATAAAATAGCTCAAATAAAGCCATCCTGCACTTTGCGAAGTCTACAAAGTGATATTCGGTGTTAGCAAAAATAGCACATAATTACCCTATACTTAAATCCGTAAAATATATTTTTTTTAATATACGTAAAATATACATGTAAAAGGTCCAGAGTGCTTGGAGCACCTCAGACACGCCCACGCCGCAGCCGGCAAATAAACAGTTAATTTGAACTTGGGTTTGGGCTGATGTGCAAGCTTGAGAGTGGGTTACTTTTAATCCTCATGTCCCCCAATATGATCCCTAGCATTTACAGAGCTGTACTGTGCGGTCTTGAATTTATTTTTGAGTTTTTAGATTTCTGAGCTTACGGCCGGTTTCAAGATATGCGGCCGGCCGTAAGGGGAGATCCTTGCGGGGCCGTATAATAGAATCGCGAGTTAACAGAACCCCAGCAAGGAATCGCAGCCTTACGGACGATTTACGGCCGATAATAGAATGAGGCCCAGGGGGACTTTTACCAGAAAATGGAGATGTCTGGTCACCCTACTCTAAATCCTGCACAGACATATAATTGGGAAGCTTTCCCTTCAACAAAATATACCAGTGCTTTTCTGTCTCATTAAATAGACCTTACAATTGATTACTTCCTTTCCCAATATGATGATATTGTACACAGCTAGCTAGTCCATATTAGCATTCCATTTTCCTCATTGTTTTGTAGCACCTTGTTTTTCATGTAAGATTTATCATCACCAGTCAGTGTTGCTGCAGAAACATTGTAGTAATTCTTTTTATTTTTTTCAGATTTACAAGGAGGAAAGTCGCTTCCTAACAGTTCATCCCATTATTAGGAAGATTCCAATGGCTCAAAAACATAATTCTTTCTAAAACCCAATGAATTCAGGTCCCGATCTGTGTGAAGAATTTTGCGGGTCAATTGGCGTGTGACGTCATCGGAGGGCGTCTCAGAGCAGGTTGATGCAAGTTTCGTGTGGGCTTCATCTGGACTTCATCTTCAGAGGTCCAGATAAAGCCCACACGAAACACGCATTGACCTGATCTTTTTTCCACAAGCTTACAAACAAAGGAAACAAATAATTGTCATATTTTAAATTACATTACAATACAATTTTTTTTTTAAATGTTACACTTTGCATATAAGTACGTACAAAACTGTGTCAATAGATTGTGCAGATATTCCATAATGCCGAAAACTATTGAAATCTCAGATACCTAATCTATTTGACATGGTACCCACAGGGGCAATCTTTATAAAGTTAATATAACTGTACCTCGACATCAGTGCTATTGTCATTTCCTTCTTCAAGAAACATGTCACTGAGTCCTGCCGTTTCTGGGAAGTCCTGGCCCACACTGGGCCTGTTAGTGTCCACTGAATGCCGTTTCCATCTGTGTCTGAACATGTGCAAATCAACCAAAATAGTCTCATCCACTCTGGATAAAGTTGGACTCGTCATGTTATAAACATCTGCAAAAAGACAAAAACATTTTATTAAATAAGGGAACAAGGGAGATGAAAGAATTCTTGTTGCATCTGTAAGAGGATATTTGTTAATGTGTTGCAGCATGTTTTCTTTATTCAAATGAAGGTCTGAGCATAACAAGCAGATTAAAATCAAAACAGGGCACTCCATCTTCTACAGCTTGTTAATATTGTATTTTTCCTTATTCTTATCCCTTGTACGGAGCTACGGAATATGTTGGCAAGTTACAAATAAAAGATAATAATAATAAAAATAATAATTTTTGTTTCTTTTCTTGCCCACATCAGCACCCTATATAGATATTATGAGCCATAGTATTAATAGTAGTTCAGTTTAGAAAGTGAGGCCAAGGTAATAAATGTCACTAAGAAATGAAAAGTACAGCCAAGTACAGATACTGAGTAAAGGGTTAGAGATAACTTTTAAATGGTTGTGCAGAAAATATGTTCAGTATTTAGTGGAGAGGAGTAAACAAGGTTTATGTATAAAATAACTTTTACAATCATTTACATGACAACATGGATATCATAATAAAACAGGACATGAGATATCCATAGCCACATTACACTGCCTGGTCTGGCATCCACACGAAATAATCAGGACCAGGCTCTGTTCTGAGAATAATATTAATAAATAAAAAAATTAAAAAAAACTAATAATATATATATATACATATTTGCATGGCTATACAAGATCACCATAAATGCAAAAGACAAAAATATACAGATCGTGTATCTACTTTATCTATCTATCTATCGTAATATAAATATTTATTTATTTATATTTAGTTTTCAAAAAAAGACAAGTTGCTCACTAAAAAGGGGTCCACTACACTCTAAACTCTAAACAAGTATTAGAAAAAAGCAATCATTTCTTTTTTTTTTTAAGAATATTTTATTTGTGCAATATTTGTTCAATACAATACAATATTACATTATACATAAATATAGCATGTTGTATTAGTATCCCAGAGCCTTACCCACTGTTTCCTATTCTTAGGTAAGTTTCATATGTGTGAATTCTATGTGCACGAGGCTTCAGGAGTATACAACCTTACAGTAAATGGAGGGTCAAGAAAGGGTTTAAATAGATTCTGGACCTTGACGTCAATTTCACAAATACGTTTTGATCTCAGGGGATTTTGTAAAAAAAATATTTGAATACTACTGCCCTAAAGGCACTTGCTTGTCAAGGAAGTACCAATAAGTCATGAACATAAAAACAAAATTCTAGAAAATTAGAATTTTTGAAAACTATTTGTTTGTGTAGAATATCCATTTTGTATTTGTTATGTCATACCTTAGCTGTATGATGCGAAGTGGGAGCTGTAGTTATCGGTGAAAGAAGGGGTAAGGTAGGAGGAAATAGGCAAAAGTCTAGACTCTATTTGATTGAAATTGACACAACACCCATCCCCCCTCACTAACAAAGAAGCAGACACCTTGCATCATTCAATGCAACCATAGCTCTCTAGAAATGTAAATACCCCTCTCACACCGTCCACAAATGTATAATAGGTCCCTTCAGGTTCTTGCAGAGGGATTTTTTTTATTTTATTTAAATTATCTTAATGCTGATGCTCTTAGTCAGACTTACAGTTTTCAAACATGTATTATTGTTTCAATTGTACAGTGGTCCTTTAAATTCGATTACAAACGAAAATAAATTAATCCACATTTTGGTGTCAGTCTGTGGCATGAGATATGCTTGTGACATTAATGGGTTTAATTATGTTTATTTATAAATTCTGTGTTTTATTCCTAAAGGCTTGAGAATATCTTTAGTGCCAGCGATACATTTGCAAAATAGCACATGTGTAAAAAAAATGGACGGACACTATCTCTAAGTGTTCACTAGAATTGATGAGTTTAATTTTGGAACAGGAGAATGAAAATTTGACTTTGTTAAATCAGCAGGCAGTAAAATGTCAATCTGAGGTAGTTAAATATAGATACAATATGGAATTTGATAGCCCCAATGTTAATCTTAAAGCAAACAGATACATTTAAGAGAGAATTGGCATTCATAAAACATAAAAAGTATCAGTGGGACTAAAAGGATTATAATGATGGGCGCATATATAGGATAAATACTTTGGCTGATCCTATATTAGATACTGATTTAAGTTCATCCAAATATGGAAACTCAGATCACAAGGATATAAATCAGATAGGAAAAACACCTTTGAATGTACCAAAAAGGGACGCCATCCCCAATCCTTTTGAACTTGACAGACCTGTTTATCGAGAGTATGAAAGGCCATATACAACTGCTAGGTTTAATCAAGCATCAATAGATACTTTTTTAGACAAGGGGCAAGGCCGAAATTAAGGCCAATCTCAAGATCACAAACCAGAAGAGGTCAATTCTTTTAGCTAAAAAAATCGCCATTGAACTCAGAGTTGGTTAATGACCTGGAGCTTTCTGATATCACCTAACAACATAGGTAATAACCTCTGTATACCAGCTTTATAGTTCGATACCTCATAACCTAGGCCTGCAATAAAATATTTCTTGAGTATTAACGGCAGTGACAGGGCCCCTTTGAATGCATTCTTACTTACCTTGTTGCATTTTACACGATCAAGGAATTATTTCCTTTTTGATAATTGTTATTACCATCAAATTAGAGGAACTGCCATGGGCACTCCTCGTGCCCTGAATTATGTAAATTTATTTTTGGGCTGGTGGGAGGCTCAATCAGTCTTTTCGGAATCAATGACTAGATTTACTGATCATATTCTAGTCTGGTGACGTTTTAAAGATGACGTCCCAATTCTAAGGAATGGTACCACAAATGAGTTTGAAAGCTTCATGTGAACCCTAAATGAGAATAATGTAGGTCTTAAGTTTACCTATACTATCAGTAAAGACGAGCTACAATTTCTGGATTTGTGTATAAGTAAGGAACATGATGGAAGAATACATACAACCATATATCGCAAACCTACAGCATCAAGCCATCATCCTATACCGCTAAAAAAGGGTATAACAGTAAGTTAGTACCCATGAGCAAGAAGCAATTGCAGCAGTGAACAAGAATTTTAAAAACAAGCTGACTTGTTAAGAACATGTTTTAAGGCTAAAGCCTATACTAATCGGGCATTAAAACTAGCCTATAAATGAGCTTATGCAACTAATAGAACCAAATTATTAAATCCAGGATCCAAGTTCCTGAAAGATAATATTATACGTTGTATTATAAGGTTTGGAATTGATTGGCAGCAAGTAGCAAAAATTGTAAAACAACATTGGCATTTGGTGACTTCAGACCCAGATCTGAAGGCATTTTTACCTCACCTACCCCTCATTACATATCGGAGCCGTTGAAAATATCAGAAACGTGGTTAAAACCTACAGTGGGCACATTTAATTGTGGCCACTGTAAGGCTTGTAGATATATTTCACCTTTGAAACAATTCACTCACCCTGTAACAGGGAGAATTTACCTTATGAAGAATTTCTTCAACTGTGGCTCAATGGGAGTTGTATACATTATGCAATGTCAATGCCATAAACATTACGTCGGGAAAACCATTCGTCAGTATTGACGCTTTATACTCTAACGTGTTTATTCTAGCCAGCATGAATTGGACACCCGGGTAGCTAGGCACTTTAAAATGTATCATAACAATAGCCTTCAAGCATTAACATTTTGTGTCATTGACAATGTGAAATTGGAACCACGTCGTGGAAATTTGGATAGACTACTTTTCCAAAGGGAGTGTCCATGGATTTATAGATTTAATTCACAGAGCCCAAATGATCTAAATGAGGGATTTTCTTATGGAAATTCTATTGAATATCCATTGAGTTATATAATAATTCTGAACTTGTACATTTGGCATATTATTTTTAATAACTTCATATTTTATTATTTTCATTAACTCATATAGCTACTCACAATTTATTTAGATTTTAATTTATTATCTTGCATTATTTTCTCATTACATTATATTAGTAATTTATATCCATCATTGCAAAATTATTCACCCCCCCCCCCGTGACTTTTTACCTATTTTGTTACATTACAGCCTTAAGTTCAATGTTTTGTTAATCTGAATTTTATGTGATGGATCAGAACAGAATAGTCTAAGTTGGTGAAGTGAAATGAGAAAAATATATACATAAAACTGTTTTTTTTTAGAAATAGAAAACAGAAAATTGGCATGTGGTATGTATTCAACCCCTTTGTTATGAAACCCATAAAAAGCTCTGGTGCAACCAATTACCTTCAGAAGTCACATAATTAGTAAAATGATGTCCACTTGTGTGCAATCTAAGTGTCACATGATCTGCCATTACATATACACACCTTTTTTGAAAGGCCCCAGAGGCAGCAACACCTAAGCACCAACCAAACACTGCCATGAAGACCACTAACCAAACACTGCCATGAAGACCAAGAAACTCTCCAAACAAATAAGGGACAAAGTTGTTGAGAAGTACATGTCAGGGTTTGGTTATCAAAAAATATTCAAATCTTTGATGATCCCCAGGAGCACCATCAAATCTATCATAACCAAATGGAAAGAACATGGCACAACAGCAAACCTGCCAAGAGATGGTCGCCCAGCAAAACTCACGGACCGGGCAAGAAGGGCATTAATCAGAGAGGCAGCACAGAGACCTAAGGTAACCCCGGAGGAGCTGCAGAGTTCCACAGCATAGACTGGAGTGTCTGTTCATAGGATGACAATAAGCCATATGCTCCATAGTGTTGGGCTTTGTGGCAGAGTGGCCAGAAGAAAGCCGTTATTTTCAGCAAAAAAATGCACTTTTTGAGTTTGCGAAAATGCATATGGAGGACTCTCAAAATGTATGGAGAAAGGTGCTCTGGCCTCATGAGACAAAAAAAATTCGGCCATCAAAGAAAACGCTATGTCTGGCGAAAACCCAATACATTACATCACCCAAAGAACACCATCCACATAGTGAAACATGGTGGTAGCAGCATCATGCTGTGGTAATGTTTTTCAGCAGCCAGGACTGGGAAACTGGTCAGAGTTGAGGGAAAGATGGATGGTGCTAAATACATGGATATTCTTGAGCAAAACCTGTACTACTCTGTGCGTGATTTGAGGCTAGGACGGAGGTTCACCTTCCAGCAGGACAATGACCCCAAACACACTGCTAAAGCAACACTTGAGTCGTTTAAGCGGAAACATGTAAATGTGTTGGAATGGCCTAGTCAAAGCCCAGACCTCAATCCAAAAGAAAATCTGTGGTCAGACTTAAAGATTGCGGTTCACAAGCGCAAACCATCCAACTTGTAGGAGCTGGAGCAGTTTTGCAAGGAGGAATGGGCAAAAATCCCAGTGGTAAGATGTGGCAAGCTCATAGAGACTTGCCGCTGAAGGTGGCTCTACAAAGTATTGACTTTGGGGGTTGAATAGTTATGCACATTGACTTTTTCGGTTATTTTGTCCTATTTGTTGTTTGCTTCACAATAAAAAAAAAAAAAAACATCTTCAAAGTTGTGGGCATGTTTTGTAAATTAAATGATGCAAATCCTCAAACAACGCATGTTAATTCCAGGTTGTGAGGCAACAAAACATGAAAAATACCAAGGGGGGTGAATACTTTTGCAATGCACTGTAGGTAGTATCCTACAGGTAGGAGGTACCCCTCGAGGTCACAGGGTTCTACTATGCTTACCTGTGTTGTGGAGGTCTTGACCACACTTGCTCCGTCCAGGCATTGATATCCGACTTTATTGTAGTTTACTACTATATCAGGATATTTTAACTGGTGTGATATTTTATGGGTGTCACCGGTGAATGTGAATGATACACATATATACGTTTAACATTGGCAATTTTTTTCGATAATGTTTGTAACAATTGTTAAGAGTTATGCACTTTGGAAACTGTAAACATTTATTTGAGCTATCCTAAGTTCTGTGTTTCCCAAACCACAACATTTTTTTTCGATTTAGACCAGCGATAACATCAGTTCTTCAAGGAACTGGGGGAGACACATGTAATAGTTTAGTAGAATAATAATAAAATTGGAACATGGCTCACATCACTGATTAAATATTTAGAAGACTACTCATAATCATAAATTGTATTTTACTATCTATGGCTGCATCTTAAACTCAGACAAAAAAAAACCACATAACCTTACAGAATTGTTAAATCTTTATGCTTTGTACTTTTAAGTATACAACATGTCTCCATTCATCTAACATCAATATAGTTTCCTATCACAATGAGTTAACATAATACAGAAACACATGGAGCTCAAAACTATAATCCATCTGCATCAGTCAGCGTATTACATATTCACCAAACTGTGGCAGACTGACCG
The DNA here is from genome assembly GCA_027410445.1 of Discoglossus pictus. Taxonomy (NCBI): domain Eukaryota; kingdom Metazoa; phylum Chordata; class Amphibia; order Anura; family Alytidae; genus Discoglossus; species Discoglossus pictus. The sequence goes on along the minus strand of CM050166.1, from coordinate 387,521,561 downwards.
ACATCAAATATATTTCTGAGACCAAGACAATATTTCAAGTTCTATAAAATATCCCATACAGCCATAAACCCATGAGCTCTGATTGAATCCAGAAAAAGACCAAACAGTGATATAAAGCATCAACATATGGTCCACAAATACAATATGGTTAGGTGTCCCATCTTGTTATTACTATGTACTATGGTTTTCATAAACCTGATAAATTAATCATAGTAACTAGTTTTGTCTCTGTACGCTAATTGTTCCAGTAATTTATTACATTTTTATAGATATTTTTTCCAAATTAGATTTGGGTTTTGATCTATAAAGCTGAGATAACCAACACTAAATAACTAGATCTTACATTGATTTGCATTTAGGACCATTTATTGTATTAGTTGCAGGTAGAACTATAATGACATTTGCAATGTTTGTTATGGCTTTATGGCAGACCATGTAGCTGATTTTTAATTTTTGTTCTTTCACTGATTTATTTCACATGCACACCTATAGTGGCATTGGATTTTGTATTAATGTGACTGCTAATATTAAGTGAGCTTTTGGAGCACTATGGAGATTATTAGCAAATATAGTGTTAAAAAAAGTTTTATTTTTCTCATCAGTTACCCATTAAAAGCATCATCTTTTTACAATTTTTATTATGCTTATTTATTGTTGCAACTGGATAACACAGTGCCTCTCTCTCTCTACGTTACAAAAGGAGAAGAAAACAAAATACTTGCAGGAACCAGAGTGCTTAGATGAGATTGATAACTAACATAAGCCCCTATTCAATTGAGCAATTGTTGGTTACTGCAGCCCGTAATGTAGCCTGTAAACTAATTTGCTATTCAATTTGCATCTTTTAGCTACCCGCAAACGATCTGCGGGTTACAGGCTGAAAAACACTGCAGTTGGCAAAATCATAACTTCCAACCCATCTAGCCTTTTATCTTTCAAGCCCGTAAGTGTTACAATCGCAAATCACTATTCAATTGCTACAATTCCTCAAGCCTGCAAATATTATTACACACGTAAATGTCAAATGTAGAAGAAAATTCTATGAATACCATATAGGACCCTGCAAGGGGGTTAAACACCTGTTTATAGCACTGTAAATGCAAATAAAAAATCAATACTGCACTTTAAAAAACGGGGAAAGCGATGAAATACATTAGAATTAATTGCACAACAGTCTCAAGCTCGCAAATCTGCAATGAAAAATTATTGTTTTTCATTTTGAAGTCATATCAATCTTAGGAATCAATGAGTTAATACATATCAGGTCCCACATGGACTAAAACAGTAACGCCATTCATTTGTATTATTTTGTACATTGCCGGATTGCAGATCTGATCGCATATCGGACCTCTAACCGCTAATTGATTGATATTTAACTTCCATGTTTTACTGACATCATAATGACGGTCTCATTTATTATTGATAGTTACAGCCTTACTTAATTGATCATGATCACGCTGTGAAATGCTACATACGATTGATTGCATGGCTTACGGTTATGGCTTTCGGTTCTTAAATTGCGGGCTTGTTCAACTGAATCGCTCTGTAATTGTAGCAAATTTCAAACTGCAGACATTCGGCCAATATAATGTAAGCTGCAGGCTTGCAATTAAATAGGGCCATGGAATCTCTTTTGAACAGTAAAAGCAATCAATAGAATAGAGCTAAAAAGAGTTCAGCTATGACTATAATCATGTGGAATATAGAATCTAAAATATTCACCATATTCATTAACTAATATTAATTTGACGTGTAGTATTTTTCCAATATCATTAGTTGAAGTTCAGTTGAACATTTTCTTAGATATTTATTAGCCTTTATAAAATATACTTGTGTATATATAAATAAATAAATATATATATATATATATATATATATATTAATATATATATATATTAATATATAATAGGTGATAAGATTTACAACTGAATACAATGTAATTACAATGTAAGGAAACATAACCACTGATATTTCTAACCATATGAAGAGTGCAAGACTAAAGGAAACAAGCGACTTGCCATTGAAAGGTTAATATTGCACTAATACCAAAGTCTGCATTTTCTTGCAAAAGGTCCAACTTTATGAATTATGCATAAAATAAATGTTAATCTAAAATAATAATCATATTGCTTCTGGTATGTAATAATTGAAGCAGCAATACATTCTTCAAATCATTATAACAAAGTCTGGTAATTAGATGTGTGACAAATGGCACAAAAAGCGGGAAATGTAGTTGCATCCCTACTTTGTCTTTTTAATTTAATCTTTTTTCACAAAAGAAGAAAACCGTTAATGAGTTTCTGCAGCAGAGAAGAAACTCTCTTCAAAGAAAAATAATAAATTTTATTACTCATATTTTTAAACCTTGACATTTTGAACCAATTATATGAAGGTTAAATGTAATATTACATACCAATGACAAGCATATTAATTTGAAACATATGTATTCCTTTTATGACCTTTTTATTTTATAATTAACCTTGATGGATCAAATAAAATGAGTTGTTTTGTATATTACTGGAAGTTTACATTTTTGTAAATATCACAATGCTGATGTAATATACAAGTTAAAATGATGATTAGAGCCACCATTGGTAGTAAAGTAGCTGTAGTACATACTCACCTTTATATATCACCTCTATTACTATAGATAAGACACAATCTCTTCCCAGAATTAATTCTTTCAAATAATTTTTGTAGGCACCAGGGATAATTCAGCATATGTCAATCATCTTATTTGTATTCAGCACTGTCCAATACAGTTGACAATTTGGCAGGTTTATAGACACGGGCACCAATGTATGATATCCTCCCTTATCTTGCATTGCTTCACGCGGCATCTTCTTGTGCACTTGAGCCATGTCTTAGGTCTGGATGGCTCATGTGTCTGCATCTGTGTCTGCTTCTATTTCAAGCTACTCTTAGGACCTATATTGATGCTGTGTGTCAAAGGCATGCTCACCAAATAATGGCATAACAAATAATGGACACACATGCTGCTGCTTGTATGACATGCCCCCCCCTCCCACATGTTTTTTTTTTTTTTTGCGTCATTCAGTCATTTCTAACTCTCTGTGACCTCATGGACCACCTCATGAACCGTAACACACCAAAACATCATTATGTCCATGGTCATGCTGATCCACATGTTATTCATGGCAGAGATACTGGAATGGGTTGCCAATTCCTTCTCCAGTGGGCCAGAGCATACAGCTCCTGGTATTCCTAGGTGGTCTCCCATCCCAGTACTGACCAGGCCCAACCCTGCTCGTCTTCAGAGTGGTGTGATCTCTTGGTTCCCTGACTTGGAATCAAACCCAGGTCGACAGAGGTGGAAGCACTGAAGCCTAACCACTGGCCCATCAGGGAACCCTGCATGAATTTAGGGAGCCAGTAATTGAACAACAGTGCTCATTTGTCCTGGCTTGCTCTTTATCTTGACTGTATCTGATGTGACCTTCTGCTTCTTTCTACATTCTCTGCCTTTAAGCACCCAACTTTTGGATTAATATACATATTTTCCCACTTCTTCAATTTGCTTTGGATCACTACTTTTCTCTTGTACAATTTGACTATTCTCCTGACTGGTATCTGACATTTGGCATTGTTACCAGGACTCTCTGATCTCTGGCTCCCTGGCTCCTTCTTGTGTGTCGTTGACCACCCATTGTCTACAGCCTGCCATGATTTCTGTACTGTTCATGTCTCTGGTTTTTGCCCTGTGATGTAGTGATCCTACTCTGCTAATGTCCTCCACCCCTGCATACGCCTAATCTAGCTGGTATATTGATTAGTAAAAGTGCAAAATCTAATCAGGGATTTTTAAATCAAGGGCAGGAGTTCTAACGCTGTTAATATAATAACTATCCAGTCTAGGCAATTAAATGTGGAGTGAAATATCACTAGGAGAATTGTAGTTTTCCAATATATATATTATTTAGATTGATGAAGGTTTACATGGTTATAGATTATAGCACACTGACACAGCTATTACTGTAGTAACAGTACATAATGAAAATGCAAAATGTTAATATGATAAATATGTATGCAAAAATAATACCTGGATCTTAAAACATAATTAATACAACAGATGAAGGAGAGCGTTGTTTTTTAGCTGCTATATTGCGTTATTCCATTTGCTATCTCTCTTATTTTAATAATTATTTATAACCTCCATGCTGTGAAGTGACCATTTATGTTACCTAACTCCATTAGCCTCCTGTAGTTTTTAATGTTTTTATGCTAAAAAAATCAATGAAATTAGTGAATTGCCGCTGATACTGATATAAAGGTAATACATCTCTAATTGATTTCAAATATCCTGAAATTTATGGGCATTAGTGCATATAATATGCAGGTTTTTTTTAAAGCAATAAACATAGTTTAGGTGACACAAACAATAGTAGAATTTGTAAAACATAAATGTGCATTGCCTTACAGATAAGTTCTATACTATAATTTATTGTAAGAACTTATAGAGTTGGCACAGGAATACAGTACTGGTCAAAAGAGCTGGTCAATGAGTGTGTTTTTTAATTTTGGCGATCACACAATTCTTAAAAATGGGCACTCTTCAATATAGCTACACATTAATACAAATATGCTGGTATATATATATAAACTAATTTAAGAACATAATCAAATATATTATACTAAAAAATAAGAGCCCAACCCACAGCCCTGGAGTCATGTGTCCCCCACCTACAGAACACTTAACACTTCACAATATGTATAGTTTATTTGTAATGAGCCAGCATATTCAGTAGCGCTATACATATGTTAAGATCCAGGCAACGACAAATTCAAAATTAACACATCGCAAAAGATGGAGGGCTCTTGAGCTTAGATCCGGTGTCCATAGTGCTTTACCCAAAGCACCTTGCAGGATTAAAACTTGCAGACTTACAGTCTAAAGGTTAAGGTTTGTGTGTGGTACAGAAGGGAGAGAGAGGTGTTGTGCGCGTTAGGATGGAAGGCTTCATTAAAGAGATGTGTTTTTAGTGAGGTTTTGAAGGATTTAAGGCAGGAGGATAGTCTGGTGGAGCGAGGCAAGGATTTCCAAAGAATAGGGGCAGCACAAGAAAGTCTTGGAGGTGGGAGTGAGAGGAGGTGACAAGAGTGGTAGAAAGAAGAAGGTCATTAGCAGAACAAAGAGGGCGTGTGGGGGAGTATTTGGAGATGAGAGCAGAGATGTATGGGGGTGCGCTGTTGTTGAGAGCTTTGTAAGTAAGGGTTATGATTTAACATTTTATTCTGGAGACTAAGGCAAGTTAGTGGAGTGGTTGACAGAGAGGTGCTGCCGACACTGAACGTTGTGTATGGAAGATGAGTCTGGTGGAGGCATTCATTATGGATTGAAATGGGGAAAGGAGGTGGGCAGGCCAACAAGGAGCGAGTTGCAATAGTCGAGACGAGAAATGATAAGAGAGTATATTAGAATCTTAGTTGTGACTTGTGTAAGGTAGTGGCGTATTTTGGAAATGTTTTAGATGGAAAAGGCAAGATTTGGTTACCGACTGAACGTGAGGGATGAAAGCGAGGGCAGAGTCCAGTAGAACCCCAAGACAACGGGCTTGGGAGGTGGGAGTGATGATGGCGTTGTTGACAGTGAGAGAGATGTGAGGAATTGACGCTGTAGTTGGCATTGTTGACAGTGAGAGCGATGTGAGGAATTGAAAATGGAGTAGAGCGTGGGAAGATTAAGAGTTCAGTCTTAGACATGTTGAGTTTTACATGGTGGGTGGACATCCAAGAGGATACTAGAGAGGCAGTTGGAGACATGTGTTAGAAGAGAGGGGGATAGATCTGGTGCTGAGAGGTAGATTTGAGTGTCATCTGCATAGAGATGATACTGAAACCCAAAATAGTTTATTAGGGTACCAAGTGAGGATGTATAGATGGAGAAGGGGAGGGGGCCTCCGACTAATCCTTGTGGTACGCCAACAGACAAGGGTGAGGAGAAGAAGAGGTGTCAGAGAAGGAGACCCTAAATGATCAACCTTGTAGATAGGATGAGAACCATGAGAGAGCAGTGTCTCGAATGCAGATGGAGGAGAGAATATGGAGTAGAAGTGGATGTTCAACTGTGTCAAAGGTGGCAGAGAGATCCAGAAGAAGCAGAATGGAAAAGTGGCCTTTTGTTTGGAAGCCAGGTGACACATGATGACTTTTGGGACACATTTAGAAGAGCAGTATCACTATTTTTACTTTTTCATTAGATATCCCTAATATACTCATATAAATATATCCAGCAAACCTAGATGAAAATGTATTGCCACCACCCTGTTTCATGTTCAGTTCTTTGAATGAGGTTAACAAACCTACTGGATCAAGCTTGGAGAACAGATGTTGGTACTTGCACATGCTAAACCAGCACAAGAAATCCGTGATAAATAAATATTTTCTGATGCATAAAATAAATTAAATATTGATTATGTATAAATTATATATATTGTGTTTAGATTAATATTATTTATAAAACTTGTTACTGGGCCTTTTGTGTGAGAAAAAATTGCACTGTGTAAAATGTTGGACTCACTTGCACAGAAGAAACACATATATATATATATATATATATATATATATATATATATATATGTATATATATATATATATATTGAGTGTTGCAACATACTGTGGTACCTTTTATATTGGACAAATTCCTTATTTATATTGCCGAGCTTTTGAGAGGTACCAAATACTGCAAGATTAAAACAAATTTCTACATCATGTCATTGTGAACTTTAGCTTGATTTGAAAGGAGATTAGAAGTAATTTATTTACCCCAGTAAAGTTTTAATATATCTGTGGTGACAGTGATACAACGGGTTTGTGTAAGCCACATACTTTTTAAAGCTCCCTTTTCCAATGTCTGAAAGAGTTACATTTCTCAAGTAGTTGATTAGATTCACCTGATCAGTCCTGACTTAAGACTGCTCCTGGAATCTGGGTAATGCCATTTGCACTGTAGCTGGCAGTATCTGCGTAGTTGGTTTTATGGCTTGTAGCCTGTGTTTGGCAGTTAAAAAACTGTGTGCACAGTTTGTTTGACACTAAACAAAGACACACACACAGAGCGAGAAACACAGGGGTGTTTGGAGCTAATGACTGTTCTGCAGCAGAGTGAAGACCTGGAATTCTAAAGGATACAGCTCAGTGACTTAGAACAAACTGTTGGACTATTTGTTTTATTTTTCCTTCATCCAGGTTTAGCTGGATAAGAGCCAGAAAGTGATGGAACTGTTTATAAGTAAAGGCTGTGCTATAAGTAGGCCAGTTATTTATTTTGGTATATTGTTTTGTAACACTGGCTAATATATTATAGTACATTGTGGAAAAATACTAAAGCCTCCTGTAATTGTGTTTTGCCATCACAGTGCCAAAAACACAGGCACAAACCCAGTGGAGACTGGCAACTTGTCACATTGTACATTAATCATTATAATATAGTATAATAACTTTGTAAATCATTTATTTTATATGGTACATCTTTGGCAGTTTTACACACTTAAAGGACCGGTGTACTAGTTCACTGTAAAACTTCACATGCTTGTAAATAACGTGTAGGACCGGAACATAAAAGGGATTTTAGAAAAATTCTATATTTGGATGAGTTTGCTAGGTCATGGGGGATTACACCTTAGACTGCTCGTCTGCTTGTAGCTTGAGGGAAAAGGTTATCCTATGTGGCCATACTCTTTCTGTTCTATTGTCAAGTGTACTATGTGGAGAGGATGTTTTTGTCTGAATAAACAGTTCCTCCCATCCCTCCCACTCTAATGCTTATAGGAACAAAGACAAAATATCCATAATCATTAACGCAAAACTGAATAAAATATTATTTAGTTTACATTGTTTAAAATTATATTGCACATTATCATGTCAAGATCTTCATAAGAGCATATAATAAATATGACACATTTAAAATACAATATTGAACTATAACCAATGTAGACTTGCTAATTACTGGTGCTTCTACAATCTTGGGGAAATATTGCAGATGTGCAATTACATATTGGGCCATTACTTTTTGGTATGTGGTTTTATAACTAAATACAACCTTATTTTATATTCTGAACGTGTCACAGGCTTGAATCCAGGAATATTGAGTAGGTAAAGTACTGATATGTTTAAAACACATTTGCTTCCATCATAACAATAAGAGTAAGCCGAGACTCAATTTTGTATTTGTTAGATGAACATGAGCCTAAGTCAAAATATGGAAAACAAGTGGCATTTCCTGCCTAACATTCATTTTAGTGGAGAGAAGAAAATACCTGTAGTCATATTGTTGATCTACAATTTCTAAGCTGTCATGCACCGAGAATTTAGAGACATTCTAAAGCCAGTGAATATAAATTGCTGCTACCAGAAATTACTCATGTCTAAAAACATTGTTTTGGAGGCATCTGCTTAAAGAGACACAGGGCTCAAGTACATGGCTCCACTTGGAAACATTAGAAGTAAAAATCCCAAAGTGATAACTATGTTTGATATGTTCCCTGTTCTACGTATGTTTTTTACTAAAAGTGCATTACATGGCCTTATCTCAAATGTTCTTGTAATGAACTGCGGGGTTTGCTGTGAGATTAAACCCTATGTGTAAACTGAACCACCTGTAGCACCAGCTAACTCCCTACCAAAACCTGTTACATGACAAGTAACAGCCATCACTATTATTAAAACTATACCCGTCCTTGCCATAATCATGACTGGGAAGGGGTTAAAAATAAGATGAATGCAGCTGCTATCTCCTCAACATAGGGGGGGGGGGGGGCAGCATTTAGTTCCCCTTCCCCTGAACCCCTTGTGCTTTGGGTTGGGGAACATTAACCCCTAAAATGACATTACCTCCAGCAATGATTCTTGATACCCTGGTCCTCACTCTTAGGCCATATCTTGGACTAAAGTGGCCTCATTGGACTCTATCTGGTTTTAAGGTCAAGTTACCTCCAGTCTATGAAAAGATTGTTCTACTGTGATTCTTATGAAGATTATAGGACTATAAAGATCCGGTGTATGGTCTTCCATCTTATTTCTTGGACTACTATCCTGAAATAGGATACTTTATTGCTATAATTTTGCATTTATGTTTTTGGGAGAATCTAAACATTAAAAGTATATGGAAGTTTAATGGATTATGAATGCATAGAGGAGGAGAATCAGTACTGTGTGCAAAAAAATGTTTCCATCATAAAAATCCCAAAATAAATATAAATAAACTTACCCTAATGTTGGCAACATTTCTTCAGTTTTGGGGCAGTTTATTTTGAGATAGAATGCCCCTGAAAATCCAAGCTAATCTAGCTTGTTGTGGCCAATGAGAGGCAGCTACAAGATTGTCGCAAAGTATGAGGATTCAGTCTCTGTAGCAAAGCATCATGGGATTTGTAGTATTTTGTTCTCATCATATGCATCTCTCCTCAATGGAATGAAGCAGCTCAGGCATAGCTGCTTTGGATCTCTGTATTGTGCTGGCTGGGATGTTAGTACCGGGTTAAAGATTTACTTAAATTTATTTTTTTAATTGGTAAGTACAAGGTGCCTATGTAGGCACCCCTGGGGGTGTGGAAATAATTTTTGTTTTTAAATAAAATAAATCTGTATGTGTATAGAATGAATCAATGTAATGTGTGTTTCTAATATAAGCAGCATGTGTTAGATTAGAACAAGTTAAAAACTGTGAAACTTCCATTTACCTTTAACTGAGAGAAAACGTTGAGACTTATAGGGTGTAGCTGGCTAGTAAATATTAACAGTAAATCTGTTTCATATAAATGTTAAGATGAAAAAGCATACGGCATCTACTATATTAACACAAAGCTTACCCGTTGGGAGCATCAAACATAGGGTACTTAATGAAAGTAATATACATAGCCAATATAATAACATAACAGTCTCATCAATATATAATGAAAGAGACTTGTGGTGTGGCTTTATATAGAGCATACAAAATTAAAATGCAAAAAGGCTGATGCTGAAGAGAAGTGGTCAGATCATTTCCATTACAAGGACACATTGATTTACAATTTGTTCTTATAGCTTAAAATGAATATGTTGATCTTCATGGTGCTACAGTGGATGTAAGTTAGGTACCGTAGTTTTACCTCCCCAAACTGAGATCAATAATTGTAACACAGAGAGCCAAGGAGCATGCACTGTCAGCAGTTTAAGCACAGTGCTTGTAATATATTAGCAAAGACGTCTTGAATAATATGGAGAAGATTGAATACAACATCATGCTCTCACGACTAAGTGCTTGAAAATCATATGAGCACTGATTAATTAGAAGAACTCTTTTTTGTCATGCTGGACATTATACAGTATCAAACTAAAAATCCTGTGAATTAAAACTCATGAAACATTTCTGGCAATATATGCTAAAGGGTGTAGTGACAGAGTACCCTTTAAAGACATGTGCCATATGAATCTAGAGGTTTTCCAGTTTTGTCCCTTAAACGGAATGCATGACAATGTATACAAGTATGTTGTGCTTCAAGAAAATTTAATTTACATTTATAATGAACATATGTGTGGGTATGCCATATTATAATGATAGTAGTCTTTACCCTATGCTGTTAAATCCAGTAATACATAATTAGAATTAGTGATTACAGTAATTGAGCCTGGCTCATTATGATCACTTTGATTGTTTGCAGTGCTTGAATTAAAGTATACATTTACTACGTCTTCTTCCAGAACACAAATTACAGTGTAGAATAGGAGCATGTCATTTCACCAAAATATAGATCTTATAGATATAAAGTCATATGTACTATAAATGGTGAAGTGTTGCAGAACTCTTGGAGAATTGATATCGTAAAACATACACTGTATAGAAATATATTGTAAAGTTCCCTTTAACACATTTGGCCAATACCATGAGAATTATCAGAACAAAGTGCAATGTGTTTTTTTTGCTGATTAAAAGTAGCTAGTTATACTTTTAGAGGACCAACTGAAACTTTTTAATGCATAAGATATAGCACTTTTGAAACTCAAAAGGCTTTGTTTCTTAAGTGTCTTCTAACAATATTTGTATTCCTTTGTTCTCCTCTAACCGCCTTCTTCCAGTCTCTTCTCACACTTCATTTTCTTTTCGATTGGTATTATACTAATTCTCTCAAAAGTATAATTTAGTTTTCTGCAAGACCATAGACCACAGCTCACTTTCCATCCCTTTACACCTTACTCCATCTATAATTATTTTTTTTTCTCTCAATGTTCTTCCTTTATATAGTAGTTCTTTCAATCAGTTGCTATTGTAGATTATGACACCAAATCATGATGGGCGCACTACCCCATCGTTGTATGTTTTCATCCACAACCTCATCCTTTGTTTTATTCATATCTATTTTTCTCACCTTTGCCTTCAACCATACAAATTATACCCTCAGTTAGATCAAGTTAAAATCAAGAGTAATGCTGATTTGTATGGTCACAAGTCCTATACATGTGCTGTGTAACATTGGTGGTGCTTAATAATATGATGATAATAATAAACATCTCCATTGGTTGATGTTATTAGCATGTATAAGGAGATATTGAGGGCTGGTAGTAAAGTCTCACAAACAACATGGTCATTCTCCCCTAACTCTCTACAAAATTAGGTAATGTCAATCATGTTTTGTGAGATGATGAAATTGTGCATGCGTTGTTGATGGGCCATCCCTTATTGAACTTGTTATGAATTAATGTTTTATAAATAATATATATTTAAAATAATGAACTTCCTGAATGGATATGACATACACAATGTAATATAAGTAATTCATTCATTATGTACATATACATGCATGATATATATTCTTCTCCTAATTTATGTGCGAATATGGTAAGAACAGATCTCAAAAGTCCACCATCTTCCGTTAATTTTTTATCTCCTTACTGACCAACAAGAAAACAGCAAGATCTAATAAATATATACATTAATTCAATTGAAACATCATATTGGCTACACTTAGATTGTAAGTTTGCTAGTTTTCAATCTTGTCAGTGCCTTGGAAACAAGCTCTATGTACATTTGATTTTATGCTCAAAAACAGGGCCCTCCATTCTTTATAGGGTGTTAAGCTTGTTTTTTTGCCATGTACTCAACCCCTGTACAGTGCTATGTAATATGTTGGCGCGATAAAATAAAGATAATAATAATAATAAATAATATCTAGCCAAATAACAGCATAAAAAGACTATTATTCACAGTGTGCCAGGTTACCAATGGCCACAATTACCAATTTATATAAATGTATATATTGCAATAAGAACACTTTCCAAAACTACTTAACTTATTGACAAGGTTGAATCATGCTATGTATTTCATTTAAAAGTAAGTGAAAGTTTGATTTTGCAGCTTTAGCTGTCAAAATCTTGTGAAACTATTTTTCTCTATGTAGAATAGCAAACATAAAATAAAAAACAACCTTTTGCAATTTTGCTGTGTATAAGCTTTATTATAGATGTCAAAGACAAATTACCATATGATTCTTTGTAAACAAAAATATCCCAATGTCTCAGACTTATTTATAACTCACCCGCTTCTATTAAATAGGAGGTAGATTGTGAATGGTGAATATAATACAGTAAAAAACATACTATTAATATTTTATTCATAACTTTCGCCAATTAACTAGAAAGAAATATGTTTAAAATGGAGCCTATGCATGCACTGCAACCACTCCAGGAAAAGAAACCTAGAGATTTGGAGAGACCTCATTAGAAGACATCCATGTTAATGGATATAGTAAATGGGTCTGATAAAATGGGCTATGATAAACTGAAATCTGTAATAGTTCTTCACAGCAATTTTTATACATGCCAATATTCCTGTTTATTTTTTATTAAACAGAAGAATTTAATCAAAATAAGGCAGAGGGGGTGTCACAAGACTCTCAGCTGCCACAAGGATACTTTCCTTAAACCAGCATGTCATCAGAACACAATATTTCAAGTTCCAGGAGAATATGGTCCTTAATAGAGGACCTAGAACACTTGGCAAATGATATTTACAGTTAAAGTACTGACATCACTAGACATGTCTCATTCAGAGCTCTACTTTATCTAACTCACATTTTGCACACTCAACAAGCAATGAAACACTTCCATACCCTCCACAGGTATCTTTATTGTACCTTCCCATCAGTTAATTTGGGACTTCTGATCTGGGCCATAGGTATGTAAATACCCACAGCCCCTAAAAAGTCAATTTATGAAACTGGTGCCTTAAAATCTAGTCTACAGGTATACAGGGATTTCCCTTTCCGATAGATCCAAATGATTTCTTCTCACCTGTAGTCTATTTCACCCACAGTAAGTCTGGTTCATCAGTAGATGAACAAGTCATTTGAAATCCTGGGCGATCACAGATGGTTACATCAAACACATAGCTAATAAATCTAGTCGTTATCAAAGCCTACAAGCAAAACTGCTCACTCTTGCAGAGGGTTCATGAACAAACATGGAGGACAAATGCAGTGAATGAAGTTTTCATAAAATGATTGTGGGGAACATCATTCAAGTACAATTTGTGACAAGAGGGCGGTAGACAGCCTGTTCTGCATGACTCTGTGCTTAATTACATGGCTCCTATAGGAACTACCACCAGGCTGATATGTGGCTATGGGAGCTCTTACAAGAGAATTTATGTAGCTATTACATGGTTCCCGTAGGCTATTTCTCATAAGACCTTACTAATATGCACAAACAAAGCTAGAGACAGAAATAATGGAAACATATGTAGCAACATTTTATACACTGAATAACCTGGATGCATCTTCAGAAATAAACTTATGGAATTATAGGAAAAAATAAGCATTGGGTTGCCCTATACTACTGCTTAAGAATGATAGTATTCAGGAAGCTAGTGTAGAAATACTCAGCTTACAGCTTATTCCAGCCTAAAGCATGTGAGTAGCATCTCTCTCTAACACGTTTTGTGTGTCCAAAGAGACACAGGGAGGGGAGGGGGGAGAGACACAGGGGAAAGAGAGACAGGGGAGGGAGAAAGTGAAAAGGGACACAGGGGAGGGTGAAGGGGGAAAGGAACACAGGGAGGGAGAAGGGGGGAAGAGACATAGGGAAAAGGGGGACAGAGAGAGGGGGGAGAGACATAGCGGAGGGAGGAGGGGGAATGAGACAGAGGGTGAAAGGGACACAGGGTAGGGAGAGGGGGGGGGAAGAGACTCAGGGGAAAGAGACAGAGGGGGGAAGGGGGAAAAGGCACATAGGGGAGGGAGGAGGTGGGAAAGAGACAGGGGGGAAAGGAAAACAGAGGAGGGAGGAGGGGGAAAGAGACACAGAGGAGGAGGGAAAGAGACTCAGGGGAAAGGGGGAAAGAGACACAGGGGAGGGAGCACGGGGAAGAGACATAGGGGATAGGGGGAAATAGACAGAGGGGGAATGGGGGAAAGAGACACAGGGGACGGAGGATGGGGGAAAGAGACACAGAGGAGGGAGAGGGGGAAAAGACACAGGGGAGGGCGAGGGGGAGAGACACAGGGGAGGGAGATGGGGAAGAGACACAGGGGAGGGAGAGGGTGAGAAGAGACACAGGAGAGGGAAAGGGGAGGAGAGACACAAGGGAGGGAGAGGGGGAAGAGACACAGGGGAGGGAGAGGTGGGTAAGAGACACAGGTGATGGAGAGGGCAGGAAAGAGACACAGGGGAGGGAGGGGGGAAGAGACACATGTAATATTTTACCGTTATTTATGACTGGTAAAGGACTAGTTTGATATATTTGAGAATAAATGTCGCGTTTTAAAAACCTTATTACTTCCCTAGTCAGTGAGTGTATTTAGTGAAGATTATTTCTATTTCTAGCTAAACTGTCATGTTTATAATTCATAATCATGGTGGCACCAAAACTAAATTAAGTATCCTCTACTGAAAAAGGGTAATGTGTAGGGTTTGCTAAAATATTCTTACTGATATGTAGTCATGTAAGCAAAATAGCGTGTTACATTAGCAGCAGGGAGTATGAAGTTGTAGCATGTCAGAAATACCTGGAGCAAGAGAATATGACCACAACACCGGAAACACAGCTCGTACATTTCATACTCACACACAACTACTTCTCATTTGAACAGGAATTCTCCTTACAGAAAATGTGGTCAGCTAAGGTGCACGCACCACAATATGGCAACCTATTCGTACCAAAATTGTAAAAAGAATTTATGTCAGCTTGTCATATAAAGCCCCTGGCCTTAGTCTACCTTCACTACATAGTTGACATTCGTATCATCTGGACTGCTGGTGAAGAGCAACTCTTGGAATTACACAACAAATATGATTAATTCCACTCCACTATTAAATTGAAGCACAGCTATTGGTACACTTTAATCAGCATTATATACACTACAAAAACAGTTCCATTCAGACATCCCTATACTTGAAACCCACAGACAGTCCAAACTATAACAGAAATAACAGTTCCCATCCCAGGCACACAAAGGACACTTTTATCTACAGCAGTCAGGTCATTAGATACAATCATATCTTTTCTGAGAGCAGGGTTCTTGATGATCACCTTCAAAACCTCAGGAAGGGCTTCATCATACATGGATACAATGAGTTACAGACAATGGTGGAACCAGTGCATGGAGGGTGCAAAAAATAATCCCCCCCCCCCCCCCCCAGGAGGGTGAAGGAGCGTTTTTTTTTTCACCTCACCTTGAAGTTATACGTAGCATATCCAGTGAACTTCAATCAATTCTGCACATGGATGAGAGACTAAGAAAAGCATATCCACATCTTTATCTTCTGTTATATAAACGACCTTGAAACAACTAGTATTAAGGACCACACCTTATAAAACTACTCCTAAAAGCATGTTCCCCTAAAAACAAAAAAGACATGTAACATATACTCTCTGACCAACTTTTTGATAACTTTTTTCTATGTAGGGGAAACAGGATAAACAATAATGAATTTGCACAGGTATAATGTATAATACCAAAATGGGAACAACTTCAATGATCCGAGGGTCACAATACTGATAAGGAACTAGAGGCAGAAAGATGTGAGGATACAAATTAATGCAGATATTTGGATCCTTAAAATATGGATTAAATTGTGACAGGGGATTTAAATGATGTGAATCCTCTCTTCTGAGAAATTTCAACATCATTGGACCATTTACTTCCTACTACTAAGTACACTTTTCACACCCAATGCATCAAAGACTTCCTTTTTTTCTGATGTGATCGTGTGAATCTTATTTACAGCTTTTAACACTTTTCAGATTTAATTTGAAAACTTGCTTTGAGAAAGGGGCTATGACTTGAAGCTTGCGATCTAATCCTACTGACACCATTAAAAAAAGATTTTCTGATGTTATAAGACTATTAGAGTACCACACTATACTGTACATAAATACATGATGACAATACTAATGGGGCAGAGTATGAAGCTCAGAGGTTATAGCTGGAATAGTACATATTAATAGTAACTTCATAATAAATGCATGTTCAGATGTAAAACCACACAATGTCTGCCAATTTGACATACAATTTATGCAGGCGGAGCATCATGCATATGGTCCTTAAGGGCCACTTAATTCAGCACAATTTGAATATGATATTAACATTGATCATATAAAATTACCCTGAGCTGAGCAAATGGACATAACAGAGCTGTCAGAGGATGGTAGACTTGAGTTTTAGTTATTTTATGCTGATTCCATATAAGTTAAGTACACACAGCAATTTCTTCCATTTCTCTCTTACTCTCATTTGAAAGCTGCTTTCCAAGAGGTTAGAATCCCAAAACTCTTTTTATGAAAACACATATTGCATTGTGGTTTGCATATCTGCCAGGAATCTACTAAAAAGAAACCTGATGGGTGTCAATTGTAGATTCATTTACTGAGCCACAGACAGACGGGCAGTGAATTTCAGATGAGTTGTTTATCTCCAGTCACAGCATGTTCAGTGAAAGTATTGTATCTTCTATGTCTGGGTGTACTCCCTACAGCGGGTGTTTGTCTGATAGTATGGTTACTTCAGCATCTGTCCCCTGCAGATGTTCTCTCTGTAAGCAACTGCGGCATCCTACCCAACAACAATACTTATCATATGACTGCCAACTTCTAGTATATTATGGTATATAAGACAGGGTACAGATAGCACACACAGAGGCTCATGTCAAGGTTATTAGTCACTGCTTTCTCATGCAAAGCCCTGAGCAGGAGTACGTAGCCAGGCCAAAGAATCACAAAGTCCAGTGTGGTTTTCAAGAAATGAACTGTTACTGTTAAGGACAAGGAAATCATTTTTTTCTTTGTTGCATCAGAAAAAGGGTACATTCTAATGTGTCACAGTGTGTTTTCTTTTTTCAAATGAATATGCCAGAGCTGAAAAACATATTCAGATTTAATTGCTCCTGGGCTTGCCCTCTATCAGTCAATGAAGTTGACAGACTAAAGCATGCCCTCTGAATTTCCTTTCATTTTGAGTGAAGTTTAAACAGGTTTTGCTTAATATTCTTCATTTGAAAAACAACTTTTGTAATGCTTAAAAGTGCTCTTTTCAATGAATGAAAACACTGTTGTGTTCCGTGTCCCTTTAAAGAACTACCGCACAATGAAAAGAAAAATATTTGTTTGAAAACTCTGACTCAGAGTATAAAAGCGCAGGAAAAAGTCATACATCTAGTTCTTAATTAGAAATAAATACATTTTGATGCTCATGTAGGACCCTGGAGAGAAGCATGACACATTGGTGGAAGGTATGTGTGAGATGAGCATTTACATTTCTGCTGAGCCATTGTTACACTGAATGATGCAAAGTGTCTGCGTCTTGGCAAGTGAGAAGAAATGGGTATTGTGCTATTTCAATCTTATCCAATTATTTGTTTTACAATAGCTTTCCCCTCCTTCCGCACCCTTTTTTTCACTGATAGCTAAAACACACATCCTCATGATTCAGCTCTGAGAAAGTGATGTAATAAACACAAAATTGATTCATTTATATATAAACAGAGTCTTCAAAAATGTGTTATGACCACAATTTACATAGTTCCTAATATTGTTAGTTTGGTACTTACTTGACAAACAAGTGACTTCTTTCTTTAAGTGAAGTGGTCCTTTAACCACCCTGGCGGTCTGGCTGTGTCAGTGCCCGCGCACGAAGGGAAGGGAACCCAGAAGACGGATGCGTGTGATCCGAGCGTGGCTCGGGGGTTGCAGCTTTAGGTACTGACGAATAACCCTGCGCCACGCTCAGGATTACCGCTAAGGCAGTTTAATTATCCTTATTGTTATGTATTTCAGTAAAGTGTCATGCAGTAGCATACAGAACATTCTATGATGGATACAGAAAAAAAAAAGTATCATAGTTGCTAAAAAATACTACAATAAAAGATATCCACCCCAAATGACACATCATTCATCCTTAACCCATCCTAATACTCACATGAAAAGCTTTAAGGACTCTTTAGTTCACATATGATTGATACATTTATGCTGTATGGAAATATTTTTTCCTTCATTTCAAAGGTCAAACGCTAAATAGAAGATTGCATTCATTTCTCTCAGCCTCCTCTTTTAAATAATACCGAACTGTCTAGCTGTAATGTTTTTTCATTTATTGAAACAAAAGGTCAAATTTTTAAGCAAATTCTTAGCTTCATGTAGTGGTTTTAAAGAATTGATCTGCTTTCAATATACAGAGAAATGCTTATATTGTTGTATTCTGCATAAAGCAGTGACTCAAGACACACTAACAGGCCAGGGTTTGAGAATATGCACTCCTATGAGCTATTTATATATTGTGCTCAAGTAGAGGTATCCTCAACTCCTGGGACCGTATTAAATTTATCAACTCGCAGTTCCGGAAGCCGTAAAGGAGCACGCAAAAGTTATGGCTATTAAATTGTCCTCTTTTAGCTACCCGCATACCATCTGCGGGTTATAGGCGGAAAAACCCTACGGGCTATCAAAATCTGAACTCCATCTTAGCTAAGCCTTTGATCTTTCAATCACGTAAATGTCACAATCACAAATCGCTATTAAATTGCTACACGTTCTCACACCCGTAAATGGCAAATGTAGCCAAAAATCCTATGGGTACTAGAGAGGACAAGCAAGAGGATTAAACTCCTGTCCTTAGCACTGTAATAGCAAATATAAACACACTACTGTATTGTATTTATACGGAAAGTGATGAAAGGTATTAACATTAAAAGCACAACACTCTCAAGCAAATCTGCAATAATAATACCTTTTTTAATCTTTAATTTCCGTGTTATATCAATATCGGCAATCAATGTGTTAATACATATAATAAAACTTGCATGGACTAGAGTATTATATTTATTGATATATTGCATAATTTCTGGAATGCGGGTCTGATCGCAACTCGGACTTCAAAAACATAAGTGATTGAAATGTATCTTCAAATGTTTTAGTGACGTAATGATGACGGCCTCTTTTATTATTGGCTCCGTCTAAACCCATAACTATGGGTTTGAATAATTTATCATGTTCACGCCCGGAAATGCTACGTGCCGCACCATGATTTACAGAATTGGATTCCGGCCACGTTGATGCAGCCTTTTTCTTATTTAGTCGCTCTATAACTCCAACCAATTTCAATTGGAATTTAATAGGGCCCCTGGTCTGTCTGTGTGCATTGAGAACAAGGACTTGGATCCATTGGAAAGGAATTGAGAAATGATTAATGCATTCCTAATTATGCTATATTCTCTGGAACCAATGACAGGCCATAATATCAATATATATTGACTTGTGGAATGGTGGCTCAATCACAATGAGTTAGGGCCATATTAAATTCCAGCCTCTTAAGTACAGCACGTAAGGGCTGTGGGCTTCAATTTGGCCAAGTTACGTTGTAATAAATTAGAAAGGGCTGAGAGCTACGAGTGAGAGACTCCGTAAACCAGTTTGTGGCCATCGGACTTGCATGCTTGCATGCAAACAATTAAACAATCTCGTAGTTACGGGTTCAGATGGAGCCAATGGAAAGAGAGATCGTAAGTGTTACGTCACTGAAAAAGGGGAGGGTAGATTTAGAAGTCTTACGTGCTTCAAATCCAGTTTGCGATTGGTCCAACAGGCCAGATATAATGCAATATTAATAAATCTGTAAATATGATATTCTATTATATGCAAGTTACAGGATATGTTGTTGTGATATACACATTGAATGCAGGGATCGATATTACACCAAAAATAATCATGAAATAAAGTATTTTTCTGGGCCGATTTGCAGGTTTAAGAATTTTGTGCTATCAATTCTAAGACCTAACATCACTTTCCCTTATATTAAATGTACAGTAGTGAGTTTTTATTTGCATTACAAGTGCTACGTATTGTGTTTTACCCCCTTTGCGGTTGCTCTAGAGCACATGTTGGCCTCTGGGCTCCATTTGCGTGTTACGTTCTTTCTCGCGAGTGAACACGTTGTACTTTAATAGCTGAATTAAGCGATTAGCGTTATGGGTATGAAAGATTGAAGGATTTACGCGCAAGGTTCAATGTTTCTCTCCATGTAGCCTATTCTCGGCCGTCCTGAGCGTTAACGCGCAAAATCAGCTGCGAACAACGTTACGAGGCATCTTAGCATGCAAATAGCACTAAGATGACATTTACGAGCTACGTGTTAACACGTAGCTTCAATTTAATAGGGCTTTAATTATTAGACCTGCTGTCCTAGCACAGAGATATTCTCATATCCTACCTTTCTGGTGCCCTGAATTCAGTTTTAGTTAATAGTCTTCATATAACATGCATTTGTGAGGTTTGTC
Source organism: Discoglossus pictus (assembly GCA_027410445.1). Classification (NCBI taxonomy): domain Eukaryota; kingdom Metazoa; phylum Chordata; class Amphibia; order Anura; family Alytidae; genus Discoglossus; species Discoglossus pictus. Next base: position 387,500,804 of record CM050166.1, on the reverse strand, counting down.
TCAAAGAAAATAAAAATCGCATCCAAAGCATTTTACCAGCTTACAGTGTGTGAAACACAAAGCAGAACAACATTTAAATGCAGGAAAAGAACAGAACCTAGTACAACGTATAGCCATTTTTTTCATGCTGTTTAAAAAATCTTTAAAAAAAACGAATTGATTTTATAGAGGACTGAACAATCCTAATGTGAACTCGCATTAAACAGAATACAGCTGTGTCATAGGTGATCAGTTATTTCTGTGTTGTGTACTACCAGTATAATTAAGCTCAGCTGCAGTCTCCTTATGATATTAAAAATGTCATCAGCAATGAAGCTAATTTGTGTCTGACCAAGGCTCTTACAGTAACTGATTACTTACAGATGCCAAGTCTCCAAGTGAAATTTTTGCCACCTGTTTTCAATTTCAGCTTTGGCATTTTCACACTTTTAAAGCTTACTGGCATGAAATATATTAGGCCATCTGTTAGTAAGATATATGTGACCAATCAATAGTTTCTACACTCTATCTGACAGTGATATCAGATGTTATACCTGAGTATCCACTCTTTTATTTGCAACTAAATACTATAAAAACAATTAAGAATGCTAGTTCTTGAACTTGCTATTTTATGGTCAGGAATCAGCTTTACAGTTGTGCCCCACCTATGATTTGTGATATATGTATATATATACAGTGAGAGAAAAAAGTATTTGATCCCCTGCTGATTTTGAATGTTTGTCCACTGACAAAGAAATGATCAGTCTATAATTTTAATGGTAGGTGTATTTTAACAGTGAGAGACAGAATAACAACTCCCCCCCCCCTCAAGAAATTTGCATGTCAAAAAATTAGCAGGGGATTAAGTACTTTTTTCCCTCATCATATATAAATATATATTATGGGTGTGTCTCAGAGCTAGTTGTTGTAGTTTAGTCATTCAGTTGTGTCCGGCTCTCTTTTACCCTATGGACCGCAGAACACTGGGCACACTTGTTATGTCTATGGTTGTGCTTATACATAATGTTTTCTTGGCAAAGATACTGGACTGAATTGCCTTTTCCCTTTCCAGTGTACAGCGATTTATCTGGCCTCTCTGCTGTGATGTGAGTGACCCTTCACCAAGATGGCAACCAAGAAGTTTATATTTCTGCTAATGGTCAGTTTGTATTAGTGCTATGTTTGCTGTTTCTTTGAAGTTCATATAAACCAAAAAAAGTTTACATTTCAATTGAGATTGTGTATTGTTTTCATGAGTTCCCCTATCTTAATCTTCCCTGTGTTAAACGTCCGCATTTAGAGCTGTTTCTCTCAACTCTCCTATTGCCTGGAACCTATCTACAGCCTTAAGCGGCGTATCACTGTAATAATAATGTTAGAGAGGCCTTGGCCCCCATTTCAATTGAGGTTTTGGCGATCCGGTAGCCGGTAAGTGAGGTTGCAAGTTAATTTGCTATTCAATTGGCGTCTTTGTGCGCGCTCCAAGCGGAATAGGAGTTACGCCCTTGAAAAAATGACGATGGTTAAACCTGTAACTTACAGCCTCCGGAAGCCTATGAGCTTTCATTTACGCAAGAGTTATGATGGCTAAAATCACTAATTGCTATTCAATTGCTCAATTTCCCAAGCCTGCAATTTTTTCACACCCGTAAATGGCAAAAGATGGAGAAAATCCTACGAGTGCTAGAGAGGACCCACAAGGGGGTTAAACACCAATTCTTAGCAATGTAAAAGCACATAAAAAATCAATACTGCACTGTAAATAACGGGGAAAGTGATGATAGACATTAGAATGAATTGCACAACAGTCTCAAGCTTGCAAATCGGCAGGAAATGTAATGTATTTTTTTGTTTCATTTCAGGGTTATATCAATATCAGGAATCAATGCGTTAATACATATCAGGACACCCATATGGACTAGAACTGTATTGGCATTCATTTTCATACTTCTTTATTTTGCGGGTTTGCGAGTCTGATCGCATATTGAACCCCTGAACTTAATTGATTGACATGTAAGCTCAATGTTTTATTGCCGTAATCATTTTCTATTGGCTGATTCAAAATGGGATGTTACGGGCTTGCTTAATTGATTCTGTTCCCGCCCTGAACTGCTACGAACCAGTGCATGGTTTACCGTTTCTGCTTTGGGACAGTATCTTGCGGGCTTGAGCAATTGAATAGCATTCCAATCAGAGACGAAGGACATAGGACCTACAACGATTGAGTTGCAGCCTTCAAATTTAATGTGGCTCTTTGTAAGGAGCCTTACTAGGAGGAATGCTATGCAGATCTTGTATGTGTAGAATAGATATTATTTTTGGGAACTCTACGTTCTATATGACAATGAGTTACTTAAGACAATAAATACAAAAGGTTACTACACTCTGTGGGAAGTCTTATGATAATCCTGAAAGGACACTGTGAGGATATGAGTTCTTGGTATAAAAAGTCTTTGACCCACTTGAGAGTTCTGAGAGTGAATTTTAAGCCTAAGAAGCAAATTTGTAGCAGAATGCTCTTATTGTCCTTCTACGGAGACATTTCGGATTTTATGGTTTCCTTTTTTAGCCCAGTTAGTGTTCATGGCTCATTTAGCTTGGGAAATATTTGATTAAGGCATGTGCATCTACTCTGTTTTAAACATGTTTTTTTACCAGATCAACTGTATAGCAAACACTGAATTATTTCTGAATGAAGGAGAAACTGACTTAAGTGCCTAGCAATAATTGGCAACATATCTGCAGACCAAGATTTATTGTTACATTCTCTATCTACCTCTAGCCTGGCATCAAACATAAATTCTTTGGGGGGAAAAAAGCAAAACTAAACTAAAGAAACATTAACACAACAATAAACTAGATTCCTGAAAATATGGTGAATAACCTTGAATCACTATATCATAAAATGACAATATTTTATCTGCAGATTCTATTTAATAGCACCTTACACATGTAATTTTTTTGTAAAAAAAAACACTTTTCTGTACCATTGTTGCTAAAAAATACTGCCTTTCTCTTGTTCCTCTCTGCATGAAAAATGATGAGAAGTTTCATTCCCGGGTAGTGACCCAAGCACCTTAGACAGTAAGAGGTTTGTGTGGGTTTTGGGCATCCCATTGTGCTGTGGTTGAACTTCTTTTTAATTAAAAGCCCACACAAGTGAATCACACTGTGTTAAGCTTCCAAAGGAATAAAAGCAAAATGTTGACTGTAGGAGGATCATAAGAAAGCCATGCTTTCTATGTGCAAAGGATTAAAATCAATATATATATTTTTTTAAATGTAAACAGTTCTTTTTTTTTTTTTTTTTTTATTATACTGAAAATGACATGTATTTTGACATGACCCTGGAGAAAAATTTTCATTTATATCCTAACTACAGACTGCAATGATTTGTGCCGAGATCTGTGGTGTTTATATATAAGCTGTATAGTGAACATCTTCCAAACATTGCATATACACAGTTAAAAAAACAAAATTAAAACTGTAGGCAGGTAAAATTGCGACATAATCTAACAACATTATACATACACATAAAATGTATAAATCATGGAACAATGAGAGGTCTGAAAAGTGCAACAGGAAACTGGGTTACATTTTTTTGCGGAAAAATCCAAACAAGTTTACTTTTGTTTGTGTATCACAGTCATGCCCGACTCTCTGTGATCTTATGGACCACAACACACTATGCTGAATCACAGAGATCCTGGAGTGGGTTAACAGTTCCTTCTCCAGTGAGCCACAGCATACAGGTATGAATAGATGGTCTCCCATCCAAGTACTGGCCAGGCCCAACCCTGCATGGCTTCAGGCTGGTGTGACCTCTTGGTTCCCTGACTGGAATCGAACCCAGGTTGTAGAGGTGAAAGCACAAATCCTAACCATTGGACCACCAGGGAACCCACACTAATAAATTACACCATTCCTAAACATCTCTCAGCTAGATAATCATAACTGTAGAACGGCTATGGTGGAGGTAAAAAAAAACATAATTTTTATACTACTTTTCTTTAGTGGCGGAGTTTGAAGCAGATGCAGGGAAATTGTATTACACTCTGCCACTGCTGTTAAGCAGTTTGTTAATGATGGAGGTCCAGCATAAAAATGAGCAGTAAACATGCTATTTTTTCAATATGATTGAAATATATCAAATTTTTGGAGTCACAATAAATTCAAAAGCTGTTTATTCTGATATTTGCTACTTAAAAGTTCTGAAAGATTGACTGTTACATTGATCTTTTAATCAGATTTTTTTATTACTGCTTAAATTGGTTGTTAATATTATGATTATTATATATAAGGCTTCTTCATTTTGAGTTGAACATTCAAAAGATGCAGTCAATATAAATGACATCTTCTTTAAGATTTTTATATATTGTATTATTGTGATTTCTGTATTAACACTGTCTAGATGTATCTGTGATAAACACGCATTTATGATGTGTTGTTATATTTTGTTTTATTCATTACTTGTAGTTTGATTTTTTCCTCAAGGCCATGTACAAGGTTATTCATTATGTTGCTTTATGTTGATAATAATCGTTTGCATATTTTCCCACATGTTCTCTTTCCTTGTGTGGGCTGTTCCATTTATTTTATTCTGTAGTACAGTATATCTATTTTATCTTGCAGCCTTTAACCCCACATTTTATTTTTATAGCTACTTCAGTGTTTTGTCTTCATACAAATTATTGATTGTTGTTCCCTCATGTTTTCTCTATGTTTTCTCTATGGCCTCTTACAAGGTAGAAAGCATCGGGATTAAATATGGATGGTGAAATATACTGTAGGCTCTAGGGATCCAGTGGAAACAAGGTTTGTTAACTGTGGCCAAAAAAGGAGAGATTGTATTAAAGGAAAATATTTAAATTATAGTATTCACGTGTTAAATAAACAATTGTATTAACATACCTCATCAGGTTTAATCTTCTTTGCGCTCTCCATTTTATTATAGTTCTCACAATCACAAAAGGTCTAAATGTCTTCAGATGGCCTTTCACGATCACATATTATAATTGTCAAACTATGATTTGTCGTCACGCTTGTGAGCCTCGCAAAGCGAGGTGAGCAGTTGAGTCATTGAAGTACATGGGACTATGGCTGAAATGAGCGGCAAAGGCGCTCCTGCGAGCCTCACGAAGAAAGGCATGCTGGATTTACTTAGGCTGCAAGCAGTTGAGGAACGCAGGACTTAGACAAAAAAATCTGAGCTCGAAATCTCGAGGGCACAAAAATCCGACCTTGCAAAAAGATGAATGTAACGGCCGAACCACGGAAATCGAAAAACACGAAAAACAAGAAAAATTATAAAAAATACATTAGAGCACATTCACACACAGCACAGGGGGAGAGCCAGGACGCCTGGGAGTGAGGTTGCAAGCGAATGTGAGCCAAATTTGTTGTGTTTTGTCACTCAAAAATCACTAAGCGAGAAAAAAAATGCAAAAAAAAAATGCAAAAAAATCTGAAACTGAATGAAAAAGAGGCTGAGCAAAGCCAGGCAGGTGAAACTTAGAAAATACATAATGCCAAAAATGCCGGTCTTAGAAAATGCACAACGCCAAAGACAGTATAAGGACAGGTACGCGGGACTTTGAAAATAAAACTAACGCCAGTCAGCGCGCGCCATGCAAACATTCAGCATACACACAAAGGAGAAACACACAGGAAAGGCATAGGGTGGAGATGCTGGAAAGAGACACATGGCATTCCCAAGCACAAAACGTGCAGGTTAAGGAACCCTGCAATGAGCGACCCGTACAGAAGGCGGGAGGAAAGGTTTGCAAAGAGCGCCAAAGGTGCTTATCATGGGGATCGCGATGAGCGCTGAAGGTTCTCAGTAAAAGCAAAAGCCTCACACTGTGTGGCAAACAGCATTGCCTGGCTAACACTGTTATGACGGGCAATTCTCTAGTAGAAACATATTGACCATATATATATATATATATATCATTACACAATTGCAAATCTCTTTGTGCACAGCAGTTTCCTCATATAGAAACCTATAACCCCCTATCCCACTTCTGAAGGTTGTTGCGGTTCAGTCATTTCCAACTCTCCGTTACCCTATGGACAGCAGCAAGCCAGGCACATCTATTGTTAGTGCTCTAGCGCTTATTCATAATGTTTTCTTGGCAAACATGCTGGAGAGGGATGCCAGGTTCTTCTCCAGTGGACCGCTATTTGTCTTACCTCCCTGCTATGACCCATCTTGGGTGACCCTGCATGGTATAGCTTACAGCTTCATTGAAGTTCACAAGATAGCGATCCAGAAGGGATCTGAAGGTAGAGAGTATTAAATAAATATTAATTAATGCTGCGGTCACAACATTCCCCTTCCCTGACAGAATCACAGGGAATAGATTACATTTAACAAAATATATATGTTATTCTTTTACACATGACTTGCTTATAATCCACCTACAGTCAACATTTTTCTTTTTTTCCATTCAGAGAACGTGTTAATAAAAGTACACGGGGTTCCTGTGATCAATATTAGCTTTTAGATCACACTGAAATCCCTGTGTTAGGTTAGTAAATCTACTCCCTGTCCCTTAACACTCAGTGGGAATCATGGTATCTGTGGGCCCTATTCTATTGGTCAAAATATAATATTAAACATACTTAAGGTCATAAGTAAAGTTGCCACATATTCGTTTAGCTACTCACAACTTGATTGAAAGTTACCGGGCCACAATCACTACTGACAAGCCAAAGACACAACTTGGGACTAGCCTCTCCATTGATTTTCGGATATCTCAAACATTACAAGTTGTATTAGAACTTTACATATAGCTCGCAAATATAGTAAGACCAACAACTAGAAAAAATATAACATTTCAGAAAAAAATATTATGAGTACATAATAGGAAAGGGTTTTTTAACGCCGGTTCTGATAGCTGTAGCAGCAATTAATAACACACTACTGTAATTTAAAAGCATAGAAAGACATAACAATTATTTGCACAACAGTCTTAAACTCACAAATGTTCAATTAAAAAATAGTCAAGGGGTTAATACATATAGAGTGCTAGCCTGGTGGGCAAACATTACTTATTGGCTCTTTATTAATGCTTACATCTATATTCAATTATTTACTGACATGATGATGATGTTCTCGTTTTCTATTGGCTGTGTCTAAGAAGTAAATTGCAGGCTTGGTTTAATATTGCCAGCTCATATAATCACGCCCGCTAAAGTCTCACTTACGAAGGCATCATATAATCACGCCCCCTGAAATCTTACTTACAAAGGCGTGGTTTATGTATGGAGGCTGAGAGACTTAAGTTCCGGGTTTAGAGATAATAGAATATGTCTAGAAGATTAGAAAAAAAAAGCACCTGCCGCCAAATTTACAGTTTGAAGTAAGTTACCTTGCTCTAATAGAATAGGGCTCTGTGACCTCATTAGCTGTGGCAAACCCATTTTGTGCTAAAAAAAAATAGTTATTAGTTACATATTAAATAATATGTAATAAAAGTAATCTCAATTTCAAAATAACTCACAACTAAATACATAGATGTTAATTTATTGCTAAATAATACATATTCATGAAACCCTAGCAGAATGTACATGAAAAATATTTACCTGTGCTCACTATCAGACAATATGAAAAAATGGGAACACTTATAAAAAATAATGTGATTTATGAACTGTTCCAGTACTGATATAATTCAATTACCAGTGTTGTTGTTCTTTTTCTATTTGGTATATTACAAGTTATAATGTGAAAGACTTGGCTCATATAAATGTAATTTGTTTGCTGTCATAAACTACACAAGTTTCTTCTACAATCTCCTTGGCGAGTGGGGTAATCTGTATTCCTTGCAAGACATATCTGGGCAGCTGTTATTCTGCCACCAAAGTTGAGGTGAGGTCTTGCTGATACTCTGAATATGCAAGATGTTTGTATGAATGTTGCTTGATGCGTAGCCTAAGAAAAATAGATTTTCTACTTTAAAACAGTTGGCCTATTGTATAGTTTTTTTATGATTGAAATAGTGCTGTTTGTGGGTAGGTCTCCTAACTCCTGCCTTATCCATCCTATGCTATGCTTTGAAGCTGTGTAATACAGCAGGCATATGCTTAAACAAGCCTTGTATAACGTGGTATTGAATTAAAGAGTGAAAAATGCATTGTGGACTCATTTGCAGATCCCTGCCCAGTTTCCCAGAGTACAGTGCAATAACTGTGTTTCTTGGAATTATGTCAGGAAATATGTTTTTTTAACTTATTTTTAGACATCCAAATGTGAATACAAATGTATTATTTATTTACTATATATATATATATATTATAACGGCGAGGTGAGACGTTAAATCGTACCACTTTGTCAATTGTACGACTTTGCGATGAGCGGCGCAGGCGCACATCGCACGGCGAGCCTCGCACAGCGAGGCGAGCCGTTAAATTGTAGCACTTTGGCACTTTGGCAATGAGCGGCGCAGGCGCTCATTGGAGGCGAGCCTCGCGCAGCGAGGCGCGCCGTTAGATCGTAGCACTTTGTCAATGAGCGCCGCAGGCGCTCATTGCAGGCGAGCCTCGCGTTGCGAGGCGAGACGTTAAACAGTAGCACTTAGAAAAAAAATACGAGATGAAAAAAATTACGACATAAGCGGCGGAACCAAAACAATAAAAAAAACACTAAATACACACAAAAAAATAAAATAGGTCACTTACAGCATGGGGAACCAGGCAGGACGTCTGGAAGTGAGTTGGAACTCCAATTTACATCGATTTAGACGAGTTACAAAGGTCGAAAATCGGCTAAGCGAGAAAAAAATGGCCGCCGAAAAAAATGAAAACGAGGCTATACTACTACGAACTGCGTAAAACACAGCCACAGACGTATGTGTTTGAAAAACAACTAGATAAAGGATGAGGATTAACCGCGCAATGAGTAAAAAGACAGTAGCGAGTACATTTTACGAAACGCAATTACAGATTTACGCATTAACACAGATTTAACGCCTTTGTCTCGCGCAACATCGGATTTCCCGCCTAAAACAACGCATTTGAGGAAATATAAGTTGAAAGTTACAAAAATAAAAAGTAAAAAAAAAAAAATGTGTATTTATTTTAAGAAAAAAAAAAGGGACAAATGTAGCGTCATGCTGTGTGGCAAACAAATTTCACAACATTTAATCTTTATTGACCGTCATTTGACCGTTTTACCATATTTACTGTTAAACTGTAGTACTTTAGCGGGCTTAGCGATGAGCGCCGCAGGCGATCATTGGCCGTTAAACCGTAGTACTTTGGCAGTGAGCGCCGCAGAAAAAATGGCGGACGAACAAAACGAAAACGAGGCTACAGCACTATAACCACGGAAAACACGTACCGATAATCCGCTAAGACGCATACCACACATTATCCGCCATTTTAGGATAATGCGGAAGTACACAGCTACGTTAACGGTTTGGTCTCGCGCACTCACACTATTACACTGCACACGTTCATCACGCTTACACAGCACCTCCACACCACTAATGCTGCAGCAACATCAACACAGATTGCCAGCTCTTCAACACAATGCATAAAAATACGTATATTCATTTATTAATTTGAATTCTATATTTCAGTAGTACACAGAAAACAACATTAGCTACCTTACAATTCCATATGTATATTAATAACTAAACAACTTTAAAAACATACACATCTCATTGCTGTCATTTTTTGACGGGCAATACGCTAGTACATATATAGTAGTACAAACAATAAATAGTACATTAGTGATGTCTGAAAAATAAGTTAATAAACGTGCTCCAATTTTTCAGAAATACAGTTAATGGACTGCCCTCTGGAAAAACTGGGTGGGGACATGCAAATGAGACCACAATGCACGTTCATTCTCAAATCCAACAACCGGTTTCTACATAGCTCCTTTCCTGTATTTCACAGCTTAAAGCACAGCAATTGAATGGATTATTCACAAACCAGGACACTTACCCACATTCAAATTAAATCACTAATGTACTATTTATTGTTTATACTATTGTACTCTGTACGGTGGAGGGCGGTGAAATGATTGCTGTAGTGATATATATATATATATATAAATAAACATGCATAACATGTATAAAATATCTCACAAATATGTTTATTTCTGAGATTGTCTGTCCAAATATGGTATATACGTATATATATAAAGAATCAGGTGCCTGTGAATATCCAGTGATTTAGATGAATAATCAGAGTATTGCAGTATGTAGTGATACCTTTTTATTGGACAAATATATTCAAAAGTATTATGGAAAGCTTTCGAGAGATGAACCTCTGGTTATCAAGTCTGAGCTATAAAGCTATACTATATATATATATTAATAAATAGGAATAGAAAATGTGGAAGCTCAGATCTGCTTTAAGAGAATTTTCAGATCTGAACAGCATAGAGGTTTAGCCATCACAACAGTAAAGTTTTAACGGCTTTCATGTCAGACTCATCAACTGTGCTTTACTATTTATGTTATTACTATGTGCATGTTTTGTATTCCTTCAATAAACTAACCTCTGCTTCATCCATTAATTAGTGTATTATCTGCAAAATAATACAATGTTACATTATGTCTGAAAAAAGTAAGTTTAATTGAATGGTTAGTAAGGCAATTAACTGAGCAAATTAATGAGTTTCTCTTTAAAATGTCCAATATTTGTCAAAGTAGGGAATATTACTAATTCTACAGCAAAACTGCTAATTTCCTCTTTCATCTTAACCTGCTTGGACTACCGGAAGTCACGCCTCATCAAACTTCCCTCTCATTTCTTCAGCCCAAACCAAAATGCTTCCATGCGTATCATATCCAATGTTCCCTGTGCAACCCACACATAATCCAGTTTATGTGTTCGTCTCACACCAACAAATCCAAAATTCTTCTTCCTATACCATATTCAATGTTTCCCGCAGAACCCAACTCAATTCCAGTGGCTTCCATTCTACTACCACAGCCTTTTCCAATTCTTAACTACAAATGTCTACTCCCTTACTCCTTTGTAACTTGCCTCATTGATCTCCTCCTATGTGCCACTGCACTCTGTAATCTGAATACGTCCCATTCCCACCTTGCACCAACTTTCACTTCCTTTATTTCTCCCACCTTGACACTCCTAACTAGGAATAAGTCTCCCAACTTAAATTTCCACAAGTAAAGCTCATAGGTTTGTTTTCTGGGCATAGGCTATTGAAACAGTATTCAGTGTAAAATAAATACAAATTATTATTTTTTCTTAGCATTTAAACTTTAGAAACTGCTTGTAAACTGTCTGGCCACAACCCTGATAGACACAGGTAGTAGGAGATACGTAGCTCTGCTTTTAAACTGTCTGCCACAACCCTGATAGACACAGGTAGTAGGAGATATGTAGCTCTACATGTAAACTGTCTGGCCACAACCCTGATAGACACAGGTAGTAGGAGATACGTAGCTCTGCTTTTAAACTGTCTGCCACAACCCTGATAGACACAGGTAGTAGGAGATATGTAGCTCTACATGTAAACTGTCTGGCCACAACCCTGATAGACACAGGTAGTAGGAGATACGTAGCTCTAGATGTAAACTGTCTGGCCACAACCCTGATAGACACAGGTAGTAGGAGATACGTAGCTCTACATGTAAACTGTCTGGCCACAACCCTGATAGACACAGGTAGTAGGAGATACGTAGCTCTACTTGTAAACTGTCTGGCCACAACCCTGATAGACACAGGTAGTAGGAGAAACGCAGTGAGAAAAATGATAATGCTGAGAGATTGACCCCTTAAACATGTATTAAATAGATTATTGAAGAACTAATCTGTTAATCATGGTATAGATCTTAAACGGAGCCCAAAGAGTTTTCTGACTGTAGCCACCCAGAGAATTGGGGTGTTATCGGTGTACAAAGGACACTGAAACTCAAACAAATATTTAAGGCTGCAGAGTGAGTATGTGTAAATGGAAAATAGCAACAGACCCAGCCTTGTGGTACCATGCTTATCAGATCTAGACTAATCAAAAAAGTGCCAGATGAGGAACCGCGGAAATAGGATGGGTACCAAGAGAGTGCCATGTAATGAGTGCCAAAAGACTAGAGAGTTGGAAAAAGGTTGATTGATTGTGTTAAAAGCTGATAAGTCAAGAGAAATTAGAACAGAGTAGTAACTTTTGGATTTGCCTGTAAACAGGTTATTTGCTACTTTGGTAAGTTATGTCTCTGTGTAATGAGCACAGAAGCCAGAATGTCTGTTTGCATTGTTCAGTCGTGTCTGACTCTCTGTGACCTAATGAACCGTAACACACCATGCTGATCCATTTGGTATTCATGGCAGAGATCCTGGAGTGGGTTGCCAGTTCCTTCTCCAGTGTTCCACAGCTTACAGCTCCTGATATTCCTAGGTGGTCTCCCATACATGTACTGACCAGGCCCAATCCTGCATGTCTTGGTATGGTATGACCTCTTGGTTCCCTGACTGGAATCAAACCCAGGTGGCAGTGGTGAAAGCACCAAATCCTAACCACTAAACCACCAGGGAAACAAGACTCAAAAGAGAGTGAGAAGTCAGGAAATTAGTTAAAGGATTGTAGATGACCCACTCAAGAAACTTGGAGGCAAGAGGATAGTTGGAGAGAGAGTAGGCATTAAGGGATGATATCATAGAGCACAAGATTTTGAATCTATTACATAAAAAAGTTTTTTTTCTGCTTTTTACAAACATTTTGCTCATTAAATCAAGTTATTCAAAAGACTATATAAAAATTATCCACATGTGTCCTTTAATACCTACTTCATCTAAAGAAAATGCTACCAGATTTTCTGCTGGATCATTGAGGATTAAATCCATTATTTACCGAACTAAACAGAATGATTCTCTATTCATTGTATTTGTTTCATTCACCACGAATACAGCTAGACCTAAAACACAGAATGACAGATTGTCGCTCAGCTGCATATTTTTTATTGCTCTAAATCAAGTGGATGGACTTTTTTTTATTTAAATCACCACTTTGATTTGTGCGCAATAGCACACAATAAAAGCTAATTTAAACATGCACATTTGAGTAGCGAGTGCTCGGAAAACAATACTTGGCTTGTTGGTTTGAGATTTAAACCTCTCATGCTTTCCAATCCATTGAAAACATCCCTCTCGTCTGAGGGTTAAACATTAATATTTGATGGAACACAATCCTGTTCCAGGGTCTGGACTGTAATCAAAGGCATATATCAAACTATATGTATTATTAAAGATCACAAACAGCCATTGCCAATGTTAATTTATTTCTGAACATCATCATGTTTGCCGTGTGGATGAGGAATTTTCATTAGTGTTCTGCTCTGGGCTGCTTGGACATGAGTGTCTTAGAAAATACATAAACAGGAAAAAGTCCATGGTAGCTCACGCGGGTCTCTTTTCTTTAACCCAGTCTTTTTTAGTCTTTTCTCATCTATATGCTAAACCAGTTTTGATAATTTACTGAAGTTAAACAAATTGTGTATTTTTCTTTGTGATACTTATTGTCCTGTTATGTGTCACATAAACTCTCTATATGATATTTTTGCCCCTTGTATACCACACTACTTAAATATTGGTACGTTATAATTAAAAGTTAATACTAATGTTTGTTATTAGGCAAAATACAGAATACAATGTTACTGTATGGTCTTTAACTGCAATCCAACAGCAGTTCAATAGATCCCAAATCAGGAGCCCATAGGGCCCAATTTCCAGTAATATTAAATGTGTTAAACAGAAAGTTTTGATATTTGAATATTCCATACATAGCACAGTGAGCTCAACAAATATATTTAAAAAATATATATTTTACTGATTACCAGAGTATTTGTATCTTTTTTTCCTTGAAGTTACAATGATTCATGTGATTTTAGGTGAAATATAAGATTTTAACTATACATGGAGACTGGATCCGATTTACCAAGGTGGGAGGACTTTACATCTTAGTAAAAGTGCCCTATAAAACAACATGAAAAGGGACGCTATAACATAAAAAAGAGTCATTGCTTTTTGGATGTCAAAGTTGCATCAAGCAAAATGTCTTATTAGCCAGGATTATTTTGTGTAATTAAAAATTATTAAGATTAACTTGATATTATAACTTTTTAATTTCTTTCCATATTTTAGTTTCTTTCTCAGAAACCAGCACCGTATGTCCTTGTAGACCAATAGAAAACTGAAGGCCAGGTTGTATGAAGCAGAAGCTGGAATATTGAGATACCCACCTTGCTGGCTGCCCCCTTATATACTATTACAATGGGAAAAGGGAGTCCCACAGGGAAACCTCATACAGATGAGCAGAGTATATAAAGAATATTAATATTTCAGAACTTAACAAGGTTAAGGGGGAGAGGCTCTCATTGCAAGGCTCGCAGAGAGGAGAGTGAAGGAGAGAAGAGGGAGGGAAAGGACACAGTACAAGGGAAGGAGAGAGAGAGAAGCAGTGCATAGCGAGGCTCGCATTGCCCGGCTTTGCTGCGCATGGCGAGGCTGGCAATGTGCGGCATAGCTATACATTGCGAGCCCGCATTGTGTGGCAAACAACAGAATTTGGAGTCTTGCAAATGTTATGCCGTCATTTTTGATGGGCAAATCGCTGGTATTATATAAACTTACTTCCCTTTTTCATTTATGGGACAAAGGGTTAAGTCTTCTACATGAATATATATGGTACTCAGGGCCAGCCAGGTGTGGATCCTCCCTGGCCTCATTTTGTGATCTTTAAAATGTATTTGAAGGGAAAATAAAGTCAGTCTGTTTGTACTAAGCAAGGATGCAGGTGTTGTTATTGTGTCCTAGCCATTGCTGGAGATGCTAAGATATTGAACACAAAAAGTAATGACCCAGAGACAGAAAATTGGGGTGAGACTTGCCCCAAATATTAGGGCTGTAACACTTAGTCCTTGGTAATTATATACATAACTTATACTTTCAAATGGTCAATACAAATTTTACCTCTATAGTGCCCATTTAAAGAGTTCAATATAGTATATGGGGTCATTGCGGTACACAGCAACTTCATGTAACATGCAATTTAATCTCCTAAATTAAGCAACCCATTGCAACCCATTATATTTACAGGTCCTGAAAAAGACCAGCAATTTAGCTTTCCCTTGAATTTTCTATCTGGCTATTTTTTTAAACTGAAAGAACTGTTCAATAAATCCTCCTGTTCCTTGGGGTGACCTAGAATGGAAGTTGTCCAATCAGCCGTGTCTTTGTTATTAGAGTTTTTGATAAAGAAGGCAACAACCATAAATCAGGGAAACTACAAAAGTGATAAAAAAAACAACATCAATATCTATTCAATATCCATCAATATAAATATTAATAATAAATAGTTATTGAATAACTATTTATCTGGAAGATAGAGCAACAGAAATATATAACAAAAACTGAGCCCAAATGTATAATAAAATCAGATGTAGTCTACATATAGACTACATCAAAATATTTCAATATCCTCATGAACATATTCAACCCACTAAAGCTTACTCATTATACACTATCCCCCACGATACCCTGATAAATTATACAAAGAGCTGATAACAAATGCACAATGATGTATTTAGACACAGCACATTACTTACACTTGCAAAGGCTCCTTCCCACATTGAATCATTTTTTAAGACGGAGAAGAAGCCAGAATATCCTGTGTTTGTGCCTGTGAGTCTGTGTGTGTCAAATAAATCTGTTTGGGCCTAAATTAGTATAACCCATGCTTCTAATTACCCATTGTAATAAACCAGACAACACAAATGCATAATAGAAGCTGTTATTTCCATGTCCCCTACAGCTTATTCTACAAAGACAATTCATTTTAGAACCGTTTTGTCTAGCACAAAATTACCAAGTGTGAGAAGAGTCATCATATTTAAAATAATATATATGAATGTTAATCAGTATATATTTATCCAGCAGGGAAAAAATTGGAGATAAATCAGTTTAGAAAAATATCCTCAGTGCTTTTGTTCTGTACAGAATATATAGTTTATTCCAGCTTGATAAATTGCTCCCATAAAAACCATAAGAAGTGGCTGGATTTTATGTTTTAACTCCACTTATGTCTACTTTTATCCCCACTTGATAATACCACAGGGTATTTTCTTACAATTATAATGCTAAATGTTTAGGTATGTGCTGCAGCAATAAAGGTCTGTCTCACACTGCAGTATTTTACATGTTTCCCTGGAGTATATTCTATGTACTCTAGTTTAATATAATTTGTATCGTAGACTACCAAGGGCCAAGTATCCAGTTATAACCCATTTCAATGTGTATGATTAAGGTTGCAAGCAGTAAACTTTGTTGAGCCCTACAGTAAATATAATTCTATTTTCTATTCGCTATTCTCTGGTGTTTATATGTGGAGGCATCCTGAGAAATTTCATTACAGATTATTTTGTCAGCTTAGTGGTGTTCTTGACATGATACGTGAGTCAGACCCATAAGCCGATAAGTCTTTTCATACTTTTATACGATAATATCAGCTCACTGTGGCAGTGCAGTTATCTTGATGCTGTCTTAACATATCATTCAACCATAAAAATCTAACTAGTTACTTTTAGGAGACTGACAGCCCTATTAAATTCGAAGCCCGTAGCGGCATAGGCTAACCCGCAAAAGCTGCGGGCTTGGAATTCAGCTGCGTTACAGACCTATTAAATTAGACCATGCCACGAGTTACAGGCTTGAGACGCAAACCCGTAAACCATTTGTGTGCAAGTTGGATGTGCGGCAGTGAACATGATTAATTAGTCAAACCGTAGTTACGGGTTTAGACAGAGCCAATCAGAAATGAGATCGTCATCATTACGCTACTGAAAAATGGAGGTTAGATTTCAAAGCCTTACGGTTTTCAATTATGAGTTACAATCGGACCCGCATTCTAGAAATAAAGCAATATTAATAAATCAGTAAATATATTCTAGTCCATGCACGTTCCATTATATGTATTAACACATTGACTGCCGGGATTGATATAGCTTGAGAATGTTGTGCTATTAATTTTGTACTATATTTATCATTTGATAAAGTGCTTTGTATAAAAGCATAAAAGTGGTATATCAATGTGAATAAATAATAAACAATATGTGAATACAGTTGAAGCAGTTGTTTTCGTCCTGATGGCAGGGTGGGATTTACATATCTGGCGCCCTTAGGCACAAGCACTTATACATCACTGTTTCTCTACCATCATGTTGCTCCACCAGCAGCTCCAACAAATCAGTTGTGCTGAGCCAACTATAATATTATAAATAGGTATATATGTATACAGGCGGTCCCTGGTCCCCAGGTTACAGACGAGATATGTTCCTGAGAACGTCACTACGTCGGATTTGTATGTAACTCGGATCCCTTATGTATAATAATAATAATAATAATAATAATAATAATAATATAATGGTTCATATGTAGTAAAAATAATACATTGTAATACTGTAATAATAATAATTCCCCTGTACTTTAATTATAAGTTACAGAGACTATTGTGTTCTTTATTTTAATTCAATTTATATTTAATTATTTTAATTCTAACAAACAGAACATAAAAACAAACTCCTACAAAAAGCCTTGGGAGCCAAGGATGTATGTAAGTCGGGTCATCTGTAACCCAGGACTGCATGAATATATACACTGGATATAAAAAGTCTACACATCCCTGTTAAAATGTCAGGTTTAAATAATTTCAGAGCTTTTTCCACCTTTAATGTGACCTATAAACTGTACAACTCAATTGAAAAACAAACTGAAATCTTTAAGGTGGAGGGAGGAAAAAAAAGAAAGAAAAATATTGTGGTTGCATAAGTCTGCACACCCTCTTATAACTGGGGATGTAGCTGTGTTCAGAATTAAACAATTACATTCCAAATCGTGTTAAATAGGAGTCAGCATACACCTGTCATCATTTAAAGTGCCACTGATTAGCCCCAAATAAAGTTCAGCTGCTCTAGTTGGTCTTTCCTGAAATTTTCTTAGTCGCATCCCACAGCAAAAGCCATGGTCCACAGAGAGCTTCCAAAGCATCAGAGGGATCTCATTGTTAAAAGGTATCAGTCAGGAGAAGGGTACAAAATAATTTCCAAGGCATTAGATATACCATGGAACACAGTGAAGACCGTCATCATCAAGTGGAGATAATTTGGCACAACAGTGACATTACCAAAAACTGGAGCTCCCTCCAAAATTGATGAAAAGACAAGAAGAAAACTGGTCTGGGAGGCTACTAAGAGGTCTACAGCAACATTAAAGGAGCTGCAGGAATATCTGGCAAGTACTGGCTGTGTGGTACATGTGACAACAATCTCCCGTATTCTTCATATGTCTGGGCTATGGGGTAGAGTGGCAAGACGAAAGCCTTTTCTTACGAAGAAAAACATCCAAGCCAGGCTACATTTTGCAAAAACATATCTGAAGTCTACCAAAAGCATGTGGGAAAAGGTATTATGGTCTGATGAAACCAAGGTTGAACTTTTTGGCCATAATTTCACATCACCAAAAGAACACCATACCCACAGTGAAGCATGGTGGTGGCAGCATCATGCATTGGGGCTGTTTTTCTTCAGCGGGAACTGGGGCCTTAGTTAAGATTGAGGGAATTATGAACAGTTCCAAATACCAGTCAATATTGGCACAAAACCTTCAGGCTTCTGCTAGAAAGCTGAACATGAAGAGGAACTTCATCTTTCAGCATGACAACGACCCAAAGCATACATCCAAATCAACAAAGGAATGGCTTCACCAGAAGAAGATTAAAGTTTTGGAATGGCCCAGCCAGAGCCCAGACCTGAATCCGATTGAAAATCTGTGGGGTGATCTGAAGAGGGCTGTGCACAGGAGATGCCCTCGCAATGTGACAGATTTGGAGTGTTTTTGCAAAGAAGAGTGGGCAAATCTTGCCAAGTCAAAATGTGCCATGCTGATAGACTCATACCCAAAAAGACTGAGTGCTGTAATAAAATCAAAAGGTGCTTCAACAAAGTATTAGTTTAAGGGTGTGCATACTTATGCAACCATATTATTTTATTTTTATATTTTTTCTTCCCTCTACCTAAAAGATTTCAGTTTGTTTTTCAATTGAGTTGTACAGTTTATAGGTCACATTAAAGGTGGAAACAGTTCTGAAATGATTTATCTTCGTCTCCTTTTTTTACAGCACAGAAACCTGACATTTTAACAGGGGTGTGTAGACTTTTTATATCCACTGTATATTATATCCACCTTGAAGTAGATCAGTTTGTTTATTAATATGAGGCAGAAAAAACGTATATATATATATATATATATATATATATATATATATATATATATATATATAAACCCTCTAAAAGTACCTTCTCTCTAATGGGAAAAGAAACAGTGGCCAGGAAAAGGGAGAAGAGAGAAGGGATGTTCAAATAGATACAGGGACATAAACAAAACATCATCACATATATAGTCGACCCCGTAAGACTTAGGCAGGGAGCGCCAAAGGCGCTCATTTTGCTGGTGGAGATGAGCACGATAGGTGCTCATCCTTTCGACCCGCGGGACTACAGAAATCTCAATTATACAATTCACAATGCGAGATCCTTAGCAGTTTGAAAAAAATTGTGTGGAAAAATTACGGCCCGTATCACATTGCAAAGGAAAGCTGCAGGACAAAAAAAACAAACAAATCAGAGGTTGATAAAATACGAAGTAAATGGCCGAACCGCGCACATCCAAAAACAACAAAAACATAAAGAAAATAAAAAAAACATATAAAAAAACATCACACACAGCACGGGGGGAGAGCTAGGACGTCTGGGAGTGAGGTTGCCCTCGAATTTAAACCGAATTCTGGCATACGAATTTGCCGAGTTTTGGCATACGAAAATCGCCTAAGCAATAAAGAAAATGGTGGCCAAAAAAAATGAAAACGAGGCTACACGACCCATAACCACGCAAAACACCAACAGGCACATAAGACTTTTACCCAGGAACATATCGTCGCCATTTTACAACACTAACTTGCAACTAATAACATTACCATTCTAAAATGGAGCTTTACACAACTAAACAGTTTGGCCTCGCGCACGCAGCCTATTTACACTGCACACTTGGCACATTGCTGACAATAGTCCAAATGTACATTGTATGCTGCAGGAAAATCAAAAGAGATTGTTAGCTCTTCAGGATATTGATTGCTGGATATATTCATTACAAATAGGTAAAGTATATTAATTTATTATTTAATGAATTAATTAATTAATTACTATTAAAATATATATATATATATATATATATAAAAAATACAAATAGAAGAGAAAAAGGCGCTCAGTGCGAGGCTCACAATGAGCACACAGGGCTCGGAGGAGCAAAAGTACACAAGGGGAGAGGCTTGCAATGAGCGCCGGAGGTACTCAGAGGACCAAAAGACTTACATTCTGTGGCAAACAGCATTACCTGCCTTACAATTTCATGACCCTCATTTTTTGACGGGCAATACGCTAGTAACATATAAAAACAACTAATTGTGTAGAAGAGTGCTTCCTGTGCATTGAAAGTCTCCTCCCACCACAGGAAGTTGATGCGCTGAAACCAAATTGATCAATTCCAGTTACATATAAAAAATTATAAATTAGAGGTTGTATTTGTTTTTACATTCTAAAAACAGGTCTGTTTCCAATTGTGATTCTTTAAAAGAGTAGATATTAAAAATATGATTGCATTGGTTATTTAACTGGCTGTTATAAAGCTATTTCAATATAACTAAGCTGAAGGATATATTAGATAATACTATAATAGTGATAAAGTGATTTTCCATGAATACCTTTTTTGGATTCTTTTTAAAATGAAGCAGTAAAGGGTAACATTCTTCATGTCAAGTCTTGCAATTAAATCTCAGCAAATAACCTGATCTCTGACCTCTTTTTGCCTAGGTGAAATATAAGTCTTTATTGCTCTCATCTTTTCTGCCTCTGTCTATTATTATACTCTCCAGGATTGAGATGTTTCTGGAGGCACAAAACTCATTCCAGTTTAACCTGCAGCAGAAATAATACAGCTGACAGATGAACAAAACAACTTACAACGCATCTCTTGGCCTTGGAACAATGAATAACTTAAATGGAATTTGAACTCCAAAATACAGTGTTTTAAACATTAATTTAACTTTTCACAAAAAAGTGTTTACATTACATATTTTTGCATACTTTTGGCAGGTAATATTTCTCATTCTCCATTTTTGTTTATAAATACGCATGATCTCTCAATCACCATTGCCACCATTGGACTCAACACCATTATTCAGGTCGCTATCGATTAGACACAAATGCATGATGAGAAAAGCTTTGCACTTAAGACACCACTTACTTTTTTTCAAGTCATATAATTCAGTATTCACAATTGGCTGACGTCAACAAAATTTACTAATGATAGCATTAGTTTCCGTAATATCTCTGAATGGTATGCATAGAGTTGCTTAAAGGGACATGGGAATAATGTTTTTCTTTTGGTGCATCAATAAGAGGATATTTGATAATGTGTCAAGGTATTTTCTTTTTTCAAATGAAGGTTTCAGAGATCAAAAAGCTTTAACTGCTCTTACGGGACTTGCCCATTGTCAGCCAATGAGATCTATAGACTAAATCAAGCTCTGTGTTTCCTGATAGTTTGAGTAAAGTTTAAAGAAAGTTTTAATATTTTTTGTCATTTGAACAATAATTCTTCTAATGTTTAAAATATGATCTTTTAAATTCATGAAAAAACTTGTGTTGCACATTTAATTTAATATGTGCACATTGCTCAATATACACATATATAGTGCAAATCACATACACATCCATCACTCCTGGAATATCAGTGTAAACAAATAGAATTTTTTTTAAAAAAAAGCAGGATTTTGGTCAGGCTCAAATAGAGGAATACACTTTTAAATGTAGGAATGACTCTTGGAATAGATGGATGTTCTGTTAAAGCAGGGACTGTCTTGGAGTCATGTAATTTTTTCAATGGATCCTTTTACTTGCTAAAATGATGCAAGAACGATTGACAGATAAAGAAGGGTTCTATGAAAGCTACAATAATATATTACTGTATTCATACATATCAAAAAGTTATTATACATATTCTGTAGGCACTGTCTAAAGCAGTGTCCAATCATTACAAGTCTAATACAAAGCTGTATATTGGCTAATGGGACAGGTATACACTATATAGCCTACTTTCTTCAACTATATAATTAATTTTCTTTTTTATTTTAAACTAACCAACTGATCTAGAGATCACTTCTATAAATCTAAAAACATTCTAAAATCAAGTAACTGTTGCCTGAAGAAGGCAAGAAGATGTCAGACTGCCATAACCTACACTTAAAGGGGCAAAGCATAGTAACAAGGACATATAATGCACACAAATCAACATGATCAGATTTGTGGCATTCACTTTGAAAACCAAACAACAAAACTTGAGACAGGGACGTTTTACAAGGTCTTATCAGTGTTATTGATACCATTTTCCACTACATCTGACTCATGTAAGAAATTAAATTAAAATGTTAAAGTCTGACATATGTGAAGTTTGATTTCCTCCTTTTTTTACTCATTTTAGATGGCTCTACAAACTCTGCACAGCTTAGCTTACCGTCTTATCTGTATCTATGAGCACGACAGAGCAGCATGAAAATAAAGATTATACTTGATTGATAATCAGTTCCCAGTTTAAAGGCACTGCAGAAACTCAGTCCGTGAATTACTTATATACACATCATTATGATGTTAGGTTTGTAAGAAAATAACACTTTCAGCACATGCATTTCAATATATCTTTATCCCTCAATTAACATAAAGCGTATGAGTTATATGTATACATTTAAAAGAAGATGTTCCTACTTTACCCTCTATAAATTTGAAATATCCCCTTCCTTAATATCTGGCTGCTTTCTTCCAAAATGTACATCATCATTACATACATTAATTATTTAAATGGATGTGGAAGACAGCAAAAAAGCTGTATACAATCAGTTAGAAACTTCAAGATCATGAATGCAGCATATTGGGTCAGTCCCTACAGGAGACACTAGGATCCATCAATCAGTGCTTATATGATTAATTCTGTCTGATCTCTGCAGGGGAAGTGATGTTCTGCAATGCTTTGCAAGTATTTATAAAGTGTAGGTGTGTAGCAGGGGTATATATACAGTATATAAAGAGTGACAGTGACTGCCAATGCACCTCAGAGCCCATAGTCATGGGAAAGTGAAGTAGCCCCGGAGATACAGCCATGACCTAGGCAGTAAACAATTAATTGTGCCTGAGGCTCAGATGTGGTTAATGGCATTTCCACTTCTAAACAATACATCTATTGATCATAAAAAAAACACATTATCATTTATAATTTATTTAATTTGTTTCTAGATATATTACATTTGTCTTGCACATATTTTTACACTTAAAGTTCAAAAGTATAAAATGCTAAGAATAAATACATGAAAACATGTTAATAAACCAGGTATTTTACAATGCTTCAGAATTGAATATATTTATTTGTTCATGTAGTAATTTAATATTTTTTCAGTAACAGTAGAGGACATACTGTCATAGGGTTGTTGCCCCAGGAACAGCATTATCCAAGAAATCACAACAGGTGCAAATAACTTAATGGAAAGACA
Source organism: Discoglossus pictus (assembly GCA_027410445.1). NCBI lineage: Eukaryota > Metazoa > Chordata > Amphibia > Anura > Alytidae > Discoglossus > Discoglossus pictus. The sequence goes on along the minus strand of CM050166.1, from coordinate 387,477,205 downwards.
GTCATTACACAAGAGATTGTAGCCTTGAACAATAATGAATTATTTTCTGTCTCTACACAAAGAGGTCACAGATCAGAGAGCTTGTGAAATGCTCAGAGCAAAATCAAGCATTATGAGTTTAATACTCCTTCCTGTTTTTCGTCTATCCATCATTAATGTGATTTCTGTTGGATAAAATTTGCGGTTAAAGGCAAGGAAGGATCTTCCTGTAAAAGCGTACACAATGACAAACTGTCTTATTCTTTGTGATGGTAAAATAATTATTTATTCATGTTCAAGTTGAAAACACAAAGTATTCAGCCATCCTAACGAAATATAGCAGGAGAGGAGTCTCGGTTGGAAGCCCTAGAATCTCTTATGAATCATGATGATCATGATGAATCTCTTTAAAAGTTTGCAAATTAAGTTTTGTTTTTACTGAACAGAGATGAATGCAGAATATCTGTAAAGAAAATAGGGTAAAACTCAGAATATTTGGAAAAGAAACAAGTCATCCTGTGATATTCTACAATTATGTGCCACAAATTCCCTTAGGAACCAAAATTAAATTACGCTGTAATGGAAAGTGCATGAATAAACTAAGATACAGAATCTGTTAAAACATGCACCTCTTTAATAATTGAGTAGCTATGCACTTTTTTCTGAACCTCAGAAGAAAGTTACTGAATGCGCCAATCTTTGCTTGCTTATTTTATACTGTATATCCTTTTTGTAGTACAGCAAAAATTAAAGCAAATATTATGGTTGACATCGCCCATGATGAGACATGTTTAATGGATCACTGTGGATCCATCTTTACTGTATGGACCTAAGAAAAACTAAAATACAGTAGTTCCTGGGCAGAAAGATTTATAAAGTAACATAAATCAGTAAATACAACATTTATATTTCTAACATTTATATGCAATTTTTACTTAATGTGGGATTCCATAATGTTTCCTAGCTAATTGTTTGTGTCCTTGTTTTAGATGCCATATTACGAGTATTGTTGTTTCCTCTGCATTCTAAATTTCTCCATTTTAGGAAATAGTCAGAAAAAAAAATTGTAGGTTCCACTGCAACACAACTGCATATTAAAAGTAATTAATTAAAGGCTGTATTATTTTTATCTTTAAATACATTTATTTCTTCAAAAGAATATATTTTAAATGTAGGACTAAATGGTTATTTAAGTCTATTTGTACTATAAACAAATTAAAAACATTTGGCTTTATTGAATTGCAAGCCTGCAGATTATGTTATACAAGCCGTATGACTGCAGGTTTGAAATTTGCTAAAATTACAAAGCAATTCAAATGATTAAGCCTGCAATTTATGGGCTGAAAGCCGTAACCGTAAACCATGCAATCGTATGTAGCATTTTAGAGCGCGATCATGATCAATTAAGAAAGGCCGTAACTACCCACTTAGAAACTGCCAATAGTAAATGAGACCGTCATCATTACGTCAGTAAAATATGGAGGTTACAAGTCAATCAATTAGCGTTTAGAGGTCCAATATGCGATCAGACAATCCTGCAATTTACAAAATAATAAAAATGAATGCAATACTGTTCTAGCCCATGCGGGTGGATTCATATGTATTAACTTATTGATTCCCTAGATTGATATGACACAGAAATTTAAAAGACTTATTTCCTGCTCAGAATTCCAAGAAATACAGTTATATATATACAGTAGACTCTCAGTTATCCGGCACACATGGGGATTGGTAGATGCCGGATAAATATAGTTTCTGGTTGCTTGAGAGTTACTAAGAAAAGAGGCCTAGATTAGCTTTACAAAATAATAAAAATGAATGCAATACTGTTCTAGCCCATGCGGGTGGATTCATATGTATTAACTTATTGATTCCCTAGATTGATATGACACAGAAATTTAAAAGACTTATTTCCTGCTCAGAATTCCAAGAAATACAGTTATATATATACAGTAGACTCTCAGTTATCCGGCACACATGGGGATTGGTAGATGCCGGATAAATATAGTTTCTGGTTGCTTGAGAGTTACTAAGAAAAGAGGCCTAGATTAGCTACACAGGATGCTCTGCTAAGTATATTTGTCAGTAAGGGCTGTACTAGCAGCAGCAGCTTTCAATCCTCACTTACACACAGATACGTTCGGCTAGAGGGTGCAATGCTGAACCCGGGGAATGTAATGCCAACACTTCCCTGGCTCAGTCACTCATGCCTGTCTGCTTCCAGGTAAAACTGAATTGCAGAGATGTACAGTGGATGAGATCTAGGCGCCTGTAAGCATTTTGTGGGCTGACAACCTGGCTCCTGGAATTTGTTGAGCCTGATTTTTTATATTGTTTTTTTAAGTACAGTATTCAATTGTTTTTATGGTTGCTGCAGAGTTCTGGGTGCTTGAGTTCCGGTTAACTAAGAGTCTACTATATTTTGTTTAGATAAACAATATAGTGAACAAATGCAATTCAAAAACTAAACACAAACTTTATATTTTGCAGGTTTTTTGTTAGAAAAGTACTATATAATCTAATTATTATTATTATTATAATTATTAGTATCACCTTGATCGTTATAAAAAAAAAAAAGTAGCATGCTTACAGCATCCGATTAACTCAGTAGTATCTGAATAACTCATTAGGACTTGTGCAACTTATGTTTGTTAAATGGCGACCCATGCAACAACTCTTCAGGATCACCACATTTTTGAAGTTATTTTGCCACATAACAGTTTACAAAGAATAAATAATACCTAAACTGATTATAACCAACTTGCCTGCTATCATCCCTCCGCAAAGTTTATGATGGTAAAAGTTTATGCTTTTAACTGCCTGTATAAGATGAATCTGTTTATACTTTAATGGAGCTGTATTCCAGGACATGAAGCAATACATCAACACACATTTGGTTCTCTAAAGTTGCCAAGATCCAAGATATAACAGCTAAAAACATTAAATGTCCAATTTATAGACTGTGCATAATTCCTGCTGTAAAAACTTGGATATAAAAATACCAACACATCTAAAGCAAACAACAATAGAAAACATATGGTTTACCATGGTACCTGTCATATGCTTTTTCCAACTTTATATAAGATATAATAAATTACACCATTTCTTCAATTTGTTGGATGTATTTCCTACCTTGCTGCATTTGGATTTTATAAACTTCAGAAATAATATGAACTCAGCTAAGTGCACACAATTATTAGTTTTATATTACAATAGTCTTTAGGATCAAATACATTTATGTTTTTATTTTTTAGATATGAATTAGTATTTTACTGCTTCCTGGCTATTCATCCCTTCATGCAGTGAACAGGACAGTTGAGAAGCATAAACAAAAAAAGAGTCAGAGGCGAAAAAAACGAACAGGAGAAAGAGCAAACCCTAGACATAAGTTTCAGCCTCTCTTGGGCCTCGACAGTGAGGTGTAACTGAACTCCCTAAGGCACAGTGAACAAGGAGTCTGGAGTCCCCTACCACCCTTAGGATGACAAACCCTTAGGATGACAAACATCCCAAAGGTAATTTGCATTAAAAAAACAAAGTCCTTAGGGGGTGCAGCTACACCTGACTGACGAGGCCCACAGAAACCGAAACATACGTCTGGTGTTTGCTGTTTCTCCTGTTCATGGTAGAATTGCTTGGTATTTTGGGGCTTGGTCACTCTTTTAAGTGAAACCAGACAGATATTCGACAGGATATTTCTCCCTATGAAGTGAGCTAAGAGAGGCTGCTCTCTTTTTGGCTAAAAAATGCTTTTATACTCATAGTTAACATCATTGCTATTGTTGTTCGTTTGCTGCATACTTGTAAACATGTAAACTTGTTCCTAAACTGCAGTGGTCCTTTAAACAGTATGAATTCTAATCATAAAGCTGACATTTTTCCGTATTCTGTAGCCTAAACAAACATTATAATTTATTTATTTTGCATATGACTAATTAAGAATTATATGATTAGTATTCATCTGTGTTTTAAGACATTACCATCTGTATGCTGTAAGCTATAAAATGACACACTATTTTATATGCATTTTGTTTTATCGCCTCTTCTGGAACATATATTTAGACATTTTTACGATTGTTTGATGCTGAAATACTCCCAAGGGATCAGTTATGCAAACCTGTAACAGGATTAGAAAAAAACAAATGATTTGCATTGGAATTAGGGATTCTAGCCTCTCTGAATTGTAAATTCTAGAATGTCACAATATTACAGATTCCACCAGTGCTGAAGATTACTGCCAGTAAAATTATACTCTGACAGAAAAGATAATTTATGGTGCAAGAAATCTTAAATTTAGAGTAATTGTTTGAAGGCTTGACAGTCTTGTATCATTCATACTGAATTTCATAGCAATTTGCATAAATTATTTCCTGGCTAATTGTTACTCACAACATTAACTGAATGTACATTTTATTGTAAGTGAATGAAGAGGATACTCTTCATATTAACTAAGATTGGTTGCAGCTAGAGATAGATAGATAGATAGATAGATAGATACTCTGAACTGCCCCCAGGATTCTTGCCTTTCACCAGCCAACTGGAGCCTGTCATTAGAATCCAGTACTTCAGGTTCTAGGTGAATACGTCTTGTGATAATGGACCTAGACCACTTGGCAAATTATATATAGGCAAGACAGCCAACCACAATGGTCCCATGTGGTTCTATTTTCCCTCCCCACCAGCTAATGAGGAACTTCCTATCTGGGACATACATATATGCATACCCACAGCCCCTAAGCCCTGCATGTGAAGTCTCCAGGTATACATGACTTTCCATTACCCATAGATCCAAACAATGTTTTGTTACCAATAGTATATTTCATCCATAGTGAGTCTAGCCCAGCAGTAGATAAATAATTCCTTTAAAATCCAAAGCAATCACAGATGACTGCATCAAAAAAAAAAATGACAGAGGTGCTACTTCCCTCTCTTTCATGAATACACATATGGGACAAACACAATGATTAAAGTAGAAAAAAAAAAATACAAGTAAATACAAAAAATAAATATATATATATATATATATATATATATATATATATATATATATATATATTGCGTGGAAAATCATTTAGAGCAAAGTACTGTTTATGACTGTGCTCTTTTGAAAAACATGATTTTCTTTTTCCCAAACATAATTAGTCACCTGAAAGAGACCTCAGATGCAGATAGCATCTCTATTTTCAGTTCTATTGAAATGGTGCCTCGTTGTTGAGACATTTATCAATAGGGGTTGATTTGGAATTTTACTCTAAGTAGGATAAGTGTTATCCTGTACTTTATATGTTAGAGACAGGATTTTTAACAGAATTATGGGAAAAGCTCATGGAGTGACAGAGATGTGTTGCAGACAGATCATTGAGTGAGGTATTGTTTATAGATTGGAGTAGAGAAATGGGAGGCAAAGAGGTTAAAAAGGAGCAAGTTACAATAGTCAAGGTGGGATATGAGAGTGAATGTTTGTTCTTTCTTGTATGAGAAAGTAACGTTATAGTGACGCTTTACATCTATTTAAAATGTAAATAGGTATTAGCAACTTGTAATAAACTCTTTATCATGTTAAGCTTTTCTTTAATCCTTTAAACAAGTATTTAACACTGGAAAACTTATCAGCATTCATCGGTTACCACCCTCTTTTTATACAAAGAAAGTATTTCAGAAATGCCAGATTCAATGAATTTCAATAAAGGTCCCGTAAGGCATAGTTTAAGATTATTGGCAAAACTCCCAATCCTTGGCATTTTGGTATCAACTGTAAAAATGTTATACATCTGTATTCATGTGATTCATTTGGGAAATATTTACAGGCTGCACGTGCATACAATTCTACTAAATGTTCACCTTAATTCTATGATTAAAAAAAATAATAATCGAGTGATAAAAAACACGAATCATCTATCAGCTATAATAATAGTAATTGTTTATTATAATAAAATCTATGTGGCTCCGGTTTATCAGAGTATATATCTGATACAGCACAACTACACAACATGGCATCATCATTCCCAATATGCGCCTAGAATTAGAGACAGTAATAGTCATTCATAAAAATCAGCAAACAATATTTTGCTCAGACTCGGAACTATTTGGGGTCTGTATAGTAAAAATGATCAGCCTTATTAAATTGCAATTTGGCTAATTGAATAGGGCTCTATATAAGCACAGATCATATTTTTTTACAGAAGTTTTTAGTTAGGGAACTTCTGTCCAAAAGCAAGGTCTTCACTAACTAAAAACTTCTGAAAAAAAAATATGCTCTGTGCTTATATAGAGCCCTTATTCAATTTAATAAGGCTGTTTTTATTTCAAATATATAGTTAAAATACCCAAGATACCTTTTCTTTGGTGAAAGATTTCCATCATCAGTAATATACCTAAGAAGTGCTGGACTGCAGTATTGTGCCGGAAATAACAGTTCACTTTTGTTATGAACAGAAGGGCCCACTGGACTGTTTGGGGTTCATCAGTCATTATATGTGTGGTCAGAAGGTAGTAACAACTTGCTAAGCAGTCATATGCAGGATATTCAAAGGGTTAAATAATTGTAAAGAATTTTATGGCCCTGCGATCGGCCACGTGTGAAGGTTCTGGCTTTCGTCATGAAGGGGGGCGCTAGTTTTATAGCTCTGTAAGAGGAGAAAAAATGTGTAATGAGAAGAAAGCCATGTGGGTGAGGGGATAGCAAGCTATTTGCCCAGGAGGATGGGCTGAAACTGGGAGAAAGTCTTTGCTGTTTTGTGTCAACTTTCTGTTTTTTTTAGATATCTGTCTAACAATAAAGAAGTGGCAGTCTGATTTTGGACACTAAACAAAGGTGGTGTTGGTGTCTGCTTGTACTAATCAAAGGTACATGGTGTGTGATTCTTAGATCCTAAAAAAAGGGGTCTGATGGTGCCTGCCTCTTCAGAAATGATGCTGTCATCTGAAGTGTCTGCTGGATGCTGAGACCTGAACAAAAAGTTGTGACCCATAGAGAGAGAGAGAATTGGAGTGCGCGTAGTCCCCCAAACTTGGCGGGCGTGACAACTTTGTAGACACGAACGCCATGAAAATCTTTCTAAAGAACAGAGCTTTAGAAGGAACTATTGACTGACTGAGATATTGGTTCATCAAGAATATGATAGATGTCAAATATAATGCACTATTTATGGTTTTAATAAACATATCTAATTGCTAGAGAATTATACATGCTTAAAATTAGTCTTATATTTTTTTTTATTGATTAATAGTTTCTTTATACAAGAAGGTATTATAGATCTAAGCTGAAAAAAGGAGAAACTCAACACAAAATGTATTTATTTTTGTGTATAATATGATGAGATTCAACATCCTCTTCCATCACACCTCTATCACACCTCTTGTTCTTATAATGACTATGAATATTTTTTCTAAGCTCTGCAATGTCATAGGAGACATCTGGTCAATTAATCTAAGCAAGCTGCAGGGTATCAATCTGATGATGTGTGGTTTACTAAATATGTATGACTTTTATAAATTACACACACATGCTTTCATACCTCAGCTAAGATTGTGAGACAGCTCTGACACAAGAAAAATGAAAGAAAATGATAATCCATTTTAAGAATGGGTGGAGTGAGTGTGGAAAAAAATCAAATGATGAGAGCAAAAATAGTAAAAGGTAACTAGGGAAAATTCATGTAAAGAGCTGAAGGGAGCCAAAGAAGAACACCACACTTGCCTTTTTTTATCAAAGAAAAGCACATCCACATTTCAATTTATGCCTAATGAATTGTAATCTATCGTAAAATTAGATGAAAAATAAGAATATTGCAGTATACAGTGATACCTTTTTTACTGGACAAACATTTTATTTAGAGTGATGAGTACCTCTCTATTTCAAGTCAAAATCAATAAATCAAATGAAAAATTGCACCTCTTGAAATATTATTATTCTAAATAAGAAAAAAAAGGACAAATAAAATAAAAAATATAGAAGTGTATACAGGAATACTCTTATTTTAGTTTGTGTTACTGAACATTTGTGCCTACTCTAATCATCAGCTTCTATTAATTAGGCTTTAAATATTAAAACAGGCTTCTTGTAATTTATATTTTCAGAGTCTGTTTAGAATATATAAAAGGCTGGTCCAACATTAGTCCTCATGGGCAGATCTAATGCACTTTCACAGGATATCGCCATGTTAGGACACATGAAAAAGTCAAAATGAATAAGGCTCTTATTGATACCTATACTAAAAAATATGTTCTGCATATGTTGTTAGGATCTTGCCCTGTGTATTCATGGCAAAGTCTGGAATCCAACTTGACATCAAAATGCAGCATAATTATAGGTAACAGTCTGCCCTACATACTAGGAATCTTCACCAAATGAAATGTATTCTGTGTGAAAGAGGTCTTTTGTATCACTAATGCAAAAAAAAAATCAAATTTGTATTTTATATGTTTTATGCTAATTCTTCGACATAAGCTGAAAAACAAATTCCAACGACCTAACAAACCATCTCTGTTTAAATGTCATCTGTTCTGAAGTTCCTCAATTCCTGAATTTTGTAGCTTGATATTTAAATGCATATGGCTTAATATACTTGCTCTTGTTTTATCTAAGTTTCTGCATTATAAATCCTCTTCTTTTTACAAAGACAAAATGAAAGTTCTTTTTCACATGAGATAATACCTCAGTTTCTTAACATCAAGACTCATGGGAGGATTTTAATATTCACAGAATTAGGGAAAGTGAAGGAATATAGAGTGTTAAGGATCAAGTCTGTGTGCAGATACCAGATTATTGGTATGAAATAAAATCTCTAACTTAATTGCATATGTCATACATCAAAACAATGTTGACCCTCTGAGAAAATCATGGCAAATGTTTTTCGTTAGCTATGTAGGATTAGTTTAGGTTGGCCAGATATCCCTACTTTATTACATTAGGCCCGGTAGAGCTTTATACTTTAATGTAGGTATATAATTTAGCCTTATGGTGCACACTGCTGCTCCTCCACTTCGTAGGTGTTTGTACACAGTCCAGTGTGCATATGTTCAGTCCATACCTCTTATTATGTATGTCTGTACACAGTAAAATAAGCAATCATGCCTTGGGGAAGGGGCAGAACAACCATGGTATGAGGGAAACGTGGCCGTACACTTGTCGGGAGGTGTAGCCTAGATGCCATTCATAAATCATATGCCAATTAGCAGTTAACCACAGATAAAGGCTCAAAGGAGTATCAGTTACAGGCACTTTTACCACTTATCCTTTACCACTGAGTTTTCTACACTTGGTTAACCGTGTCTATGTCTCACTTTGTCTATGTCTAAACAGGTCATCAATGGTTAATTTCCCTCAGGCAGCAGTTAATTTTACTTCAGGAAATCAGCTGAGGATGAATAGTAACAGGTAAAGTGTGTATTTAATACAGTGTATCGTCCCCAGGTTTTATTAACCCCTTCCCCCAATAAAGTGAAACCCATGTCCCAACATTTTTCAAAGGAGGATGGTACATTAATGGGGCTTTACTTCCCGTATGGCAACACATACTACCAGGAGCATAAAACAGGGAACATATCGTAATGTTACTGTGGAGGTGCTGCCTTGAGCTCCTTACCCTTTATTGGCCGTAGTGATCTGTGGTGGCAGATCATGACACGGCCTGCTCTAAAACATTGGCAAAGTAGGCAGCTGCCCAGGGTATACAATTTAGCATAATTCTACCTTTACTTTACACCTTACCATTGATTCAATTTCCTAATGTTACTGATATATACAGTATCATAGTGCTACTGTCTTATTATTATTATATCTCTGTATTTAGAAGTGTAAAAATAAAACTTGACCCCACTATTATGGATAGATTTTACAAGCAAACCAAGCAAGTGTTCCATTTACTGTTCCTATATGGGGCATAATTTGCATGTCCTCATGGGTGCCAACTGAAATTAGCCAGCCTGAGGGTGGGACAGTTTGGCAAAGCAGACAAATGTGTGTGTATTGGTCATATTTTAGCTCTATGATTGGTACTTCTATATAGAATATCCCCACCACCATGCACAAATATAAACAATATAAAGTAGTAGCCAAGCAAATGAGAATCAAGCTGTGCCTACAGTTTCCCTATACAAAAGTTATTAGATTATAATATATAGTATAATCTGGAGTAATTGAATTAGTCATAGGTGTGCATAAAATACGTTCACAACATCTATGTTTTGCTCCCACCCTATCATACCCAAAAGATTTGTCCCTGGATAATCACTCAAAAATCAACTAACATGATATAGATACACGATTTATGGTCTTCTCAGTTTTTTCCAAAAAATGTTCAGTGCTAAACTATAATATTCTGTGATCTAGGGAATCTCTGGTCCCTGTGCTATTAAAATAAAACCAAGCTATCTTATTACTGTACTCTGTTGACATGCAACTCCCTCTTGGCTTGTCGGTGTGAAACTTAGCCAATAACTCTTCAACGTAGAGGGGAACACTAGACTTTAAAAAAGGAAAGTGTATTAAATACTAATAGCCGTATTCAATTAGCTACCTGCAAATGCCTTGAACTCATAAATTTGACTATGGGTGTTTTTTTATAAATGTTTATATGCATTCTATTGAGTTAAGAATTCATTAGTGCCAATAAGTAATATTTGCTGAATATGTAGCAATATTTAGAGTGATTTTAAGTGTGTATGAATTTACAAATTGGCCAACTGAATCAGGCCCAAAGTCTGGAGATCAAGGTTAGGCTGATGATAAGAATAACTTAATTACGAAGTAAACAGTATTTATACAATTTATATATTTCAAGCTTTAGTCAAAGCTCAAGCTTGGTAGAAACCAGAGGTACACAAGCACCTCTCTCCCAGTAGTTTTGCATATCTCTCAACATTTCAAATGGCCGAAGAGGGACACACTTTCTTGAGATTAAGCAAAGTGTCTAAATTATAGAAGTGTGTGAACTGCACGACATAAACACTTCTGGACTGCTTCTCTTTCCAAAAATTGGATTTGACAAAAGAAAGAGGAAAAATGGTTAGAAAAAATAGAGGGGCCCCTCAATAGGAGCGACATTAGCTGGGCTAAGAGAAACAGAGGTTTTTTTTCTTAAAAGACGAGAGACAGGTATGGTGGTGCGATCTAGCTGGTAAATTGAATTAAAGGGCCACCTAATTCACCACAATTTGGATCACATCACAGTAAAGATCTCCTAAAAGCATGTTGAAATACTTTTTGATGTTTTGAAATATGTTAACTTTTCACTGAGAATTCAATAAAGTCTGTGTTTACATGTGTCACTGAATGCCCACTCCCAGACCCACAGATTCTGCTCTGTGTAGTGAGCATAACAAAACAAAAAAGAGTTAACCCTCAAAAATCAATCTGTGCAGATAATGAAATGTTGGATTCATCTAAACAGGTCAGTTAAGAGCTACCTTTTCAGTTCCGGGAAAAACTATTAATAAGAATCTTCATGGGCGCGCTGTTATAATCATGAAAATTCCACTAGACAGGATAAACTGTGTTTGTAAACAGGCTTAAAACTTTAGATTTTTTTAGCTGTTATTAGTGTAAGAAAAACTTATAGGATATTTACCTCCCACTAGAAATGCTTAGCACTATATTTACTTAAAGGAGTTTATATTTATAGCATAGTGGGAAAATTCTTTTATTTACATTCATTTACAAGAACAACGGCGCAACTTAGACACTTAAAAACAATTAAAAAACATAAATGGGATAAAAAACATCCCCTTTTCCATTGTCTGTATGTAAGGTCTTATAGTAGAGAATAAACTTCATATTTACTGAACTGCATTTGCCTCAAAGCATTATTATATTCTTTTTTAGTGCCGTTTAATATGTATTCCAACTATAATAATTGACCAAAAAAATCTAAGAGACTTTTTGTGCAGGTTAGCCAGGGCAACACAATAGTATTGAGAAAAGAGAGTGTCTTTCCAGAGCAGTACTTTCATTAATTCCTCTTTTACTATAAATTAGAGATTGTACTCTGCCACCATACTTCTAAATTATATTGTAGTACTGTGAAATTTAATACTGCAATTATATTTTGTATTCCGTTATACACTCTCTATATGCTATTTATTTCAAATAGCTATAGAAATTTCTGAGTTGCAAAGAGCTATTTTGGAGCACCCCCAATTTGGAGCTCCTATTCTCTATATGCTATTAGCTGTGGGAATACATGAATTGCATAACGCCATTTCAGAGCAATCTTAATTTTGGAGCTCCTATTCTTATAACACTTCTTTCTCAATCTATAAGTCGCTAGTTGTACATCTATAGCGGGCTTAGATTAAGAGCTTTAGTTTGTAACAGTGCTTCTAGTGTTCCCTGTACATTTTGTATCTGCTAACTTCTATTTTGGTCTCTATAATATGACAGCGTGTAGCTCCATGACGTCTATCTGAACTTTAGACGTCGGTGTGTGACGTCACGACGTATGTTTTGACCCTGACGTACGTTTCAACGCAAAAGCGCCTTTCTCAAAGGCTTCCTCCCCTTTGAGAAAGGCGCTTTTGCGTTGAAACGTACGTCAGGGTCAAAACGTACGGCGTGACGTCACACACCGACGTCTAAAGTTCAGATAGACGGCATGGAGCTACACCGTATTATAGAGACCAAAATAGAAGTTAGCAGATACAATATGTACAGGGAACACTAGAAGCACTGTTACAAACTAAAGCTCTTAATCTAAGCCCGCTATAGATGTACAACTAGCGATTTATAGATTGAGAAAGAAGTGTTATAAGAATAGGAGCTCCAAAATTAAGAGCGCTCCGAAATAGCGTTAAGCAACTCATGTATTCCCACAGCTAATAGCATATAGAGAATAGGAGCTCCAAATTGGGGGTGCTCCAAAATAGCTCTTTGCAACTCAGATATTTCTATAGCTATTTGAAAAAAATAGCATATTGAGAGTGGATAACGGAATACAAAATATAATTGCAGTATTAAATTTCACAGTACTACAATATAATTTAGAAGTATGGTGGCAGAGTACAATCTCTAATTTATAGTAAAAGAGGAATAACGAGAAAACTGCTCTGGAAAGACACTCTCTTTTCTCTATACTATTGTGTTGCCCTGACTAACCTGCACAAAAAGTCTCTTATATTTTTTTGGTCAATTATTATAGTTGGAATACATATTGAACTGCACTAAAAAAGAATATAATAATGCTTTGAGGCAAATGCAGTTCAGTAAATACAAAGTTTATTCTCTACTATAAGACCTTACATACAGACAATGGAAAAGGGGGCGTTTTTTTTATCCCATTTATGTTTTTTGATTGTTTTTAAGTGTCTAAGGTGCGCCGTTGTTCTTGTAAATAAATGTAAATAAAAGATTTTTCCCACTATGCTATAAATATAAACTTCTTTAAGTAGTTATTAGTGTAATAAAAATATTAATTTTTAACATACAAATGTTAACTTTTTCACACCATGAAGAGCACTTACAATGAAGTTAATGGCTATTTAAGCTTTATTTTGACTCACATATGACTCATATTGTCCCCCTTCATATGTAGAAAAATACTTTTTCCAGTTGTTTTGTTTGTAAGTCACACTTTACAACAACAGTGGCTTCTGAAGACACTCCCCATAGTATTGAGGTTTATGTTGGATTAATACACCCCTGTTAGTGATGAATGTCCTGGGACAGATTTCTGTTTTTTACACAGTGAGGGCTCAACAGAAAAAGTGATTCAACTGACTATTGCATTTTGGGCTTTACTGCTGTACTGCAGACTGAAATGTATTTTTTGTAAATTATGCTAAAGAAAAAATATTAAACAGGGACACAGTTGCCAGAACATAAAACCACAGTGCTTATCAAACTGCTCTATATTAATTTCCAAAATCAACTAATAACCCCATCTGTTACTTACTTGTGTTGAGAAATAACACTGCACATAATACAAGTATGATTACTGGCCACATGCTTGAACAAAGATCTGGATCAATCTTTAAAACAAAAAGTATGCAGATTAATTTGCTATTTTTATACAGATATAGCAAATTTGTAAAACAGGTAAACTGTTGGATCGAACTTACTCTATTGGAGTAAAGTTTGAAATGTAATGTTTATTAGCAGGAACTGTTTGAAACAGTTAAAGCTACAATATGATTTTTCATATACAGCAAACACAGTTAAAGAACTATGGATTTAGCATTTTTTTCTACATTGAAAGCTGGTACTTGATAACATGTGACAGCGTTTTGTTATTTGAAATTAAAATAAACAGATTCAAATATATTAATAATATAATTTCCCAGTGGCGGTTGCCCATGTCAGCCAATGAATAGTATTATAGAAGTATGAGTCATACTTATCAATGGGAAGTACATTCTACAGTATGCTCTGTGTACTTCCTGTTAATTTGTGATGTTGAAACGTGCTTTTGGATGCATGAAAGATAATTGTATTCCATGTATTTTTTAATGAATACAAGCATACATACTAAGGTTTAATCAAGCTGTCCATTTTAGGTAGACATAATTAAAACACTTGATAAGTATTATGGGTCTTATGGCTATCAATTCTAAGTGTCTATATGTCAGATGTATATTAAATGCAAGATTCTGCATATAACATGCTTCATGCACATGGTTATACATGGGCAAAATACATTTAACACGTCAGATAAGTACGACAATAGTAATAATAATCAAATATATGAACCAACTATGTATACATGCATATATGACTCAGATGGTTATAGTAATATTAAAGGGACATTTGCAGAAAATTACCCTAATGTTTTATCTTTTGCATTTAATTATGTTGCTATGGAATCTACCATTTTGGTTTCTTCTGATCAAGGTTACTTAACTAAAATACCAAATGGAAAATAAATGACCACTGTGATCTTTTAATTTTCCATTGGGATCATTGATTGTGTGAAACTTGTACAGGCTCATCAAAAACAGATATTTGAGTGTTACAATGTGTTAATTGTGTATTATTCAATTTATAAAGTAAGATTTTGGACCACTGCAAGTGCTATTTTGAACAAAAATATATAGCTGCATCCAGATTCACTACAAGTCAAAATGGTGGCTAACCAGTAGTGGTTTCTGTTTTGTTTTTATCTTTGTTTTTTATAAAGAAACTAGCGGCTTGCCCGTCAAAAATGACGGCAATAAAAAGTGAAGCCTGGCAATGCTGTTTGCCACACAATGGGAGTCTCTCCCCCTCTACTTTACTGGCCTCACGATGAGCGCCTTTAGCGTTCATCAAGGGCCTAGCAATGAGCGCCTTTGGCGCTCATTGCGAGTCTCTCCCCCTCTCTACTTCCTCCCTTGTGTCTCCTCCCCCCTCCTCTCCCTCTCTTGTGTCTCCTTCCCCCCACTGTGTTTTTACCCCCTCTCCCTCCCATGTCTCTAAACCCCTCCCCTGTGTCTCTTTCCGCCCTCTCCCCATCTCTCTCTCTTTCTCCCCATCTCTCTCTCCCCATCTCTCTCTCTCCCATCTCTTCCCCCATCTTTCTCTCTCCCATCTCTTCCCCCATCTCTCTCTTCCTCCATCTCTCTCTCTCTCTCCCCCTCTCTCTCTCCCCCCCTCTCTCTCCCCCTCTCTCTCTCTCCCCCTCTCTCTACCCCTCTCTCTACCCCTCTCTCTCTCCCCCTCTCTCTCTCTCTCCCCATCTCTCTCTTCCCCCATCTCTCTCACCCATCTCTCCCCCTCTCTCTCTCCCATCTCTTCCCCCTCTCTCTCTCTCCCCCTCTCTCTCTCTCCCCCTCTCTCTCTCTCCCCCTCTCTCTCCCCCCCTCTCTCTCTCTCTCCATCTCTCTCTCTCTCCATCTCTCTCTCTACCCATCTCTCTCTCCCCATCTCTCTCTCTCCCCATTTCTCTCTCTCTTTCCCCATTTCTCTCTCTACCCATCTCTCTCTCTACCCATCTCTCTCTCTACCCATCTCTCTCTCTACCAATCTCTCTCTCTCCCCATCTCTCTCTCTCCCCATCTCTCTCTCTCTACCCATCTCTCTCTCTACCCATCTCTCTCTACCCATCTCTCTCTCTCTCCCCCGATCTCTCTCTCCCCATCTCTCTCTCTCTCCCCATCTCTCTCTCTCTCCCCATCTCTCTCTCTCCCCATCTCTCTCTCTACCCATCTCTCTCTCTACCCATCTCTCTCTCTCTCCCCATCTCTCTCTCTTCCCATCTCTCTCTATCTCTTCCCATCTCTCTCTCTCTCTCTTCCCATCTCTCTCTCTCCCCATCTCTCTCTCCCCATCTCTCTCTCTCTACCCATCTCTCTCTCTCTATCTACCCATCTCTCTCTCTCTACTCATCGGTCTCTGATATTAGTGCTATTAAGATGGCGGCTGCGGCCTCAGCTGGTCCCGGGGGGCGTGGCTGGTCCTGGGGGCATGGCTAATCCCGGGGGCGTGGGTGGTCCCGGGGGCGGGGCCACTTTCGGGCAGCCGGGCAGCCGTGGGTAGGAAGGAGTGGGAGCCGAGCTAAGAAGAGCCGGGTGACCTTCTATGGAGGAGGGGGGAGCCGGACCGGAGGGACCCGATCCAACCGCGATCCGGATATAGGGGCTGCGGATCAACATGAAGTGACTGAAGAGGGTCTGAGGAGGGGACAGTGACAGCATGGAGGTGAGAGAGTGACTGGGGAAGGAGAGAGCGGGGTGTATGGAGGAGGAGAAGGCTTGGGATAATACAAAGGAGAGAGTGAGTGTGTGGGGTTAGGAGGGAAGGACAGAGCAGTCAGCAGTGTGTATGGTGAAGGAGGCCTGGGGGGCACTGACAGCACCAAGATGAGAGAGAAGATCGTGGCTGGGAATGCAGTGTGTGTGGGGACGCCGCACAGCTTTGCGATCAGATTGTTGTCAAACTGCGATTTGTCGCAAAGCGTGACGACGAATCGCAGTTTGACAATTATAATATGTGATAAGCCTTGCCATATTCACGAGATTAAAATTGTCAATGGTTCAATGAATTAGTACTACCAGTTTGCATGCTGTAGGAGTGTTGTATGTAAAACGGTATTAATGGTCTCCATAGCTGTATTCACATTATTTGTAACAGAGACTCCATTTATTGCTAACACAGTACTTTTCTCAAAATGATCCATTATTGTAGAAATCATGGTTCTAATTTATAAGTGCTGTATTGTTTTCAACTACTGCTTATATATGCTGCCCGCAAATATTAACCACATTTAATTAATGGATTTATGGAATATCAAAGAACACTCGATGAATAATATTATTAAATATAAACTCCTCTGGATTAACTCTTTCATGCTTGGGATTCACAATAGCCCTGGTAAATGTATGCTTTATTGTAATATAATCATTGCTGTTCTTCAGATACTTATGATGAACTTTAATTATTAAGTGAATGCAATTTATTATAAATAAAATATTTGGATAATTATGTCAAATTATTCTTTTAAACTTAACTACTTTCTGTATGCCTATTTAATTAACCATTGAGGCTGAAATGTAAATCAAAAGTTCTTTTTATTACAAATTCCACTTCAATTCTTGTATACACAACCTATTCTAAATCAAGAATACAGTCTTCACTGCAAATATTTCCCATCTCCAACCTTTTTCATTAGATATTAGAGTGTCACTGAAGTACTAAATTGCACACAATAAAGTACTCTACTACTGACTTGCAAGTCAATATGACATATAAACCTTTGGAGCATATATCTATATATAGTTGTTCAAAAAGATTATAGTACGCTAATACCAGATGTAACCATACAATGATAATTGAGCTAACTCGCCCTCACTCCACCCAGATTTAGCTGGGGGGTGAGGGAACCGTCTATCAGTAAAGGTAGTGCTTCGACGGAAGCTAGACCTGTCATTTTCTTTGATTTGATCTGATTTATTATTATTATTGATATTATTATATCACATCCTAAAGTTTTATTAAAACTTAGAAAATAATTATAGCCTCCTTGATGAAAGTGCTGGATACACATACACACTGGAATGTAGAAAAAGATCTGAAACTTAGGAGCCATACAGTCTGTTCTCTAGCAACCTCGAAGGAAGCCATTCATAGTGAAGTAAAATGCTTTACAAAAAAAATATTTAGGAGCTATATATATATATATATATATATATCCCCTTCTGGTTCACAACCTTGTCGTGGGGAAGGGCCTTGTGTACCTCAATGAAGCTGTGACATATACCATGTAGGGTCGTCCAAGATGGGCAGGTCATAGTAGAGAGGCCATACAGATCATGGCAACCCACCCAAACTTTATGGATTTGCACAACCAGACACAAGATGTGCCTGGCATGCTAAGGCCCATAGGGTCACGTAGAATCAGGCTCGACTGAACAACAACTATATATATATATATATATATATATTAACTCTACTGATGTATGTAAACATACTGTTATTTACAATAGTTTTCTCAACAAAATCTTATTATAGTGACAGCATCGTTTAGTAAAATGACTTTACATTGCAAAACAAATATCACTGCGCAGCAAAGCTGTCATCAAAACAGTTACTCAATATATGGCTTTACAATGTGACTTTGATAAGACTATAGCTATGTGATGTTCTCCTAATCCTCAAAAGTAAAGAAACAAATGCACTACACTAAATATTCCTCCAGACAATGTGTTGATCTCAGCAAATCTCTTCTATGGATTGTGCTATGATTCTTCTAATAAAACAAAATTACAATGTTATAGATACAATTACAAGCAATCTTGAACAATGATATAGCAGCTTATTGCGCACCAAACATAGTTAGACATGTTTTACACATCAATCAAATATGTATAGGAACATAGCACTTAAGGATTAAGACCTACCGTGGGGAAGTTAATACATTTTTAATGTGTTTGTCATTATAAATTAGAACAGCATGTCTAGATTTATTAACCCATACACAACTCATTGAAGTGCCCTGCAAACAAAGAAAAGCAAAACAGATTCCTAAAATTCTGTTAAACAGACTCAGTCATCTCAAATGTAATGTATTTTTAGGTTATTTTCAAAGCACATGAAAAACTGGATACATGTTGTGTTTTTTTTTTTTTTTTCTAAAGTAAATCAGCCTTGGGAAATTCCATGTTGCTGTTGCCTCATGTATATGCAAATGAGCAACTCATGGATATTAAAGACTGGGAATGCCTAGACCCCTGTCAGTATCTAGCATTTTTACATGTCTTTAGACAGAAAATAATACATTCAGAGCCCCAAACGTCAATGTAAATTTACTGTAATAATAATTGATTAGGTACTTATTATCTATGATGTTAAATTATACTTTATTTGGAAACTCTGATATGTCATATACTACCAATGACCAAAGTAGAGAGAAATAAACAGTATATTTGTGTAAATATTTTAAATATATTTTGTATAAATATATTTGTATATATTTGTTAAATACATAATATAACCCTTCAATACATTTATTAAAACAATAATGCTATAAAAATATCATTAGTATTTATTATTAATCCATGGTGGGTATGTAAGAAGAAATAGAATGGGGGGGGGGAGCGCACCAACACTCCTAGTTTTCTCCCCCCCATCCTTTTTCTTCTATTGCATGTCTCTTTTCTCCCCCCCATCCTTTTTCTTCTATTGCATGTCTACAGTGAGCTGCACACCACTCAGAGAGGCATAAGACTAGAACAGAGGAGAACAGAATGCCAAAATACTCCAGGCATCTATAGAGCCACGGTTAGAGGATACATTGAATAGAAATACATCACGTTGATCCACAGCCAAGGAGAGACTACTCTCAATAAGTATTCTTCACGAATTTGAGATCACCCTCTGTAACCTCTGAAATGTAAATAGAGACTATACTGGACTCTAAGGTACTATTAGTGTATATACTCATTTTTCTCACTGTGGGACATTTAAAATTTGAATACATGGTCATACTGTTGTTTATCTGCTATTGTATGTTGTTATACCATATTAATTGATTATAAAGTATTGCATCTACTGCAAAAATAGCGCTGTGATAATACTGGTCTATACTTGTAAAAAGACTGAGTTAACTGGTTGGGTATGTAAATAGGTAAAAAAGCAAAGCTGTATTAGGTATCCAGATTATTTACATTAGGAAAGGATTGGTCAACAGGCGGACCTGGATCTGAATCTTTAGTCCCTTACTTCCAGACCTTCACTGCATTGTTATATTCACAATAAATCCATTGTGAATATTCTAAATGTTTAAATACTTAGAGCCTTATTCAATTTAGGGCTCACAACTCGATTGCAGACAGCCAAATGCATGCGAATGAGTTGCGTGCTTCCGATGCTCTACTTTTGAGATGCTATTCAATTGGATGGGCCCGCAAGTTAGGGGCCGATAGCGAAATTTAGAAACCATTGCCGACTGACGTAGCATTTGTGGGCTTGAATATGTGACAGGAGCAAGCCCGTAACTCCTGATGCAGACACAGCCAATGAAAACAGAGATCGTCATCATGACCAACCTCCAAGCCCATAACTGATAAGGGAAGGCCATAGGACTTTGAAATCCAACCTTCATTTTCAAAGTCCTATGGGCTTCAACCTCCAAGCCAATCTCTTGTTTTTTTAAAGTCCCACAGGCTTGGAGGTTGAAGCCCATAGGATTTCACATTGATTACCGTGATCGATATAACACAAAAATTGAACATGAAATAAAGTATTGGAGAATCTTGTGCTATTAATGCTAAGACCTAACAATACTTTCATTCTTCATAAAAGTACAGTATTGCTTTTTTATTTGCTTTCGCAGTGCTCCAATTTGTCATTAAGCACTTTGCGAAACCTCCTTGGTACCAATAACCTGTATTTAGATATTTGCCATTTGCAGGCTTGACGGAGTGGTTAACGAAGGGGAATCGGAGCAATTGGACAACAAATTAGGATTTTAAGGGTTCGGGACACTTGCGGCCCTAAAAGATCAAAGGCTTGAGGGCATTAACTTGCAATTATACAACTTGCAATGAATCGCTGCTTAGAGCACGTAATACGTTCGGAGCCCGCAAACGGAAGCCAATTGAATAGCAAAGTAACTTGCGACCTCCACTTACGACCTCCACTTGCGACTTGCGAGAATGCAATACTGTTAAAATATTTGCCTATGTCCCTGTACAAAAATATGAATTCCAGACCTTGACTGCATTTCAAAAAAAGATTTGGACATTGCTAAGATTTGTAAAAAAATTGTTGACTACCCTATGTTAAGATATTGACATACTTGGGTCTACACTGAAAGGACCAAGTAGCTCACTATCCAGTAGAATGGTACAAATATATTTTAATGCTTTAATATAGAGATCTTGTAGTACAATCATACATGTCTATAATCAGTCCGATATTTACTTTTGTGCATGCAACCATGTATAGAGAAGAGTGTAACAAGTATGCCCTAAAACAATACTTCAAGCACGGACAACTCCAGCTGCATCACATGACAGTTTTCCATTTGCAGACTCACTGACACACCCAGTATATATATATATATATATATATATATATATATATATATATATATATATATATATATATTAAAAGTACTCAATTATTACAGAATAAAATAATATATGTAGATAAACATAACTTCAATAGATGGGATTTAAAATGTTTAGTGTGCAATTATTATAAAATAAAACCTGAAAGTTAGATATTTACTTTAAAACATCTTCCACCTCTGCAACTACCTCTATCTAAGATGGTTAAATAGTTCCCATGGTGTGGGGTGATATGCAGGTAGAGCATGCCAAGTGGTATAAATAAGAATAATGACAGACGTGCTCTTCCTGCTTTACATCTCCACTGGGAGAGGTACATGGGCAGAAACTGACAGCAATTACATTCAATCTGTGGCATGGTAAATTTTCCTGCAAAATTTTAAGAACTGCAAAGCAATCTGGAAATAGACATTTTCTATTAGATGAAAGCATTTGGCACCAGAGTGAATGGAAAACAAATATATAAATATTAACATGTAGAGACCAAGTGGT
This sequence comes from Discoglossus pictus, assembly GCA_027410445.1. Lineage (NCBI taxonomy): Eukaryota > Metazoa > Chordata > Amphibia > Anura > Alytidae > Discoglossus > Discoglossus pictus. The sequence goes on along the minus strand of CM050166.1, from coordinate 387,455,254 downwards.
TTCCTAGGTCAAGCGTAGTATCATTGACTTGAGGCCTCTAATAAAGTTCAAGAGAAGTGTACCAGCTTCAAAAATGTATATTTTAAGAATAAATTAAAATGTAAAAAATACCTAATGGCCTACATTATCTTGCTTTCCTCAAAAAGCCCACGAGACCTTCATTCATTGGGTGAATGGTAGCCACAAGCCCCTGCAAACAATGGGGTGAGGTGCGACTGAGCGATATTATTGTACTTTTTCACTATATGAGGTATGTTTTTTTACTGTCACGGGCACTGGTATGCATGTCATTGTAATGCTAATATAATTATTATTCTTATATATAAAGTGCCAACATTTGCTTTAGTGCTATTTATAATGTAGAATAAACTAGTGGGTATAATTAGGAAGTTGTAAGTACAGGTACCATAAAATACAAATGTGATACAAATTTGTCATCAAACAGCTTGGCGCTACAGATATTAGGATGCCAACTCTGAAGAGCTTACAATCCAGAAGATGCTATGCTATGAATCAACCTGTATATATCCATTAACATTGGCTCGCTCCCATCTATGTTTCTTTCTTGAGGTTATACTTAGAGTGTAAGTATTTTTTACTTTTTCAAAGTTTTGCTGCTATACCCTTACACAGAAAAGACCCTGCAGCTACCCCAGCACTCTAGTAATGTAAATGCTCCTCTCACACACACAACTTTTACTAATGTGTCATGGACCCTCCATGGTCTGCCAAGTTATCCAAGACACCTCTTACTGACAGGTAATCTGAATTATGGAGCTCTATGGGGAAGTCACTCACTGGATCTGAGGAACAGAAGAAAACAGAAACCGTTCATGTGTCCCTTTAATTCAGCTTTAATAACTAAGCTATTTTTTTTTTACTAATAGGGTGCATGACATTATAAGGTATAACCAATATCATACAATTTGTGCTCTATCCAAGCAGTCTTTCATTGCCCAAATTATTGGATGTGTTTAATTGTCTTACAAAAAGAGAAAAAAGTAAAGAAATGTGACTGTAAAAAATAATAACAGGGCAATTTAAAAAATATCGGATAAATACAAAACATTATTTGCACATCCTTTATTTCTATATAGAACATAAAATGCATTTAAATTGCATAATCGAAAATGTGCATTCAAACAAATGGTGTCCGATTGGGAAATTTACATCAATAACATACACATTTTCCCCCAAGGACCAAAAGCTAATAAAAACCTGAAATAGGCTACAGGGTTCAGCAAATACACCGTTTTCATGACCTCCACTCACGTTGATCAATAACATACATAGGAGACTATTTTTTCAAAGCACTGCCGGGCTCCCACATCCATAAAACCATTTTGTACACAATCTGATTACCAGGTTTTAAATACAAGTGATACAATAACTCATTTTACATGCATTTATTCCCAAAGGGCAGAGTTGTACCCAATAATAATAATACTTGCTCTCTGAAGTTCATGAATAATACAATTACTAAGCCTTATGCTTTTAACAAAGAAAATGAAACCAGTGAAAAAATAAAGTTATATTATCTTTAACAGAATTTTATAGATCAATACAAAGTACAGTCATGCACCATTTACTAGCACTATTTCTCTATTCGGTGTATTAAATACTATAATATGGCTCTGCTGATCAGTCCTATTAAAAAAATGTATTTAGAATTTATTGAAAGCTCAAAATGAAATATAGCACACATCTAAACACCAAGGTATTTATATAGCAGGTATTTGAACGAGATTAAGATGATTTTCCAGTGTTAATATTAAAGTAGAAAATGTAATACAGACTCATTGCTGCATTCAAAAGCAGATTCTGGGTTCTTTTTAAGAAAAATGTCATGTCTATTATAAGGATTTTCTAAAGACTACTGTACAGAAAGACTGCAAGAGTTCAAGACTATTCCAAGATTATATACAACTAGCGAATTGCCTGTCAAAAAATGACGGCAATGAAATTGTAAGTGAGCTAATGTTGTTTGGTGTGTAATAATCAAATATATAATACATTAATAAATGAATATACTTTACCTATTTTGAAGCATTGTGTTGAAGAGCTGTCAATGTGTTTTGAGGTTGCTGCAGCATTAGTGGTGTGGAGCTGCTGTGTAAGCGTGCTGAATGTGTGCAGTATAATACTGTGCGTGCGCGAGACGAAACCTTTAGCGTAGTGGTGTACTTCCGCATTGGCATAAAATGGCGGGTTATCTGTGGTATGCGTCTTTGCGGATTATCCGTAGGTGCTTAGTGGTGTTTTTCGAGTTACGTGTGGTGTTTTGCGAGTGTGTTGTGGTGTTTTACGTGTTGAGAGTGCTGTAGCCTCGTTTTGGTTTTGTTCGTCGGCCATTTTTTCTCTCGCTTAGCGATTTTATTAGTGTCTAAGGTGTTTTATTTTTATTTAAATGAAGGTGTAACTTGTTTTTTTGAGGTGCTGGATGGTTCCTCTTGCTGTAGGTAAGCTTTTTATGTGTGTGTTGTGTGTATTTATTGTGTTTTAAAATGTTTGTATGTCGGCGTGTTGCGTCAGATGTTTGCGAGGTCGTAATGTGTGGTAACGTGTCTCGTATGGTGTTTGCGTGTGTAGCCTCGTTTTCGTTTTGTTCGGCGGCCATTTTTTCTCTCGCTTAGCAAATTTTTTAGTGTCTAAACTCTTTTATTTTGAGTGAAGTGAAGGTGTAAGTTGCATTTTTGAGGTCCTGGATGCTACCTCTTGCTGTAGGTAAGCTTTTTATGTATGTGCTGTGTGTATGTGTTGTGTTTTGAATTTTGTAATGTTCGCGAGTTGCGTCCGAGTGTTGCGAGGCCATTATGTGTGTTAACGTGTGTCGTATGTTGTTTGCGTTGCTCGTAAAATTTAGCGAGTGTCGTAATTGGTGTGTCGTGTTGTTTGCGTTGCGATGTGAAGTTTGCGAGGGTCGCAGTTGCTGGCATGGAGCGCCTTCGGCGCTCCATGCCAGCAACTGAGGCTCTCGCCCACTGCCCTCGCTTTGCAAGGGCCTTTGGCTCGCTGCGCGAGCCGCGGCGTGCGAGCCACGGCCCTCGCTTCGCGAGCCCGCAAGCGTTAGCAACAACTAGCATGCTCACAATTATATATGTGATAGAGATAATAAGGGGTACACCTTCAAAATGTACACATAAGAGCTTTGAAGTATCTGAAGCAGGTGTGTTCAACTGATGTGCTAGGCTGAAGCCAGACCAGAATTTCAGTACATTTGTCTCTAAACAGAGATAATTACATCAAAATGTTTAAGACAATGGCTGACATACTATACTATATGTAAACAAGATATCATGAAAATCTGACATGATACAAGCCCTTGATGATTGGTGATCCTATTGTTGTGAAATAAATGACACAGGTTAAATAGAAAATCTGATGACTGTAATGTATAGGTTGACCCACAAAAGCATTGAGGGGCTGCATAACTTTCTCCCATCCAGTTCAAAAAAGCGAGAATGCATGTACCTCATTGTACCGCAGTGTGAATTTGCTCCCCTTACAACTAGGATACCAGTCTCTCAAGTCCGACAAGACACATGTCCTTCTATTAATTTAACCATTCAATTTGTAAAAGTTGTCAATCATGACATTAAAGGGCCATTTATCTCACTATACATGTTCTCCGTGGTGTGGAAGAGCATAAGATTATATGTTAAAATCCATCTATTTTTTTAATTACAGTTATAACACCTAAAAAATCTAATGTTTTATGTCTGTTTACAAACAGAGTGTAGCTTGCCTACTGACTGTTCCATGATTTAAAACATATGCAGAACTGTTCGGTGAAGACAAGATTGCACCAGGTGATGTTAACCCACAACTGCCCTGTTTAGCTGATTCCAACATTCCTTAAACTGCACAGATGAATTTGGGAAGGGTTAACTCTTTTTGTTTGCTTATGCTCACTGCATGGAGCTCTTTGCATTGTGTGCTCCAAATTGTGCTAAATTAAGTGTCCCTTTAAGGAGAGGTGAACTGCAAGGAGTATTGGTTATCCATTATGTGCAAATATAACAACTTAACCAAGCTATCAGCTATTCCTTATAGGTTACCTACACCCCATAATCAGTAATATTGCCACCAATAAGGCAATTTAAGAAGTAATGATTTTCTGGGTAACTTTCTTTGCCAAGATCTATTAAAAACAACGGCTTGGTTATAAAAAAAAATGTAGATCCTATAACCATTATATCACTAAAAGACAGTTCATTGGTAACATAGGGATTGTGAGAGCACAGACAGAATTTAACAAATAAATATATTTATTATTTATAAATTGTACGTTTGTGATCTTTCAATTTTCTAAGATGCTTTAGAAGAATTTGAGATTTGGAGGCTTGTAAGTAAGCTCGCAGGGATATTTGCTATTCAATTGGAGTCTTTTTGCGGGCTTGGATCAGGTTACGAGTTACGAGCTTGAAAAGATGGAATTCGTCAAACTCATAACTTACAGCCCCCAGAAGCCTTTGATCTGTCACTTTCGTAGTGCTAAAATCACAAATCAATATTGAATGGCTCCAATTCTGCAAAGCTCGGAAACATATCCACACTCGTAAACCACAAATGGAAGAGAAAATCCTACATGTGCTTGAGAGGACCCGCAAAGGGGTTAAACACCAATTCGTAGCACTGTAAATACAAATAAGAAAGTAATCCGTGTAAATTATGGGGAGAGCAATAAAAAACATTATAATTATTTGTACAACAGTCTCAAGCCCGCAAAACTGCAGTAAATTAAATGTATATTTATGTGACATTTCGGGGTTAAATCGATCTCGGGTATCAATGAGTTAATACATATCACGCCGCCCATATGGACTAGAACAGTTTTGACATTCATTTTCATAATTCTTTATTTTCCAAGTTGTGCGAGTCTGAGCACATATCGGACGCCCTCGAACCTGATTGATTGACATGTAACCTCCATGTTTTACTGCTGTAATAATGTCTCATTTTCTATTGGCCGATTCGAAATGGGAGGTTATGGGCTTGCTGAATTGATATGGTTCCCGCCCACAACTGCCTCGGTTTACAAAGCTGGCTTCAAGACCTGGAGCAATTGAAAAGCCTCGCAAACGGAGACCAACGGGAGCTCGCAATTCCATCACAGACATATGTATTTAATTTTACACCTGTATTGCACTACGTAAATGTTGACACATTACAACTAAACAATAATTATAATGCAAAGTATGTATAAACATCAATAATTTTATAAATGGATATAGAATGGTATGTAGTATAATCAATTATTACTGAAATAAAACAGGAACAACAAAATAGTAAATCCTGAAGCTTTACCATATAGGCTGTGTGAATCTGCAGAAGTACACTGGTCTTATTTAGATGATTTCTCCTAGGCAAATACACAGAATACAGGCTTTAACTCTTATATTGAAGGTTATAGGATTTTACAAGGTATATAATATACCTCTGCACTTATCTATGAAGTGCTTATACACTCTGTTTTACTGTTTAAAATCAAACAAATAATTACCGGCTTGGGTCTACCCTCTGCAGCCCAAATGACAGTACTTGCTGTGTAGTGCTTCATACTAACCAAACAGTGAACAGCTCTTAGCAACATTCTGCAACATGCTGCTGAGACATGGTCCCTGATAGGCTACAACACTACACTGCATATCCAGCCCTACAAGGCCTGTGTCTGCATACACTGACGTGGGCAGACCCATACAGGGTCTATTTGTGTGGTTTTATGCAGTACAAGCAGAGCTTTTAAACACTTCTTAATAAAATAAAGTAAATGAAAGTAAAAAGATATATATGTAGTAATATTGAGAACCTTCCCTTTAAGACGATCTCTGAGCATAGCCTCTCCCCTCTGGTTGGTGGGTGGGCAGGTCAGATATCCATAAATTAAACCAAAAGGCAGGCTAGGTGTCTCCATGTGCCAGTGGCGCATATACAGACATGTCATTCCTTATGAACAAAGAATGTAAGTGTATTTGTATGTGTAACCCTTTACATACCCAGGTCTAGCAAGTTTGTAACCTTTCCACGTAATTATTAATGACACAAAGCAAGGATTAGAGTTAATGTCTCACAAAGTAAAGGCGTTATATCAAGTATTAGTCAGTGAATAGTTTATTATTATACATTAGGTGATCATTTCTCATTTACTCCTGCTTGTACTTTGCAGAACTAATTTAGATTTTTTTAAATTTTGTTTCTAATTTTAAACTGAAATTATAATGAAATTAAATGTACTTTCCTATTTGTGGCTGCTCAACTTTGTATATGCAGTATTGTAGCAGTATTTATTAATACAATATGACGCAGGAAAAACAGTATATTCCAATGATGCAGAAAAACCTCTGGCCTTGTGAGACGAGCCACATGGGGAAAATCACTTTCATCAAAATAAAACAGAGCACAGACTCATTTTGGTTTCCTTCTGTGACAATATTGATTGTAGGACTCCTAACCAAATCAAATATAAGATTTTACATTGACTAATCCACAAGGAGAATGTACATTGCATTCTCGGGCAGACTGAAATGAATTCATATAATCTAAAACATACTGAAAAGTATTTGCTTTATCTTGGCACCTTTAAAATGACAAATATCAGTTACAAGTGAGCATAGATTACTACTACAATTATTATAAGAGAAAGCCTTTCTCTTCCAAGATGGAGACTTGTTATCTGCTAGCAGAGCTTTTATCGGGCGCAGTGGCTGTATAGCTAATGCTGTGATATGTGCAGATTAGCGTCATAAAGTTAATCCGGCAGCATCTTCAATAGTTTATCTTACTTTTCAGTTCACTGATGTATGATGAACATTTCATGTAAACTACATATATGTTTTGGGCCACATCACTTAATATCATCATGTAGTTGCTCTCCAAAGTTACAGTTACTATCTGGATATTCAGGGAATACTTGTTGCCTTGCAAGGCGTCTCCATCATGGATGGTGCAGAAGGGTTTACTCAACTAGATTAAACAACAAAAAAGGTGGATATGATAAATTACATAAAAATATATAAGTGATTTTCAAAATACCAATGATTGTTGGAGCCAGGCCTTATTTGTTCCTGCGAATGTGAAAACAATAGTAACCAAGTATACACTTTCTTAATTATATTTGGATAGAAATATGGTCATTAGTATGCAAAAATTGTTACTCAGCTAATTAATTTGTCAGTAAATAGGGCACTGGTCCCAGACTAATTCATTAGGGCACAATAAATCAAGGAAAATATCATAGGGCATAATTAAAAGTATCTACAAAGCGTGTTTTAAAATGGTTCTGAAATATGTTTAAAAATGTTACCTATAGATAAAAAAGTTATGCATTTTTCTTATATATATATTAATATTAACTTTTATTTGTAATGCAACATATTCCACATCGCTATACAGGGGATAATAATAAGAAAAAATACAATATTAACAAGCTCAGAAAAAAATGCAGGGCTCTATTTTGAGCTTAGAATCTTATGTAAAAGGTGGTTTTTCCCAAAGCACCTTATACGATTGAAAACTCGCTACTTACAATCTAAAGAGAGTAGAAGAGTCAGAAACCTTGGGAAAAGCAGATAAGGAATAGCAAGGGTCAGGAAGCAAGTGTGAGTTTACTAGGTAGGAAGGTGTGCTAAGTTAGAAGGATTTCCATTTAAGTCATTTGAGGTAAATGGCTCTAGTATGTAAAATGATATCTGCCCTTAGGGTCAGATAAAATAATCTGCAAATAGGAAAGTCAGATGGAGGGTCATGTAAAGGTATGGCATAGCTAGGAGAAGGAGGGGGGGGGGGGGGTTGTTTTACACAAAGCATTAGGATAAATTCAAACTCCTAGGGCCTCATTCAATTGAGAAAATGCAAAACAAAATATTAAACAACTATATTTATAAGTTATTAGGCTATCAGTAGTTGAATTTCTGGTAAATGTTCTATTTAGATCTAATTTGTAACTTCTTACAAAAGAGAAGATAATGTGAAGAGATTTAATTCTATTTATTGTCAGACAGCTTCTGATTTCTAAAGTCAATTGCAAGCCACTGATATTTGAAACTGCCTCTCAGTGCATTTGACATGGTGCATCATATGGTTAAAGGATAATTAATATATTTCTAAGTTTATTTATATTGATAGTTAATCTATCAATTAAAATAGATTAACTTTACAAACATTTCCCACACAAAGTAAATGTTTCAAAGTTTTAAATTCTGATGCTTCTTATACGATGGCACATGCATGTTTTACATCTCATGGCGCCTTTGCCCCATCCAGATGTGCATCAATCCCCCATTTGCTACTTCTCTCGCTTGTTTTTCAGCATTCAAACCAACAGTTTGGGATGGCCATGGCCACAACAGGGTTAGAAAAAGGCAGAGAAATATTTTGATAAAAGGGTGTTTTTTTTTTTTTGGGGGGGGGGGGGGCGGTTTGTAGATTGTCAACTTCTCTTTGAAATATGTCTGCACAGCTTCTAAGGCAAATGCATAATTCCATCCGAAATCTTGTTCAGTTTATGCAGGCATTTTAATTATTTTGTTGATATCAAACTGGACACTCTGTTTGTTCAAAAAATTGCCCCAATATATTAATAAAAAAAACTTTTCTTGTGGTTACATAATGGTTACATAATAAACCTTATAAGTCGTTGTATTCATTTATTATCAGTATTCTGGTACATGGTGACCATTCTTTCTTTAGATTAACATCCACTTTCATAAGTTATCTCCTCAGTTTATTAAAGGGTCACTTCATGATAAAGCTTTCATGACCTAAGTTGTGTAAAGCTTGGTATAAACAATTTTTCAACTTATTGTGTCAAAACATCAATCGTTTGTGGGAAATCTTATATTGATAATTCTGGATTTTCATGAAGTGTGTGGCGCACCACAGCTTTAGTGGTATCTTTAACAAATTACACTTCAAAGTTACTGTAGAGTGTTGGATAATTAAAGTGGTCCATTAAGTCAGTGTGTGAAATGGTCACTACTATACAATATGGTAATTAGTTACAAGATGTAAGGCACAGTAACCTTCAGAAATGTATGTGAAAACATGTTTCTTGTTCCTTTAATCATTACAGTCTTTCATAACGTATGCCTTAACACCATCAAAAAAAATGTCAGGTGTGGAGACTCAAACACCACTGGAACACTAGCTCAGTCTTCTGTTCAAGAAGGATTCATTCGATAAGAAGTAATTCACCTTGTGGGTTCCAGTGCTTCCTTCTGGCTAACAAATGTCTTAGATTGGAGTTATATTGAGGTTATATTGCTTTAATAAAATGTGTTCATTATGTCCCTACAGTATTAATTCTCACTTCCAAAATTCTTCACCATTTTTCAAAACGATCTGTTTTGCAAGGGGTTTGACATTTTACACAATATATAATTTGTGTTTGAAAAGATCACTGTATTTATCAATCAGATGTGTACTTTCAATAAAAGATATTAAAGGATAACTGGGGTATTTTATTGTGTATATGGTCTTTTTGAATAACTAAACTTGATAATAGGCTAAATGGTTTAGAAAATGGCAATGTCTTATTCTGTTAGATTTTTGCATACTTTGTTTTACCCTTATAACTTGCTAATTGTATTCATTCTTGCACTTTATATGCACCTTTGTAAACAGTCTAACCAAATGGTTGAGCTTTCTAAATAGTAATACTAGTATAGAATTGTTTTTTACTGTGTGTTTAAATGTTCTGTTCTGATCTAATATTGGGTGCTACTTTCTCAGGAGGAAGTGTCCTTACAAACTTCACCTCAGGAAGTTGACAGAAAATAGTAGATTCCACGGCAGCTTATTTGAACATAAAAAGTAATACATTTGGTTATATTATTTTTTAAAAGAAATAATCAAAAGAAATTTACAAGTTTTCTCAGTGCTTTACACTGAATCATAAGTCCAATATATAAAAATATAATGAAAACTTTATTAAAAACTTAGAAATCCGCAGAATAAAAAGATTTCCTTACTCAACCCACCAGTACATATAGTATAATATATTCATATACTTGAAAGGAATCTATATAGGGCGAAATAAATGTGTTAGAGACCCCCGCACCTAGGTTAGAGAAGTAGTAACCCTATGATCTCAGTGGATACCTCCTACCTCAGGGACTCTACCTATGTAGCCAGAAAAAAGGGTCTTCCTACATAGGTAGAGTCCCTGAGGTAGGAGGTATCTACCAAGATCATAGGGTTCCTACTTCTCTAACCTAGTTGTGGGGGTCTCTACCACATTTATTTCACTCTTTCCCCAGCGAGATATACATATAGATTCCTTTCAAGTATATGAATATATTATATTATATGTACTGGTTGAGTAAGGAAAATCTTTTATTGAGTGGATTTATAAGTGTTTAATAAAGTTTTCATTTTATTTGTATATATTATATAATTTTTTTAACAAATTCAGTGGTGTGCTTCTGCCTATGTTCCCAGTATGCAGTGGAATAACTTTATTTCTCAGAATTATGAGCAGGAAATACATTTTTTTACTTATTTTAGACATTCAAATGTGAACACAATGTACTATTTATTTACCATAATATATATATATATATATATATATATATATATATATATATATATATATATATATACATAAACATACAATTTGAGATATTAAAAGGGGAAAGGAGAAGCTGCAAGTATAGCATGGGTGGTGCACAAATCTGATTGGCTGAGGAAGCATAAAACTATGATGTTGTTCAAGTGTAGTTCTTCAAAAGAATATATTTTAAACACAGGACCACAGTGGTCCTTTAAAAAAAAAAACAGTAATTAGCAAACTTTTGTGGATTAAACCAAACATTCATGAAAGTAGTTTATCCACATTGTGCAGCCTGTGTAGTCTTCTTTTTATTTTGCCTTCTCCTGTTATGTTCTTCTTTAATCAAAACGATTGTCCTCCTTCTGCTGCATACATTGATGCTCAATGTCGCTGATACATTGTTATAATTATAGGAGACCTGGAGAATGTGTATAAGGTATTATATGGACATAAGAGAAGTTCAAGGGGTACAAGGAAGAGTCGCCTGAGGAATCTATGTCCATAGGCACAAGAGATGTAACTCCAGTCATGCTTGGATGCAGTATGTACACTGATCATAGAAACTCGGATTAAATTGGAAAGTCACACATATACAATCAGTAGCACACTATGGCCCCTATTTAATTCCAAGCCCGTAATTACATGTAACCCGACATTTAGGCTGTGGGTTACTATTTATTTTGCATATACAGATGAATTCAATTGACTTAAGCCTGCAATTACATGCTCACAACCCAAGCACGCAAACCATGAACCCGTACATAGCATTTCAGGACATGTTCATGATTAATTAAGCAAGCTCATAAATTACATTTTAGAAAGAGCCAATAGTAAATGAGACCGTTATCATCATGTCAGTAAAAGATGGAGTTTAAACTACAATCAATTAGTGTTTAGAAGTCTAATTTGCAATCCAGAAATGTAAAAGTCAATAAAAATCAATAAAGCAACTGTTCTAGTCGATGCGGGTTCCATGATATGTATCAACTCCTTGATTCCCGGGATCAATATAAGATGGAAATAAAACATAAAATAACTATTTTTTTATTGCAGATTTACAAGCTTGAGACTATTGTGCAATTAATTCTAATGCCTTTAATTGCTTTCTCAATATTTTTAAGTACAATAGTGTGTGTTTATTTGTTTTTGCAGTGTTACGAACAGATGTTTAACCCACTTGTGAGTCCTCTGTAGTACTCAAATTTTTTGACGAATTTGCCATTTACGGGTTTGAAGGTAATTGTGGGCTTGTTGAATTATTTGCGTTCTTAGCACTGGCAACATTTACAGGCTTGAAACATCGCAATTGGAATTTGAGTATCTAAAAGTAGCCAATTAAATATCAGAAACATTTACAAGCTTCATTACAGGCTCATGTAATTGCGATATGAACAATTAAATAGGGACCTATGAATATTGCCTTCAGTAGTCCAAAATGGTTAATCATTATCCTTGCATTTTAAATATTACATAGGGATTTTGTATAGAAAATAACTGATGTAAATTAGTATAACAATTACATGGTCCTGAATTTACAAGAAACAGGGACCTTGTGACTCACTGGATTGCCATTACATGTGCTTTTATTCCCATCCATTTAAATGTATTTTTTTAAAGAAAATCCAGACAACAGGCTCTATTTTATTTTCCATGAAAAAACATATCTGTAACTTAGAAATCAGGCTCTATTAAATGTGTGATTGTAGGTTTGTCACTACTGTGGTCCATTAAGGTGACGTTTAGAAGGTGGGGCTTTCCAGACAGGAATCTTTATTTGCCTCATTGCAGATAACAATTCCTAATAGCTGAGGGAAAACCTCGCCCACCCTGCACACCTAATAAGAGGTGGAGAGAAGCAACTTGGCTATTCCCTAAAACAATACAATTCAAATGTAAGTTTTAGAAGCTTTTTCTTTTTTGAATACAGATTTTATTTCTGATCAAATTAAACCCTATGGCATGGCCACTACTGAGGCAATTTAAATGATCCTATTATGAACATACCAATTACTTGACACAAAGTAATTTCCCAGTAGTAAAACTGTAATTTGCAGGACAACTCTACAAACCAATTTTAAATGATAGACTCTACACAAGATTATACTATAGTTCAGTTCAGGATGAAGCTCAGCAGACATGCCCAGCAAACAACTGATTGGGTTGGAATTCCATTTATTTCTCATGTTTCCTCGGTTGGCATTTCAAGACTGAGAGATAGTGAAATGTATCCCCTGCATTTTTTTCTGCTTGTTCTTCTGTGAGCAGTCTCTTAATGAGACTATTTGGCATTTCACTAGAGTACTATAGAAAGAGCTTACTCTGATTATTTAATAATTATGTAATTCTATCAACCTTTCTCCAATAGATTATGAAATTTGTTAGCAGGATGGATTGAAAGTAATCTATCCTAAGTAGAGTGATTTGTGTTTTACATTACAATTAAGTTAAAGGCTGATGGCGGGATTCATAAAGTGTCATCTGGAGTATTGAAGTCAAAATGATGGTAGGTACAAGTTAAAATAGTCTGCTGGTACAAGGTAAAATAGTCTGTGTAGATATTTTGCACATGCAATGCATTATTATGAATTATTAAAAATGTTCCCAATAAATGAGGAATAATAGGAATGGGAAATTCATAGCAATTTTATAAATTATGAGATTGGTTACATTGAGAAATAACAATAGGAATATCTTCCTACAATTCTTCCTTCTTCATTATTATTATTTCATCATTTACAGCCTTATTAAATTGCGATTCTGCAAATTTAAAAGGGCTCTATTTAAGCACATAGCATATTTTTATTACAGAAGTTTTTAGTTAGTGAAGACCTTGCTTTTGAATAGAAGTTCACTAAGTAAAAACTTCTGTAAAAAAATATGCAATGTGCTTATATAGAGCCCTGTTCAATTGGCGAAATCACAATTTAATAAGGCTGTTAGATTCTAAGTCTGCGAGTTTCAAACTTGCAAGGTGCTTTGGGGAAAGCAATATGGACACCGGATTCTAAGCTCAAATACAGGGCCTTCCATTCTTTGCAAAGTACTAATATTGAATTTGTCTTTCCCTGGAAATTAGCTTATGTATATGTTGGCACGTTACACATAAATTATAATAATAATAATTTATAATAATAAAACATGACAGTTATAGAAGAGAGCATTCATATATCTCCACAATTTCTCCTCAAGGTTCAATGGTCTGTTTTCTGTTTGATAAAATAAAGTCTTGCAGCTTGAAGCTGCCTTGTGGGTGTAGGCTTACCTAAGAATACACTATCACAGGTCATAGATGTGAAAGATGACAGCACACAGGAGATCATACAGGAAGAAATGGGGGCTGTTGGCGTGTTAAAAGTGAAATGTACATTTTACACAATAATTACATTGGGAAAAAAATAAATTAAATAAACCAAGCCTGAACATTAACATATATTGTTTAAATAAATTGCTAGAAGAGCCCCTTAAAATTTAGGTTGAAATTTCATATATGGCTTATGTCATAAGTGCTCGGAAGCTCCAGAGTGCCAATGAAATGCACCTGCACCACTGCAGGGTTATTAAAGTCATGTTGAACAGGTGCAGTATTTGTTTATTAATTTGCTAAATTATGGAATACTTTTCATCTACAAGATCATATAGTAAAAGGCACGTGCTACAATTACTATGTTGTCATAACTATAAAAAAAATCGAGTCAAACTTTGAATAAAATTCAGGTTCAGGATTTAACAGAAATCACATCAGTAACTGAAGTCCTTAATGGTGCCATAATCTCTCATAAATGCCCTTCCTCTGAAATTGGTCACCACCTGCTTGAGACAGGGTATACCCACCAAAGGAGTTTTGCAGTTTCAGTGCAGATAAGGCACATAAATAGACATACTATCACATATTAACACATATTTAGTACATGATTGTACTTTAAAATAATTTCTAAAAATATACCATTCATATTTCACATAAGACATTAACTCATTCATCTATACCATATCTGAATTTCCTATACATAAGGTAATTTTGTACTGTTTTAAAAAATAAATATTACCTCATGTACTGACATTAATAGATATGAGTATATCTTTTGTTGCTTTTCAGTGTGTATTTGGTGGGAATACATTTTACTGCACAATCAGTGGCAGTGCGCTTCTCTCTCTCCTTGAACCTGACATAGGGCCTCATTTAATTGCAATTTGGCCAATTGAATAGGGCTCTAAATAAGCACATAGCATAATTTTTTAAAATAAGTTTTTAGTTAGTGAAAACCTTGCTTTTGGATAGATGTTTACTGACTAAAAACTTATTTAAAAAAAATATGTTATGTGCCTATTTAGAGCCCTATTCAATTGGCCAAATTGCAATTGAATGAGGGCCACTTTGTTTTAGAGTTTTGGACAAGCGACTCGGCGCTGGAAGGAGCTGCAAACCACAGAGTGAAGAGAGAGAAGGCTCAGCCCTGAGGATGTGAACTTAAACTGAGTGCCTTTATGGAATATAGAAGCAAATACTGTGTGTGATTAATTTATGGTCTATCCGGAACCTTAAAGACCTGTATTTAGATAATACTTAAGTCCTCCCCCCGTGTCTCTCAAACCCCCCTGTGGCTCTCTAAACCCCTCCCGTGTCTCTCTAACCCCCCCCCCCCCCCCCGTGTCTCTCTAACCCCCTCAGTGTCTCTCTACCCCCCGTGTCTCTATACCCCCGTGTCTCTTTCCCTCCTCATCCTCAACCCCCCCCCCTCATTCTAACCCCCCTCCTCACTTTACCCCTCTAAATACCTCCCCTCTCCCTTTCCCCTCACTTACCTCCATCTTCAGCTTCTGCTCCGGCCTCCGCTCCTTCCGGCGTCTTGACCCAGCCAATGCTAATGACGTGGCGCGCATGTGACATCACGTCATTAGCATATACCGGGTGCCGACGCAGGAAGGAGCGGAGGCCGGAGGAGAAGATAAAGATGAAGGTAAGTGAGGGGAAAGGGAGAGGGGGAGGTATTTAGAGGGGTAAAGTGAGGAGGGGGGTTTAGAATGAGGAGGGAGGTGGAGGATGAAGAGGGAGGTTGAGAAGGGGGTTGAGGAGGGAGGTTGAGGAGGGTGATAAGGGAGGGTAGGGAGGGGACACAGGGAAGGGAGAGGGGTGAAGAGACACAGGGGAGGGAGAGGGGAGAAGAGACACAGGTGAGAGAGAGGGGGGACACAAGAAAAGGGCACACAAGAGGGGGACACAGAGGGCACAAGAGGGACACAGGGGGCAGCACATTTCCCACCCTCGGCTTATACTCGAGTCACTCATTTTACCCAGTATTTTGTGGTAAAATAGGTGCCTCGGCTTATACTCGGGTCGGCTTATACTCGAGTATATAAGGTATATATTTGGACACACCGTTTTGCATTTCTAACAATGTCCATGGCTAGGGAGACACGTTCTAAGGGAAAACTGCAGAAAAACAAAAACTGAGGTTTTTCATCCTATTTTTTTCATCCTGGTCATAGCAGAAAATAAATACAAGAGAAACAGTTGAGGATAAATGAAAACAAAAGTGAAAAAAAGTAAGACAAAGTGAGCTAAGAGAAAAAATAATAAGTGTAAAAGTAGGGGGACCATGTCCACGCGGGTCTTGGATAAAGTAAAATCTAATTACCTCTTTATGAATACTGGAGACATGCTTTCTGCAATCATTTGTTAAATCTAGTTCATTATACTACTTACTGTTTTTGTAAATGGATTAGTCATCTGAATATGCTGATTTTAGACTTGTATCAGAAAAGACTAAAAGATATATTCACAGATAGCGATTAATCTTTTGACTTCCCAAGAAGCCTGCATTATGCACTGCAGGCAAGATATTCATCCAGTGATCTGTGCAATTAGTATTTTCTTCCATTTATATTCCAGTTTATGAAAAAAAAGTCATCCAAGCAATAATTTAAAATTATTGCTTAACAATAGGACCATACTTTAATTAGCCCCATATGTGGTTAATGTTATTCTCATTAAATAAATGTATTCCATTCTACATATTGACTGCCATTTATATAACGCATTACTTTAGCTGTATTGTATTATTGTTGCAATTCCATTTGATGTTTTCATGTAGTTTTTTTTCAATATATTCAGCAATTGCCATTCCACAAAACAGTTTTAACATTTTATTGCAACAGTTTGTACAATAGATTAGTATTTCTACAGTATTGTGACTATAATAGTTTAGTATTTGTATCGGCAATAGGCAACAGTATATATTTAATGAGTTGTGTCTAATCTAAAGGATCATGTTTGAGAATGTGCTAGTTTAATAAAAGCAAACAAAAAGAATGTGTTTCAGATGAATAAACATGTTTTTGAGCCTTTCACCATAATGAAAAACAACCTTAAGTGTTGGAAACGTCAGCCAATGAGCTGCAAGGTTTGTTAGCCATGGGCACCAATACAGCTTTACTATTGATAATTGGATGACGAGGGCTTGCCACAATTGATGAGCAAATATGCATTTTTTGTAAGTGTCTTTAAGCACCAATTACAATGTGTCTCTGCCTAGGCCATGACATTTTAGTGTGCTAAGGCAAAAGGGCCAGGTATACGGCATCACATTTTCAGGATGTATCTTTCAAATGCTTCTATCTTTAGGTATAGTTGACATAATATACATATATACATTACACAAGCTAGGAACCGGAACCACTTTGATGAGAAGCAGTGACCTTGAAACAGCTGTACGTGGGTGGGATAACTAGCTTGTGTATAATCCAACCTTAGCTTTGCTCAAAACTGTGTGATGCAGCAGGCATATGCTTAAAGGAAGCCATGTTTAAAATGGTAATGGATTGCAAGAGTGAAGCCTTTGTGGGCACATTTGCATGTCCCTGCCAAGGTTGCCAGAATGCAGTGTAATAGCTGTAATTCTTGGAATTCTGTGCATGACTTGTTTTAGATGTTAAAATGTGAACATAAATCTACTAATATTTACAATAAATAAATAAATAAATAAATATATATAATATATACACACAGATATAGTTATACTTCTTTATATATAAGTGTGTCATAATCCTGTGATCTGACATAGCAAGAGTAAAGTAGAAGTATTATCTGGCAAGTGGAGACAGTATGAATCAGAATGGGCCTGGGGTAGAATAAAATCTAAATGTTTACATATTTTTCATTCTTTAATATTTTAGAGATGTTTTACTGTTAAACTTTACATACGTATTGGGATTTCCATGCCCCTTTACTGTAAAATGTTGGAAATAAAAAGCAATATGATGAAACACTATCATTCTGATTTACCATTTTTTCATTTGCATACTCTTGTTACCTATATACTGAATTTAAAGAAATCCCTGGATATGTATACACTTCACTACCCTGGATAACTTTATATTTCACTATGAAATAATCTCAACAGCCTAACAGACAAAGGAAGACATAATATCACATACTGGCAGAATGATTAAATAACAAAACCAAGGATAGAACAGAACTGTCCACCTGGTGGCCCATAGGGCTTGGGATGGCTGCTCGGGAGAATCTCCTTATAGATCCAGTATTATTAAAATAAAACACTTGGGACAGTTTAAAAAAAGTGAAAATGCACCAAATGGATGCATTTCTGCAGCTTGATTATGTATATTTAACATGATATTGATGGTGATTATCCTTAAAGGGTCACTGATGGCATTTTGTTTTCTTTGTTACATCTGAAAGATGGCATTTGATAATGTAGCTCTTGGAGTAGAATATACTGCTATGGGTGTATAACTGTCTTTGGGGGCCTGTCTCTGTCAGCCAATGTGCAGCAATATAGCTCTAAGAGTCATAAGTGTCTGCCAATGAGATCTAGATTCATGTTCTCTGCTCACACAAAGGTATTTCTTGTTAGTTTCCAGTAAGTTTAAAAAAGTTTTACTAAATATTTTTTCATGAGAAAAAATGATACTGTTTAAAACTTAAAAATTGTATTCCATGTCTTTTTTTATAGCAGATTTCACAAGGTATTCTGATGCATAAAGGCTTTCTAAATCCCTTTTGGAAAATATGTCCCAATAATATAAATATTATCTTTACAAAGTGATCGAGTGTGTCATTGGATGACAACACAATTAAAGTAATTTGCCGAGCTATAATCAGCCTGCCCAGCATAGCCAGCATGTTTACGGTGAGATGGAGGTTGACATGCACAGAGTTTGAGGAATGCAAGGTGGATTGAGATTGAAACAAAGGTGAGGAAAAGACATACAATAGTGAGTACGTTGTACCTTTTATTTCTATCCACTGGGAAATAAATAAAACTTAAAAATTGATTTAAATAATAATAAAATAATCGAGTACAAAAATAAATCTTGAATTCCTGGGAATCGAGTTTAATACCAAGTTGAATAGGACCTTTGAGTAATATATCCCTTTTTTTAAAATAATGGACATAATCTGAATAGTGTTATACATATACTATATTATATACAGCATAAGATTAGTAAATAACCCTTTTAAGTAGAACAGGTATAGTAATATAGCCAGTTCAAATGTGAGAGCCCTCATCACATATTATAATAAGAGGGGGGAAAGAGACACGGGGGGAGAGGAGGAAAGAGACACGGGGGGAGAGGGGAGGAAAGAGACACGGGGAAGAGACACGGGGAGATGGGGGGGGGAAGAGCCACAGAGGGAGAGAGGTGGAAGAGACACAGAGGGAGGGGGAGGAAGAGACACAGAGGGAGGGGGGAAGAGACACAGAGGGAGAGGGGGGGAAGAAGCACAGAGGGAGAGGGGGGAGAGACACAGAGGGAGAGGGGGAAGAGGCACAGAGGAAGGGGGGAGAGACACAGGGGGGAGAGACACAGAGGGGGGAAGAGACACAGAGGGAGAAGGGGAGAAAGAGACACAGAGGGAGTGGGGGGAAAGAGACACAGAGGGAGAAGGGGAGAAAGAGACTTAGAGGAGGGGGAAGGAGATGCATGGGAGGGAGAGGGGGAAAGAGATATGGGGAAAGGGGGGAAAGAGACACAGGGAGAAGAAACATGGGGGGCAAAGGGGTGGGAAGAGACACGGGGGAGAGGGGGTGAAAGAGACACGGGGGGAGGGAAACAGGGAGGAAAGAGACATGGGGGAGAGGTGGGAAGAGACACAGGGGAGGTGGAAAGAGACACGGGAGGGAGAGGTGGGGAAGAGACACAGGGGAGGGAGAGGAGGGGGGGAAGAAACACAAGGGAGGGAGAGGAGGGGGGAAATTAGACACAAGGGAGGAAGTAGACATAGGGAGAGACTCGCAATGAGCTCCAAAGTAAATTAGACAGTGGGGGGGAGGCTCGCAATGAGCGCCGGCAGTGATTAGTGACGAAGGCGCTTATTGCGAGGCCCATGATGAGCGCTGAAGGTGATTATTGCGAGGGCCATGATGAGTGCCAAATGCAGTATCGCAAGGCCATTAAAGTAGAGGGGGAGAGGCTCCCATTGTGTGGCAAACAGCATTGCCAGGCTTCATTTTTTATTGCCGTAATTTTTGACGGGCAAGTCGCTAGTATAATTATATTCTTCTGATGAAAGGAGCACCATATTTGTGTATTTTATTGCCCTCTATATCCCAGCAAATGAATGAGCTCATGGATAAAAATAAAACTTGGATTAAAAAGCTCTGGTAAATAACATGATAGTGCTACCTGTAGCACTGTAGCAAGAACCCTAACCAGACTGACTTAATCTGAAAAACGCTGAACGCAATTAGCCATTTTGATCCTTTAGATTAAGAGAAAAGACTCAACTAACGTCATCATTTATGCAGCTGATAATCGTAACATCATTTTTCAATGATTGTGGACTGCAATTTCTCTCTTTAGGGTAATTTTACACTCTGGTGATCACAGACTGTATATGTCTGCATGTGAACAAATAATTCCCAATATAATTATAGTATCAAAACAATTTGTTTTTATATTTTATTCTACTTCAGTTCTAGAAAAAACTAGGTCAGCTATCAAACTATTATTATAGGTTGTTAGCAAAAATGAGCAGCACCAATGGGACTTCTTTATGGAAAAACAGATATATTTCACAGAGGTAGCACTGTTAAATGGGCCACATGCACTAGAGACATACTGGCAATACATTTAAGGCATCATTACATACGCCTCATGGGATAACATAGGAATACTGTCTCAGGAGGTACTGTAAACTAATTAACTTTTCACTAAATCTAATGAAAGCACTGGCAGATATAAACACTGCAATATCATTGTACAGATGAAATCTTCCTGTCCAAACAAAATACAGCCAATTGAGGGAGTAGATAAGCAGAAAAGATAAGTGTCCATTGCACAGTGGCTAAACTGCATATACAAGGTAATATATTAAAGGCTGTATTATTTTATTTTCCATTTAAAAAGTGCATATTTTCAAGTGTAGTTCTTCAAATTGTATATTTTAAATATATGACCACAGTGGTCCTTTAACCATTTTGCTCTAACAAGTAAAGGGAAACCAAGGGAAGAGGCAAAAACCCAATCAGAACATGTCTGTGATTACAATCAGTGTCAGCATGCTTCATTTAAACATAGAAACAGATTTGACAGCAGATAAGAATGCATAAATTAAAAAAAGGGCGTTCTACCACTGACGCTTGTCCCCAATTCAATATGTAATATATATATATGCCAAAAACTGGTAATTATATCAATATATGTAGGGAAATATCGTGGTAATGTATATTAAGTAATCATATTTAATAGGGCTGATAGTCTACCTACCAAAAAGATTGGGACCTTTCCTGTTTTGTCCTGTTTACGTGCGCAGAATGGTTTATGGGTTTGCGTCTCCAGCCCAAAACTCGCGGCATGGTTCAATTTAATAGCTCTGTAATGCAGCCGAATTTCAAGCCTGCAGCCTTTGCGGGTGTGCAGATGTTGCTACGGGCTTCACATTTAATAGGCCTGATAGTCTACCTACCTAAAAGATTGGGAACTTTCCTGTTTCATCCCTGCCATCAATAGCATGTAACTGCCAGTCGGTGGCACGCCGATACTTTGTTGAATTTTATTTTAGGGTTAAGTTTACAGTTAAGGGTTAGAGTTTTAGGTGTTAGCGTTCAGAGCTATGGTAGCTGCAGATCATATGCTTTGCATAGTAAAATAGTGGTACTCACAGCTAACCCTAAACCCTAAGTTTAGCCCTTTCTCTCTAAAAACAAATTGAACAAAATCTTGGCACACCACTGTCACGCCACCTAGTGGCCACTACATGCCACTGCTGGTGGGGATGAAATAGGAAAATTCATAACTTGGATTGTGCTTATCTCAGGAATGCTTAAATCACATAACTGTTTGGCTCTACAACTTAAACTATAAGGTTTTTCCACTTATCTACTACCCGTTCTGTAAAGTAGTTCTGTGGCAAAAACCAGCCAAACCTAGTTTTATTACAAAGACATTGAGTTAATGATATGTGTTAATATACAGAGAACAGGGTGTAATACACAGCGCTAGAGGGTATAACAGTGAAAGGGTTAACCTTTGCCCTGCCAGACTCATGGGGATTACTTGGTAGCTATCTGGTACCTCATGGAGACAGATAGGGCAAAGAGAGGGATGATCCTATCAATCTCTGTACTATATGGTAGGCACCGGGAGATGTGTGATGTGACCGCAACTATTGTTCTCTCTCTCTGTACTGTGTGGCCAAATATGGGCATTTGTTTATTTACCTGTGTTGATTTCCTGTTTTCCAAGGATATATATATATATATATATATATATATATATATATATATATATATATCTGTGTGTAAGAAAATAAAGGTGTGTTTTCTTTACTCCCAACTGTGTATCGTCCAGTATGGGGAGTTTGGGATTATGAGACTGTACAGTGCATCTCCTGTATACTTTACAGTCTACCAGCGGAGATATTGAGTGTAATATTGCATCTCCCCTACAAGTTCTTTCTCACATTACCCCTAAATCTTCCTTATATATGATCTATGCAGCTCACAGCTCCAAGCTCCTCTAACGTGCAGACAATTATGAAACAATAAATGCTAAGTATTATAAACTTTTACCACTTATCTACTACCCTTTCTGTAAAGTTGTACTTTCTCGCATAAGACAAGTTCCATTCCTTTTACTTGTATATATTACATTACTATTGTTATGATTAGCCCGACATTCCCATTTAACACACACCATAGTCTTTCAGAATTCAAAAACACCCTGTTGACAGAGCTGTCATAGTTGCTGGCAGGGTTAATAGCCCCATATGTTTATCTATTCTGGGCCAGCTTGTGAGCATATAATAACTCTTCAGAAACAGTAGGACTGTGGTGTCTGTTCAAACTACTGTGAAACTACAAAGTTTTCTTTATCAACTGCCCTTTAGTATAAACATGTATATTGTTCAGCCACATATTGCAATGTGACATTATATCACTGCGATCAAAAGATAAACCTAATTTCACTTTTCCATTTTTTTTTGTTAGCAGGTGAATATTTTCCGACGACCTAAACGTATGTGACTGAGTGAGCTGCACCTGAGGTCCTGCCGTGATTCATCAAAAAAACTACACAGACAAGGGATCCCTCTGTCTATTCAAATAAGCTCTCAATTTTTCTTTTTTTGACAAACTGTGAATGACATAAAACTGCCTCAGGCACTGAGAACTGAGCGTGGAGCAATAATGCTCAGAAATGAGTAATGGTAAACATGGAACATTACACTTACATTTTCTTTTTGATGCCCATCAACAAGTTATATCGACTTGCCTGAATAAAATGTGCATAGCTCTGGGGTCAGCCCTACATATTGCTTCAATATGTTTTCTATGATTATATATATATATATATATATATATATATATATATATATATATATAGTTGTGCTCAAAAGTGTGCATACCCTGGCAGACATTGTGAAATTTTGGCATTTATTTAGAAAATATGGCTGATCATGCAAACAAAATGCCTTTTATTAAAGGATAGTGATCATATGAAGCCATTTATTAGCACATAGTTGTTTGGCAAATAAAGGTTAATTTCTCACACATGTGGCTTTTTAAATTGCAATAAGTGTCTGTGTATAAATAGTCAATGAGTTTGTTCCCTCTCGCGTGTATGCACAGTGCAGGCTAGATACTCAGCCATGGGGGCAGAAAAGAACTGTCAAAAGACCTGTGCAACAAGGTAATGGAACTTCATAAAGATGGAAAAGGCTATAAAAAGATATCCAAAGCCTTGAAATTTCCATTCAGTACTGTTCAATCACTTATTCAGAAGTGGAGAATTCGGGGATCTCTTGATACCAAACCAAGGTCAGGTAGACCAAGAAAGATTTCAGCCACAACTGCCAGAAGAATTGTTCATAATACAAAGAAAAACTCACAGGTAACCTCAGGAGAAATACAGGCTGCTCTGGAAAAAGACGGTGTGGTTGTTGTCAAAGGAGCACAATACAACGATACTTAAACAAAAATGTGCTTAATGGTTGAGTTGCCAGAAAGAAGCCTTTACTGCACCAATGCCACAAAAAAGCTTGGTTACAATATGCCTGACAACACCTCTGTACGCCTCACAGCTTCTGGCACACTGTGACAAGACCAAAATAGAGCTTTATGGTCACAACCACAAGCGATATGTTTGGATAGGGTTCAACAAAGCCTATAGTGAAAAGAATACCATCCCCACTGTGAAGCATTGTGGTAACTCACTGATGATTTGTGTGTGTGTGTGTGTGGGTGGGGGGGGGGCTCTAAAGGCACAGGGAAACTTGTGAAAATTGATAGCAAGATTAATGCAGCATGTTATCAGTAAATACTGGCAGACAATTTGCACTTTTCTGCATGGGACGCTCTTGGACTTTCCAGCATGACAATGACCCTAAGCACAAGATCAAGTTGACCCTCCAGTGGTTACAGCTGAAAAAGGTAAAGGTTGTGGAGTGGCCATTACAGTCTCCTGACCTTAATGTCATCGAGCCACTCTAGGGAGATCTCAAGAAGAGGACTTTGCATGACCTGGATGCATTTTGCCAAGACGAATGGGCAACTATACCACCTGCAAGTATTAGGGGCCTCATAGACAACTATTACAAAAGACTGCACACTGTCATTGATGCTAAAGGGGGCAATACACAGTATTAAGAACTAAGGGTATGCAAAAATCTTTTGAACAGGGTCATTTCATTTTTTTCTTTGTTGCCATGTTTTGTTTTATGATTGTGCCATTCTGTTTTAACCTACAGTTGAATATAAATACCATAAAAAATAAACGAAATGTGTTCTGCCTGCTCACTCAAGGTTTATTTAAAAATGGCACATACGGTATATTACCAAACTTTTGAGCACAACTGTATATATTATATATTGATTTGAAAAAGGGAGTTGTATCAATATATCACTGTATTAATCCTATTTTTCAATTACATAAATAAAGAAACATTCCTCCAGATTCATTAAATGTACATCTAAGTTTCCCTGTTTTTGCTTTTTCTAATCTAACACACGCTGCTTATATCAGAAACACACATTACATGGAGTCATTATATATACCATATTTATGCAAATCTAGTGCTCCATCGAATTTGAAACCCATGGATAAAAAAAACATTTTTTCTGACGTATGTAATGTGCATTTGTACAAGAAGTACCGAACAGTGAGTTTATGTTACCAACTTATGGTATGTTACCAACTTATGCTGCTGTGCTGGGGCTCTCTGGCTGCCAGGCTCTGTGTGCCACTGTGCTGGGGCTCTCTGGCTGCCAGGCTCTGTGTGCCACTGTACTGGGCCTTTCTGGGTGCCAGGCTCTGTGTGCCACTGTACTGGGGCTTTCTGGGTGCCAGGCTCTGTGTGCCACTGTGCTGGGGCTCTCTGGGTGCCAGGTTCTGCGTGCCACTGTGCTGGGGCTCTCTGGGTGCCACTTCCTCCAGTGATCAACCACTCTAGAGAGCCAGGAAGAGAGAGATGGTGATGCCACGGTATGTCCTGTGCTTTCCTTTTTGCCATCGAACCTAGTGCGCCATCAAATCTAATCCGCACCCCAAATTTGGGACCCAATGTGCGCATTAGATTCAAGGTAATACGGTAGATACAGATTTAAAAAATAAAACTTGTTTTCCAACCCCATCCCCAAGAGGTGCTCACATAGGCACCTTGCATCTACCAACAGAAACACTGCATTTGGGTATAGTTTTAACCCTTAAACTAACCTTCAAGCCATCAGCAGCACAATGTGAAGATCTACAAATCCCATGATTCCTTCCTGCACAAACTGCTATTGCAGATTGATACAATTTATTAGCTGCTTGTGATTGGTCATAACAAATTAAAATCTCAAAATTGTCAAAATTGCAAACTCAAGAGATTTAGTAAACTTTGAGGTAAGTATAATAATTTGTTGTTTAGTTTTTTTTTCATGCATTTTTTTTCATACACTACTAATTCCTCTCTATCTCACAAAACGTAAATATGCCTTTAAACTGTGCAATGGCTGCAAAACAAATAGCTGAGGGTTGTGATGTCTATTTGCTAATGGAAGTTTGACCCTTCAGCAAAGTAAATCTTGGATATAGATAAATAAATAGATAGATAGATAGATAGATAGATAGATAGATAGATAGATAGATAGATAGATAGATAGATGGATAGATACATAGATAGATAGATAGATAGATAGATAGATAGATAGATAGATAGATACATAGATAGATAGATAGATAGATAGATACATAGATAGATAGATAGATAGATGGATAGATACATAGATAGATAATAGATAGATAGATAGATAGATACATAAATAGATAGATAGATAGATAGATAGATACTTGTAAATATACTGTACCTGGAAACCCAAAAAGCACGTTTTTCGGGGTCTCTGATTGTTACATGTGTGCTGGGCGCAGTGAAATAGACTTGATAGACCTCACAGTCTAGCATAATTGCATTTTTTATGTCAAAATTATTTCTTTAACTCCAGTCTAACTTGTCAAAAAAGCAAACCCCCCAAAAAAAGCGTCACCTGTGTCTTTAAGCAACCAGCTTCATGTACTCGGTTTTTGATATTTCTGGTAATCCATGCACATTCTCTCAAACACAAGATGAATTATCTTCAGTCTGCACAATAATATGACATCCTGGTATATACTGTAAATCTGAAGGGGCTTGAAGGATCATGATACAGGATGTGTAAAACAAGACAAGAAATGGTAGATCAGCTGCAGCAACATAAAGCAATATTGATTGATTTGTTCCTTGTCCAATGTTGTAATCATGGATTCTAGTGTGTGTATTATCACCATGTAGGACTTTAATATAATGGATATAAAATCACTTTTGTGATGGTGATTCTCTGCCGTTGTGCATTACAGTAGGCTCTTAGTAGGTGAGCCAGTACGTTTAATGTCTAGATGGGTTCTGGGAGAAGTATGTGTGATTGGAACAAGCAATCTTTGCAGCTCTTCTCAGCATCTTGTTCCCACAGTGCCCCTCTGATGAATACTGCACTTTATTCTGAGATCTGCTGCTATGGGTGTTAATATTGTAGTGGATTTACCTACAAGTTTATCTTTTCATAGGCTTTTTGTACAAAATCTCCAAATCTTATCAAAGGCACTTGGAAAACCCATATATTTTACTAGGCTTTAAACATTGCAAAACACCCCATGCAATGGTTATAATGACACATTTGTAATCATACTGCAAGTTGCACTGTGACTCTCGTCTGCTGGGCTTCAATCAAGGTGCTCCAGGGCATTGCTCCAGGGCTTTGCTCCAGGGTGTCTGAGTTATAACATTTCATGGAAATTTACTCCCTCTACAAATGCTGGCTGGGGCTACCATCTAGGAACTTTACCCAGACATAATCTAAAAACATATATTAATTATAATTATAGCAACAATAAAACAAAGAAAAACAAAAAGGTTGTAAATTTGTACAATTAACCAGTCTCATTAGAGCTTTTTTTCTTTGTATTCCAATGCCCCCCATCTGTATAACAACATGGGGGCACTGGAATAAAAATAAGAAATGTCCCATGACCATCTTCATGCCCAGTGAGCTGAGCGCAAGTCTATTTCTTTAAATTCTGCCAAAGGAAGTCCCATTATGGACAGCTGATTCCCCCAATTGCATGTAGTGATGAGGTATCACTTATATAAATTATATCCATTAATAGACAGTATTAGTAAGATATTTTATAAATCTGATCTGGAGATTGTTACAAGGTAGGAAGTCCTGATAATGAACAAGGAACACTACAGTCATATCTATACTAAAATATTATAGAACTACATGATAATGGGCAAAATGTTTCAATAATCTAATCACTATTATTAATATTATTTATTTGTAAAGTGCCAACATATTCCATAGCACTATACAGGGGTTAAGTACAAGACAAAAACAATATTAACACACTGCAAAAGAATGGAGGGCCCTGACTTTGAGCTTACAATCAAACATACATACTGCTTTCCCAAAGCACTTTACAAGATTGAAGTTTATGGCATGTAAATATGGAGTAGGTTATGTTTATGTTGTTCACTTCCATCTATTTACTTCTACCAGTGAGAAGAGCCCTTTACGTCACAGATGGTTTTCAGTTGCTTCCATTGAAAAGTGGCAGAATGTTCTATATGACTCATTGAAATTCCAATATCTATAAGGCCCTTCCATGCTTAGAAAGCAGATCCACCAAAGCAATGGTTACCCCAAGTAAATAATAATTATTTGATATCAAATATAAGTCGTACTTATATGTATATAAGTTGTAGTTTATACTTTCTTTATACTAGTTTATACTACGAATGGTATTTTAAAAAAAAAAGCATATAATCAATGCGGGATGACATTTTCATTCATGGAGTATTAAAAATGTACTGGTTAAATAATTCCAGAGATATACACTCTTGGTGCATAATTAATAAACATAGCACAAAATACTTTGTTTTTAGGGTAGCTGTATCCACTTAAGTGTAATGGTTGCTACCTGTGTTCTATAGCTTTGGGCAGTACATAGTTGATCTCCAATTATATTATAAAATAAGTCTGCGAGCAGTAAAATTATAAAACAATATAATACAATTTTAAATGTCAGGGCTTTATTTGTTTGGTTTCATGCCAGGTAAAATATTCTTTGTCGGTGGCAACCTTTAAAAATACAATAAATATTAAAAAGTTGTAACTAACTATTTTTCATGTCTACTATTTGTTGGTATGATAATTACCTAAACAATGTGTGTAAAAGTGAAACTACAGAAAAACTAAGGATATACTAGTAATCACTGCTCTCAGTTATCTGAAATCTGCTCTCAGTTATCTGAAATCTGAAATTATATTATGAAAAAATAAAAATAGGCTAATTTATGTAACTATAAAAGAAACTGAAGCACCTCGAAGACAGACAGCATTGCTTGAATGGGAAAAGAAGAGTGGAATACAAGTATACCCCAGCTTGTTACGTCTAAATATATCCTCCAGAACCAAAATATTTCAGAAAATAATTATATTGCATTAAATGAGACAGGCAGCAGTTTCAGAGGACTTTCCCTTTCTGGGTATATAGACGTTTTGTACTGGGTCAATTGACATGGAAACAGGGAATCCTACTTGTGTATAACCTGAAACAACTTGAGGGAATACCAACTAAAAAGGGGGAACCTGCTTGTTAAATTCTGCTAAGGGGAGTGAAGACTAAGGATAAGGTAAATACGCAGATAGAAGCCAATAACGGACAATATGGTGGACATCGGCCAACAATATGTGTGAATGATAAGGATTGAGATAAAATGTAAGGAAGGCACAGGCTTGGCTAAAAAAGTGGAATTCAGTAGAGCGTTTGAATTTCAAGAAAATGATCCAGGTGGAAAATGTATGCTCACTTATTTCTAAGATAATAATAATCTACTATAATAATTATTACTATAATTATATTATTATATAATTAATAATTAGTTAATAATACTATAATAACAGTTCACTATGTCTGAACACTTGGGGGGGGGCTTGACGTCATTAAATGGTTTGACCATGATGTAATCGAGAGCAGGGGGCATAACATCATCGAGCGGCGGTGCTTGAAATGCATAACAGCCACTATTACAAATCTGACAGACAGACAGCCCAGAGTCGGCACAGAGAGAGAAAGACAGCAAAGAGTGAGAAAGAGACATAGAATAGAGAGACAACACACACACAGAGACAGCACACAGAGAGAGACAGACAGAAAAGACATATAACACAGAGAGAAATAGACCGCACAGGGAGAGACAGCACAGAGAGAGAGACAGCAGATCATTTAATATAACATTCTATGATACCAACATTTATGATGGGCAAGCTACTAGTAATAATAGTAATAAAATTCAAATTAAAAATAATTTTGAATTTGAGATCAACAACTGAGTCGATATATAAAAGAGGAGTACCATGCAAAAATAAAACAACATTGTAGACGTTGGCATCACCCCTTTGTGAAGCCGCAATTGTAGTGTCAACTAGTTGTATTCTATATCGATTCCCAACAGAATTAAGCCGTGCAAAATAAGCAACATCTCCTGTGACGGTTCACGTCAGGTCAAGTGACAAAAATCTTTAACCAGTTTTAAGCGCAAGACAGACACGGAAGCCTGAAATACACTTGCTAAGGAACCGTGAGACCATAATTATATAGCCATTACTGCTCATATGTCAATATTCATTTAAACGCCTTCCTTCCAACACCTTGACATTGTCTGTTTAAATAAAGCAGTTTTACATGTGATAAAACATTGAAAATATGTCTTCTCTAAAAAGCAGCAAAGTTAATGACAGTGCCTGTCAACATACTAGTCTTAGCTCTATTAACACATATACCTCCGAGTGGAATATTCTACAAAGGTGGTAATTTATTCTAGGGTAGTCAGCCATCAAAAGTTGACAGTAACAAATATGATTTGCATAAAAACAATGCAGATTTTATCTTAATTAACTTTTAATGACTATATTATGAGATGTTTAAATCCACTTGGTAAGTGGAGCAAGTACATTGGTTACTCAAAATGCACATCATTTAAGTAGTTAATAACAGCATAAAGGAGCACTACATAAAGTATGCTTCTTTGAAGTACTTGACTTCCTAATGTGCAATGTTTTTATACAGATTAAAATAATTACAGCCTTTATTTTTTAACTGTTTTATTCAGTTTTGCTTTAATGATGGCAGTTATATTTTCTCTGCTCCTATAAGAATTGCCATCCTGGAAGGAATGGGAAGAACTGCTGATTCAGATAATATCTGCATTCACTTTTGTTAAAATGATCCATTTCCAAATAGTACACTTGATAATAGAACTGAATAATAGAACTCAATGATAGAGTAAGGCCCCCAGAATATCCCTTCTCTTCAACTTAAATACAGTCTATAAGTCTAATACAGAATTATCCATGACAGAATCAGTCTCCAAAACATCATGTGAAGTTTTAGCCAAACTACAGTGTTGCTTTAAATGACAGAGTTAGAGCGAAGGTTCCCAGGGGAACCAATTATTATGTATAGGGCATGCTTCAATAAATCATTACATTATTGTTAAAAAATAAGAGACAACAATGTGGTATTTTAAGGCTCCCTAGCTTAGGTTAGCTAGTATCAGATTAGACAATGGTACTAAAAACACAAGCTTGAAGATGTCCAAAGATTCACAAATATCCCTGCCCCTCCATATTGTGTAACAGGTCAAGACAATCGATTAAAAATATATTCTGCACCCATCTTGCTTTAAATAAAGTTTTAATACTACAGACCACTATTTTTTCATACAAAAAAATAGATTGTAACCTGTCTTGTAGGTATAGCCACTTGTCTTGTCTACATTGTCTTCATATTATCACCATGGCACTACCGGATCTACTGACACTCTACCAATAACATATAATAGTAATATTAATAATAATGTTAAAACATGATAATTTAATTTTATGACTGAAAATTTAAGATTGTAGTATTTAAAACCTGCTGGCTCCAACATGTTTCCAGTTTGTAGCTTCTTCCAAGACTCCCAAATCCTGTAGAATCTCACCCTTGAGGGCTAACAAGGGTCAGGGAGAATGAGGTTACATGCACTACGGAGAGGATTCTGCTTTTCAAACAAAAATTATTTGAATTCTTAGGATTACAGACTTACACTTGATTGTTCGAACATTTTATGCTAATATATTATCATCTGTTGACACCTGTCACATTCTGGCAAAAACTAATCCTGATAAAAGCAACGGCGTCGACTGTAGTTCTTAATTACATTAAGCCTCATTCACAAATGTCACAGGTCTTATTTATCAACTGATGCCAGCTACTGATAAAGAAATAGCTATTCTCTATGTTATTGATTTGGGTTTTTGCAGTTTACTTAACTTATATTACAAAATGAACATGCACACATCAAGATTTGTTTAGCTACTTAAAGAAACACAGTAACATTTAGTATAATATAATCATTATTTGCGTTACTTTTAAAAGAAAAGGTTAACTGTTACTAAGGAAAATGATTGTATCCTCAACTGTGGTGTGTGATAACAGGGAGCAATAAATAAAAGTGAATAAGGGGATTTATTACTAAATTGAACTTTACATAATTTGAAGTATTTTTTCATTTCTACACTAGGAGTACTGGAAAGATGGATCTGATTTTGGGTCTGACCCTGCAGTCGTTTCACCACTGATAAGAGCTTGATTACTTTGTTTCCGTAGGATCTCCCACATGGCTGACTTATAGCTACGGGAGTTCTTATGAGAGGATTTAAGTAGCTATAACCTGACTCCCGCAGGCTATTTCATGTAAGAGCCAGGGGTGTTGTCACATAAGGGAAAATAGCTTACAAGACTTGCAAGGGTCCTTACGTGTAACTTAAACAGATGTTAGATTGTGAGTGGGAACCCAGGAACACAGTAAATCCTATAGCAACCCCAGTAAAGTTAAAGAACATAAGTAAATATTTCCAACATTGTGTCCATATTGCTATGTGTTTTAAATAGCAGGGGATACATAGGTGGGCGGGTGGTAGGTGGGTAGGCACTAACCCATAGTACCCAATACTTAGGCACTCATAGCTCCTTATGAGTGTTCTTGTAAGGGTTTTTATGTCTGAATAGAAGTCTTACAGCCCCATTAAATTCAAAGCATGTGAGACACGCAAAGCATACAGGCTTGAAATTCGGCTGTGTTACAGAGCTAATAAATTCCACCATGCCGCGAGTTACGGGCCAGAGATGCAAGCCGGTAAACCATTTTTCGCACATTGAATGAATGTAATCAATTAGTTAAACCTGTAGTTACAGGTTTAGACAGACCAATGGCAAATGAAATCGAAATCATTATGTCACGGAAAAATGTAGGTTAGATTTCAAAGCCTTACAGGTTTCAATTATGAGTTTCGATTGGACCCGCATTTCAGAAATAATGCAATATTAATAAATCAATAAATATGATATTCTAGTCCATGATATTCAAAGTTCCATTATGTGTATTAAAACATTGATTGCCGGGATTGATATAACACAGAAATTAAACATTAAAAAAAATATTTTATATTGCAGATTGTGAATGTTGTGGTATTCATTTTAATACCTAATATCACTTTCGCCTTTAATTATAAGTACAGTAGTGTGTTTATTTTTGCATTTACAGTGCTACGGATAGGACTTTATCCCCCTAGCGGGTCCTCCCTAGTACCAGTTGTCTTTTTGGCTCCATTTGTGGGTTACGGGCTTGAACGCCAGTGAATTTGTTGCAATTTAATAGCTCGATTGCAACATAACAGTTACATGCTTGACAGATCAAAGGATTTGCGGCTGCGGAGTGCACATTTTGACATCCCGTAGTTTTTTTTGCCCTTACCCCACAAGTCGTTGGCAGGTTGCTTTACGAGGCCAATTTAATAGCCGCAAGTCTTACGGGCTACGTTATGGGCTACGGTTTTACACATTGAGGGAATTTAATAGGGCTGTTTATCTATTAGTAATTTTAAGACAGTTCCTCTAGTGTTTGTCTAAAAGGAGTTCTTCCAGATCATGAAACATTAAAGTTGAAATGAAAGATTTAAAAGCAACATATTGTTACAGAAAATGTTGGTTATTTCTAAAAAGTATTAATCCAAATAATGATACCTTATAGTATTTAAATAATGTTTTTCTTTGACTTTTATCAAAAGATATACTACTTACTACATTCATTTTCAAAAAGATCAGTAGTAATAGCAAGTGGTATATTTTGTGTACTGCAAACATATGATACAGGATCTCAACCCAAGGAGCTGTAGTGTTAGGCGTGCCCAAAGTTCATGGGTGGCTTAGGATATAAACTCTGCTCCCTTTTTGAGCTTGTGCTTATACTATGGCTTCGTATGGACTATGGAAATAAATTAAATGGCTCTATTACAAAAAAAAACAATAAATAGTGTGACTAATTTAGTATCATTAGGAGCCACACAATGACTATGTTCAAGAAGATGTCCCAGTTCCACAACAAAAAGTCTACTTTTATAGACATATATAGCTTATCACTCACTTTTTTTGTACAAAATACTTCCTAATCTATACTTCTATTTCCTGTTAATCAACTTCTTCTTCTTGCAGACAGAGATTTTAACAAAACGGATAAATACATTGTGCAGTATTTTCTGGCTTACAAGTACTGTAATCGGCGGTCTATCTATGAGTTAAAAGGTGCATGTCTGTATAACATACACATTTAAGACTATGCCTTTATAACTACTGTACATAAAAATCTTTGTTTCACAGTATATATAGAAGGTCATTAATTAACTATGACGTTTTTATTTCAGAAGTAATTTATATTTACAAAATGTATTCATGGCAATGTATTGCCATTCTACTGCTGGCAACGTACATTTTTATTACTCAAGATTCTACATTTATTAGACAGTAAAATTAAAGACCCTGTTCTTCAGTGGGACACATGATCCTCTTGTACAATATTCATCATTAAAGGGTTATGGATGGATTCTGGGTTTTACTAGGTATATAATATACCTGTTGTGACAAGGTACCATTCCCCACTAGGTTTGTGCCCTATTTTTCATAATTTTATGGAAAAACACAAATATAGGAGGCTATGATACTTCTTCAAATTCACTAAAACTTTAGCCAGTGTTACAAACAAAATATAATAATAAACCAAAAACAAATCAAACAAAATAACAGGCTTTCACCAAAGTACTATCTTTTTACTCTTAGATAGTATCCCAGCTATTCCTCTCTTAGACAGTTTCCCAGCTAACCCTAGGTAGAGCAAAAACAAAACAAAGCAGTCCAATAGCTTATATACATTCACTGGCTTGTATTCTTCAGAACTCTAGGTCTCCACTATTCTTAAAGCGTTCATAAGCTCCAAGCTTCTGACTCTCTGTGTCAAATGTCCAAGCTTCAACAGCACACTTCTCTTTGTGTGTCTCTTTTCACTACTCAGATAAACAGCTGCACACACTTCTGTGCGTGTCTTTCTTCAACTCCAAACAAAATGGCACACTTCTTTGTGCCTCTTTATTCAGCTCAAATAAAAAGCACACACTCCTCTGTGTATGTGGCTTTTTTTCAAACTCCAAACTTGCAAACTCCATTCAGCAGACACACCCACGCTCCAGTTTCAGTCTTTCCTCTCCTCAACTAATCAACTGCTTCAGAAATGTTAACTCCTTCAGACCTCCTGGGGCAAGAGAGCTTTGAAAAATATGTGGCTTATACAAACCCCTTGTATCACTCTGTCACAGGATGTATCTATCTACTTTTATACACTATATTTTATTAAGAAGTGCTTATATACTCTGTTTTTACTGCGTAAAATCAAGCAAATATTACCTGATTTGGTCTGTCCTATGCAGCTCACAAAGACACAGCCTTTGCAGTACTTACTATACTGTCTCTCATACTAATTAATTAGTGCCCATTTCTCAGCAACATTCTGCAACATTTCTCAACAGCATTTCTAGAAATGCTGCTGAGAGACTATCTGTAAGTGGCGAGTACATCTTGTACCAATGGAAACATTGTATACATGAACTATGGGGGGGACCTTTGCTGGAACTTTTTAAAAGGTGTGAGTGAGTGAAAATAGACCTTTTAAGCACTTGTTAAAAAAAATGAGGTTTAGATATGAAAACATACATTTAGGTAGTTAATTTTAATATTAAAACAGGGAAACTTACATATCCCGATAAATACTATGTTAATATATATATATATATATATATATATATATTGTTAATATATATATATATATATATATATATATATATATATACATATATATATATATACATTTTTCCCCTTGATTTGTGAATCACGTTAATTTTTTTTTCCATATATACAAGTTTTATGCAGACTGACCTCTGCCAATAATGTCATGTGAATTTTACTTTTTTCCATACACGGAACTATAAGATAAAATATAATGGCCCACTGTAGAGAATGGATCTTCTGATCTTCTGTGGATATTCACAGTTGCCAGATTTTTTTTTTCCATTACTTTACACAGGTGAGAAATAGTTCCTTAAAAGCAATGTTTGAAATATCAATTGATCTGGTAAAAAAACATAAATTGTTAGAACAAGTGAAAAACCTACACAGCTATAAACCTATAACATTTAGTTTACGAAAGTCTTCCTCCCAAATGACTAGTTGCAATTTATCACAAAACTGGTGAATCTCATAAGTGTGTTTTCCAGACTAGTCTATAAGTACAGATAAACAAATCACTGGCTAAAAAATGGATTTGAACTAAAATGAAAACCGGTGGAGAACTGTAAATTCTGAGCTTTGGTTGCCCCAGGCTGACAAATAACACAGGGACAGGAGTGAGTGATGCATCTGAAATCCTTCAACAATTTGTGTTATAACTTCTTGGCTTATACAATAAGTCTCTTTTAGTGAAAAATCAATCACTGTGAACTAAAAATTACAGATTTATCTGAGATATGAATAGCTGCTTCAATATATGATTTTAATACAAACACAGTATAAATAATTGACCCCAAATTTTTGTTGTGAACATACAAATGTATAGTAGGTAAGCAAACAATAAGATAATGGAATTAAAGAGCAAGTGGTCATGGCCTTTATTATGCCATGTCAATGGGTCGAGGGGTCCAGAACATGATGTAGTTTGTTAAAACCACTGTAGATTAAGAAAAACACCATGGGCCATATTTAATTGGAAGCCCGTAACTCGATCGCAGACAGCCGAATGTCTGCAAGTGAGTTGCGGGCTCCCGTTCCTCTCCGATTGCGAGGCTATTCAATTGCGAGCATGAAGCTAAATCCATAAACCATGCATTGGTTCGGAGCAGTTGACGGCAGCAACATGATCAATTAAGCAAGTCTATAACCGCCCAATTCGAATCAGCTAAAAGGAAATGAGACTGTCAGAATTACGTCAGTAAAACATGGAGGTTACTAGTCATTCAATTAGGTTTGGGGGTCCGATATGCGATCAGACTCGCAAACCCTCAAAATAAAGAATTATGAAATTTAATGCCAATACTGTTCTAGTCCATATGGGTGGCATGATATGTATTAATTCATTTATACCCAAGAACGATTTAACCCCGAAATAAAACATAAAAAATAAATTTGAATTTGAATTTCCCGTTGATTTGCGGGCTTGAGACTGTTGTGCAATTAATTCTAATGTCTATCATCGCTTTCCCCGCTATTTACAGTGCAGTATTGATTTAATATTTGCATTTACAGTGCTACGAATTGGTGTTTAACCCCCTTACGGGTACTCTCTCTCGTTCATTTGCCATTTACTGGTGTGAATACATTTGCGAGCTTGGGGAAAAAGAGCAATTGAATTGGATTTTAGTCTTGAAAAAGTAACCGATCAAAGGCTTCTGGAGGCTGTAAGTTACGAGTTTGATAGGCGCCATTTTTTCAAGGCCATAACTCGGAAGCCATTCCGAGCTTGAAAAAAATGGCAATTGAATAGCAAATTAGCTTACGACCTCACTTGCGGGC
Organism: Discoglossus pictus; assembly: GCA_027410445.1. Taxonomy (NCBI): domain Eukaryota; kingdom Metazoa; phylum Chordata; class Amphibia; order Anura; family Alytidae; genus Discoglossus; species Discoglossus pictus. The sequence continues at coordinate 387,417,735 of CM050166.1, read as the reverse complement.
TACCGATCTCAAATTCGCTAAATTGAATGGAGCTCCATGTTTGTGAAGAATGCAAGTAAATGCACTACATTAGTCTCTGTGTAAACCTGAAGCACAAAGGCATTTTCAGAGAAACTCTTAGTTTTAGCAGACTCTGCTACTGCATAGAAGATGCCCATGACAGCAATACCTTTTCAAGAAGCCAGGAAACAATTCACAATAGGGCAATTAAGGCTTGCATGTATAGTTGCAAACCACTGGCCATCGAGCATATGGGGGGGGGGGGGGTATTATATTCTGGGATTTTAACTGAATCTACCAATCAGTTAACAAACCCCCCTCCATTCCTCCTCCTGCTTTGAGTCTGAATTAGCACAAAACACTCAGGGATCTGGGTACTGAGGGATCTGGGTTCTTTAATAGTGAAACCATTATATTTAATTTTTCAAGATTCACTCAACACAGGGTCTCTACCAGATATATTTAAAAGAATATTTAAAAGAAGCAAGAGCAAATCCGGAGAATTATAGACCAGTGAGTCTCACTTCTGTAGTGGGGAAGCTTTTAGAAGGGTTAATAAGGGATAATATACAGGAATATGTCTATTTGAACAGGAATATAAGTAGAAGTCAACATGGATTTATGAGGGATAGGTCATATCAAACAAATCTAATTAGTTTCTATGAGGAGCTTCGTAGGAACCTGGATCAAGGCAAAAAGAATGCAGTCTTTTTGGATTTTGCAAAGGCTTTTGATACAGTGCCACATGGGAGACTATTGAGCAAACTAAGGGATACAGGAATTGCAGTAAATATCTGCTCATGGATTGAGAGCTGGCTAAAAGACAGGAAGCACAGGGTTGGTTGTAAATAGAACATACTCCAATTGGACTAAAGTGGTAAGTGGGGTTCCTTACAGTTCAGTATTAGGTCCTCTCCTTTTTAACATATTTATTAATGACTTAGAGGTGGGCCTGGAAAGTAGTGTCTCCATTTTCGCTGATGACACAAAGTTGTGCAAGATAATTAAATCAGATAATGATGTACTTTCCCTCCAAAGGGATTTACATAAAATTGAGGAATGGGCATCTAAATGGCAGATGAGATTTAATACAAATAAAGGTAAGTTATGCATCTGGGAAGGAAAAATAGCCATGCAATTTATAATCTTGGAGCAAATATGGGGGTATCATATATTGAAAGGGATTTGGGAGTACTTGTGGACAACCCCCTAGGTAACAATGCTCAAAGCCAAGCAGCAGCTGCAAAGGCAAATACAATATTAGAATGTATTAAGAAGGGTATAGAAGCCAGGGAAGCAAATATAATTCTGCCACTATACAAATCTGTAGTACGCCCTCATTTGGAATATGGAGTACAATTTTGGACACCACTTCATAAAAAGGACATTTTAGAGCTGGAAAAGGTACAGAGAAAGGCAACAAAGATAATAAAGGGAATGGAGAGGCTAGGTTATGAAGAAAGACTAACCAAATTAAGCTTATTTTCTCTAGTATAAGTGGAGATATGATTACCTTATATAAATACATCCAGGGTCCGTATAAATATTTGTCAAGGGAGCTTTTTGTACCAAGAGGTTTTCAACTGACAAGAGGACATCTGTGGAATTCTCTACCAGAAGAGGTGGTGACAGCGGATTCGATAGATAACTTTAAAAGGGGACTGGATTTATTTCTAATTAAAAAGAGAATTCAGGGTTATTATGGATAATTAGAGAGGCAGTATTGATCCAGGGATATATCCGATCTCCAGTATCTGGGGACAGAAAGGAATTTTCTTTTTCCCTTTGAGACAATTGGCAAAGTTTCACTTGTTTTCGTTTCTGTTTCCCTTCCTCTGGATTAATTAATAATAAACAAATAAATAAATAGTTAATTAACAATGAATTAACAATGAATTAACAACTAATTCATTAATAACTAATCAGCATATTGCAGATCAGAGGAGATCTTAAAAGGTTGAACTTGATGGACTGAATATGTGTATATATATATATATATATATATATATATATATATATTGCTGTTGTTTAGTCGTTCAGTCGTATCCAAGTCTCTGTGAACCAGTAAACCCCAGCACACCAGGAACATCTTGTCTCTGGTTGTGCTTATCCATGAGGTTTTCATGGCAAAGATACTGACGTGGGTTGCCAGTTCCTTCTCAGGTGGACCGCGATTTGTCTGACCCCTCTACTCTTACCTGCCCATCTTGGGTGATCCTACATGCTATAGCTCACAGTTTCATTAAGGTACACAAGGCTTCACCATGACAAGCTATTGATCCAGAAGGATATATATACCTGTATATATGTATTGCTGAGAAACTTTATTTATTACAGTTGCATGTTCAAGCAATTTTACTTTTATCGGATGCAATCAGAGAATCTCAAATATTCAAATAGTTTCCAGTTTAGAGAAGTAAAAAAATCTCAGTCTATTGGCATAAATGCCTTTTCTGCATATGTCATAGAAGATTTCCATGTGAATGCACAGACTTTGAGAAACAACTGTCAGGTTAAACGGTGCAGTTTTTCCTTTGCATAATACTACATACCTATACCTACTGTAACTCTAAGGGGAGCATACATTTTGTATATATTGATATATAAATAAATACAAGGGCTAGCTGTCCCTTCTTTGCCACACCAACTGTCAAAAGCTAGAAATGTGCATGTGTCAGGGGAATCACTAATGAACAACAGTAATATAAAAAGCTGCGCACACACATATTACTGTCCACAGGTTTTGTAGCAAATTTATTTTGCTATTGTCTAAAGGATATTTAAATTAAACAAAGATATTACTTCTTAAAGGACCGTTGTAAAATTTAAAAGTTAGCGCATTATTAGCCAGGGAAAATGTCATAAAGTTAATTTTTATTAGGAGAGCTATACATGCTGTACCATTGAGTCATGATCCTTTGGTGAAAATGGCATGTATTAGAGGGATTCTTACATTTCTGCATGTGAAGGACTTGATATTTACATTGAGCCTGGCTGCTTCTGAACATGTTTTGGTCAAATACCAAAAAATTCTTTAATATAACAACCCCCCCATTCATCAGTTCTCCCCCACTCCTCCATCAAATAAAATAAAAACACATGATCTCAATCACCAAAATATCATGAGCTATTGATGCCAGAAAATCATCTATACACAACATCTTCCATATGAACTTGTCTGCTAAAAATGCTTCTATGTTAATGACTTGGTGTTGTTGTTTTGCCGTGAAGTTGTGTCCGACTATCCATGACCTTATGGACCTTAACACACCAGGCACATGCCCACAGTCATGCTGATCCACTTGGTATTCATGGCAGAGATACTGGAGTGGGTTGCCAGTTCCTTCTCCAATGGGCCACAGCATACAGCTCCTTGTATTCCTAGGTGGTTTCACATCCAAATACTTACCTGGCCCAAGTACTAACCAGGCCCAACCCTGCATGGCTTCAGGGTGGTCTGACCTCTTTGTTCCCTGACTGGAATGGAACCCAGGTCACAGAGAAGAAAGCACCAAAACCTAACCACTGGACCACCAGGGAAACTTACTCAGCTACTAATGTTGTTTGTTTGTTAAATATCTCACAAACTTGATGTTTTTGTTACTACAATGGCCCTTTAAATTGCACTTCCTCATTGCCTAAATAATATTTTACTTTTTTCTAATAGTTAAATAAAACAAGGCTATTAGTTATTAATACTTGCCTTTAATAAAACCATACAGGAATATTTGTGAAATGCTTTGCAAAAAATAATAATCCAGGGGTACAAAGAGGGCTATTTGCAATTTTTCATGAAGCTATATTTTAAAGGAAGAAATAAACTGTGCTTTGATTAATAAGACTACTGGATTTAGTCTCTCCTGTACATCATGAAGGCTATAGGATAATTACCTAGTATGCTTTGAGGAAATATAAATCAAACACTTTATATTATTAATAATGACATGGCCAGAAGCCATTGGTTTGAATCTTATGAAGCGTGTGGATTTTTCTATAACGAAAACACTGATGGATTTGTTTTGTCAGCATTATTACAAATCCTGATGAGGTCAGAAAGGTTTAATTAACTAGAAAGAAATGTAATTCTGAGGTCCAAGGCTGAAGGGTTAAGACATGTCCAAACATGAATCAAATTTTGTGCTAAAAAATGGTACTGATGCATCCTGCACATGCAGAAATGTAAATATCTCTCTCATACATGCCATTTTCAATGAATAGTACATTAGTGATTCTTTTTGAATGTCTAACCAATAAGTTAATAAATATATGTCCTGCTCAAATTTCTTAGAAATACAGTTTATGCAATGCACTCTGGGAATACTGGGTGGGAACATGCAAATGAGATCACAATGCACCCTCACTCTGTCAATCCATACCATTTTATACTTGGCTCCTTTTAAGCATATTCTTACTGTATTTCACAGTTTTAGGCATAGCAACAGATGGATTATTCACAAACCAAGTCACTTTACTACCTACAGCACTGTTTCATGGTTACTGCCGATTCTCGGTGTGGTGTGAGTGCCTAGTTTGTGTGGTGGATTGTTGTAGAGAGTAGTTCAGTAAAGCAATCGTTTCACATATGGTGGGCTAAGAGTGATAGAAGCCCTCCACCGTAAAAAGTACAGTAGTACAAACAACGAATAGTACATTGGTGATTCTATTGTCTACAAAAAAAGTAAAAAAAAAGCATTTCCTGATATATATATATACACATATATATATATATATATATATATATATATATATATATACACATATATAGTGCCTTGCAAAAGTATTCACCCCCCTTGGCATTTTTCATGTTTTGTTGCCTCACAACCTGGAATTAACAAGGATTGATTGAGGATTTGCATCATTTAATTTACAGAACATGCGCATAACTTTGAAGATGTTTTTTTTTTTTATCGTGAAGCAAACAACAAATAGGACAAAATAACAGAAAAAGTCAATGTGCATAACTATTCACCCCTCCTTAAGTTAATACTTTGTAGAGCCACCTTTTGCGACAATCACAGCTCCAAAGTCGCTTTGGATAAGTCTCTGTGAGCTTGCCACATCTTTCCACTGGGATTATTGCCCATTCATCCCTGCAAAACTGCTCCAGCTTCTTCAAGTTGGATGGTTTGCGCTTGAGAACAGCAATCTTTAAGTCCGACCCCAGATTTTCTATTGGATTGAAGTCTGGGCTTTGACTAGGCCATTCCAACACATTTACCACTTAAACCACTCAAGTGTTGCTTTAGCAGTGTGTTTGGGGTCATTGTCCTGCTGGAAGGTGAACCTCCGTCCTAGCCTCAAATCACGCACAGAGTCGTTCAGATTTTGCTCAAGTATATCCCTGTATTTAGCACCATCCATATTTCCCTCAACTCTGACCAGTTTCCCAGTCCCAGCTGCTGAAAAACACCCCCCCAGCATGATGCTGCCACCACCATGTTTCACTGTGGGGATGGTGTTCTTTGGGTGATGTGCCAGACATAGCGTTTTCTTTGATGGCCGAAAAGTTCAATTTTAGGCTTATCAGACCAGAGCACCTTCCTCCATAAATTTTGGGAGTCTCTCACATGCCTTTTCGCAAAAATTAAAATGTGCCATTTAGTTTTTTGCTGAAAGTAACTGCTTTCTTCTGGCCACTCTGCCATTAAGCCCAACCAAATGGAGCGTACGGCTTATTGTCATCCTATGTACAGATACTCCAGTCCTTGCCCGGTCCGTGAGTTTGGGTGGGCGGCCGTCTCTTGGCAGGTTTGCTGTTGTGCCATGTTCTTTCCATTTGGTTATGATAGATTTGATGGTGCTCCTGGGGATCATCAAAGATTTGGATATTTTTTTATAACCTAACCCTGACTTGTACTTCTCAATAACATTGTCCCTTACTTGTTTGGAGCGTTCCTTGGTCTTCATGGCAGTGTTTGGTTAGTGGTGCCTCTTGCTTAGGTGTCGCAGCCTCTAGGGCCTTTCAAAAAAGGTGTGTATATGTAATGACAGATCATGTGACACTTAGATTGCACACAGGTGGACATCATTTCATTAATGATGTGACTTCTGAAGGTGATTGGTTGCACCAGAGCTTTTTATGGGCTTCATAACAAAGGGGGTGAATACATACGCACATGCCAATTTTCTGTTTTCTATTTATAAAAAATAGTTTTATGTATATATTTTTCTCATTTCACTTCACCAACTTAGACTATTGTGTTCTGATCCATCACATAGATTTCAGATTAACAAAATATTGAACTTAAGGCTGTAATGTAACAAAATAGGTAAAATGTAAGGGGGGTGAATACTTTTGCAAAGCACATATATTGGATCTTTTTAGACTACACAATTAAGGCATTGCCTTGATTTATAATATGGTTGTATTTTCTCATGAGTATGTAGGAGGATATTTCTGCAAACTTACCAGGCATCACAGGACTTGAAAAGCAATTTACTTTTATGCGGGAAGTTGTCATTTCAGCCCTTTACAATCCGCTGCAGTAGCTTAGTAAATATATCATATTAAAAGTGAAAATAATTTTTCTGATAACTATTAGGGAAAGACTGTTTTTTAAGTCTAACAATTGCATCCTTGCAACACTCATCGAGGCACATTGTGTATTTGGGAAACTTTTTTGTAGGTCTGTCACCGCTGTCTCCAAAAGGACTTTTATTTCTTTTACACTTTTGTTTTTCAATTAAGTAAAAAAAAGGAGAAACAGAAAAAGAAACACTTTCTTACTTTGCTATTGGTATCCTGACATTTGGCAAACATAAATAATCGGCTACTGGAGAAAGAAAAAGCAGATACACAAAAATAAATAAAATATAACCTTTATTAAATTATATATAAAAAGTTTCTAAATACAGAAAACCCGAGACCAGGTCTCGGAAGAAGCCCAGACGTGAGACGTGTGCGTCAGACCAGGTTCCTCAGTCCACAGCTAATGACGTCAGACGCTGTACTAACAGATGTATACCTAAAAGCGAGTTGGAAACTCACAATATGATGCTGACGTTTACTTGAGTATAAATATAGATAATTGTGCGATCTGTACTATGATTATTGTTTATTGCTCAGTATGATTCAACTAATAGGAAGTGATCTACTCAGTACACTTAAAGTTTTACTATATTAATTGCGTTTTGTTGATTACTCATAGGACTCTATATCCAATTGGGGATATTTTAGGGATTAGCCTATAAATCAGTGAGCATAGATTTTTCACAGAGGGTAAGTAGTGGGTCCTTAACCCTTCACTACAAATGAGGTATATTAGGGCCACAGTTTAATGTAATTAATTTCCTGCTATAGTTCATTAATGTGATATATCATTAATTCTTTGAGAATCAACTTTTTTTCTGTATTTATGAACTGTGGTTATACGAAGCATTTGATTTATTTACACTTACATATACAGCGTTGGTATAAATAGGGATTATGTCCCTATGTATATGTGGATACAGCCCATGATTTACTGTCTATGCTCACAGCACAATTAATATCTAACTTTGAATAATATCAATTTTCATTGCTGTGGACACGGTCTATTTTGTATATAGTATTTTTAATTGACTTATATGTAATACTTGTATATATCATTTAATGTATACATTTTATATATAATTTAATAAAGGTTATATTTTTTTTATTTTTGAGTATCTGGTATTTCTTTTTCCAGTAGCCAATTACTTAGTCATTGTTATCCTAACATTTGGCAAACATAAGCAAAAAAGTGTTTCATTTTCTGTTTCTCTTTTCTTTCTTTTTTTTTACTTAATTCTAAAACTTAAACACGTTTTAGTCTCTCTTTAGAGTCTGAACGAGATTTATACTACGATCTAAAAATGTAATTGATGACTTTATGTATTTAACAATGGACTCTTTTCCTGAGTGATTTGGTACTTTTGTTTTATATCATACTTTTGTTTTTCAGTATATGGCTGTGTGTTTTTATGTATCTCCATAATGTCATTTTGTCTCTGGTTCTGTCAATGGTTGTGTATGTCTGGATAAGGTAGCAACCTTGTGTTAATATATACTGGCACTTCACTGATCTCATGCTCAGAAGGCAGGGGTAGCTTGGCTTCTTAAATGGACACTGTAGTGGTAAAACAAGTCAAAACAAGTTGCATCTAGCATAAAGAAAAACAAATATGTAAAGTTATTAATTATGACCTTTTGCCCATCTCAAATGGCTGTCATATTGACCTTCATCATTACTCTTGTTTTTAATTTTGGAGTTCAACATGCTGTTAACGTCCATATTGTATATTCTAATGCAAATAGCACAGCCTTGAGCTTCCTATTTTTCCACAAGGTCATGTCTTGTTGGCTCCTCAATATAATGATGTAGACCAACAGTAGCTGCTGCCCTTGCTGTATTTGGAATGGAAGATGCCATATTCAGATTCACAACTTGCTACCTTCCCACCTCACACAGAAACACATTGTGAGGGATGGTCACCATGGCTGTCTGCTAGAGGTGAGAAGAGGCAAATTCAAAATAGTAAGAAATGATCACTTTAAATGCGTATGTTACATTTTTGTAACATTACATGGTGTATACAATTTGTATTGAGTACAAGTGAGTTAATTGGAACAACGGACATATTGATGGAATGATAGATTCACCTGTGCACAGCAGGGAGACACTGAAATCCCGGGCTGTATTCAGCACTCCAGAAATCCATTGCCTACCCTGGTGATAAGATATATATTATAAAATATGAATGCTGAAATTGCTATGCTGTCACTGCTCTTAGTTCAATATTAGATTATTTTTTTGTGTTATGGTAATAAATATGAATGAGCCACTTTGTTGCAAACGACTTATGAAGACTGTAATTAACATTTGCTTAAGGGAATAGTTATTTTAGGAATGAAATAATTGGCCTGGGTCCTGACATGTTCTTTTGGGTTTTCATATAATTTAAATTTAATAGAGTGTAGCAATTGTGGTCCTGAGACTGTTTTCAAACTGTTCTGAATTAATCTCAAACATATTTAATTTCCCTTTGTTTATTGACACTATGGAACTTGATACAGTAATTGCCTTCATTCTTTGTACTTTTTATAAATTGTGTCCATAACAGCATTACTATGCAAAGCAAATACAGGAAGTAATGCAGCTAGGATGCTATATTTACTTCCTAACATTATGCTTCTGATCATTAATCAGAGTTATGCATATTGATTTCAGCAAAAAGCTATATTATGTAGTTAGAATGGGCTATATCCGTTTAACGAATACAGAGTGTAGAATCTGGTATATCTTTGTTCAGACAATTACTATCAGCCTTACTATATTGAGAGTTGGCCAATTGAATAGGGTTCTATATAAGCACATAGCATATTTTTTTTGCAGAAGTTTTTAGTTAGTAAACTTCTATCCAAAATCAAGGTCTTCACTAACTAAAAACTTCTCTCCCGGCCCCAGTGAATTGCCCCTGTGATCTCTCCCAGCCACAGTGAATTGCCCCATTACCTCCTCCAGCCCCTGAGATCTCTCCTAACTCCAGTGCCCTCACTCACACAGAGACACATGCACAGACCATGAACATTGCAGGTCATTGCAGGACCATAAATCAAGCATAAATGCTCATTCGCCTAAAAGACAAATTAGAATAGGAAGAAGAAGCTGAAATGTTTGGTTTCAGTACAATTATAATTTGTCAGAATTTATCAAGGAGAGGGTGTATGTCTAAGAACAACCATTTAACCGCTCAAGCATTTTTTACTTGAATGTTGATTTATGGTCTTTTGAGGACCCAGTGTAGTAGTCATCTATGTTGGCTGCATAAAGCATTTCTGATTGGCTGCAAAGCTGACATGCTCACATGGACAGGGTACACTTTTAGAAAATGGTACACTGAGAAGCCTAGCTCAATCCTGGGGGTGTGAACATCATCTGCAACAGTTTGTTTTCAATGCAAAGCTAAAAAAACAATGTGCATGCAAATAAATATAATCTTACACAACTAATTCCCCCCTACTGATGCATTCATAACCCACCTCACTTTTTATATGCCTTTAAGATCATAGTTGTGGACCTGTGTGCAATGATTTTGTGTGTGATACACTTCTTGAAGGTCATGATAATCATTTCACTGACATTCTGTCATCTAAAACATCTGTATTCAATACCAGGTCAAATCACATTTATTGCTGGAAAGTGTTTGGGAAATGGTCACCAGCTGAACTTTTATTGCTGGTTTTGGCAGTGTTTGCATTGGTTTATTGATTTAATTCACCACCAAGAGATGTATTGCTTAGAAAGTGTTTTCAATATAAAATTGAGAAAAGCCAAATTAACCACATTCAGTAAATGGAAGAACCAATAAAACCTTAGCAGTGCTGGTTTTGTCCAATTTGTTGCTCATTTTAAAAAAGTGGCTTAAAACTTGGTGAACACAATAAGTTTTTGATAATGTACCAGTATGTGTTCCAGCTCTCAAAGCTGAAAAAAAAAAAAATAATGTTTAACTGATCTGGAGTCTTGCCCCTGTCAGCCAATGAACACTGATATAGATATATGAGTCATGCTTTTCTGCCAAGTTGTTGGTAGTTATTTGTCCATATCTTTTTATAGAATCGGCATCTTATGCTTGGTTAAGTTATTGAAACTGATGAAAACTATCAATAAGAGAGAACAATCAGAGTGGCCTGTTGCCTATGATATATAATGTTACCAATATACAGTATATCTATATTATTTTCTGTAATGGGTGGCTTGTATTGACATACAATTCAAACTATCTCTATGCGTAAAAAATAATAAAAGAAGTGCGGCACATCTTTAAACTAAATGTTGATGTATATTAGAGCACAACCTAAATTATTGTCTTGTCCTTTTCTGTTCCTCACTATCCCACAGCTCTCTAATTTGCAAAATTACGCAGTGCTCTGTTAGTAGAACCAATCATATTAGACATCCAAGGATGTCATGCTTGGTGCCACAAAAAATGGAACCATAGCCCATGTGCCAACATGAGAATAACATATATAATGACTTTTTTAGTAATTCTGATGATAAAATTGCTCATACATATTACATTAAAACATACTACATTAAAAATAGTAACAATACAGGGGAGGTGATTGGGAACATCATTGGGGCTGGGGGGGTTAACGGGAGCAAATCACTGGGGCTGGGGGAAGTTTCCCCTGGGCTGTAGGTAAAATAATCAGTGAATGAAGGGACACAGATCGTGTTCTGGTTATTACAGAAATCTACAGGAAAGCTGCAGCTCACAGACCAAAAAGATAAAATGTATTATGCATGCTAATTTCAGCTGGGATTTTCAGGGGGTGTCAACATTGATAGAAAATAGTTTGCAAATGCAGAAGAAATTCAGCAAACTTTAGGGTAACTGTTTAAATGTTTATTTTGGTATTTTTTCATGCAAACATTTTTTTTCATACACTACTAATTCTCCTCTATCAGATGCATTCATAATCCAGCTCACTTGCATATACCTTTAAGGTGTCATACCCTATAAATTGTCCTCATTTACTTCTGAGATTAATCAGCTAATTCCTCAACTAATAATGGTGTGGTCACATGGATACATCTCTTAGTAGCATTTATATTGCTTGTTATACTGATACTTACTGTAATAATACAACTTTCATGACTTTTAAGTAATCAACTTTTTTAACCACAGTAAGTTGTAAATAGAAAAGTTGGAAGGAACTCCAGCCTAAAGATCAAGTGAAAATGTATATTTTATTTAAAAAAGCTAAATTGTTGAGGGGTAGTCAGCACATTTCCCCAGACTCTGCCACTAAATGTGTGCAGTAATGTGGCATCTGCGAGGCGGCCTGCTGTGTAATTTCAAGTTTTTTCATAAATTATAGAAACATTTTCAGTCCCAATCTTTAGTGCTCCGAAGTCATGAAAGCCGCACTTCTACAGTGATCTACGCGCCCCCTTCTCACAATTTTACTTTAAAAGGTCTTTATTTTACTATGAGTATTTTGGCAGTTAGAGACCCCTATAGCCAATTCTAGGGTAACTTCAAGTTGCCATAATACAATTATGTTTTGCACAGCACAATTTAACTTCAGTTGAGATTTTCTGTGCATGATAATGTTGATCCACTGAAAGATTCAGGGTGGCATGAGATTCATTAGTGCAGGCACGACGGCACTACACGTTCATATCTCATCCACATTATCACACTCTCTTTGGTCTTTATCCCTTTGTTTCCTTTTTCCCTAACTTGTGCTCTTACTCTACCATTAGCTCCATCTTCCTTCCTTTCCCCTTCTATTTTTCATTCTTCCTCTCATACTGTTGTTGCTTTCCCTTTTCACCAATATCCCTTATCACTTTCCCCTTCCATTATCAGAGTCCAAACCCTACATGCACCCTATTGTAACTATCTACCCCACTGCCTCTTTTTCTATCCTCATATATGCCCCTATACCCTTTCCCCGACTTCCCTTCTCTATTTCCTGCTCCTCCCTCTCACAAATACTAGGCCTGGCAGTCCTGCCATTATAGGAAGTTTCAGAACAGTCCTATGGAAAGACAGTTAGATTGACTCAATGTGCAACATTGTGATTTAATGATTGAAAGAATGATGCTTTACTTATGGCAAAGGCTATGTGGAGCATACTGTTATAAACATGCCGCTTACTTCTCTATCAGCCCTATTAAATTCGAAGACCGTAGCGGCATCGGCACACCCGCAATGGCTGCTGGCTTGAAATTCGGCTGCGTTACAGAGCTATTAAATTGAACCATGCCGCGAGTTACGGGTCAGAGACGCAAATCTGTAAAACATTCTGGCGCACGTTGGATGTGCGGCCGTGAACATGACCAATTAGTCAAACCCGTAATTACGAGATAATGGCTCGATTTGCGGCTTACGGGTTTGAACGGCAATGGATTTGTAGCAATTTAATAGCGATTTTCGAAAGGTAACAGTTACGGGCTTAACCGATCAAAGGCAACGGAGTTCAGATTTCAACAGCCCGTAGGGTTTTTCCGCATGTAATTCGCAGGTCGTTTGCGGGTAGCTTTATGTGGCCAAGTTAATAGCCGGAAGTCTTGCGGGCTCCGTTACAGGCTACGGTTTTACACATTGGGGGAATTTAATAGGGCTGCAGGTCTAGTGATATCACAGCCATATGGTATCATAGCAGGCTCCACTCACATCCTCTTATGTGCATACGGAAGCTAAACTACCATAAGCTATGAGAATTTCAGAGCTGACAAATAGGCTCATTTTCTTTATAATGGATAGGAGGAAAGAGTGCACCGCACATGATTAATATGTGTTATTTAAAATCTGCTGACACTTTTCATATTGATAGATTGCCTTTAAACACTGATTTAACTAATATTATTAACCCTGCCGCTGTACTTTAATAGGAAACATAATACCTGTCCATATACTGGTTTTCAATGTACATAAATGCGAGTCAGTAAAATCTAAATAATAGGAATTTAGAGAAAACACTTTGCTAATGTAATATCTTATTACTTAGTAAATATGTGTGTGAAACAGTGAAAAAGAGGGTCATAAGGCAAAACATTCATTCAGCAGTAATGTAAGGTTCCTTTTTTCCTCAGAATTAAACTCAAAATCCAAACGTTAACACATAATGCATAATGACCTTCACCTCCCTTCATCACCTCCACCACTCACAATTGGAGGTCTTCTTCTTCAGTAAAACTACCTACCTTCTTAATCCTAACTCTCCAGTTACTTTCAAAGCTGCAAAAGTTTAAGTTTTCAAAGAAGCATAATATCTACCATCTGAACGTCCTTACACACTGCTGCCAGATGCACAATCACTAAGATCAAATGACTATCCACACATAGCCACTTTTATGTGTTTCCTACTCGCCTCACCTGCTAGATTATATACTCTCTCATGAGAAAGGATCTCCTCCTCTATTAGTATTCAGGCATGTGTTCAGTAGTAAGGTTCCCATTCTGGCAATGCTATGTAGTATACTGATTATCTTTAAAAAAAAGAATAATAATAGTTAATGTCAGCAATTTTTTTCTGCTAATTGACTTAGTCCTTCCTTGTTCTCTCTGACTATTCTTCTTCTGTTATCCATATCGACATTTTTAGTTGATAATTGTTAATATATTATTTGCCACTTCAGTTACATTGTGTAACATAACACAGCTTGTGAAGAACACAAAGTGTTCACCTTGCACTGATGGTTTGTGACTTAAGTTTGCGCAATCTTGTAAGGTGCTTCAGCAAAAGCTCCACACACTAGATTCGAAACTCAAAGACAGGGCTCTCCATTCTTTGCAATGTGTCAATTTTTCTTTTGCCTCATTCTTAACCTTTGTTCAGCTCTACGGAATATGTGACAAATAAAAATAATAATAATAATATGGCTCCCAGAAACAGCCTTTAAAGGAACTCAAACTGCTTTTTGAAGTCAACCTGGCTTAGAATATACATGGACCTCTCCTCCAAATCAATAACCTCTTTTACTTCAAGATGAAGTCAAGATTTGTTTTAGGTGTTAACATCCCTTTGATATGGTATTTAAATTTGAATAGTTTTGACTTTATCTAATAAAACATATGTACTTGTAAGAACAAAACTACTGTTGTTGTATGTTGAAAAAATACTTATGTCTGAAATAACTGAATCTGATTAAGAGCATAATTAAGCATGAGAAATGTTATAAAGGTAGTTTCTCATTAGAAAAAAATAATTGTAATGTCTCTGCTGGTCCCTGGAGGCGTCAATGGTACTTTGATAAAGGTAACATCTAAGAAAGTGTGTTTACATTTTTTTAGGATGGCTTGGAGTTAATCTTGCAAGCTGCCAGCTTCTGGGTATGTGAGAGCCAAATTCTAAAAGCTCCAGTAACATAACAGATTAACCTCCCTCTTCCACATCAATCCACTATTCAGTAAATAAGTACATGCCTAAGGCTCAAAGTCAGCAAAAATTGGCTTTTTTATTTATTGCTTACACATATAATGTTGTTAGTTTGTTACATGGTTCATACATACCGTAAGTTTGCCCTGAAATACAGTGTGGTATTTTAAAACAGAGGTCACTTTACATTCAGTAAAGTGTTATTGTTTTCTGATGAACGTGTCTTGGACAGGAAATGGTCAGAGACCATAAGATAATTGCAAATTAAATTCTCCTGCATCAGTAGACAATCATATTCATATTAAGAAAAGCAATTCTTAAAGGTTACTCACCAGGTTCAGACAGATGGTAATTAGTGATCAACATGAAACTGTTAACATTAATGGAGATCACATGTATTTAGTACCTTCAAGTATAATGTTGTACCTTTCACATTAACATGAAAAAGAAAAAACGTGTCGCTAAGTTACTGCACAAATTGCTTTACTAAATTAATTGTAATTATTGAATTGTATTTAAATGAAACACATGCATCAATACCTTCAGGCAAATATTTTAAATCCCCCATCACAAGACAAGCAAAAGTTGGCTGATTAAATTCTTACTTTTAAGGTTATTTAGTTTGAAGAACAATACGTTCATGATGCATTTCTGAATGCTATTTGTTTCTTAGCTAACATTTCAAGATAAGCAAAGGTAGTTTACCATATATATATTGGATCATTCAACTAAATGTAGAGAAATCCATTGAGATTGTCCCATTAAGCTAGTTATTTAATTTTTTTGTTTTTATGATATGATAGCAGAAAAAAATATTAAATGGAATTATTGAAAGGGAATGAAAACCTGTAAGATGTGTTCTTATCTATACACAATATATTTCATTTAATAGTCTAGGACTGTAGAATCAGCCACTATCACTTCTAAGATGTTTACAAGATGCAGGAATGGTGCCAATTTTGGAATTAGTATTAACATTTAAAAAAAACGAATTCCTTTCGTTTCTTACTGTTATTTGAAAAATAATAATTTAGTAGACCAAAACTTACATTGAACATGCTGCGCATATGAATTAGGCTCATTAATACCACAACCCTGCAACCCTCATAGACCAAGTGTAACCTGGAATCTTTCAAATGTTCAAATCACTATGAGCATGAGCTTACTCTGAAACCACCTATCAGCAGTCGATATTATGCTGAATCAATGAGAGTGAATCATGGGAATAAAACAGCAACTTCAGTATAAGTTTTAGTTTTTCAAAATTATTTTATTGACATTTAATTCAAGATACTGTTTTGTTGAATGAAAATATAAATTATACCATAGTTGCGACCTTTTCTTTACCCCTCTAATATGTTTTATTTCTTTTTTTTTATAATACTATGCCTGAATCCGCCATGTGTTCACTAAACTGTGCTTAGAATGAGATAGCAAGATGACAGGCATTACCTTGTTTGAACCACATATGTGCCACTGCCAATAAAGCAATGCAAATGACAGGTGTAATGAATATCTTGTAACAATGCACAATTACAAATGTGATTTGCATTACAATAGAAGTCACAAACATCTAGTAACTATGAATAATATTTTGTATATGCAGTAATTATTACATTATTCCAGGCTCTTCACTGATAAAAACAATCACGTATCTAATCATAGCAGAACTTTGAAATATGCCTTCAAACCATACTTTCCATTGTAATGCACAGGAACGGAAACTTCCAAGAAACCTGGGGGCCTGTAAAATATGGCGCCTAGATATTATTCCAAAGTAATGCATCTATTTGAAGGGCTTCTTACTAGGCTCCTAGAAAACAGCCTGCCTGGTTCCTAACAGTTCTTCCTGGCTTCTAAGCTTTAGTTTTTTTTATCACATCTACATAATCATACCCGCTGTTATGTATCTGCAGTAACATGTACTTTACCAGAAAAAGCAATGTGGCTCAGTGAGGCAGTTTGTATTGAAGGGGGATCACAGGGGACTATTTCTACGTAATCTCATTTCCAAAAATGCTAACAATGCAGGATGGCAAGCATGGGTCCAGATTTCCAAACATGTTGCATTATACAACCAGTCTGTTAACAATGCAAGTGTAGTCTGCTTTGATTAGAAGTCAATAAATAAAGGTTTGTTAAACCCGCCTGGCATCAGAATTAATCAGGAATGATTTACAACGTAAAAGGTTTTATACACAAAAGGCTATATATTTGTGCTTTTTCTCACTGATTTGGAGATTGAATTTCTCTGAAAAGTGGATGAATTAGCAGAGTGGCCACATAAGGTATTACTAAGGCTTCTACTCATGGGAGTGGTAAAGCAACTCCAAACAGGTTCATTTCAGTCCACCATGTGGTGGAAGAATCTCTTTGTGCTGGACATCTGACCTGGTCTGACCAATGAGGGAGAAGTAGGATGAGTATGGGGGCATAAAAGAGCAAGCCAAACTCTGGTCCAGTATTTTTCTTTGACTACTATCTCTCTTGCTGGAGGTCATGGTAAAGGACTGGTAACTTCACACACATGGACATAGCATTGCAAGACACTACATATTGTAATTATAGAATTACTTTCTGCTAATTTGTTGTTTTATAGTATTATCATATTTATGTATTTGTATTAATTATTGTATTTTGATACAGAGCCTCATTGAATAAACTGTTATCATAGAAAACAAGAGTGCGGATCTTAATTTACATTTAGAATCTCAGAGCATGAGATTAGACTAATTATTATTATAATCATAATAAATATTATGAATACTAATATAGTAATTCATTAATTACACCCAATTTATAACAAGGTTATTCTCAATATAAATCTGTTTTGCTGTGCAGAAGCATTCTTGCTGTGTTTGATACCTATATTTCCAGACCACATTGCATTACTAGCCTATTAACATCAATAATGTGGTGAGCTCCATCTCTGATTACAAGTCAATAATAAAAGGCTTATCTCTTTTGAGCCTAAACATTGTTTGAAACCTGGATTTCCAAACACCTTGTATTATAATACTAGCTTGTTAACACTGCCAATTGTTATAAAAGCTCCATGTTAGATCATATATAGATCTCATTTTCTGTACAGACCCATTCACACTGTGTATACCATATAATTTTTATAGTTATATCTGTTAACATTAACACTAATAATGAACACAAATGCTCATAACCGGCAAAACAAAAAAGAAAACATTAAATTCAGAGTGGATGTTTGATTCATAGCCTAAAATAATTATCTTTAGCTCATGAATAATATATTGTTTTTTGCTACAGAAACATAAAAAAGTAAAAAAAGAAGCGTATCAAATATCAATTAAAATTATAAGTGTGACGTTTCATATTTGTAGACTTGCTGATAATTTACTGGTACATTTCCATTTAAATGCCATATCATTACTTTATTTATGTCAATTTATTTAGCAATATTATTTTCAATAATTATAACAAAGTCGTAAAAAGCTAAATTTCTCGTACAGAAAAAAACTTGAATCGAAGACAGAAGATATCAAAACTGAATTGCTTATTATTTTGACACTACTTCGTTATGTTACAATAGGCCTTGCTGTCACTATGGATGCAAACTTACCTGCGGAAATGTACAGAGAAGGAAATGTTAGACAGAGATGCCATTAGAAAGCCTTTCAAGATGTTTTATGGATTATTATCTTTTTGATGTGGTTGGAAATGTATTATATGAGGGTAAAATATGTTTAACCTCCTTCTCCCTAGAGAAGCAATTATGTTTCTGAGTATACCAAAGCTTTACCATACATGATAAGTAAGATGAAGGATTGAATTTGATCAGATAACTAAGGAATTGTTTTAGCAGTCTGGAGATGTGGACTCATCATTGCTTATTTAGGATTAATGCTAACAGTAGTTCTTTCCCATCTCACATTACTTATTAGCTTTTCGTTTAAGGATACAAATCCACAAATGCTATGCTCTGAAATATTGTTCAATCTGTGAACAGAGGAACTATGAAATATTATTTAAGATACTGCTAATTACTGCTGCTATTGGATGCAATACATGTGTTTATTACATTGCATTGTCATCATGTAGAAAACTAAAAATACTTTATCCATAAATTATAATTTCTGGGATAAATACCAGTAATAATTTTACTAAAATTATTGACTTTATCAGATGTTTCCCACAATGATCTTATGTTTTAAAGGCCACAAACAAATACTCCATATAAGGTATCTGGAGTGTCTCCTTATGTCCCATTCTTAAACCGTATGAGAAGGTCCAATGTTTTATGAGATTAGCAGTCAAATTGATGGGTAATGGGTGGTTATGGAACTCTTGGACATCAAGCAAACAAACCTTCATTAGCAAAGACTAATGATCAGTACTTAAGAGCTTGATTTGACCATACTACACTCTGGTTGCCAACCTCACAATGAATTTGGCCCTCACACACTCAAAGAACCAATCCGGTCTAATAGTTTATGTAAAGTTTTTGAATAGCGAATTTAAGAATTGGCAAATCGATTTTGGAAAAACAAAACCATTAGCCTCCACCTTTTGCATTTTTTTACTGGTACGTGCAATTATTCTTTACTCTGTGGCTTCATTGTCCTTTCTTAGTTGACTGACAGCTACTTTCTCAGGAAGTTGTGTCCTTGTAAACTGAGATTTACATTAGTCCTATTGATAAAACTCACAGTTTTAGATGCCACATTCCCGTTATGCAGAAAGGACGTTCCACTGTATTCAAAATGTCTGCCCACATGTTAGACTCTACAGAAGCATAATAAAATGTTTTGGGATTTTTAAAAAAACAACAAACTATTTCCTAGTGTAGTTCTTCAAAATAGTATATTTTAAATATAGGTGAGCAGTTAAGATGCAGAGCCAAAAGTGGGTGAATGGAGACATTATGTTACTTGCTGTACATTATGTTTTAAATGCATATTTTGAGGCTGAATAGTGATCATGTTAAAATATTACTGGCATTTACCTACTCACTACAGAGCCTTACTAATTAGTTAATACAATGTCTATGGAATTTTAATCATATAAATTCATGAACTATGCAGATCTCTGAAGAGTGAGGAACAGAAGTCAATCTGATCAACTACTATAAAATTCTAAAGTTCAAATCAGTGATAAGGAAACGTGGCAAGAACTTATCACGGTGCACTGAGCAGGGATCTAAATAGCTAAAAAACAAATACATTTGAACATTTTAAGTTTAATTAACTATACTAAAACCTAAACAGAATCTTTCAAAACAGTACTTAATAATTATTAGAAAAATAAATGTCAGGACCTTTAATGATTGTATAAGTTCTTTGGACAAATATCAATATTGAAAAAATATCCCTGTTGCTTACACGCACATATGGATTACCATGTGATATGCACTCAGGTCCCTATTCTATTGGTCATATATTATGTTACACATACTTTAAGTTGTCAGCAAAGTTGCCATAAAGAGCCTCGTTCAACCCAACATTTTGGCTGCAGGTCAAATTTTTTCGCAAGATTTAGATGTATTCAATTGCCTCTAACCCGTAAGTACAGGCTGACAGCCTGCACACGCAAACCATGAACTCGAAAGTAGGATTTCTTAGGGCATGATCATGTGATCTTGCAATAATTAAGCAAGCTCGTAAGTTACTTTTTAGACAGAGCCAGTAGTAAATGAGACAGTCATCATGACGTCAGTAAAACATGGAGGCTACAATTAACCTGCAATCATCGCTAAGCATTAATACACGCAAATAAGTAATGTTTGCAGATCGGGTTGCACTCAAAAAAATTATGAAATACATTAAAGCATCTGTTTAAGTCCATGTGGGTAGCCTGATATGTATTAATCCCTTGATTTCCAGGATTAATATAACACGGAAATAAAAGTAACAAATACATTTTTTTTATTGCAGATTTGTGAGCTTGAGACTGTTGTGCAATTAATTATAATGCCTTTCATTGCTTTCTTAGTATTTTTAAGTACAGTAGTGTGTTTTTATTTGCTTTTGCAGTGTTACGAACAGGTGTTTAACCCACTAGAGAGTCCTATTTAGGACTTGTATAATTTGTTGATACATTTGCCATTTACGGGTTTGAAGGCAATTGCGGGCTTGTTGAATTTTTGTAATTGAATATGGATTTTGAGTCTTTAGCACTGGTAACATTTACAAGCTTGAAAAATCAAGAGGAGATAGGACAGGGCTACATTTTTGATAACCACAGTGCTTTTGAGCCTGTAACTCACAATTAAGAGTAGCAAAATGTAGCCATTTGAATATCCGTAACCATTGCCAATTTAAGCATTTAAGTAGATACAAATGGCTCATCTCAAGTTATGTATACTACCTCACAAGCATTACACAGTTGTGCACTTGACTTGCAAGATAAGTATAATCAATCCATTTATCATATCAATTATTAATGACCTACTGATTAACAGAAATTATAGTGAACATTGGTTTATATCAGAGATTCTCTTTAAGGTTATTAAATTACAACAATGTCCCTATAATAACATGAGAAAAAATATCCACAGAACAAAAAATCCACTAAATAACTTCCAAAGGTGTCACCATCTTTTACTTTGGCTCAGTTGAATAAATATTTTCCAAGTTAAGTAACTACTGAATGTCTAGTTTCAATGTCTGATGTAACGTTGCGTATAAACAGATGTCAAATGATACAACAAGTTTAGTATGTACAATGTATAAATATATTTATAATATGTGAAACAAATTACTATTAATCTAATGTATGGTCTTAAATACAATGGAATCTGCACAAATCTAACAATTATAAGACTGTATTTATTGAGACGAGGGGAAAGGTTGAGGAAGAAATCATTAGGAAGCTAGGTTTTTTGTTTTTTTTCTAATAGATGGAATTTTTAAGAGTCAACAGAGGAGTTTGTTCATAAAAATACATTACGTCTTTAAAAAAATATTTATAAGCCAGATGTAAAATTTAGGCACACAGGCGACCAGCCTCTGGGAAATAGTCCAGTCGTTTTGAAAAGGTTATGATTATGATATATGTGATTACATTATTATTAAAGGATTTAACCTTCTGAGACACGTTATGTGACTTCTGGGGTAAAAGTAATTTTTATTCTTGAGCTGGTCTAGTCTTCCTTTGTTCAGCATGATGTCATCAATAACACATGATAAAAACACTATGTGACTAATAAAGGTCAGTGACTCTACTTCCACCCTTCAAATAAAAGTTACCTTTAACAGCTTGAGTGAGAATAACAGCTACTTTTTCTATGATTATAGAGATTCAAAACACTATCATCCCAATAAGTTTATTTCATAATAAATATTATTAAAACTGTATATATATTGTATATAGACACTTTTATTTACAGTGAATCTTTCCTCAGATATTCAAATCACTTCTGTGGCTCCTTTTTTATTTTGTGTGGTTCAATATACTAATGTATGGCTCAGTGTGCTTGATAATGGTTAGGGAGGGGTCTAAATGCATGATAATATTGGCAGACATTGTTTTTTCCATAACAGAGACAGACAAACATATTGTGATTCTAATTAGCACATCAAAGCATAATATTAGTATTCTTGGCCAATTATCACTTTATCATCAAGCTGATGTTTGTGTCCCTTTAAGAAAATGGCACTCATAGCGAGCTCAGCAAGGAGTGCCGTAGGTGCTCATTGCGAGCCTCTCCCCACTCTCTCCCTCCTGCCTCTCTTTGCCCCCTTTCCCTCCCCTAGGTTTTCCCCATTATTTCCCTCCTCTGTGTCTCTTCGCCCCCTCTCTCACCCCTGTTTCTCTTTCCCCCCACTCCCTTCCCAGTGTCTCTTTCCACCCTTTCCCCCCTCTTCCTCCCCTGTGTCTCTTCCCCCCCTCTCACCCCTGTGTCTCTCCCCCCCTCCCTTGTGTCTCTTTCCACCCTCACCACCCTCTCCCTCCCCTGTTCTCCTGTTTGCATTTATCGGTGTGAAACCATTTTCGGGCTTGGGAAAAATGAACAATTTCCCAATCTGAAATGTGTTTCCGATTTCCCTGCTTAGCAGTTTTCAGACCTCCCAAAAACATCAATTAAATATCAAATTAGCTTGCAACCTCACTTACAGGCTCCCTGCCTCTCCCCCAGTGCTGTGTGTGAGGTTGTAAGTTATTTTTTTAATTAATTGGCGTCTTTTGACGGTCTTCCGACAGCTTCCAAGTTACGGGCTTGAAAAAAATGGCGTCCGTTAAATCCGTAATTTTTTTGAAGCCTGTAATTTGTAAGCCGTTTGGAGCCTCTTTCCCCCTTAAGCCAGTCACATACGGGCCTTGCAATGAGCGCCTTTGTCGCTCATTGCACAAGCCTGTAACTTTTAACATAGCGTTACCAACAAGCTCATAATTACGACAACTATATATGTGAGCCCTTAAATGCGACATCTATCATTTTTATGTCTCCTCTAGCAAAAGCAAAACTGTTTTAATAACTGCCTCTCAACATCAGTTACAGATAACCTCACAACATGCTAAATTAGTTAACTATTTATGAACTGGCTACAACTGATGTAATATAGAGTTTAAACACATAACATAACACATTGTCAATTATATAATATAAATTGGTCCCAAGAGTCTGTTCTTCACAACTGCTCCCCCCGGCAGCTAGTGTAGTCTGAACAGTGATCTTGATCAGATGATTGGCCAACTACACTCTTTCAATTATCCTCTAGTCTGATGCAAGTTTCCTTTCTGGTGCATCGGAACGCAGCTGTCACCCATTGTCTCCAGCCACCCTGGATAACCAACACAGGGAATTATGATCGGTCACTACCACAAACTCCCTCCCATATAGATAATGATGAAAATTCTTTAGGGCCCAGACTACAGCCAAGCACTGCTTCTTGATTGCTGGTTAGGGAACCTCCGTAGGCAGCAACTTTCGGGTGATATAAGCAATGGGATATTGTATACACCACTCGTCCTTTTGGTTCAGCACTAGTACAAAAGTGAAAGCGTCTTTCTGCACTACAAAGAAGCGATTATAGTCCGGAGAAGCCAAAATAGGAGAGCAGGTTAAAGCATCCTTGAGGGCCAGAAATGACCCATCACACGTATCAAGGCATCTTCTGTGTGAAGTCCGTCAATGGCTTGGCTAGGGTGCTGAAATGAGGAATAAACTTTCAGTAATACCCTGGGGCACCTAGGAAAGCCATTACCTGCTTTTTGGTTTGGGGTATATGCCAAGCCACTATTCCTTCTATTTTGTCTGGTTCTGGTCTGAGCTGCCCACTGCCTACCCAGTGACCCAAATACTGCACTTGAGTCTTAGCTCATTGGCATTTATCTGTTCTGATGGTAAGCCCTGCCTGTTCAATTGTGCGTACAATTTGGCTAATGTGGTGTAGGTGTTCCTCCCACGTATTGCTAAAAATAGCAATATCATCCAGGTAGGCCTGCGCAAAACCTTGCTCCTCTTGCAACAATTTATCCATCTATCTTTGGAAGGTAGAAGGAGCATTTTTCATCCCAAAAGACATCACCTTGAACTGGTACAGTCCAAAAGGAGTGATAAATGCTGACTTCTCCCAGGCAGTCTCCTCAATGGAAATTGCCAATACCCCTTGGAGAGGTCCAGAGTGGTCAAGTACTTAGCTGTGCCCAGGCGATCCAACAACTATAATCCACACAGAACCATCCTTCTTAGGCACCCTTACCACAGGTGAGGCCCAGGGGCTACTGGATAGCTCAATAACTCTGACTTGTAGCATAGAGCGTAATTCCTGCCACATACTAGCTCTCACCATCTCAGGAACCCTTTATGAAGTTTATTTTAAAGGGACACACCCATCTGTAAGAACCTGATGAGTGGCTAAAGGAGTGCACCCTGGGGTAGTTGAAAATAGGGGACGATAAGGAGCTAAAGTATCCACTAACTGCTTAGATGGAGCTAACATGTCAGGTAATACTCCCTCCTCCTTCGATTAGCTGTAACACGCATGTCTCATGCGACACAACACCTCTGCGTAAGTATCTCCTGGACCCTTCTTTTCTGCCCTGAACCTTTTCAAATATTCGTCTGGGGTAATGGCATCTCTGGCCAAGAGTAATTGCTTTACTTTCTGATAGTCTTTTGCTTGTTCCCTGGACATAGCACGGAACGCCACACTGGCCCGTCCAGTAAACTTGCTCACCAGCAACTTGATCCACTCACATTGCTGTTCAAAGTCCTGCAGTTAACTGTCAATGTTGTCCTTATCCTCCACAAATTGCTTGAAATTGGCATAAGCCAAGGTCATGCTCGGCTGGGTTCCCTTGGTCACATGCCTCATCTGCATAGAAGGTCCCCTCCACTGTAGCTGAACCTCTTTACTCAGCTGTGCCCTGAACGTCATCACCTGTTCGTTGATGAGCTCATGCGTCATCAATGCCCATCACCACTGGAAGCTCTGAAACACCTCTTCTTCTTCTGGAGCCATCAGCTGTGGGCAGGTATCACCTCAATCCCCTACCTCCCCACCTTGAGGATGTTCCTCCTCACTGGTCACCTCTTTGACCATGTCTGCCTTGGTCATAACTGTCGTCCGGAACAAGCCCTTGGTTCTGAATACCTATTTCAGCTCCACCAACGACATCTTCTGCTGTAGTCACAGAGATCTCCACCGCTGCCACAAGATGTTAAGCTTTGCTTCTTAATTGGGCTTAGCAAGAGCCTAGTTCAAGCCTATCCAGCAGCATCATACGGTCCTTACCATCTCTGTTAGCAGAAGGTAGACCAATAGTTCTTGGAGAGTCTAGGCGTGCACTCTACTTATATATATAAATCCCTTTAATGTGAGATCTATCAGGAAAGAGCAGGCAAACAGCAGCCTTGGCAAAATAATAAATGGACAGAAACACCTTGTTTTGTTCTAGCAAAAGCAAAACTGTTTATTAACTGCCTCTCAACATCAGTTACAGATACCCTCACAAGATTCTATATAAGTTAATTATTTATGAACACGCTACAACTGAAATGTAATATAGAGTTTAAACACATAACATCACATATTGTCAATTATATAATATAAATTGGTCCCAAGAGTCCGTCCTTCACAATAACCATTTAAGGCCATCTGATAATTAGTGACCAGGAAAAGGCAGATGAGCTAAATAGGTTCTTTTCGTCGGTTTACACAAGGGATGTACCAGTGGTTGGGACACTGCAACATAATGGGGCTACACTACCTTCACTAAATAATTGGTTAACGCAGGAAGAAATACAAAAGAGGTTGGAGAAAATAAATGTTAATAAAGCCCCAGGTCCTGATGGAATACATCCAAGGGTACTGAGGGAGCTGGGTTCTGTAATAGCCAAACCATTATATCTAATCTTTAAAGACTCGCTCACTACAGGGTCTCTACCAGATGACTGGAGAAAAGCAGAGGTGATACCTATATTTAAGAAGGGATCTAGAGCAAATCCTGGGAATTATAGACCAGTGAGCCTCACTTCTGTAGTTGGGAAGCTTTTAGAAGGGTTAATAAGGGACAGAATACAAGAATATGTCTATTTAAACAGGATCATAGGTAGCAGTCAACATGGATTTATGAAGGAAAGGTCGTGTCAGACCAATCTAATTAGTTTTTATGAGGAGGTTAGTAGGAACTTGGATCAGGGCAACTCAGTGGATGTAGTCTTTTTAGATTTTTCAAAGGCATTTGATACAGTGCCACATGGAAGACTAGTGAGCAAACTAAGGGATACAGGAATTGCAGTAAATATCTGCTCATGGATCGAGAGCTGGCTAAAAGACAGGAAGCAAAGGGTTGTTGTAAATGGAACATACTCCGATTGGTCTAATGTGATAAGTGGGGTTCCTCAGGGCTCAGTATTGGGTCCTCTCCTTTTTAACATATTTATTAATGACATTGAAGTAGGACTCGAATGTAGTGTCTCCATTTTTGCTGATGACACTAAGTTGTGCAAGGTAATAAAATCAGATAATGATGTACTTTCCCTACAAAAGGATTTGCATAAATTAGAGAAATGGGCGGCTAAATGGCAGATGAGATTTAATACAAATAAATGTAAGGTTATGCATTTGGGAAGGAACAATAGCCAAGCAATCTATAATCTTAATGGAGCAAATCTAGGGGTATCAGATATTGAAAGGGATTTGGGAGTACTAGTGGACAACCACCTAGGTAACAGCGCTCAAAGCCAAGCAGCGGCTGCAAAGGCAAATAAAATATTAGCATGTATTAGGAAGGGTATAGAAGCCAGGGAAGAAGATATAATTCTGCCACTATACAAATCTCTAGTACGCCCTCATTTGGAATATGGAGTACAATTTTGGGCACCACCTCACAAAAAAGACATTTTAGAGCTGGAAAAAGTACAGAGAAGGGCAACCAAACTAATAAGGGGAATGGAGGGGCTAAGTTATGAAGAAAGACTAGCAAAATTAAACTTATTTTCGCTAGAAAAAAGGCGTCTAAGAGGAGATATGATTACGTTATTTAAATACATCCAGGGTCAATATAAGGCTTTGTCAAGTGAACTTTTTGTAGCAAGAGATTTTCAACTGACAAGAGGACATCCGTTGAGGTTAGAGGAAAAAAGATTTCACCTTAAACAAAGAAAAGGGTTCTTCACAGTTAGGGTGGTTAAACTGTGGAATTCTCTACCAAAGGAGGTGGTGACAGCGAATTCGATAGACAACTTCAAAAAGGGGTTAGATATATTTCTGAATAAAGAGGGCATTCAAGGCTATCCTAGATAACTAGCAAGGAATATTGATCCAGGGAGAAATTTGATCGCCAGTTTCTGGGGTCAGGAAGGAATTTTGCTTTTTTTTCCCCTTATGAGACAATTGGCAAAGTTTCAATGGGGTTTTTTTATGTTTGCCTTCCTCTGGATCAATTAACAATAATTAACAATTAACAATAATAATAAATAGTCCAAATTAAAAAGATCAATAGAGATCTAAAAAGGTTGAACTTGATGGACTAACTCTTTATTCATTCTCCAATACTATACTATTAATAATTATTTAATCAATAATTTAATTAATAACTAATCCGCATATTGCAGATCAGAGGAGATCTTAACAGGTTGAACTTGATGGACTGAAAGTCTTTTTTCAACCTTAATTACTATGTAACTATGTAACTATGTTTGGAATATTGTAATGATTCTGCTAATGTACAGTGAAAACCACCATTTTTAATACCCATGCAATGTGCAAAGATAGAAAAGAGTCAGTAAAGTTGGATGGATATTTTTACACATAACTATGCTTAGAGGGAAAGAATATTGACTGAGAATGGATTTATTCTGGGAGGTGAACTTGGCTAGTAGTATAATTTCCAAGCTGTTTGTCTACTTGCCAAAGGCTTCCACTTGCAGAGCGTTAGTGAAATTTGATTACTGGGTGGTTATGTACATAATACGTTCATTATTTTTTAATGAAATCAGGCCCACCATACAAATCGATAAGCCTTATATTATCACTACAGGAGCTTTTAACACCATATAAACATATGCATCAATAGCAAGCTATTATGGCACATTGTGATGACCTCAAGCTGATTCTGACAACTGGAGCTACTTACATTTCTTCTTAATGACAATGTGCAATGAAGCATGAGGACTGGAGTGCAGGAGACAGACACAAGACAATAAATCACATCAACAGAAACCATCCCTACACAGAGATGAAATAAACAAGTGTCTAACAAGCCTACATGTAAAACAAGCAGGGTCTGATCCTCAGGGAATATATAAGACATGCTTTATACAATAATAGTACACATAAGTTTTAACAATTCCAACTGATGCGAAAAAGTAACAAAAAAAAACAGCCTATAGAAGTTAAATGAAATTGAAGATACTTTAGCTTTAATAGTTAGTTTCAACAGATCCTCACTTGCAGCTTTCTTGTCCCAATTAAAATCTTGGCCAAATTCACTAATCCTAATCTACTGAATTTGAATCCATGTCCCTACTTGATGTTTTATCATTAAACTACCACTAGTAATGTATTGGAAATACATTAACCGCACTCTCTGTGAACGGTGATTCTACTGTCAATAAGAAATCCAGGGAGTGCAAATAGGGCTCAAGGCGTATCACATTTTAGTCACTAGTTCACTTAACATGGCATTATTTTATTCTTATGTACCCTGGTCTCAGGCAGCTTTCAGAATATAGAATATTGAATTAGGATACAATGCCAGAAAACCACTCATAGGGCCTTGTTCAATTGAACAATTGTTGGTTACTGGAGCCCGTAATGTAGCCCATAAAGTAATTTGCTATTTAATTGGCATCTTTTAGCTACCTGCAAACAATTTGCAGGTTGCAGGCTGAAAATCCCTGCGGTTGTTTATATCGTAACTCTGACCCAGCTAAGTCTTTGACCTTTCAAGCCCATAAATGTTACAATGCAATGTTACAGCCCGGAAATGTAGAAGAAAATCCTACGAGTACCAGATAGTATTCGCAAGGGGGTTAAACACCTGCTCGCAGCACTGTAAATGCAAATAAATAAAACAATACTTCACTTTAAAAGAAAGAGTTAATTGCACAACAGTCTCAAGCTCGTAAATCTGCACTAAAACATTTTTTTTTTTATTTATGTGATCTATGATTCTCGAGAATCAAGGAGTTAATACATATCAGGCCACCCACATGGACTAGAACAGTATCGTCATTTATTTTTATTATTTTGTACATTTTCGGATTGCCAGTAGGATCGCATATCAGACCTCTAAACACTAATTGAGTGACCGTTTAACCTCCATGTTTTAATGATGTCATGATGACGGTCTCATTTACTATTGGCTGTTTCTAAATCGGTAGTTACGGCCTTGCTTAATTGATCATGATCACGCTCTGAAATGCTACTTACGGGTGCATGGTTTACGGTTTAGGCTTTTGGCCAGGTAGTTGCGGGCTTCTTCAATTGAATCGATCTGTAACTGTTGCAAATTTCAATATGAGGCTGGCCCAAACCATAAACATGAAACCCTCCATATGCGGGCGAGACCTCTACTCCTACAGAGCAAAGCTCTACATCTTCCTAGAAAGTCTAACAAAAACAAGCGATCCATTACTTTATTCAACTCTCATAAACAGTCTTATACAGAACATTATCCAGAGCACTCTCTCTTACTGGTTCAAGCTTATGAACAATGTTAAAGAGACAGTGACTGGAAGGACCCAGAGCAACATATTTTTGGGGCCTTAACTGCTTGTCAATGAAAATGTGGCAAAACTATTTATTTAGGTAGTCAAATTATCACTAGGGTGATCAGATAACCTTTCTATAAAAATAACTAATAATACTAATAATAAAAAAATTAACTGCCTAAATGCACAGTTCTTCTTTAGACCAGACCAGTCCTTACTAACATATTGTACTGTGGCGGTAGCTTCATTCAACCTTGATCTTCTGAGATTACACAATGGAAAAAAACTAAAATTATTATTATTATTATCTTTATCTATATCGTCCCAACATATTCCATAGCGCTGTACAGGGGTTTAGTACATGGCAAAAAACAAAAACTTAATACCTTATAAAGAATGGAGAGCCCTGTTTTTGACCTAAAAGCCAACTTTCTCTTCTAACATGGAACAATAACTGGCAAAAAAGACAAGTTTCAAAACTTTTACAAAGGTAGATAATCTTCTCTTAGTGTGGTCATATATAAAATAAACTTAAATTTAGGTGGAACTTGACCTTTAGCAACGTGTGCTATATACATTCAAGCATCTCAGTTTACTAAATCTGCAGATTCTTCATAAAGTGTTTTCATAATTTAACATGGGAATAACACTTAATAACGTAAACTTTTTCCATGACTAAATTCTTGACAGTTAAACAGTGCATAATATTTGAAAATGAACGCGCCCCTGAGAATTTTTGTCTTTATGGTGTTCACTAAAATATTGCAAGGAGCAATCATTCTCAGATATTTGGACGCCAATGTGGATTGCTACACCAAAATGATGCTCAGTGCCAAGAAGTTGATTTTAGTTTAATGATCTTGTCCACATGAGGACTGCGCAAAGTTATGGTACTGCAAATCTCAAATTGCACAGTTGTAAACGTTTAACTTATTACAGTAATTGCAAATGGCACTCTCTGCTGCAGAGCTGTCTCCACAGCCAAAGCTTTGCATCTCATTAAACAATTTAAATACAATAATTATACAACACTGCAGTGTGATGTGATATTAGAAACTGGAACTAATGTGCCTATACTTGTTTCATATTACATTTCAATACAATTTTAACAGGAAAAAGAGAAGCATTTTGACAGAAAAACTGTTTACCCAAGAATATATATATATATATAAAGATATATATGTATAGAGAGAGAGTAAATAAATAATACATTTGTGTTCACATTTCAACATCTAAAAAAAAAGCTTGCTTCATGCCCAGAATTCTGAGAAACACAGTTATTACACTGCACTCTGGGAACCCTGGCAGGAAAATGCAAATGTGCCCACAAAGGCTTAGTCGGGAACACAGTAGGATCTCGCTTTTCCTTTGTATATACCTAGATATGGGAATTGTGGTTGAAGATTTTTGTTCTGTATAGCAGGGAATAGCCTAGGACTCTGACACATGGAATTATGGATGTTGACTGGATGTGGACTGCATATTGGTGAACCTTTGTTTGTATATATTGTTTCAATATGAACCTATGAGCTATGAGGTTCTGATACGGACTTGCTGATACAGGAACCACTGAACCACTTCATTTTTGGCACCCCAGTCCTAGTTTTGAAAGTGTTACAACATCATATTAATATAGCCATATTTGACACATTGACCTATATTGTTTCTAACATGACTAGTGACTTGCCCGTCAAAAATGACGGGGCAATATAATTTTAAGCCATGGGAATCCTGTTTGACACACAATGTAAACCTTTTTGTACTCTGAGGACCTTTGGCGCTCATTGCGAGCCTCGCGATGAGCGCCTTAAATTCGCCTTCCACCTCACTCCTGGCTGTTCCCCGTGCTGCGGGTGATGTTTTTGTTGTATTTATTTTAATTTTGTGCTTTTGGGATTTTTGTGGTTCGGACGTTAAACTTGTATTTTTGCAAACTCGTATTTTTTTTCTTCAAAGTCCTGCGTCTCGTAAAGCGCCATTGTAGAGATTCGTAATGTTATTAATGTGTTACGCGACTCCCAAGCATTTTCCATCATTTGTAATAGTGTATTTTGTAGTTCGTTAGTTCCTGTGTAAAGTGCTACTCGTTTGGCAGTGTTTTGCGAGGTCCGGGGTTGTGTAGCCTCGTTTTCATTTTTTTCGTCGGTCATTTTTTTCTCATTTAGGCGATTTTCGGTTGGTGAAAGTCGTTGAAATCGCATAAAATTTCCGTTCCACCTCACTCCCAGATGGCCTGGCTGTTCCCGTCATGTGGGTGATGTTTTTGTTGTATTTATTTTTATTGTCTTTGTGTTTTTTGTATTTTTAGGATTTTCGCGGTTCAGCTGTTAACCTCGTATTTTTTGTATCTCGTTTTTTTTTCTAAGTCCCGAGTCTCGTATTTTTTGTTTTAAAGTTCCCTGTGTTGTATTTTTTTTCTAAGTACCGCGTTTGTCAAGTGCTTGTAGGCTAATGCGATTGCGCGTCTACTAAGTGTTTGGTGCCTAAGTCCTGCGTGTTTCATTGGCTTTACTGCTCACCTGGCAAAGCACCTTTGGCGCTCATTGCCTTTGTGCAATTTTAATTGCCTTAACAGCTCTCATCTCCTAAGTGCTATGCGTTAACGGCTCGCCTTGCTTCGGGAGGCTCTCAAGCAATGAGCACCTGTGGCGCTCATCGCCTAACTCGTATGAACCACGCAAAGCGTGACGACGTCTCGCAGTTTGACAACTATTATATGTGATGACATTTCTTCTGTTATTTAATTGAAGCCTTAAATGTCAAATTTTTATGGCATTTCAGTTTGCTCTGTGTTGGTTTTGACCATTGTTTTTATATCTATTTTTAACCTGGACTATCCACATTGGTGATGCCAACCAATACACCAACTTGAACTTGCATTTGTGACCTATATGGAGAGCGTATGAGAAAATTATTTCTTCTATTTGTAGGGACATTAAGTCAGAAAAATGGCGTATCTACATAGGTAGTTCCCTCCAGGTAGGAGGCACCATTTGAGGTCACAGGGGTTCTACTGCCCTTATGCTCTCCAACTATTATTTTCTGTATATATTTACTAGTTGCAGTTGGTGTGGGGTTTTCTTTGCTCATTCAGATTTTTTGTATAATACATATTTTAAATTTTGCCGTGATTTTTGTGCACCAAAGTTTTCCTTTGTTTTATTGTTTGATCTACATGTTAGAGAAGTATAAAAGGTAAGTGGCAAGATAAAGCCCAAGAAACTCTGCAAGGAAGCACGGTGAGTAGGCTCCTACAATTTTAAAAGTAGCTGTGAACTTGTCAGAAACAGTGCACTCCAGCAAGAAAATAAATATATTTGCAATAACTACTCTTTAAGATAACAGTATTTGAAAGAGAATGCTTGAAGTATTGAATTACAAGTGTAAAACGCTACTGGGCTAACTTTATACTATCTAATTATATAAGTTTACAATTTGGATCTTTGGATATATATGATAACCAACAAGGATGGCCCAGCAGCATGATAAAAGGTTTTAAATGACTTTCATATGTCACTGTCCAGTCAATAAAATGTATTTAAATGTGAAGTGAATAAATATCATTATTGATATATTTTATATATATATATATATATATATATATATATATATATATATATATATATATTGTTGTAAAGTATAACCTTTTCCTGTGACAAAGATAGCTAAAAATAGTGTTAGCAAAGCTTCTCAGAGTACAGGAATTAGTCAAAGTGATATCTAAAGGTTTGAGCTAAGTATATTATTTTGATTAGAATTATTTATGAGCAAAAAAGGTCAATACACTGGCTCACTGGCTTGCTCCATGGGTATTTGGCCAACTTCACTATTCCTTTAAAAGTCTGATGTCAAGTTTTACAAGTAGGGCTGCAATATATAGGTCAGCTTACCTAGCAGAATTGTACTGCCAGATACATACAGGAAGAATCATAGGCAATGTACATAGCCACTAGAGACTGCAAGTAGTTGGATTTTCGCTGAAATTTTTTTTTTCTGTGCATGGCTTACATAACTGATAATATTGCTCATCTGTTAAGTAATTAAACGTTTTTCTTAAACTTCAGTGGTAACCTGTCTTACTTGTCAGTGGTAATTTTACACTAACACCTAATGCAGAGGTCACCAAACTGGGTCCTGGAGGGCCTGGATTTGTGGATATCCTTGCTGCAAACAGGTGAGACTATTGCTTCTTCAGTCATCCTTATTGACTCACTTGTGCACAGAAAGGAAATCCTCAAATCCAGGCCTGGGGCGGCCCTCCAGGACCGAGTTTGGTGACCCCTGACCTAATGTGACACTGCACCTAAAATCTTCATTTGAAATCAAAAATAGGAAGGGACACATACACACTCCAATATGTATCCTAAGTATATGACATGTGGTTAAACATTATCGTAAACCAGGATTTGAAAAGTAAAAAAAAAGGATGAATATATTATCATAACAGTTCCATCACACAAAAAATGATTTGTTTTAACACTTACTATTCATAAACATCTATAAACAATAGAAGAAGCCTTTTCATGTTATCGACAGCAGAGAAGCATGCCTGGAATGAAGGCTTCACACAATGAAGTTCACATAATGGCCCGGTGGTCATTGTCTAAGTCTATTATAGAGTTACTCTAAATGGACAGATTACATTTACATTTTTATTGGTTAACAAGGTCTTGGCAATGCTTGATGAACTTCACCTTTCCAATTTATTTTAAGATTTCAGTCCTTAATGTGTTTTTTTTTCTTTTCATTGAGCACAAAAGAATTGTCTTTTTTAGGTCTTTCTTTTCTTTACAGCATTCAAGATACAATTAATTCACCCACAAAAGGCGAATATAGGTGAAAAAAAAAATAAAGTAACAAAAATAAACTAAAATGCTCCTTTTTCATGCAGATATAAATGTCAGCTGTAATGCCATAATTTCAATGGGCTCTTTTTTTTTAAAGTTAACTCATTAGATTTATCATCTATTGAATGCAATTATTCTGTAGTTGGGAGTTTTTTTTCCCATTTACTTTCTTCTACAAGTGGGAGATGACCTTCAATGTAGAAAAGCTTGTAGCTGTTTCTAGTAATCTTAAATGCCAATGTGCTTTCAGTAGGACTAATGGAAATATAAGCAGTCTACAAGACGCTTCCCCTTTGGGAAATCAGCTTATTCAAACAGCTCAGGCAAGTGTAAAACATGGCTTATATAGATGTTTTTTTTTAACATTACGACCTTAATAAGTGTTATATAAATTAACTTTATTATATATACATGTGTTTGTATAACTCTGTGTGTTGTTATATCGATTTCAAGATATTATAAGAAATGCCTCATGTATGTTTGGTACACTTACAGCCCTATTAAATCCCCTCAATGTGTAAAACCGTACCCCTTAACGTAGCCCGCAATACTCGCTATTAAATTGGCCCGGTAAAGCAACCCGCTAATGATCTGCGGAAAAACCCTACAGGATGTTGTAATTTGAAATGTGCTCTGTAAAAACAAAACAGTTCCATTGCCATTTAAATTGCTTTACTAAGCAAGCTTTACTTGCTTTGAGGTTACAGAGTCCTTTTAAGTGACCCTTTAAAAAAAGTAAATAGAATATGTCACCTCCACAATTTTAATGGTCCATTTACCTCACTAAAAGTGTTCTTCATGGTATGAAAGTGTTAGGTATTTAATTTCTTCATTATGAGTTTATTGGCTAAGAATATCATGATTATAAAAGTATATATCAGCTTGTTTTTTCTCTGTATCTTACTAGAATGTTCAAGAGGGTTATCTGTAGAAATGTTAAAGGTAATATTCCCTTGTGCATCTGTTTCCTGTTTCCTTTCTTTGTCTTGCAACTGCTGACTGAGAAACCTAGTTGCAGAAAGCCGTTATTTGTGATAAGGATTGTTTTGCTGAGTTAGACAGAAAAAGACGCTTGCAAATGTGTATTTAGCCCTATTTTCAACTATGCTATTAGCTGTGACGTGTGTTATGCTATATAAGGGGCTGCCGCCCAAATAAACTCAGAGATTATTCTGATGGCACTCTGACTTCTGTGCATTATTTTCTCTCATTATATCTTGGTACCCAGATATAATATATACACACATCAGAATACATGATTCCTCACTAATCTGATCCTATCAGAAAGAGCACAAGATTATATGTTAAAATTATAATAAATGACACCAACAACAGCAAAAAACCCTTAAAGTTTTAAATGTATATTTGCATACAAATCTATCCTGTCCAATGGCTGTTGCATAAGTAATAACAGACTGCTGAGTGCATGTGCGTGCTGTGTAATTCTCTACAGGTGAAGGCTATGATTGATAGCAGCTTTCCAGTCTTGCACTGACCAGTTAACCCATAGCTGGCCTGTTATAGGGTCCATTCCATGCCGGCACTGATAGATTTGTTAAGGGTTATTTTTGTTTTGTTTTGATCACTACATTGAGCTGCATGGAGCACCAAAACAGAGAGCTGGTCTGCATTGCTCAAATTCCAGAGAGGCAAGAGAGCAGAAGCCGGAATTTTCTGGCATAGGAAAAAAAAGAGAACCCATTACAAGGTCTGTTCCCTTCAAACTTAAAATATAACCGTACCATTGACTTGAATGGAATACACACCCCTGCAACCTAATTGGTTGCAGTAATGCAGCAGCCTGTGGGCATTATTTTACCCATGTAAACATAGATTTTATTTAATTGATTTCTTACTGAAAAATGCACAAATTAAAAAAATCAAGTATTTCAACATGCTTTTAGGTGATCGTTACAGTGATGTGGTACAAATTGTGCTGAATTAACAAAGCCCTTCAATGTATTTAAAGGAGAGGAAGATTTAAAGTGGACTTTATAGAATGTAATTATGCAACAAATCAACTATGCAATATATACAGTATATATATAGTAGCCTACTTATGTTGCTTTCACACATATTTTTGGCAAAGCCCATTGTGCAAGAATGAAAAACAAATATAAGATACTACAAATAGTAGCATCAGCAATGATTTAATATTAAAGAGTGCTGTGAATATATCTTTCAAAAGTGTATTATACATAGCAATTATATGCAAACCATATCAATAAAATGTTACAGGCACTTGGTCCAGGCAAGTTAACCATGACTGGGTGGGGTTGATATTGTATATATCTTGGGACAGGTCGTTAAGTGGAAAAGGCAATGACTAACAATATGTTGGGTAATGTCATGTTATAACTTGGTAAATCAAACCACTTAATAGAACTTTAATAGCACACATGTCAGAAACAGGTCTTATTTTCAACTTGTGCAGTTGGAAATATCCCAGACTTATACTGTTATAAAGTATTAGACATGAGTTATATGGAACATGTCAGTTAGTATTGGAGAACGAGTGCAAGGGTAGTGCTGGTGATACTGAGAGTAGTAGCGAGAAGCAATAAGGTGACTAAGGTCTAATAAAGAGCTGAAGATCCCATATGCTATCACAGCACAGTCCTATATGGTTATGCACCAGTCATTCTAGATCATTAATATTAATTAGTGTATTTATAGCCAATTAGAACTCTTATTTCCATATCAAAGTAACTACCAATTCCACAGGAACTTAATATGCAACAAAAACTAGGGAGATTGACACTGACATATGTACCCATTATCAAGCTAATACCAAGCAGTATAGTTATATCTACAGAACTTACATTTCCAAGCCTGTGATTGATCAATTGTTCTACTTTATTTTTTAATAAAGGTTTCCTCCTCTTCTGTGTTCAAAATACATAATGCACAGTGATTATACTTTCAAGATCACTTTGTTTACAGTGAAACATTTTATTTTTAAAGCTTGCTATTTAAATGCATGGAAGAATATTTTTTAGTACCATGATCCTTTAAATCCCCTGTGCACAACAACATCCAATTATTGGCTTTTCAGGTTTACAGTTCTGTATTCATTAGATAAAGAAAAATCCCCAGAAAGCAAATTGAGTGTTTACAATAATCATTGCTAGTAAAATGTCTCATGTATTTTGTTTCTATTTCATGCAAAATACCATAAATGCAATAAGCTGCTAATTCTAGAACTAAGTGTTTAGCAATAGATCATAACCAGTAAGCCACTAATTCTAGAACTAAATGTATCATAACTATATCCTACCAGTATTGCTTACATAAAGAAATATAAAATAAGAAAATACTATTGCAGCCAAGGAATTGCATTGAAGCAGGAGTAGAAGTGGGGTCATTTATTCACTTTAGTATGAGATGCTGAATACGGTAATAGCTCAAGATGGTCTTTTCCTATATACGATTAACATATTATATTATTCCATGTAAAAGCTATGATTAATCAAAATAGAATAAAATGGAAATCTTACTGAGATCCTTACTCTTGCCGCTATATACCATATTGGTCCGAATATAAGCTGGACCTTTTTTCCGATTTTTGAGCTTGCAAGTTATGGGTGCGGCTTATATTCGTGACCGTAAAAAAATCATTGCCAAATGGCGAACTTTGCTTGTTAGGTGAGCGGCTTCTATTCGCGAACGCAAAATGACTGCCGAGTAGCGCGATTGCGAGTTAAGGGTGCCGATTTTCGTACTTGAGTCTGCGGTATTGAATAGCGATTTACAGTTTTAGTGATTCTAACATCCTGTAAAGCCTGTAACCTGCAAAAAAAGCTACAGTGCTAATTAGAAAGCCTGTTTCTTGCAATGGCTGATTTTTCTCTCCAATTTTACGGGTGCGGCTTATATTTGAGGACTATCTTTTTTCTATTTTTTCCCCTTGAACTTTACGGGTGACGCTTATATGCGGGTGCGGCTTATATTCGGACCAATACGGTAATCAAATCACCCCTCAACAGCTACTGTATTTCATCAAACAATCATACTACAGCAAAATCTCACCAACTGCACCACACTACCATCTTTTCAAATCACTTATAGTTAATGCACATATCCTCAAATGCCTCATATTACATGTTTTTACCTCAACAATGCCCTTTCTTTCCATGGTTTCTTCTACTGTTCTTTCTCGTAGTCCATAAAAAAGACAAAACTCTAAAAAAAAAAAAAATGTTATCTCTTCTAGAGAATATATTTGTCTGTTCTACATCCGTTGGCCAAATAGTAACAAGTATATTTGAAAATAGATATCTACTTGTTAGTTAGTATTAACAATTATCCAAAAGAACATTCCCAATACACTAAATATAATGAGATGTTGGGGTGACAAACTGGTAAATAACACCACCAGTAAATAAAAAAACACACATGTACCAACAGGTACCCTCCTACACATCTAAAGTATTACATTAAGGAACTTAGTAATAAGTGTTACCGATATTTATTCAAAGGACTCTAAGTCCAGCCCAATAATAAACCACTAAGTAGAATGGTGTAAAATCATCTGAGATATGTATCATTCACTGAGCAAAATTTATATAAACCCATAAATGAAATGATGTTGTTCCCAAAACAGTAAACGGCGCAGTTAAGGATCCTGGGTAATGACTTACAAATAAGCCCCATGATTCTATCATTAGGAAAAGACGGAAGAAGTATAGCATTTGTGAAAGAATGGACTGGAAAAAAAACTTTCCAAAAAAGAACATTGCTACTTGGCCTAGGTTTGCAATATAACACTTGATTGAACCACAAGACTTCCGAAACAATCTCCTCTGGATAGATAAGACTAAAGTTGAGTTGTTTATTAGAAACTAAACACTTCGAATTACCACCAGAATCGCAGCCTCAAGCAATGTGAGATATTAATAAACATGTGGAGGAAACCTTTTTCTCCAAGTTATTGCTGTCAACTGAGGTTCCAAAGATGACTTACTTTTTTCAACCAAAAGACAACAAAAATGTTTGCTTACTAAAAAATAAAAAAGTGTATCTCTTCACGGCCATAGGAGCCTGGATTTATCTATTGTTAGGAACGGGAGAGGACTGTGGTACAGTTGAGGGTTTCCAATCACTGTACAACCCACCATAAAATGTTTGTGTATTGTTACAAAATGTATAGCACTTTCCTCTTTCTTGATGGACACTAGCCAAAGAGCTTCTATATTTTCTAGGGCACATCTAATTACAGTAGAATCCTGGTTATCTGGCACCCAACTAACCGGGACTCTGAAGCAACCAGCACCAGTATCAATTCCCCATTTTCGAAAAACTCCCGCTAAACCGGCATAACCAGCACTATCCGGAGTTCGAGACTGCAAAAAAAAAAAATTCCAATTTTTTTAGTAATTATTTTTCCTGGGCCTAAGTGGCCCAATTTAGGTGCTAATGCCCTTTTAAAGGCACTTTGAGGGTTTTTGGGAGGTTTAAGGGTAGTTTAGACCTTTAAATTCGGGGACTCCAGATTAACCAGCAACTACAGTTATCCGACAAAAGGGAGTCCCCGTGGGTGCCGGATAACGGGGGTTTTACTGTAATATGTATCCCTATAGTGGATTGATCTACTGTTACTTTGCGTACATAACTTTCAGGTTGATGTATTTTCTTTCAAAATTGTGCGTTCTCCTCTGTGACCTTACCTCTAAAAAAAATCAGTTTACTGATCACACATTTTACTTGAATACAAGATAATGGGGGCCATTTATTAACTGGTGTAATGGATAAAACTATGGTTTGTCTTGTTATATTGTTATGTATGCAAGAACTGTTAATAATAATGTAATGTATGTTTTTGGATACATTTTTCACCTACCTTCCTTTTATTAATACAATGTAAATACTTATCTACCAATGATACAAAGTTTGACAAATAATTTTCCAATAAGATTTCCCTGAGAGTTTTGCTATTTTTATGCCTTGCTACACAGATTGTTAAAATGTTTAAATTATGCATATTTATTCTGTGCAAATATAGTTCAGCCACAAAGCTTCTTATACATCACAAATCTAACTGTAAAAATAAATTATGTTAATATGGTTTTGTCTTATTGAAGATCATTTTTAAAGATTACTCACAGATTCCATTTGATTTTATTTTACCCATTTTTATGGTTTTATAAAGAGTTTTAATAAATGCAAAGCACCCTCCTCGCTCTTGTGGGACTATAGTGAGGATTAATGTTTTCTAAACACAATGAGGGATAACGGGAAACTGTGACTATTCACAATATACAGACGTGTAATTAAACAACGCAAAGCAGAAATCATCCAGGAAACTATAATAATGTTCATATTCCGTGGGTGAAAAATACATGTCTACTAACGGGATACAGAGCAGTGCATCAATGTGAAATGTAGGCGTCATGTGGCTTTAATTGTAAAAGTGCTGTTGTTCAAACGATACCCTAGGGCATAATTACATCTGCTTTAATGAAATGGTGATTTCTTAATCACTTGCGCAATGTTGCGTTTCTATTAAAAACCTCAGGAGGAAAATTATTTTTTGCATTACCTATAATTTAAAAAAGTGAATGGAAAATCATGGGCATGGCAATACTTGGCAAACAAGTCTATATACATAATACTTAGATATGTGTTACATGTTTAAAAAAATATTGTGGAACTTTATATTTTTTTAGCTCTGTTGAAGAACTACTCTTATAGTAGGAAAATGTTTTTCTAATGTAAGGAAATAAATGCAGTTTTTAATATTTTTTCTTTGCTTTTCTAATACTATGGTAAAATGCAATTGTTTATGAATCCATTTACTCCTAAGGTAACTTTGCCATCAATATGGAAACACTGTCAATGGAAATTAGTGGATAGCTCATCCAAAGATCCCACTTGGTGAAGCAGAGACTGTAGATATTTTTTTAAGACCTTTTCACCATAGCGAAAATCGCCTCACCAGTAGGTTGGTGCTGTAGAGTTTTAATACATGGTGACTATACACATGTACCATTGGTAAGTTAAGAATAATAACATTACTAGGAATGACAGCATTTAGAAAGAATAATAGTCTGATGGAAAGACTTCCAACTTCCATAATGATTATTTTACAGCCATGATTAAATTTTCTACTTAGCTGAATGGTGTTATTCTTTGCTTTGTTGTTCAGTCCTTTAGTCGTATCCAACTCTCATTGACCATATGGATGCAACACATTTTGTGTCTGGTTGTGCTTATCCATGTGGTTTTCTTGGCAAATATACTAGAGTGGGTTGCCAGTTCCTTCTCCACAATTTATCTGACCTCTCTGCTATGACCTGTCCATCTTGGGTGATGCTACCTCGTATAGCTCACAGTTTCACTAAGGTACACAAGCCCCTTCACCACAACAAGGTAGTGATCAAGAAGTGTTTTTTGATACAAGTCTCTATAAAAAACTACATTTCTGTATAATATTAAAGTGAAATAAGTTTATTAGTTTGTTATAAGAAGACATTTAAAACAGCTGATATGAACTAGAAGAGCACAGTGTGAGTAATAGAGACAGACAACTCGGTCTGGAGAGACTTAAACAGGCAAGGGTTTGGGAATTTCCCTGCTGGGCACATGTAAATCTATCAGAATGACTGTGGAAGCGTTTGGTTCAACTACCTAGGAAATACTGAAATGTATGCCTTTGTTCAGCACTTCAGGACCAAGGTTTCCAACCTATTATGTATTATTATCCTTTAGATGTAAAATGCCAACATATTCTGTAGCCATGCAGGGGTTAAGTCCATGGCAAAATACAATATTAACACATTGCAAAAGAATGGAGAGCCCTGTATTGACCATAAAATCTAACATTCACAGTACTTTTTCACAAATCACCTTAGAAGATTGAAAACTTGCATACTTAGGGCCTCATTCAATTGTGATTTAGCCAATTGAATAGGGCTTTATATAAGCACAGAGCATATTTTTTTTACTGAAGTTTTTTATTTAGTGAAGACCTTGCTTTTGGATAGATGCTTACTAACTAAAAACTTCAGTAATAAAATATGCTATGTGCTTATATAGAGCCCTATTCAATTGGCCAAATCGCATTTGAATGAGGCTCTTACAATATACCACTGAAGCAGATCAGCTCTCATGATACACCAGTACATTTTAATTTAATTATTTCCAAATAAATTACTGACACAGGGCCTCATTCAAATGTGATCTGGCCAATTGAATAGGGCTCTATATAAGCACATAGCATATTTTTTCACAGAAGTTTTTAGTTGGTGAACTTGTATCCAAAAGCAAGTTCTTCACATACTAAAAAATTCTGTAAAAAGATATACTCTGTGCTTATATAGAGCCCTATTCAATTGGCCAAAGCACATTTGAATGAGGCCCACAGAGTCTAACCACCCCTGTGCAGACATCTATATATCTTGTCAAGTTGGTGGTTCCAGCATCTTCACCTGTATTATTTTTTTTATATTCTGCAAAA
The DNA here is from genome assembly GCA_027410445.1 of Discoglossus pictus. Lineage (NCBI taxonomy): Eukaryota > Metazoa > Chordata > Amphibia > Anura > Alytidae > Discoglossus > Discoglossus pictus. The sequence goes on along the minus strand of CM050166.1, from coordinate 387,374,446 downwards.
GTAGCTACTTAAAATTCTGAATTTAAAACATATCTGTTTGATCTGTAATATTTGGTTTCCCCCGTACTTTTCTTGTTATTGTGCTTGAAATGGTTTACTCTCTAAACAGCTCAGTATTACTAAATGACAGAAATTTTAATTGCATAAGAAATAAGAGAGAATAATCTGTTTGACTGTCTAAATAAATACTGCATGTCCTCATTTGTTGTAATCTGTCCAAACCTAAAAGGGAAATGAGCAAATGGTCGGAAAAGAGACAACAATTTCATTCCTCTGGAAATATTCACTAATGCAAAATTACAATGGAATGAGTGGTGTCCTCATATAACAGCTCCGTTATATAAAAAGCCTCTCGAGCACAACTCACATACTGAACTAATAATTAAAATCCATTTGAAATTACTGTTTCGATATATATTTCTACATGTATTATTTTTTCCTAGCAGCTGAAAGGGCTAAAAGACAACTACAGTGATCCGGGTCAGAATGTCACAGCAACATGTTTGGACAGAGGGTCATAACATGTAACATGTCCTCTGGAAATTGTTGAAATGCCAGAAACAAAGATCATATTGTTGAAGCTCCTAAAAGCATTCAGTGTACGATGGGTATTAGAGAGCTTTAAGCCATCAAACAGATTAATGGCTGTTAGTATATTTTGCCACTTGTTTATTTAATCCAAATTGAAAACAAAGCAGAACAATAATTCTGTAAATAAATAAAATTCAGCCCAACTACTCAAATTGTAATTGTGTCTTCCTTATTTGATTTACAAGGGAAGCTTCTTTTAAACACAAACTGCCGTTCAAATATATGTAAATATATGTGTGTAAATGTAAGCACTTGTCTTTTATTACTTACTAATCATTTACGTGTCATAAATGATGGTATAATTCTACATGTTTCTCTCCCCCCTCCCTCCCCTGTGTATCTTTCCCCTCCTCTCCCTCTCCTGTGCCTCTCCCCCTCTCTCCCCTGTGTCTCTTTCCCCTCCTCTCCCTCTTCTGTGCCTCTCCCCCTCCCTCCCCTGTGTCTCTTCCCCCCTCTCCCTCCCCTGTGTCACGCCCCCTCCCCCTCCCCCGTGTCTCTTCCCTCTCTCCCTTCCCCATGTCTCTTCCCCCTCTACCTCCCCTGTGTCTCTCCCTCCCTCATCCCTCCCCTATGTCTCTTTACTCCTCATCCCTCCCCTGTGTCCCTTTCCCCTCTGTCTCCTTCCCCCTTTCCTCTGTGTCTCTCTCCCCCTCCCTCCCTCCCCTGTGTCTCATTTTCCTTCTCTCCCACTCCTGTGCCTCTCCCCCTCCCTCCCCTGTGTCTCTTCCCCCCTCTCCCTCCCCTGTGTCACTCTCCCTCACTCCCTTCCCTGTGTCTCTTCCCTCTCTCCCTTCCCTATGTCTCTTTCTCCCTCTTCCTCCCCTGTGTCTCTCCCTCCCTCATCCTTCCCCTGTGTCTCTTTACCCCTCATCCCTCCCCTGTGTCTCTTTCCCCCTTTCCCCCTCTGTCTCTTTCCCTGTATCCCCTGTGACTCTTTCCCCCTCCTCCCTCCCCTGTGTCCCTTTCCTCTCTGTCTCTTTTCCCCTCCTCCCTCCCCTGTGTCTCTTCCCCCCTCCTATCTCCTCTGTGTCCCTTTCCCCCTCTGTCTCTTTCCCCCTTTCCCCTGTGTCTCTTTCCCCCCTTCTCACTCCCTTGGATGGCACCGATTGATGCGCATTAGCTGCTGGCGCGGCGCTTTGTGAACGGTGGCTTGTCGGAAATCCGTACAAATAGTTTTTAATGCGATGCGCGCGCTTTAGAAACTATATTAGTGATTACTTTTACTGTATGTTATGTGTAATGAGTAGTGATGTCGCGAACATCAAATTTTCGGTTCCCGAACAGCTGACGCGAACTTCCATCAAATGTTCGCTAATGGGCCAACCCGGCGAACCGCCATAGACTTCAATGGGCAGGCGAATTTCAAAAACCACAGGGACTCTTTCTGGCCACAATAGTGATGGGAAAGTTGTTTTAAGGGGAATAACACCTGGATTGTGGCATGCCGGAGGGGGATCCATGGCAAAACTCCCACGGAAAATTACAAAGTTGATGCAGAGTCTGGTTTTAAGCCATAAAGGGCATAAATCACCTAACATTCCTTAACTGTTTAGAATAACATGCTTTAAAACATCAGGTATGATGTTGTATCGATCAGGTAGTGTAAGGGTTACACCCGCTTCACAGTAACAGACCAATCTCCCCGTTTAATGCACCGCAAAAAAACGCAAACAGTCCCTTTGCACAACCGCAAACTCCCCATTTGCACAAGGTTGAATACCAAGTTAGCCATGTCCTCACTGATGTTATTGAAGGTCTCTTCCTCCACCTGCCCACCAAGGGTCCCCGAAAGGTGACAAGTCCCCTGGGACGCCTGCTGTGTTTGGTCTTCCACCTCCTCAAAGCCACCTTCCTCCTCTGACTCCTCTTCTTCAGACTCCTCTCTCTGCGTTGCCTCTGTTTGCGTTAGTATAAGGTGTGTACTGTTAAGTAGTACTATTCCTATCGGTTTAATCCCTGTTACGTCCACTATTAGGGGACGTGTATATGGCATTGATTTTTGGAACAGATAGATGGAAAAAGATGCTTGGTCGGACCTCCTACTTCAAATTTGGGGCACTGCGCGTGCAATCTAAGGTGCCACCAGATATGAGTGTCACTGTGCACTGGCAAAAGTTGGCTGAGTAGATGCAATAGGCTTCACACACACGCCTGTAGGCAGGCAATTGCTATTCAATCTATTACAGTCAAAAAAAGTGTTGTTTTATTTCACTGAGCACAATATAAGCTGTGAGCCTGACACAGGCAGGCAACTGAAATTAGATTAAAGGAAAAAAGGTTTTTTTTTTTTTTTCAATGTATGGTACACCAACTATGACTGGTGAAACAGAGCAGAATATTAGCCTGTCCTTCAGATGGAAGGCTCTGGAAGGGAGTGTATGCTGCTGATTGGCTGGAATGTGTCTGCTAACTATGAGGTGCAGGGTCAAAGTTTCCTCAATGATAAATTATAGGGGGCGAACCGAAAAACGCATGTGTTCGCCGTCCGCTGTGAACGCGAACATGCCAAAATCGCCGCTAATAGTCCGCGGGCGAACTGTTCGCGACATCTCTAGTTATGAGCTGTTGTAGAACACAGATTCATGAATATAACGGTCACAGTTTAGAATTAATCTGCAATTTGATTGGTTGTGGAACTGGCTCTTGAAATTTGACCCAGATAGCTCCACACTCTGATTGTCATTGACAAACATTGAAAACCACAAACATGGAAGGGGAACTGGAAAATAATCAGGTTACATATTTTTTACATATTTTATCTTCTCCAGAAGTGTTCTTTATTATAAAAAGAAACCTAATTTAGGTAAAACTTTCCTTTAAAGAAGATTTTACAGACATTATTGTTTTTTTATTATTGTAGATATAAAATCGTTTCACAAGCAGAGTGCGGAATATTCATTTATTTTCTTTAATTAAGGTTATTGGGAGATGATAATATTAAGAACTTTTTTTTAGATTAATTGAGCAAATTTTGTATCTAAAACTGAATAATGCTTAATACTCTTAATAAAAATGAGATTCAAACCTTCTCATTTAATGGCCAGTCTAGCCAAGTATTTTTACATGATTTTGTGAAAAACTAAACTTGAGAATGTTTTTGGAAATAAAAAGTAAGTACATTTAGTCAGCCATCAATATTTCACTTTTATATGCAATTATTTTTTACTAGGATAATTTCTTTCACTGAGCGACCTTTTCTGCTATCACAAGAGAATGTGTCCTCCCATCTGAGTAAGTAGATTATCAAAACCCAAAATGATAGATTCCACTTGAACATAATTGCATTTTAAAGATAATACATTCTGTATCTTTTTTTTTACTTTCTGGAAGCCCATTTTCAAGTATAATTCTATATATATATTCTATATATAATCATATAACCAATTCATACATTTCATCACATTACCCACATCTCTTTCCCCCACACCTCTTTAGATCAAGTGACACTTATTTCATCCCTCATCTTCGTCTCATCAAATCACCACCTTCACTACATCTCCATCTCATCAAGTAACCTATATCGCATACCAATCTCAATGAACCAATGACCATCATCCCGTACTTCCCATATAAATCAAGCCCTAATGCCAAAGGTTGCTGACTCCGATAATAGTAGCAGTAACCACGATACAGTTCTGTGTGTGGGTAGGTCTCCTTATTTGTGAATAATCCATCAGGTGCTGTGCTTAAAGCTGTGAAATACAGCAAGCATATGCTTAAAAGGAGCCATGTATAAAATGGTTTGGATTAACAGAGTCAGCATGCATTGTGGTCTCATTTGCATGTCCCCGCCTCCAGTCTCCAAAAGTGCAGTGTAACAACTGAGAAACTGGAGCAGGAAATACGTTTATTAACTTATTTTTTAGACATGTATTTGGTCGTGACAATTATCAGGAGCAGCATGTTACTAACTGGAATATTAGAGAACATTTCAATTCCCAGAATCAACATTGCAAAATTAATTGCCGGACATCTGCAACACTCTACTGGCTCAACAGTTATTCTCATAATTATGCCAAGTTTAAAGTTCAAGCAGATCAACCGTATAATAGTATAAAAGGCATGTGTTTGTTTCTTATACCTAACGGCCAATGTTATAATTTAATGTTTTAAAGTATGAGGTCATGTTCGAGCCTAGACAAACACAGTGCGGATGTGCACCCTTGTATCTGATTACAGAATTGTTGTCTTCAGAGAACAAAGCCAGAAGAAATGATGACTAAAGAGCGCAAGTTTTAACAGCTGTTGACCTCAATCCAATCCCTATTTGTCCTCTAAGCACCTGTACATTTCTGCAAAGAGACCTCCATTGTGCTAGTAACCTTCCTATTGCATCTCAATCATAATATGTACATTTTGCTGACTTAAGAACCACTTAAAAGAACAAGCTTCTCTTGTTAGGGTATTAATTATTCATTGATCATACAAAAAATGTATATTTAATTGTTCATAATTGCAGTATCAATATTGAATATTAAATTGACTTTCAAAAGTTAAAGTTTTAGCCTCCTGATGGCCTCCACCCTGATAAGGTCATTGAGAGTAGCAAACCGGGATTATGCTGAAAGAAAATCCTAAAGGGCTTTAAGAACGATGCCATTAGATAAAGGCCAAGCAAACCTTCATAAGCGGCCCACACAAAAAGCTTGTTGCCAAGTGGAATGACTCTAACACAACAAGTTTATAGTCAATGGAGACCACTGTGTGCCTGAAAATTCAGCAGCTGCCTGTGAGACAAAGCAACCTGCTCCCAGAGGAAGAGACAAGAAATAGCTGAGTCTGATTTTTAAAAAACAGTTTAATACTAAATGTTGTTTTTTAAATCACTGAACATTAATTTTATTAATGGGCAATGCCTAATTCAAACACTTTGTTCTTGTTGTTAGAGGATTATAGTCGTCCTTTAAAGACACCGTAGAGACCTTCTATGAAAGAAACATATATTTTCTGATTTTATTTAATGCAATTAAATAAAGCATTATTGGAGATGTCATATAAAATGTCTTTCTGGACTTAAGTGAGAAAATAAAACTGCTATTATTATAATAATTGTTTGATTTGTTTTTGTTATTATTTGATGAATTAAGCCTCACTACTATAGAATTAAATTTTTCGGTATTAGTGAATATTTGAGACGTGTGGTGTTTTTATTAAAATCGTTATTAGGTTTGTTTATCAAGTTTCATATAAATGCTGGGGAAAAATATATTTTCAGTGCCTCTTCCATAACCAACACTCGGTCAAGGAATCGAAACCAGCGACATCAATCAAGTTTCTTTATTCAAGCTTAGAGAGCACAGCATGTCTTAAAGACAGATATATATGCAGTGGTCTGATCGTATTATTACTTGCATATCATATTAGAGCTTCCTTAGTAGGTGGGGATACATTTACATACACGTATACACAGAGTGGGCTCTTAGGACTGACTACAAGAAATGGTGAAGATATGCTAAAATAATTTCTCTAGCCCCCTGTTCTAGTCTCTGACTATAACGGAAAAATTACTTTGAAAACTGAGTGCAAAATTAATCCTATGCCTACTGTGCCATGTATGAATAAAGGATATAAATGTGTGAATTAGCAATAATGTGGATACATACATAATAGTAGAGATACAATATATATATTTTCTCTACATAACCTATGTCTATATAATTACATACTAAGGGCCTCATTCTATTATCGGCAGTAAATCGTCCGTAAGGCTGCGATTCCTTGCAGGGGTTCTGTTAACTCGCAATTCTATTATACCTCCCCGCAAGGATCTCCTCTTACGGCCGGCCGCATATCTTGCAACCGGCCGTAAGCTCAGAAATCTTTAAAGTCAAAAATAAATTCAAGACAGCACTGTACAGCTCTGTAAATGCTAGGGATCATATTGGGGGACATGAGGATTAAAAGTAACCCCCTCTCAAGCTTGCACATCAGCCCAAATCCGAGTTTAAATTAACTGTTTATTTTCCGGCCGCAGCGTGGCCAGGTCTGAGGTGCTCCAAGCACTCTGGACTTTTTACATGGATATTTGACATATATTTTAAAAAAATTATTTTACGGATTTGAGTATAGGGGAAATTTGTGCTATTTTTGCTAACACCTAAAATCACTTTATAGTCTTCTCAAAGTGCAGGATGGCTTTATTTGGGCTATATTTCGTGCTTAATTGGTGCTAGCGGGACCTCTTTCCTGCAAGTAAACTGCGGCTCGCTTTTAGCCTTGCAGAGAGGGTTCCCGGAGCAATAGAATAGCAACCAGGATTTTCTTACGGCCGATTTCCTTGCGGCCGTTTTAGATCAAAGAATTTCCTCCGGCGCGAGCGGCCCCAAGAGATAGCAAGGCGTCGGCCGCAAGCCTGCCGGAGTCCCCGGCCGGAGGGGAATAGAATAGCCGAATAGCTTGCAGCCGGTCCTTGCGGCCCCGCAACGGCTGTGGCCGCTAATAGAATGAGACCCTTAATGTATAAATTAAAAAAGAATAAAAGAATAAAACACAATAAGGATAAAACCTATTATAGATAAAATAGTAAATGTGTTCTTATCATAAACCATTAATTACAAAAAGAAAAAGAACATTATTAATTACTCAGACCCATATCATTATTTTTGTATTTTGCACTATATATTTTTTAATTATTTCTTATTATTTGTATTTGTATTTTTGCTTTTATTTTTACACTATTATATTTTAATAATAGAACAGAACTGCTACCCAGTTAGCAAATCAAATAATAAATGAACACTTACCACTTAATCAAGGCTTTGGATTTACAGACTGTATAGGTATCTTTATATATAGAACCCTTAAAAATTAAACATATACAGCTCTATTACATTACAGCCCCGTAAGTGCAACGTGAGATTGCCAACGGCTGCGGGGTAAAAATCTGGTGTTATGGTGCTATTAAATTATATCTGGCCACGATCTACGGGCCGGAGATGCAAGCTCGTACACTATTCTTTCGTGAACATGATCAATCAGTCAAACCCACAGTAACGGGTTTAGATGTAGCCAATGGCAAATTAGATCGCCGCCATGACTCCACGAAAGCCTGCGTGAACCACCGCAGGCTCGCAACATTACCCCCTACTCATGGTGAATTTTGAAAATCAAATGCAGCGGGGATTCTGATTGGGACCCCCACTGCAAGGGTGTATGTAGGGACACTGTGAGAGTCCCAATGTTAATTTTTGGTGCTGGGGCGTACTTGGAGTACCCACGCGGCAGGGGTTAACTGTTTAACAGCAAGGGCTGTTTAACAACAAGGGGTGACCCCTGCAGCATGGGGATTTATTTTGGGTGCAGGGGGAGGTTTAAGGGCCAGAGGGAGGTTTGGGGTCTGGAGTGGGGTCTATTTTGCTGCTCCGCCAATCATTGGGCATGCGCAAAGCGCAATGAGAACCTTTGGCGCTAAATGCGCATGCGCAACAGCGTGACCAACATCCAAGCTTTCCCCACACTGACAACTAAATATGTGATTATTTTTCAGTTTTATTCCAAACTTGCACTAAGCACACAGTGCCAAACCCACAGAAAACACGCAGCATGATATCCGTTTTAAGTCTCACTAAGGACATAGATGATTACACTTCAGTTAATCTCTAGGGTATTTTGTCTAAGTGTTGAGGCTGAGCCTTTATTTTTATTTAAAAAGCTGAAATTCTATTGAAAAAAAAAGTTTGAACGTGTACTAAAACATCTTGTGTTTCAATAACTGATCATACAATGCTTCTCACTTTTGTCCAGTGAGCATTTACATTTAATCAAGAGCCAGACCGGACAAAGACATAATAAGATATTACTCATTGTGGAAAGCTGTGTCAAGGGAATGTTTTGGGTTAAGCTCCAAATGTCAAATTCTGAAAATATAGTGAGAGGCTTGCAGCTAATTAGCTGCACAAACTGCCTTAACTTTAAGGATACATTTAATAATTGTAAACCTAGCAAGTCAAATTAAAAGCAGATTATTATGTCACATCCGGCTAATTAAATATATGATTTTTGACGTGCAAGCAGTCCATGTGCATATATGAACATTCTTAAATCTCAACCAAAAATAAAATATAACATAAAATAAATTGGTATTATTTTGTTTATTCTTTTTTTATTATTTTGCATAGAATGTATGGGATACCTTTTGTTTTCTTGGTAGCTGCAAAGTGATTACCAACACTTGGGGCAAAGAAGAAAAAAAAGGACAAATCTGCCATTTGTATACAGGTCAACAGATACAGTGGATTTGACCATTTCATAATTGCTTATGGTCTTCCTGATTTTGACCCAATTCAATGTTTTTCTTTTTTTTTACTTTACTTGCATATTCCACATTTATAAAATTCCAAATTATTTTTGTAGATTTAGTAATCAACCTCTGAGCTTTCAGTTCCTCTCCTGATGCCTTTTGGCTACAGCAATTATTCCTTCAGAAAAATCTCCAAGCTACCAGTTCCACTCCTGATCATGTGTGCATTTTTCATGCATCTGTACTTACTACAGTTTGCTATACCCAAATTTACCATCCCCTTTAAGTAAGGTCAAACCCTTCCCCTCTTTCCCCACCTAAGCTACTAGTTCCTCTCCTGATCCCTTCTGGCTACAGCAACCACCTCACTTCCACTCTCCCCCATATACACCCAGCCCTGTTTTCCTGACTAGGGGACTTTTGGATCCTGTAGCCATGTAATTCCAATTCTTGCCCACAAGATGTCAATGCAGGACGTTGGGGTAATCACAAGCCCTTTGTTCTGTTTGCCTCCCTGATTCTCTGTGGGTGCGGCCCAGTGATCCACCCCCCCCCAAGCCAAGCCCCCATATCCATCCGCCCCTGATTGGCTCTAATCACCGAAGGCTTCCCATACTCCCCCCAGCTGCCGTTCTCTTACTGGATGATCCTGATTGGGGAGGGGATTTTGGACAGGCCCTCCCACCGAGATGAAAAATGTGATATAGAGATTGCTGTAAGAGATAAAGGTTATTACTTGGAACGCATAGAGGATGGTGGCTTTTATTATTTTTCTGAGATAAAGCACATGTACATGTTCCTGATCCATTAGCCGGATACAGAGCAGCCCATTCCTGCAAGAAATATCGGCTATTTAGTGGGGAATTCCTGTGGCCAAAGGCAGGAATTGTCTGTAGCTAAATAGACCCCCTTTTTGGGATCTTCACACTTTATAATCAGTCAAATTACCTGACATTCCCATTTGCAGGGTATATTCATTGTTGCTATTCCTTACCTGATTCTTTCACCCAGGTCTCTGTTTCTTCAATTCCCTATAGATTGTAAGTCTGTGATTATTCTATCCTGTAAGGTGCTTTGGTAAAAAGGACTTTCTACATAAGATTCCAAGTTCAATGACAGGGCGATCCACTCTTCGCAATGTGCTAATATTGTACTTTGCTATCTACTCAACCCCTGTATAGCGCTACGGAAAATGTTGGCGCGTTACAAATAAATGATAAAAATAATAATAATATTTTGGTGAATATCTCACAAGCACTGTGTTGATACAGTAAAGTGAGAGCTGAGGTCAAGGATAAGTAAATTGTAGCGGTAAAGGTAGAACACGATTTAACAATTTATTTTGTAGCATAATGTTATAACTCTAACATGCCCGATCTCCTAAATTCCAGGTTAACTGTCCAAACCCACACAATTAAACGAACAGTGCTAAAAAATAACCACAATTACATTAAAATACAGTAACAAGAACATTTAAACAGAAACCATAAGCTCAAATATCAAATGCAAGTCATTGGCTGAAGATTTTTAAAAAAACTGGCTACATTGTACTAGCCATTTCCCTGAAGTTAATCCTTCTTGAAGCAATGACAACAATTTGTGCTGTATTTATTATGTGAATATATGGCTATGGAATCTGTTATTTTGTAATACTGTGTGTGTATTTGTTTTTGTGGTGACAAAACCAATCTATGCAAGTTAAGACTGCCCACCACATATCAAGTACACTGAGCCAAACATTAGCACAAGATCATAATGGATCCACACATACAATGCTGAATACTTTAGGAATAATTTACTGTCGAGGAAATTGGCAATACAATGACACTGGTAGAGTAATGGAGCCCCTATAAAATACAATGTAGGGCAATTCTAGACTAAAATTGTTCCAAAACAGTCTCTCAGATTATTTATACTGTAGGTATCGCCCAGACCCATTCTCCAGTTTATACTTAATGTGTTCACCCTCCAGTGCCTTTGAGATGGTTTTCAGAGCTAGCGCCATCACTTAGAAAATGTAAACACAGCCCTAGAATATTAATTCCATTAAACATATGCATCTTGCAATAAGATACTTCAAATAGCATTTACCTGTTTATTTAACCCCTTCAGTACAGACATTCTTGCTGATACTATGTTTTATAGTCAACCCTACAGTGAGATTATTCTGTTACGGGTTAAATTAACAAGAATTTAGCTTTTTAATGGTTACTTGTGGATGCAGCCAGATGGAAGCTCTTACACAAAATGAAATGGCTGCAACTTGAAGGCAGGTGGAGGTGACATGAATGGATTAAATGTAGCACAAATGATTAGTGATAAGAAGACGGATGAAAGGGTATGCAGAGCCAGGATGGAGATGAAACCTGCATGTATTCCACTAAATAGCAATTATCAATACATGATGTTGCTGTTCAAAAGAACACATATTATCAGAATATAAGGTTAGTGAATTAAAGGCATACCTAGACACATTAAAGTAGCCTTTATAAACCTGGAAGGATTATGTATATCCTTTGAGTTTACTTCTTAATATGAAGCAGTGACAAATCCTGTAATGTATATTATCATGTGTTAGATTACTGTTACAACTGACTGGAGTCTTATGTTTATGCGCTTCTGAAAAAATAAAACTGATAATACACAAAAAGGTTTTTCACAACATTTGCTTAATTGGTGCCTAGTCTAGAATTATATTATTTCTACAGGTTTCTTTAAAACAAACCCACATCCTGAAGGGGATAGGGGTCAAATACTAAACACTCCAATTATATAATAAATACCTGACTTACTCCCTCACCCTCTCCCTAATAGATAGAAGAAACACAAACCCTCAGGTAAGCTAGCTATACACAGGGCCTTATTAAATTCCAAGCCCGCAGTTGCCTTCATACAGGCGTAAGTCTGTAACCGTTACAGAGCGATTTAATTTAACAATCCCGCAAGTAATGGGCGATAGCCAAATCCGTAAACTGTAATGGTACATAGCATTTCAGGGCATGATCATGATCAATTAAACAAGACAGTAAAGTAATGATTTAGAAACAGTCAACAGTAATTGAGACCGTCATTATGACATTAGTAAAACATGTTTAGGCATCTGCTATACGATCGGGCTCGCAATCCAGAGATTTAAACATCAATAAAAATGAATGAAGAAACTGTTATAGTCCATGTGGGTGGCCTGATATGTATTAACTCCTTGATTCCCAAGATTGATATAACACGGAAATTACATGTTAAAAATAATCTTTTATTGCAGATTTGCGAGCTTGAGACTGTTGTGCAATTAATTCTAATGTCATTTATCGCTTTCCCCATTAAAGTCCAGTATTGTGTTTTTATTTGCTTTTATAGTGTTATGAACAGGTGTTTAACCCATTTGCGAGTCCTCTCTAGTATTTGGTAATTGCGATTTTGAATATTTAATAGGTCCCATAGTCTTCAAAAATTAAGATTTTCTCTTACAATGCTTATGGGTTTACATAGCTGCTAAAGTTTTAGGTTGTTACACACTTCACAATATTTTTTTTTCCATTAACATAAATGGTCCTTTAATAGATAACTTAGAGGACCTTTCTTGTTTAAACCCTCGCCTTCAGTGATGGTGGCTCGTCAAGACTTAGTTCAATTTGTTCTTAGAGTTAGGGTTAGGTTTAGAGGTTAGGGTTTGTGCGCCACTAGTTTATTATGTAATGCTTATCATCTGCCACTATCCTAACCCTAAAACTAAACCCTAACCCTGAAATGGTTGAGCTAGGCCCTTACCTATTGATTTTTTTTGCTATTTATGCGCCTCAGTACAGGAGGAAGGAAATATTCATTTTAGGCTATGTAGACGTGCTATAAATTATTTTTGTACACCTTAACACTAGTAATATATAACATTTATTTACTTGACACCGTTATTATTCAACTATTGTAGGTACTTGTAGATATTTCTGGATCTTCCTTATTTCTTAATATTGTATATACCACCTAAAAGGCCAGCTAACCTGTGTATAGGTTTAAGGTAAGAAATGAAGTATACTTCTGTAAAAACTAGAGAAGAAGATGAATACCATTTAGTAAATGGTAATATACCTAATAAGTTTGCTTATTTCCTTCCTTCTACTTCATCTAAAAAAAATAGGGTAGTGATACAATTCACGCCATACATCTAACAATGTCTACTCTAAGTATATTAGAATATAAATCAGATGTAGGTAATGAAAAATAAAGAGCGGTTAGAAGAGGCAAGCAAATACAGGAACCCCATTTTAATTTTACCAACATGTACTTAATGCCTAACATTACATTATTTTGTATTTTTTTGTGTCCCTTTTAATGGTTTACAAGCAGACAAGGCTACAGACTTAAAAGGTTGACTGTAAATTCCTATCTTCCATATAGATTGCCCCAAAAGACCTTTCAGAATAAGAAAGGCAAAAAGCTGCCCTCTCAGTCATACAGTAAGAGGTCTGTTAAGGATGATGTTTCTGGATTTAAGACCTCAGATAATTTTTCTGCTTGATAGCTTTTCTGTAGAACCATAGCTGTTGTTTTGTCACTGCCACTTTGATAGATAAAAAAACAGCATGTGTGGATTCAGTTCATTGCTCTTCCTGCTAATAACCTGCCAGGTGAGTATCAAACATTGTAGCTACAGAATAGTGTTGACTACAGAAATGAGAGGAAAGTGTCATATTGATGAAAGCCAAGAGAAAGTAGTATGATATGGTATGTTGAGAAAATATGCTATATAGTATGGCATTTTTATCACAATATATATACAAAACTTTTATAAAGGAGTAAAGTTGAATATTAGTCTTTAATAAATTCCAAACACATACCTTGGAAAGGAACTCAAACACCTTAAACATCGTCTAGAACATAAGTTATTACGTATTCTTAAATACCTCTGTGATGTTACAGATATTAAAGGCAGTTTTCTCCAGAATACAGAATATTATAAAAAGTAGAATACATGCCTTCTAAGATAACTTAACCAACTAAACTAAATCAGAAGGATCTGAATAGACCTATACTGAATTGTGGCAACTAAGTAGCTCAATGTTATATACTTATCTATATCTAATTAAAGAGCTATATATATATGAATATTTATATTCAGCCATACCTTCTCAAAGGAAATAGTTTAAGCTTAGCAGTATCAATTTCTATACACTGCATAATTAAGAGTAATAATTAACAAAATTATATTATAACAATATCATAAGAGCAGATGCCATACATCTGGCCATTCTCTATCAAAATTGTGTCATTTAAATATAGACAAGTTGTTATTTTTTTGTTGCAACAGCATGACCTAAAGTTGGGTGTAAAGTTGCAACTATCCTATTCCCTCCTTAACAACAGTCTCATAATATAAACCGATAACTGACATGGACTACACATTTTTTGAGTAGAATGACCACAGTGTTTATTGTATACTTATATTATCAACATTATTGTGCTATAACTGTGGTTGAGCCAATTTACCATAGGATCCCTTAAACCCGAACCTCGTCCACTGCTGTAAGGCAGGACCGCTTTTCTACCATTAGGAGAGGCTTAGCCTACATCCCACTGCTAAGAAGGTGACTCCCCCACCTCCACCAATGTGATAAACATATCAAATTGACATAACATTAAATGCACTTTTACCTCCAGACAGAATCTATACATTATATATATATATATTTTTTTTATATAGGGATTGACAAGCAAAACTAACGGCACATAGCAGTGTGAGAAAATGAGAAAATGGTACTGTATCACGCCTGCTGGACTTATCTAGCCAAAATAGTCCTTCCCCTGTTGTTACGTGCCACGCAATCCCATCATGCATCCTTGCCTGGTCATGGGTTGTCCTGCTGACCCTGGCAACCAGGCTACCTACAGGACTCTCTTGATTCTAATGATATTTCAGCAGCACTTGTCAATCAACTTTATAGAAACATTTAGTGTGAATGAACACTAGAACCAATTGGTTAATTTAAACTACTCATAGGATCTATCTGAAAAGATTAGCTTAATAATTCCTCAATACAGCCTTATGTGTGTCACATACTTTACATTATTTTACACCATACGTCCCCACCACTTCCACTGAAAACTTATTGCATTATTTGCCACCCTTTCGGTAAAGAACTTGATCTAAACATTCATTAATTAATCAGTACAACTTATTTTACTAATTAAATATTCCAATTAAAATATTGTATGAAGCAGTATATATTTAAGATAAATACATTTACGTTTGGGGTTGTCAATATAATAATGCATTGGATGTTCTGAAGAAAGGATTCAAATCCAGGACCACCTATTGATTACAGGTGCTTTATTTGTTGTATCGAATAACATCACTTTGTGTTGGCTTTGTGGATACAAAGGATTTTGTTATAGGGTGGAGGCTCCTAGAACTGCCTCATACAGACCACAACTTCTCAGATAAATGGTCTTCCAAATAGATTGAAATGCAGAATAAGACAGATGAATTGTAAATAGTTTATTGAGACATTTTAACTGACTCTAGAGTAAGCCTTTCAGTGCCTCTTAGGTAGTTAATATAAAATTCCTGCATGAACCAAATTAAACCTGAACAAATCTCTGGCTTCAGGTGCTTTACAGATAATAAATTAGTAGTTTGTTTGCAGTGAAATCATTTATGGACTGGAGCTTTAGTATTTGGTATAGTAAAATCCCCAGCATAATGTAAATAAAATTTATAACTGACTTATGCTCCTTGAATATTCAATGTGTCCTAAGTGTGACTGGTTTAATATAACTAAATGACTAGGAAATGCTACAAGGTTGTTTTTAGACTATTTAGCAAGTCACATCTTTTTTACATGTGTTATAAATTTTTGAAGTAATTTGGAAGAAATTGCAATCTCCAAGAGTGACCTTCCCTTGTAACTCCTTTCAACAAGATAAAACACCAATAAATTTGAGGAATAAAAGTGACACATAAAAGAAAATTGTGCTACAAGGCTTCAAATAGAACATCTAGTCTAGTATAAGCACGAACCCATAAAGAGAGGCTCTGCATTATCGGTTACAGAAACATATTTAATCAGTAAAATAGTGAAGCCAACAAATTGGCTCCACAGAGGCCAATATCTTACCATAAAGCACTATAGTATCATTAATAAAAAATAAATTGTAAATATAACTAGCCTAGGAACTACATTAGGAGAATGGTCTTCTTCAGGAATGGATGGAGACAGACCAGCTGAAGCAAAATCAGTTCTATACTAAAACAACTTATTACTTTTTGAAAATAGTTATATTAATGATCAATGCCTAATGTAAATATCTATCTCCTACTGTTAGAGCTTTACTTTCGTCTTTTATTTGATTATGCAAATTACGTAATGTTTTTCCTATTTTCCTATTTAAGTAATTCACACTTTTTTCCAAGGACAACTTGAAAATTGTGAACGGCTTTGGATTACCACTTTGGAGGTTCAGTTATTGACTTTATTTGGCTGTTGCTCAACTTTCACATCTGTAAATATAAATATTAAACCTAGGACTTCTGTACTGTATATTTGCATTCTTATAAACTCTTAATAATCCCATCCTCTTCCACCTCCCTTGCACCACGGAACCTACACAACTCCACTACTGTGGGACGACTCGCCTCATCCAATCACTTACGAAAAACCTGCAGATTTCATCTGTGAAACATCTCACACAAGAAACAACCAAATTAATAATTCATTTACTGACAATTTTCTGCACTGACTACTAAAATTCACTCCACTTACTAGACTCTCCCCCCTTCAACCATCTTTGAAGCCTCTGCTAGACTCATATATCTAACCAGGCTTTTTTCATCTGCTGTCTAGCTCTGCCAATCCCTTCACTTCCCATACTCTCTAGAAATAAGTTCCAAAATCCTGACACTCACCTACAAAGCCCTAAACAGCAATGCTTTGTCAATATCTCCCATATTATTCACAGTTTCAAACAATCCCTGAAAACTCATCTATTCAGAGAAGCCTACCAACCTGTTCCTTTACATCAGGGACTCAAACAAGACACAAGCAACCCCCTTTCCTTATGTATTGAATACCCTTAACCCACTTACAAGAACAGGGTCCTCTGCTTCTTCTGTAACATTTGTCACATTTGTCTTATATACTCACTGTATCCTCTGTACTTAGTTCTGCAGAATATGAATATGTAAAGGATAATAATATTTTTCCCAAATCAACTGTAATCTTACTACAAGAAAACCCCATAGTCTTCAATGGCATTATTAAAAAATAAAACACTCTATTCACACAAAACGTACTGGATATCACATTGATGAATGGGTGATGATGAGGTCTGATGATATTATAGGAATATCTAGACTTGTTGATTGGATTATGTCACTGTTTGGTACAATATGCAAATTAATGGCACAGTATTTTAATGAGAAACACAGTGTGCTAATTATTGTCAGGATAAAAAAAAACTAATGGCTTACACCAAATCCTAACTCAAGGGTAAATCATTTCTGAAAGAAACTAATTTGCAAGATGTGGCATTAATTAGCATACATTGCAGAGAAAAAGTTGTTTATCGCAAGAATCGTGTAAGTTAGTAGAAAAATTGCTAGTTAAAGGGCAAATGAAGTACTTATACCATGCTCCTATGAATAACTTCATAGTATGGAAAATGTTTAAGTTTAAATTATTTTTACCTGATATATTTACTTTCAGTTTAAGGCTTTCCACTTTTGCTCCTGACCCTATTAGGCAAGGAGAAGGAATTCTCATTTCAGATGAGATCTCTTTTCAGTCTCTTGAAAGACTTCTTTACATAGTATTAGTCTGGACAAGCTATTAAAAAGTAAAGAAATACACTATCAACAAAGGTCTTCATAGTTAGAACTATGGTATGGTATGGCCACTGACATATGTGCCTGCGGTCCATAGGGTCATGGAGAGTTGGACACGGCTGCACAACAATAATAGTATTGTTATGCTTATTTCAAATATGATTTCCACATTTTATATGACCTAAGGTAATTATGTGACTCACATATTCCTGTTAAAAATATTTTTTTAAATATGAAAAACACATTTAATGTTAAACTGATCTAAACTGTAGCTGCTGATGAATTTCTGGCGTACTTTGCTAAATGTCTATCAGAAATCAGCTAGTATACTGGGATTCCATTTGTCCTGGTACTGTTTTTCACTGGCAGAGATATCCTTTAAATTGTTCTCTGTGGCCATCATGGATAGTACTGTGATTTCACTGAAAAAGTCCAAACAAGTTTCAAAAATAAAATGTTTGTGGATTTTACTCTTTTCTTCTTTCTTATTGTTGGAAATTAATTTTTCAGTTTAATGTGCAATGCTGGTTTCAACACTAAACAATGGCTGGCATAACATTTTTCTTCCCAGAAATAAGGAATTTTGTGCCCGATTCAATTGAGCTTTCATATGTTACTGTAGCCTGTAAGTGAGGTCGCAAGTTAATTTGCTATTCAATTGGCGTCTTTTCGCGGGCTCCAAACGGGTTACGAGTTAAGGCCTAGAAAAAATTGCGATGATTAAAACCGTAACTTACAGCCTCCCAAAGCCTTTGATCTTGAAAGAGTTACGATGGCTAAAATCACAAATCGCTATTCAATTCCCCCAATTGCTCCAATGTTTCCCCCCCTTAAATGACAAAAGAAGGAGAAAATCCTATGAGTGCTAGAGAGGACCCGCAAGGGGGTTAAACACCTGTTTGTAGTACTGTAAATGCAAATTAAAAATCCATACTGCACTGTAAATAATGGGGAAAGTAATGAAAGACATTAGAATTAATTGCACAACAGTCTTAAGCTCGCAAATCAGCAGTATATAATATAAGATGTATTTTTGTGTTTCATTTTGGGGGTTAAATCGACCTCAGGTATCAATGAGTTAATGCATATCAGGCCGCCCATATGGGCTAGAACAGTATTGGCATTAATTTTCATAATTCTTTATTTTGCGGGTCTGATTGCATATCGGACCCCTGAACCTAATTGATTGACATGTAACCTCAATGTTTTACTGCCGTAATAATGACAGCCTCATTTTCTATTGGCTGATTCGAAATGGGAGGTTACGGGCTTGACTAACTGATCATGTTCCCGCCATGAACTGCTACGAACCAGTGCATGGTTTACGGAGTTGCCTTTGGACCAGTAACTTGGGGCCTTGAGCAATTGAATACCTCGGGATTTAGAGACGAAAGGGAGCCCGCAACACACCCGCAGACATATGGCCTACAGCGATCGAGTTGCGGGCTTGCAATTAAATCGGACCCTTTGTTTGTAGCCATTGTTTTTGGCTGTAGTGTGTTTTTTTTTCTCCTAGCTCTGCTCTTCCATTCAAAAACTAAGCATCAGTGCTTTTTTCTACTCAAACTGTAACAGAACAATCCCTACTGGATCTCCACAGATGTGCCAAGAATACTTTTCAAACTGGATACTGGTCAACAGAAGCTTAATATTTTCATATGACTCCTTCATGTGAACAGAATGGGTCAGCAGAACAGATGGGTATTTATTACTTGTGTGTTGCAGCACAGGTTTCAAATTCAGTTTTAAAGAATTAATGAACAAGTGCCATTTGTTGGGGATTCAGTGGGGTTTGTACTGCTGTCTAAAAGCCTCCATTACATCATTACAGTATACCTTTAGAAAATAGCAGCCTTATTAAATTGCAATTCGGCTCTATTTAAGCACAGTGCATATTTTTTTTACAGAATTTCTTAGCTGGTGAAGACCTTGCTTTTGGATAGAAGTTCACTAACTAAAAACTTATGTAAAAAAAAATGCTATGTGCTTAAATAGAGCCCTATTCAATTGGCCAAATCGCAATTTAATAAGGCTGTGGATGTTTAAATGTATATTGGCATTTCCAAAAAAATAATCATTTTTTTATCCTGGTTTGTATCCTTGCCTTGAGTTTAGATACATCTAAATCACAAATCCGATTATTAAGATCAGACTAAGTTAGTTAATGAGGATCCTAAGTTGGATGACTAGCTTTGAATGTTGGGTCACCATGTAGTTGGTCTACTGTGTTGTCATGCTGGATCTAATTATCATCAAAGTCAACTTCATCCAAGTTTCTGGTGGCTTTGGTATAGTGAACTTTATGTTGTGGAGAACAGGTCTCATAGCTAATGGTAAAGTTGCAAATTGTACAGTGTCTTTGGACTTCAAAGTAATACCCAACATACTAAAATAAAAAAAAAAACAATCTAATGAATGGTCCTTAGGTTCTCTCCACATTACTGGAACTGAAAAAAATGGATATGATGTGATCCTTCCAACCAGTCAGTAGCCTTAAACATGTTAAACGGTATAAATGAAGGTCCCAGGATTTATCCTGATCACCTACAGCCTTATTAAATTGCGATTCAGCCAATTGAATAGGGCTCTATATAAGCATACAGCATTTTTTTTTTTCAGAAGTTTGTAGTGAACTTCTGTCCAAAAGCAAGGTCTTCACTAACTAAAAACTTCTGTAAAAAAAAATATGCTCTGTGCTTATATAGAGCCCTATTCAATTGGCCGAATTGCAATTTAATAAGGCTGATAGTATGCAACCAAACTAAGGTACACATGATTCCTAACAAGAGGGGTATAGTTTCCTCTTTGAGTCCATAACTGACCACACCTAAATCAGAAACCTTTTGGATGGCTGGCACACTTTTGAGTCTCAATGGTTATTTTAAGTACAGCACAACAAGTTTTTAATACACAAAACACTTTGAAGAACAAAAGATAAACACTTGTGATGTTACCATAATGAAGTCTGACACTCACCTGATAGAAGAGTAGAAGCTTAAAATCACACTTAGTGCACGTGTAACCATATGGACTTGCCTAAGCAAATCTAGCACCATGGCTTACAATCTCTGGGTTAAGTTGACAGTAATACATATTTATGTTCTATGTTTTACCCAAATACTCAATTAATTCACTATTACTCATTTGCAGATGGTCTCTTATGCATGGAAACATATTTTAATAAAACTACAAAATAAAACAACTTTGTGTGCTTGTGTAAAAGAAACCTTATGGCACCATATACACTTTAACTCTGCTTTCGTTTATTTAAAGTACACACTTCATTGTATTTATGTTTTGAAATAACCTTTATTGCCTTACACTGGGAATGGCTTCAGTTGTGATCTCTTTTATGAAACATCAGTCTGTATCTCTGAACAGGATGCAGGATTATTTTCAAATGGAGACATGGATGACAATGTACAGTACCAGTTGCAGTAGTACTGTACGTCAAAGTTTCCTATAAAATTAAAGAACATACAGTTTCGAAATAAAGGCAACTATTTTTCAAAAGATTACAGTCTGGTTTTATGTAAACAACCTCTGCAGGATGAAAAAAAGTGTATATTTGAAAAACTAAGCCTGATTAAAAGCATATTTACAGAAAAAATGGCATAAAGCTAATATTTATTTAGAAAACAATATGTTGATGCCTCTACTGGTCCCTGAAAGCATCCATGTTACTTTGGTGACAGTGTTGTGCATGGGCCTTTCCCTTTTCTACAGAAGAATGTGTCAAATACTAAAGGCCATTTTCAAGCTCTAATTATATTTAAAAAATCCCCAATTCCCTGCTCCCACTAATAGATAAAATAAGCACACACCCTCAGACTCTAAGTTGTGGTTGGGGCTTTCTCTCTGGAGATTGTAGCTTGTTGTGTGACATATATAGCTTCGTTGTCCTAGCCTGATTAGAAGGATACACCTCGATGAGTGTGAGGAAGTGAGGAGGGAGGCTTCTAAAGGGGTTTTAGCCCCTCCCACAATCGCTGGTAATTAACCCAGTATTTATCAGAAAATACCAGACAATATGGACTTGGTAATAAAAAATAATATTTTCTGAATAAATTCTTTTATATTAATTACTTACATAAAGATGTCACAAATATGTGACGTTTCACTAAACTACAACTTACCTTAATAGATTGTTTTAGGGTTTGCTTTGTTGCAATGTATATACAGGGTTACAGTTTTTTTTATTTATCAGAGGAATAAACTGTTGGATATCCCCAGAGTCACATACCAGCGTCCTGAAATGCTGAAATCCTACATGCTGTGTTACTCAGTTAGATGGATTCAGTAAAAATGTATACATGAGTCACGATTTCATAAATCCGTCCCACAGAATAAAAAGCACATGAAGTGATTTCAAACTCCCATGAAATAAATCTCTCCTACACCTTGATGGAAATACCACACAGAATTTCAAAGTAGTTTCCTATCTGTAATGTAATGTACTCTGTTTGACCCTAATCTTACTGAAGGAAAGTCAAGACAGGAGATAAATAGTTTAATCAAGAGGATACCCGGCTGCAATGTACAATAGGCATTATGTATATATCAATTAATCTCGATGAGCAATGAGAATACTGTGCATGGCCGGTCCATGATACACTTATGGGAATTAAATGATGCTCACAACTCAGGTAAATGAGATTTCTGTCTATGGTTAAGCATGTACTGATGTAAAGACTTGTATATGTGTTGTTTATATTATTTATTCTAAAAAAAAAAAGGCAATTAAGCACAGCTATGTATAAATCCCAAGCAGGTGATGTAGACAATTTAATTCCACCATGTTATTCATTATATACAAAGCTTTCATGGCAGATAAGGATTCTGGGTTGTAACATGCCAATGGTGATAACATATATTATCTTTTTGCCTCTAACCAAACCAAAGTCTATCAGAATTACCAACATACACTGAACAAAAAAAGATCTGCTTGCAAATCATAAGATATTTTTTATCTTTTCATGCAAAAAACTGTTGTTTTTATTACATTTTTTTTATGTATATTTAGAAAATTTGGTAGTTTCATAACAATTTAAAAACAATTTTACATAAGCTAGTCAAGAATATTTTATTAATGATTATGCGAATCCAACTCAATACTCTACTTTCTATGACGCATACAAGTTCTGCAAGTTCGATGATGTCCCATATAGTATGCTTACCTGTAGAACGCTTAAAGGGACACTGTCACCCCAGTATATAATGGACAACAACGGTACTGCAATGGTGGACATCCCATCTCTAAGAGGGAATCAACAAGCAAGAAATTCAATATCACCCTGGTTGAGCACAGGTGAATCACAAGAGTGAACCCTAAAGAAGAAATGGGGTGCAGAATACCTGAACTGTTGGTGGCTCTTGTAGGACCAACATGCCTACCACTACTGTAGACTAATAAATAGTTGTTACTGGTTAGTTTATTATCTTATAAGAAAATTACATTTAAAATCTGATGGAGGAGGAGAGGTGATGACGTTGTAAAGCCGTAAAGTCGGATTTATGTAGTAAAACCAAAATGTTGTCTGTAAAAGCATTAGCTTATTTAGGTTTCATGCTGCCCTAGGCCATTCAGATTTGTGCAAGTGGGGTGTGGGGTTGGCTGTAACTCCTTCTTTCCCCTTCCTATATTTTTTGGGTTTGTCAGAAAGTGTCAAGTTCACTTACCAACAGAAATATCACTGGATGTAGACATATTGGTGCATATACAAACATATTTCAATGTACTGTACCTCCAAGCAGCCTAAAAATGTGTAGCTCTAGGCCTGGGCCTTATGGACCTAGACAGAAACACACCACTGTGTAACAGCGCAGCCATGTCAGTATACTTATGAATCTTTATCACAAAGAAATGTAACATGATTGTAACTGCATTTCAAGTACATTTCAAGTACATACCAAACTAGCAATAAGTCAATGACAGAAAACATTATTCGGGAAAACCTGAATTTTAATGACTTAAGTACAGGAATTTATTTGATATTTGTTACATAAAATCCTGAAGGCTGGATGATGGGGATGTGTTTGCAGTTATCAGTATAGGGAAGGGTTTGGAAGGTGAAGCGGGCAAAAGTCCAGAAGCTTTGTTTGATAATAGGATAAGATAGAAATGGACACCAACCCCCTAATCCCGCACTGGTGCAGAAGAGGCAAACACCTTGCATTATTCAATGCAACTACTGCTCTTCAGAAATGTAACCGTCATTCTCACACACAGCTTACCCTTATGTATCAGGAATCCTGTCGAAGGTCCAGCAGAGATATAGTAAAAAAAATCCTATTTAAAAAATAGCTGTATGACTTTTTTTGCATGATAACTATACTATTAGACTTATTTTTTTTCAAACATGTATTTTTTCATTGTGCAGCAAATTATCAACTGATCTGATTATTATTCTTCTAGATCCTGGGAGCCAGAATGCACAACACATGTTCTATTATCGAATTTAAGTTTACGAAAGTAAAATAAGACACACCGCCAATAACATCAGAATTACAAACACGTTTGTAAGACTTCTTTTTACTCAGACTAATGTTTTATGTCTGCATCTACTGCATAAATTAATGCTTTTGCTTTACCTGCATCAACAAATCACAAAAGTCACCCTAAAATATGTATTCATTTTTTTTAAGATAACACAAACGGGCAACACTGTCAGCAGTTAGGAAACTAAGAAATATATAACTGCTGCAAACTGGTTAGCATATTAATTTTCCAACTGTATAGGAGAATATAATTTGCATAGACTACTTATGTGGACAAAATTAAATTACTTCTTATGAATACTGATTAGTTTAATATGAACAGTACTGAAAAAAATAACACTAAGGTTCAGAAACAAAAAACCTTTGCTCAAGCTGGGGAAATTCAATTGGCTTCCCTATGGTATATATTTTACACAATACATGTCAAACTGTCCCTATGCTTTTTCTTTCCATTACTGGAAAAATAAAATATCCATTTTTTAATACAATCCTCAAACTCCTTAGTTTTGGAGGCAAGGATTACTAAGGTGGATATATTATTGCGATGGAATTGAGCTCCTGTATCTCAAGTAGGTTTGGGGTTCCGATATGCGATCAGACTCGCAAATCCCCAAAATAAAGAATTATGAAAATGATTGCCAATACTGTTCTAGTCCATATGGGTGGCCTTAAATGTATTAACTCATTGATACCCAGGATCGACTCAACCCCGAAATGACACATACATTTTTTTTTATTTCCTGCTGATTTGCGGGCTTGAGATTGTTTGCAGTATTGATTTTTTATTTGCATTTACAATGCTACGAACAGGTGTTTAACCCCCTTGCGGGTCCTCTCTAGAATTAGTTGGATTTTCTCCTTCATTTACCGTTTACGGGTGTGAAAACATTGGCGAGCTTGGTGAAATTGAGCAAATGAATAGCGATTTGCGATTTTAGCCTTGCAAAAGTGAAAGATCAAAGGCTTCTGGAGACTGTAAGTTGCAAGGTTAACCGTCAACTTTTTTTCAAGCCCGTAATTCAGGAACCTTTCTGAACCCACAAAAAGATGCTAATTGAATAGCAAAATAGCTTGCGACCTTACTTATGGGCCTCCGGATCTCCCAAAAGCTCAATTGAATGGGGGTCCAAATCTGTAAATTCCATGTTAATGCAGATACCTTATATACATTTTATCATAACATGTACAATACATAAAGCAATTCCAAAACCATGGAGGGGAGGATAGAGACAATGAAGGAGAAGTATTACCCACAATTGGAAGTAAGCAATCTAGAGACAGAGGGGATTTCAGTTAATTTTGTGACAGATGGAAAAGGTAATATTTAATAGATGTTACATATGAGAAACAGAGCATAAGTATGACGACCGCCCAATTTGGGGGACTACGCTCACCCCAATTCTCTCTCTCTACGGGTCGCAACTGTTTTTTATGATCTCGACACCAGCAGACACTTCAGATGACAGCATCATTACTGCAGAGACAGGCACCATCAGACCCCTTTTCTTAGTATCGAAGAATCACACACCATGTACCTTTGATTAATACAAGCAGACTCCGACACCACCTTTCTTTCGTGTGTCTAAAGTCAGACTGGCCACTTCTTTATTGTTACAGAGATATATAAAAACACAGAAAGATGATACAAAACACCAAAGATCTTCCCCCAGTTCTAGCCCATCCTCCTAGGCAAATAGCTTGCTATCCCCCTCACCCACATGGCTTTCTTATCATTACAGCTCCCCCCTTCATGACTAAAGCCAGAGCCTTCACACGTGGCCGATCGCAGGGCCATAAAAAATCTTTAAAATCTTTAACTCTTTGTCACATAAGTGACTGTATTAACTTTATTATTTAAGCATAGCCCACTATCCTATTTCGAACATACAGTATTCCAATGTTAATCTATGACAGCACCACATGCACTTATTACATACATCATATAAGTACATGTATGCATTACACCCATGATATAACTGTTAAGCAAGATGTTAGTACATCCTAGCCAGACATAACTGATGAACCCCAGACAGTTCAGTGGGCCCTTCTGTTCATAACAATAAGTATACATGTTGTTTAGTGATTCAGTCGTGTCAGACTGTTCATGACCCTATGGACCGCAGCATCTGCTAGCCTCTGCCCATTTAAGCTCTATCACGCTCATGTTCATTACTTCAATTACCTCATCTAGCCATATCTGTCTCTGCCGTCCCATTCTTCGTGGGCCTTCAATCTTTTCCAGCATCAGAGGCTTCTCATGATGTGGCCAAAATATTTGAGTTTTAGCCTAATGATCATACCTTCCATTGAACAAGAATGTCATATATATACTGATATAGTAAGTGGTGGGACCCTTGCTCATGACCACTTACAATAATGCATTTGAAGGTGATTGTAGGTAGAGGATTTAAATGTTTGTGTGTCATGCTTCTTTGAGCATATGCATTTTCTGAGTCCACTTAAAATGTTGGACGTTTTGCAAGAAATTCCATGAAGAATGTCCAGCACAGGAAAACCATTGGTGTGGGAGGTACTAATGACTGTGGACACAGAGAAGGGTATGGTTAGTATGGAGATATTAATGGAAGCTGTTCTACATAGTCAAGATGGGAGGAGCTTTGATGGAAAAGATAATCATAGAGCCTGTACATGAAGACTGCGTTGTCAACTTGGATAAGTAAGGGGGTGGGACTTGCTGGTTGGTAATTTTAAACCTCACCGAGTATTGTGTTACTAAATTGTTAATAACGCAAGTCAGATTGCACAGGGTCAAGAAATGAGCTGGGGGACATAAAGTGTGTACTCTGTTGTAGGCCAGCTGTTTCAGTAGTTTGGGGGCAAATATATAAGGGAGAGATAAAGAGGATCACAAGACAGCATTTCTTTTTGGTTATTTGAGGGTCAGAGCTAGGATGGTAGAAATGGAGGGATAGGCTATTTACATAGTTTATTGCTACTGTTTTATAGTTTCCATATGTTTCATATTCAGACATCAAAATCTGAAGAGAGTAAACTCAACAGAGCTACAATCGGAAAAAAGTCTATGGCAGATTGCAGAATTGTAGGTTTGCAAAAGCTCTCTAAGGAAAGATGAGCTGGTCCTAATAAACTATTATGAATCTGACATATTAAAGTATACGAAAATTAATTGGCTACATAAAATTCTTAAATACAAGCATACCCCGTTTAATGCTGTAGATGTGTACCTAGAAAACCATATGCTAAACGAAACTGTGTTAAATTGGGTCAATTGTCAAAACGGGTAAATCCAAGGTAAACTCAAATTTAAAATTTCTTCCATGGCTCTTGGTGTTTTGGAATGACACACAAGCGTCAAATCAGTGTTGCTCGGGGATGTGTCAGGCAAAAACTGTGTTATATTCAATGGGGGATGTGTCAGGCAAAAACAGCTGTATAGTGAATCAGTGTTAAACTGGGTCTATCTTTATATCTCTGATCAGATATTTATTGATTTGTTGAGTAATTATTATTGTCTTGTAAAGCACCAGCATATTCCGTAGCGATATACAGGGGTTAAGTACATGGCAAATACAAAAGTAACACATAGCAAAGAATGGAGGGCCCTGTTTTTAAGCATAGAATCAAACATACATAGTGCTTGTATCCAAAGCACCAACACAAGATAGAAAACTCGCAAACTTACAAACTTACTGTGGCCGTGCAGCTATTTTTTTTATATCCCCAGTAGTATTGTTATTCATGGTGCAGAGTGCTACTTAGTGGATATATACAAATCTCAGATACCTGTCAGTAAAAACCCAAGAGCACTATTTTTTGTAATATGTAATTTCAAGGAAACCTTTGAATCATTTTTTCTGCCATCTAAAATGCTTAGATGTTTCATATATACAGTATTTATATTGCAATGCTTTTCCACATTATGTTTCCTAATCAAAACTGACAGCTTTTATTTTCTATCCAACATGGAATCGATCAACAACACTGCTCAACACACGGAGCACTGAAAACAAAATGAAAAATATAACTTTTTTTAAATCGATTTATTGAATATTTAATTATTGTACACAAGCATTCATAAAACTCAGTTATTCCTCCACATGCCCTCTGTCAATGCTGTAGGCTGAATGTTCGTGTCTGCATGTTCTGAAGTGGTCAAAAATAACAAATTAATATTTGATAAATGGACATACAGTTGTTTTTTTTCTGAAACTAAAAAGTAATTTTTTTTCTTCAATTTTCCCAGGCAAAAGAAACAGAAACAAAAAAATGCTTATATTTATTCTTTCAGCTTTTTTTTACCCATAAGGTCTATGTGTTGGCCAGTGCAGCTTAAACAAAGATAACACAGAGAGTAACAGTAGCACTTTACCATTTCAAGTTAAAGGGCCATTTAGATCAATCTAAGTGCTCTTCGTGGTGTGAAAGAGCACAGTATTGTATGTTAAAATGATCTATTGTTTTTTAAACTGAACTAATATCAGCTAAAAAAACTAAAGTTTTAAGTCTGTTTACAGACACAGTCTGTCCTGCCTACTGACTTGATTAATAAAAGACAGGGCAGTTATTGATAGTAGTTTTTACCTGAACTCAGGAATGCATTGACCAATTAACTCATAACGGACCTGTTTAGTTGATTCCAGCATGCCATGCTCTGCACAGAATTATTTAGTAAGGCTTAACTCTTTTTTTTTTTTGCTCACTACACAGAGTTGTAGCTGCGGGTCTGGCAGTGGGCAGTCCGTTACACATGTAAACACAGATATTACTTTATCGATTTCTCCGTGAAAAATGCACGTATTTCAAAAATTCAAAAAGTAATTCAACATACTTTTAAAAGAACTTTACTGTGATGTTGTCCAGATAGTGCTGAATTAAGCGGCCCTTTAATTATAACACAGTGAAAAGAGTACTAAAGCATTTTTATAGCATCTACAGTTGATTTTTAGCTGTGCCACGTGATAATGCAGATCTATATCCTTGAGCTCAAAAAATAAATATTTAAAATTAGATCAAATATCTGAACATGCAGTGAGCTGTTTAGCTCAATCTTTTGCGATTATCTGAATTCGCAAATACTGATTTGCTAGTGAAAGAGAAGAAATAAATAAAAAGTGGCAGTGTTATTAACATTTTACTACTGGAAGAAGAACATAATGGCTTTAATAGTATAAAAATATTTTAACATCCTCGGCAAGCAATATATAATACCTTTCACGACATGGCTGGGAAAATAACTAGAATCAGCTGAATTTTTAACATAACTCTTAGGGCTGGCCTGAATAATCCACTGTAGAAATATTAGTTTAAAAGTAACTGACATTGAAAAATAATGATGTCTCATTCTGAATTATATTTTGAGATTTTCCTGTCCTAGCTTAAGGCCAGATCACATTAGCGTCCGTAAGGCGTTAACCTACCGACAACAACATTTAGCCACAGTTTTGGAAATCAAATTATTCTGGATAAATGTATTATCAGTAACGTAATAGCTAAATCCCTGATCCCCCGTAAAAAGCAGTGAACACATCTAGCAGCCAGCCGTGTGTAGTAGAGGCATTAATTAGGTTAAATTGGAATAAAGCTCAACTGCATCTAGAACCAAACCAAATTCCTGGGAGGGTGTCTTCAGCTTTATATGTACATAGAAAAGAGGCAATTTTATTTACAGGAGAATAGCTTGGAAGTTTGTGGTTTCAGACACCAGTTTAAGCTGCTTTTGGGGTCTTGTTAGTTACTTTATAATTATGATACACTGTAGTATAAGTTATAGGGAAACTTCTGCAACAGTTTAGGCATAAAGGTCCACTGTAATGACCCAGTTTCCATGAGTTTTATATAGTAGACCTGTATATGCACTTTTTCAATTTATTATGGTTAAAATGGCAATTATAAAAACAAAAAATGCAGTTGCATGAATGTGCTTGCTTCTCTAGTTACATTCTATACATATATATATATATATATATATATATATATATATATATATATATATATATAGTAGACTCGAATTTAACCAGAACTCAAGCAACTAGAAAAAAGTTGAATACTGTAAATTACATTTTACAGGGCTCAACAAATGCCAGCAGCCAGGTTATTGTGCCACAAAATGCTTACAGGCACCTAGATTTCATCTACTGTACATCTCTGCAATTCAGTTTTACCTGGAAGCAGACAGGCATGAGAGTGAGCCAGGGCAGTGTTGGCGTTACATTCCCCGGGTTCAGCACCGCACACTCCAGCCGAATGTACCGGGGTATAAATGAGGAGTGAAAGCTGCTGCTGCTAGAACAGCCCTCACTGACAAATATACTTAGCAGAGCGTCTTATGTGCAGATAATCTCAGCCTCTTTTAATAGTGACTCTCAAGCAACCAGAAACTACATTTATCCAGCATCAGCCAATCCCTGTGGGTGTCAGATGACTGAGAGTCTACTGTATATATATGTAGTGTAGGCCTTGTCAAGTGGTTATTATGCTATTTAAGAAAGGTCACTTAGCTAGCCAATCTTTCAAAAGAAATTGAACTTCTCAGCACATCCTGTCACTGTATCACGACAGATCTGTCTCTCACTGAAAAGGAGAATTGACAGAGGGTGAAGACAATAAAATGAGTTTAAAACTTCTTCAGAAGTACCCAGAATTTTAGGGAAACATTGTAGTAAATTTAGAGACCTGTAACTATAAAATATATAGTAGCATTCTACAGAAGAAGATAACTCATTAAATGTTAACTCACATGAATTTAAAGAAGGCAAGACAAGTGGTAAAAACGAGTACCAAAGCGCCCATAAGGAGTAATGTAAATTGACTCACACAGGTCTTAGCAGATGTAACGAGTACCAAGCAAATGAGTGCAGAGGCATTTTTGTCTTGTTAAAATGCGTTGAATACCAAATTCAATGAGTTTTGAGGTAGATGAGTGCTGAGATACCGCTGTATATATATATATATATATATATATATATATATATATATATAAATATTAATACTAACATATATATACAGGTATACTCAGCTTAAAGCTACCCCGTTTAGAGCTGATTCTCTATAGAGCTGTTTTTCCTGCCAGACCCCTTTTAATGCTCTGATTTTCTATGGCACTGTCTCACTATAACACTGTTTTTGGCTGCTGGACCGCTTTGAAAGCTCTGATTAGCTATAAGAAAACAGAATCCAGGATGACCCAGAAGCTTCAACATCAATAATTTAAAGTTTATATTTCTGGTAATGTTCAGTTAGTGTTAGTGTTATGTTTGCTGTTTCTTTGAAGCTCAATAAAAAACAAAAAAAGTTACAATTTCAATTGAAGTTGGTGTTTTTTTCATGAGGTCCCCTATCCCTATCTTCCCCATGTTAAACTGCCCCATTTAGAGCTGTTTCGATTAACACTCCTATTGCCTGGAACCTATCTACATATATATATATATATTTATATATACACACACACACACTCATTGATAAATATTTACATATATATCTACACATACACATGCATATTATATGTGTGTGTGTATATACCCATATACACATAATATCATCCCTTTAAGACACAAAATATTGGTACATGCACATTTTTTTAATATACCATATTTTTTTGTGTATAAGACGATTTTTTGGGCCAAAATGTTGAAGTTTAAAATAGGGGGTTGTCTTATACACGGAATACAGCACAGCCGAGCCAGCAGCAATACTGCAAGTGGCCACTAGATAGCGCTTGCACTGTTTGAACTCTGGAGCCATTACTGTAACAGGAGTGGAGGAGGAGGCTGAGAAACAGAGCAGGCAGGAAAGAGCTGATGGTGAGAACCGGGAGATGTGATGGAAGAGGAGGGTTCCTCATACTGCCTCTGTGTGAGGGAAAAATGGAGCCATGTATTAGCTGTCTGTTCATTATGTGTGCTTGTGCTTTATATATTCACCATCTAGGTGTGTGAGTCCATGTAAATGCATGTGCAGAGGTACATCTGATAATACATGTGTGATCTTTGATGAAGCTGCATATAGGTATACCTTTAGGATAAGAGTGCAGATACTTTTGAAGTAAAAAACATACAAAAAAAACTGGTATATGTGTGATACATTTTAATGCTACTGATAAGAAATGTTAAAATACACTGCATTAACAGTTTTTTGAGCACTAGCCCATAAAAATGTCAGACAATGATTAAATAACCTAGTTAAAATGTTTATATGAAACTAATTTTTGCCTAAAGACTCCACCATGATTGCATATTTATTTCTTAATTTTTGGCCTCAAAAAATAGGGGTTGTCTTATACGTGGGGGCGTCTTATACATGGAAAAATACGGTATATTTTTCTGTGAGGTAAAACAGATTTTAGAAAATGAAGCATCCCAAACACCTACATATATCTCCATCAAGCTGAAGCATTAAAAAAACAGCCAACTAGATGACTAAGCTTATTTCTGCAAGCTGTGGTTTCGGCCACAGAATTCAAGCCGATTCCTCACTT
The DNA here is from genome assembly GCA_027410445.1 of Discoglossus pictus. NCBI lineage: Eukaryota > Metazoa > Chordata > Amphibia > Anura > Alytidae > Discoglossus > Discoglossus pictus. The sequence goes on along the minus strand of CM050166.1, from coordinate 387,341,848 downwards.
AACAAAAAATGAAATGTAAGAAATGAAAACATGCAGAATCAGTGATGTGATTTAGGGGAAAATGTTACAAATGCACAGATTTGCCATGATTTTCTGGAACTTAAATACTCTTTATTAATTCTTTCATAACAGTAATATGTTACATGGTTACATTGTTGTTAATGCATAAAGAGCGGTACCAGCTTTTTCTTAAAGTGAATCAGTCCAGAGAAATTCAGTATTGTTTGTTGTTATGCAAATGAGCAGCTACAGAATACTAATTAGCTGCTTCTATTTGTTTGCCCCCATGGTAGAGAAAACATTGACCTCCAATGTTATCAGGCAGTCAACTTACAGAAACTTCATTAAAACGACGAGGAAATTCATTAAAACTAAGAGGAAATTCACATACTGTAGTACGCAGTCTCATTGGCAGACAAGTATACTATTTTCTCTAATTGGGCAAGCACCCCACCGCAGATAAACATTTTAATACGTTTATTCTGCTCTGACATCATTATTGCATTTTCTTTATTGAGCTTTAACATTATTATATTATATCATATTTGCCTTTTTCATAGTTGTATTAGGACTGGAGCCTTAGCTATTATTTTGAACTAGAATATAAAATGTGAACTGTCTAATACTGTAACATTTGAGATCTGATGCAAGTGAAACCCCCAAGTCAGCTTGAGCAAATCTCTGAAACAGACTGGAAACCGATCGACCATGTACTTTATACTGTGTGCACACACCTTAAGCACCAGGGAGCCATAGTAAGTAAGTTAAGAACATATTTGACTCACACATTAAATTTGAGATCTACTCTTAATGTGCAAAAGCAAAAATCAAGCCATAAAGGGCAATTCCAGTGAAAAAAATCAGCATAGCCAGAGCAAGGAAGAAATAAAGCTTATAATTATAAATGAAATATTCCTTCCCACAACTATGACAGCAGGATGGAAGCTCAATGCAATTAATACCAGAAAAAACATTCCAGGTAAAAAAAAGCTTTTACTGGAATCTTTTGAACATAGCTAAAAAGGTACTTTAGAGAATATTTGAAGTCCTTCCTATTATTGCAAATTTACAGGAATTTATCTATATGCCAAGTGGCAGCTATAACTAGCAAATTGCAACACTGCGGCAGATAAAGAAGTAAACAATATCTCATACCATCATAAGCTACATATAAAATATAGTCACCCCAATATTGTAGGAAAGATTACAAGAAATCAAATACGTTTTAGAGATACATACAGTTGTACTCAAAAGTTTGCATACCCTGGCAAAAATTGTTAAATGTTGGCATTTATTTTGAAAAAATTACTGATTATGCAAAAAAAATATTTTACTGAAGGATAGTGATCATATGAAACTATTTATTATCACATAGTTGTTTGGCTCCTTTTTAAATCATAATGATAACAGAAATCACCCAAATGGCCCTGATCAAAAGTTTACATACCCTTGAATGTTTGGCCTTGTTACAGACACACAAGGTGACACACACAGTATAAAATGGCAATCAAAGGTTAATTTCCCACACCTGTGGCTTTTTAAATTACAATTAGTGTCTGTGTATAAATAGTCAATGAGTTTGTTAGCTCTGACGTGGATGCACTTAGCAGGCTATATACTGAGCCATGGGGAGCAGAAAAGAACTGTCAAAAGACCTGCGTAACAAGGTAATGGAAGATCATTAAGATGGAAAAGCATATAAAAAGATAACCAAAGCCTTGAAAATGCCAGTCATTACTGATCAATCACTTATTAAGAAGTGGAAATTTCAGGGATCTCTTGATACCAAGCCAAGGTCAGGTAGACCAAGAAAGATTTCAGCCACAACCACCAGAAGAATTGTTCAGAATACAAAGAAAACCCTCAGAAGAAATACAAGCTGCTCTGGAAAAAGACGGTGTATTTTTTTCAAGTAGCACAATACCATGATACTTGAACAAAAATGAGCAGCATGGTCGAGTTGCCAGAAAGAAGCCTTTACTGCGCCAATGCCACACAAAAAACTTGGTTACAATATGCCCGACAACACCTTGACACGCCTCACAGCTTTTGGCACACTGTAATTTGGAGTGACAAGACCAAAATAAAGCTTTATGGTCACAACAATAAGCACTATGTTTGGAGAGGGGTCAACAAGGCCTATAGTGAAAAGAATACCATCCCCACTATGAAGCATGGAGGTGGCTCACCGATGTTTAAGGGGGGGGGGCTCTAAAGGCACGGGGAATCTTATAAAAATTGATGGCAGGATGAATGCAACATGTTATCAGAAAATACTGGCAGACATTTTGCATTCTTCTGCATGAAGGCTGCGCAAGGGATGCTCTTGGACTTTCCAGCAACACAATGACCCTAAGCACAAGGCCAAGTTGACCCTCCAGTGGTTACAGCAGAAAAAGGTGAAGGTTGTGGAGTGGCCATCACAGTCTCCTGTCCTTAATATCATCAAGCCACTCTGGGGAGATCTCAAACATGTGGTTCATGCAAGACGACCAAAGACTTTGCATGACCTGGAGGCATTTTGCCAAGACGAATGGGCAGCTATACCACCTGTATGAATTAGGGGCCTCATAGACAACTATTACAAAAGACTGCACGCTGTCATTGATGCTAAAGGGGACAATACACAGTATCAAGAACTAAGGATATGCAAACTTTTGAACAGGGTCATTTCATTTTTTCTTTGTTGCCATGTTTTGTTTTATGATTGTGCCATTTTGTTATAACCTACTGTTGAATATGAATCCCATAAGAAATAATAGAAATGTGTTTTGCCCCTCACTAATGGTACATATATACCAATTCGCCAAGGGTATGCAAACTTTTGGGCACAACTGTATTTATATAATGCATTAGTATTTTATATAATATTTAATATCAGCTTTACTTTAAATGACAATGACAACAAGATCCAGAGAAAACACAAAGTAAAAAAGTCATTATACAATTCAAAAACTGAATAAAAAAATGTTTTTTGTGACTCCTGATAAGAAATATGGAGGTGGAGAAAAACTGCTTAAAAGGAAAACTGGCAGTTTAACAATTATGAAAAAAATTAAATTTTAACTTATTTTAAACTACCAATTGCTTTTAATAGTCTGTGCCCAACAAACAAACATATGAGTTTTACTTTTAAATACAAACTGGTCCTTCAATCTACAAGAAAAAAATAAATCTGCCCTATCGTGTTATATATATCAAGATCCCAATCCTGCTAATATGTTTAGCTCTAACAGTCGCAATGTTGTAGTGCAATATTGTTAGATTTTTATTTCTGGAACATTCTCAATGGGGGGTAGAAGACCATACAAAACATATTGGATTTTTTTCTCTCCTATAATCAAGAAAGAAGAACACAATGTATTGAAGCTATAAAACGGCAACTACACAAGCTACACAAATGTTTATATAGAATAAATAGAATTTAGTCAGTAAAGATACACTAAAATGGAACCAGGAAACTAAATTGCCATTTATTGACAAATGCTGTTTATTAATGGTTTGTCTTACAAATAGTTTGTAATTGGTTCGTTCTGTTATGAAGTTCATGAAGACAGTGTACTTCTAAGGACAGGGGTTGCCCTGTCTTATAGTAACCAATAAGTGGCAACATTCTGCAACATGATACTTGAGAGAGGTCAATGACAGGCTAATTTTAAGCTGCATGAGAGACAAAGGACTGACCCAAATAGGTACACATTCTAAAAAAAGGAGCACATAAAAGCAAATTGATGCATATTATAATCCAGAAATCCAGAAACCTTCCATGTCTCTTTAATAAGGGCTCTTGATAGGGTCCATGTGTGGTGAGAGTCACTAATATGAGCTGGGCTGTATACTCAACATCAAAGCTATTCAGATCTTGGTTGTGCAAGTGCACAAACAATAATCCTTCTATAGCCCTGGCTAGCGGCACATTCTGCACTGCTCGTAGTTATAATGTACTAGCGAATTGCCCGTCAAAAAATGACGGCAATGTTATTGTAAGTGAGCTAATGTTGTTTGGTGTGTAATAGTAAAGATATAATACAATAATAAATGAATATACTTTACCTATTTGGAAGCATTGTGTTGAAGAGCTGTGAATGTGTTTTGACATTGCTGCAGCATTAGTGTTGTGGAGCTGCTCTATAAGCGTGGTGAATGTGTGCAGTGTAATACTGTGCGTGCGCGAGGCGAAACCGTTCGCGTAGTGTCGTACTTCCGCATTTGCGTTAAATGACGGTTTATGTGTGTTGTGCGTCTTTGCGTATTGTCCGTTGTTGGCTTGTAGTGGTTTTCGAGTTTCGTGTGGTGTTTTGCGAGTGTGGTGTGGTGTTTTACGTGTGGAGAGTGCTGTAGCCTCGTTTTCGTTTTGTCCGTCGGCCATTTTTTCTCTCGCTTAGCGATTTTATTAGTGTCTAAAGTGTTTTATTTTTATTTAAATGAAGGTCTAACTTGTTTTTTTGAGGTTATGGATGGTTCCTCTTGCTGTAGGTAAGCTTTTTATGTGTGTGTTGTGTGTATTTATTGTGTTTTAAATGTTTGTATGTCGGCGTGTTGCGTCCGATGTTTGCGAAGGCGGAATGTGTGGTAACGTGTTTCGTAGGTTGTTTGCGTTCCTCGTAAAATGTAGCGAGTGTCGGAATTTGTGTGTCTTGACGTGAACTTTGTGAGGGTTTGAGGCCCTTGCCCAGTGACCTCGCCAGCAACTGAGGCCCTCGCTTCGCGAGGGGCCTCAGTTGCTGGCATGGAGCGCCTTCGGCGCTCCATGCCAGCAACTGAGGCCCTTGCCCAGTGACCTCGCCAGAAACTAAGGCCCTTGGCCAGTGACCTCGCTACGCGAGGGCCGCGGCTCGCTGCGCGAGCCACGCGAGGGCCGTGGGCTCGCTACGCGAGCCCGCAAGCGTGAGCAATGGCCCGTACGCTCACAACTATATATGTGATATATTAGCTATTTACATTGACTAAGAAGATCAGTGGTTCCCAAGTGTTGCAGCCGCTGAATAATGCAAACTCACAACCTGCACCTTATGTCCACGGCAAGACCCAAGACCTCTGCTTGCATTCCCTCTGGGAAACCTCTCTGCTCCCATGTTGACATCTTTGTTGATGTTTACAGTTTCTTCAGCGGTAGAATGAGAATGCTGGATATGTATATACCTTTAAACTCACATGATGCCATTGAGTAATTAATATGTGTGTAAAACATCCTACAAATCATCCACTCAGAATATGGCCTCCATTCAGTTGAGCAAATTGTAGTTACTTCAGCCCGTAATGTAGCCTGTAAACTAATTTGCTATTCAATTTGCATATTTTTGCTACCAGCAAACGATTTGCGGGTTACACGCTGAAAATCCCTGCAGTTGTCAAAATTGTAATTCTGACCCATTTAAACCTTTGATCTTTCAAGCCCGTAAATGTTACAATTGCAAATCGCTATTCAATTGCTCCTGTTCCTCAAATATGCAAATATTTTCACACCAGTAAATGTCAAATGTAGAAGAAAATCCTACGAGTACCACATAGGACTCGCAAGGGGGTTAAACACCTGATAATAGCACTGTAAATGCAAAAAAATAATCAATACTGCACTTTAAAAGATGGGAAAGTGATGAAAGACATTAGAATTAATTGCACAACTGTCTCAAGCTCGCAAATCTGCAATCACATATTATTATTTTTTTACGGCTTATTTCTGTGTTATATCAATCTCGGGAATCAAGGAGTTAATACATATCAGGCCACCCACATGGACTAGAACATTTCCTTAATTTGTTTTTATTATTTAGACATTGCCAGATTGCGAGTCTGATCGCATATCAGACCTCTAAACGCTAATTGATTGAATTTTAACCTCCATGTTTTACTACCCTCATGATGACAGTCTCATTTACTATTGGCTGTTTCTAAAGCGGTAGTCACTGCCTTGCTTAATTGATCATGATCAGGTTCTGAAATGCTACTTACGGGTGCATGGTTAACGGTTTAGGCTTTCGGCCAGGCAGCTGCGGGCTTGTTCAATTCAATCGCTCTGTAATAGTAGCAAATTTCAAATTTAAATGGAGGCCTATGTTCCTTTAATCATACCATATCAATTTTGATTATCATCTATAATTCCATATTTAACTGATATTCTGTTCTTAAATATCCATCTAATGTTTGATTGAATTACCAACATATATATACAGCTCAGAATGTTCTAGCATTTTTAAGAACCAATATAATATCATATACAACATATACTGATGGAATTAATTATATTGGGCAATGTATTTCGAAAATAAATAAGATCATTCACTTATTATTTGTGGTTTTATGCAGATATTGGCCTTCATAGTACTCTTTCTTGATCTGCTTTGTGAAGCATTAAATGAATGCCAGACTTCAAATTGAATAAAATATCTTATCAGGTACCTCCTTCTTCATAAGACAGTAATGGTGGAGTACAGCAGAATATAAAAGCATAAATTAAAGACTGTATGTGTTTTTTTAACTATTTATTATCGGATAGATAGACAGACAGACAGACAGACAGACAGATAGATAGATAGATAGATAGATAGATAGATGAGGGGTCTCACAAGATGCCCCACGTCTCCAAAAAAGGTTTACATCTTTAACCCTTTTATTGTATACATATCAGAGGTTTAAATAATATACATGTCTGAAGATTCTAAAAACTATCTAAGCATAACTATGCCAGAAAATAGTATAACTTTGGATGCCTCTGCCTGTATCTAAAGGCATCAGTGATACTTTGGTGAAAGGTTCATGTTTGAGAGGGACATTTATATTTGTCTTGTAGTAGAGCTTATAGTCAACATGGAAGGTTTCTGGATTTCCCTAGGAATATAACATACCTATGTATCTCTTTACTTTTCTGTACTTTATTTTAGAAGACATACTTAAAACTCTGTTTTTATTTCTGCCATTTACAAATAGTTCCTAAATGGTTTCTTCCCTCTGCAACCCACTTCTACAAACACGATTTGCACTGTCTCGTAGAAACCAGTCAGCAGCAAAATTCTGAAACATGCTACTTGAGAGAGGTAAAAGAAAGGCTAAATTGAAACACTACACAGGATGTGCAGTGTCTCATGGTAACCAATCAGAGGCAATTTTCTGCAACATGCTGTATATTCATGAGCAGCAGAGTGCAGACCCAAACAGGCACAAATTATATGATTTTAAGCAGAAAAAAACAGTACTTATAGTGCAAAAAGAAAATAGATACATAGGCGCATTATATTCCTAGTACAATTCCCCTTACAAACTGCCTGCTTGTGAGCACATGCAGGGGAAGGAACTAGAGGCAATTCTCTTAAATAGTGGTGGAGCTAGAGAATGGAGGGCCCCAGTGTAAAAACATAATTAGGTCCCTCTACTCAAGGTGGGCTGTAATTTTTTTTTTTGCCCTGAGCCCCCACCTTGCTGCCAACTCATTCAGTGCCCCTCCCAAAGTCCCCTTCCCCAAGTTATCCTATTTAATACCCTTTCCCATAACAGCACCACTACCCAAGACTCTCACCAAGACCCCTTTCCATAGCTGGGCCCCCCTAAGAGGAGGGCCCTGGTGCATTGCACCACCTGCACCACTGGTATTATAGCTCCTAAAGCTACTAAAATAAATATTACCTCCTTTCTATCTCTGACCCATCCCTCCACTGTTCAGTAGATACATACAGTATATGTCCATTGACTCCAAGCAATGAGGAAATGCTGAAGTTACATAAAATGAAACAGCAATCTTCTGAAAAAAATAAGATTTACTGTAAAAACTGTTTTATATTCAGGACTTACATGGCTGCTAATATTGTTAGTTTGTTATACACTTTGCAAACATGTAAGGTTTTCACTAAATTACAGCAGTCCTATAAATTCACTGTATAAAAAAAAGAGGTTTGGATCCAGCACTAAATTCTGCTCAATTAAATTACATTCTATTCACAAGATCATCTGAAAGTTCACACAGCTTTGTCTAAGAAACCACAGGAAAAGACATTAGCTTATCACCTAAAACAGAAGATGATTTTTTCAATGATTTATTCACCAATTTTTCTAGATGTGAAGGAGGTGAAAAAAATAATGTGCACAAGGAGCCAGATACATAAAAATGACATCAAAAGCACTGAGGGAAGCAAGACATTAAGCATATAAATATATTATATTGAAAATCAAATTATGAGTTTTACAGTGTGGGCAGCACATACAGCCCATGCATCAATAAAACTTATTAGAAAACCATTCGCCAGAGACGAGCAGAACAGTGTAAGCTATTTGTAGGGATCACAGTCACAATTACAGTAGAAACTGCCCAATAACAGAATAAAATATGAAAACCATCCTTTAACGATCAGGTGTGTTGCGTGAATTATGCTAAACTATACACATTTATGCATATTTGTGAGTTTATTATATAAATAGTCCTTGCTATTTTGTTTTACTTCTTCTTGTATTCTTTGTGAACTGTTCAGAGGAACATTGCACAATAGTAGGAGATCAACAAAACCATTTAACAGCTGACTTAATGCATAAAAAAAAAAGCTTAATTAAAATCATTTCAGAAACACATAATCGGATGATTATTTGATCCCTGTTGATATTGGTTAAAGGGCCATTTACCTCACTATAGGTGCCCTTCATGGTGTGAAAGAGCACAAGATTCTATGTTAAAATGATCTATTGTTTTTTTTTTTTTATTACACTAATAACAGATACAATTCTGTGGCCTTAGGTCTGTTTACAAACACACTGCCGACTGTTCCATGATTAACAACACATGCCGTCACCGAAAGGTGACGGCTCCGTGAAGATGTGAAGACAAAGAATTATAGTTTTTTGCTGAACTTCAGAGATGCAACAGGAGATGTTAACTCCCAACTGTACTCTTTAGCTGATTCCAGCAGTCCTTTATTTGCACAGATTAATATGGGAAGGGTTAACTCTCTTTCTGCTTATGCTCACTACCCGGAGCTGTTGCTGTGTGTCTGTCTGGGGGCACTACCAGTTATGCATGTAAACAGAGATTTCATTAATGTTTTTTTGTGTGTGAAAAAGGCACCTACTTAAAAAAAAATTAAAAAGTATTTCAACGTGTTTTTATGAGAACTTTACAGTTTTGTGCTCCAAGTGGTGTGCTCCAAGTTCTTTAACATACTAACATAGTAACATTGCAGAGAAAAAATATATATATATATATAATTTTTAAAAGTGTTTATTTTTTTATAACGAGAAAAATAATATAATAAATAAATGTTGTTCCTTAATTAAAAAGATATGTACCATCTATGGTTTATAAATAGATATAACTAAGTGGCAGAGTGGAAAGGAGGGGAACGGTAATAAAAGGGAAGCACAATAAGATATCACATAATATCCAAATGTTACATACATAGCTTTTGTTTGACAATGTTTTGTTAATAAATATCCATTTTGTGCAGGAAAATACATTGTTCCCACTATTTCCAACATTATAGCAAATCAAAGCAGAATTGAATTATAAGAAGCCTTGATCATCAAATACTTTTAATTAGCTGGAATCCATGCAATATTTCTCTTAAGATACCTTGCATGAGATCACAGACCCAGAAAGTAATTCCATGTTTCTCATCTCGTTGAGAATGAGCCTAAATTGCCCTTTAATAATGCCATCAGCTTTTCCATTTCCGCATTTGTTAAGACTGTAAAAATATTTTTAAAGGAAAGCGAACACTAGAACACAAGGTGACTTTATAAGACATAACTTCCAAGCAGAAAATGGAATAATGCTTCATAAAAGGAAGACCAGGTCGGTATAGAAGACACCTGCAAACCCCAGGAAGCTGGTGAGCTCCTGTTTGAACAGATCAGTGGTTCCAAATCTCTATTAGATGGAACTCCAAGGTTCAATGCGTTGATTCCAGGGAAAAGTCCCTAAAAGGTTCCCTTCTTGGGAAAGTAATGTACTAAGAGAGGAATTGAGGTGGTTTAGTACATACCACCCCACATTTGAAATGGCCAAAGAGGGACCCATAGTTTTATATTTTATTGGAATCTTGGAGTAAACAAATGGAGAAAATGTTGAGACATAATAATGGACATGTCTAGACTACAAGAGAGGGTCTTTCATTTGTAAAGACTAACAATAGTGGGGTTTGACAAACAGTAGGTTTACCTCTGAAACTGGACTGTATTCCCAAAATGTGAAAGGTTGACAATTATGGGATTACAATATATTGAAGAGGGTTTTGTGAGTGGTACTGAGTAACCTGGTGTTGTGTGTTTGTTCTGTGAGAGCCATTTTGGGAGCCATGACTTCCGTCTGGGGTTTTGGAGCCAGTACGGAGCTCCTACCAGCTACTATGGTATCAATTATGATAGTGTTTTCTCAAGTATGTGTTTATAATTGTTTATCATAAAGCCAAAATTATTTTTTAATAATCAACTGCCTTTAAACAACAATGTATGTCCTTACACCTTATTTTTCATAGTGACAACATTTCTACGGATTCACTAAACATCACATGGGCTGCAAATCAGATTGCTGAAGGTTGTCTAGTTTTTGATGCAATTTTCCATTGTAGCTTGAGTGAAGTACTTTGCTGCCCATTATTATTATTATTATCGTTTATTTGTAATGCGCCAACATATTCCGTAGCGCTATACATAAATTAAATTACAGGCAAAGTTAAAGATTCACACATTGCAAAGAGTGGATGGCCCTGTCTTTGAGCTTGGTATCCAGTATACATGAATATAACCCATTGTCTAATATGGAACAATTTCAAACTCACCTAAACTACATCAATACCAGTACAGGAGATACAAAACCAAAAAAGCCCAACAACTACTAATGTGATTCAACCATTTCAATACCTAACTTAAAGAAGAATTAAAAACAAATACTAAAGAAGTCAAAAGGGATTTTTGCAGTGGCACTTTAGATTTTGAGTATGGGTCACAAAATATAAATTGTGTGGTGCACAAAATGCTAAATTTGCAATAACAAAATAACGAAAGCAATCAGGCATTTAATTTACATTAACTGAAATATTTATAGAAAATTCAAGGCTATGATATGAATGCATTGTGAAAATACCAAATACATGCTGATTTTGAATGAATGTAGAGGGCAGTAGATAACCAATATAAAACACAAATAACAGAAAATATAAATGCTTATAATAATTTAACAGAAGAGCAAATCATTTTATGGTAAGACTCATTACAAAATCATTTTCTGGAGATCTTCCTAAAGCATCAACATTTCTGTGTAAGACATTAAATTCAACAAATGTAATATTATCACAGCTATTTTAACTGTAAGTGTCTCATTACTTTAAAATCCCACTGAGATTGCCATTAATTGATAAAAAAAAAACAAAGACTGCAAATGGAGTGCCTACAAACTCTAGATGACCATGGTTGGCGAACTCATGTGATGAAAGGGGAGACAAAAGATCAATTAGCCAAAGCAGATTAGACAAATATTCACTGATGTGTGTGAAAGAGAAAGGGGTGGGTGTAAGTCAAACTTGATTGTTAGCAGTAGCTTAATAACTTGCAAAGGCAGATTGCATAATGATCAACAACTCACTTTTTTGAATCAAGTTAATTTTACACATTAGTAATAGTGGCTACCAACAAACACATAGTGATAAGGAGAGTGATTGTTTCCTGCTTGTTTTAACTCAAGATATGGCACATTCTAATTGCATTAATTAATTGAGCTTTTAATTGGCAACCTATTAAATCCATATACCTGAAATATCTCTGACAAGATCTCAGCTATGAAACATCCAAATTATTGTTGTAAGGGATATAAGGGGAGATTAAAGAAGCAATGTAAATGCTCCCTACAGGAAACAGTGAATAATGTTACAGACTCTGAGATGCTTAGTGAATCTTCCCCATAAAACCTTATAGTGGAATTCAGAATAGCAGTTTCCAAGTGATTTTCACTTACCATCTGTCTAAAAGGAAAAGGTTGGATGTAGCAAGATTTACAGATCCAATGATTTCTATAGCTTGCTGTAGTATAATGCATTAAAGAAAGTGCTACCCAAAACATTACACTCACTGATGTCATGTATACTGGATTGTGGGACATATCATTAAATAACAGTGTTTAAGCAAATAATGTATAGCACTGCATCTTCAAATCAGAGTACATCATCTTTCATATGAATTAAACAATGAGGTGTTAAAGAAATAGGGAAGATGCAATGGAAAATATCCCAATTCCTATATTATCTTAGCATATTGAGATCACAAATCCAAGATTTCTCCTTTAGTGCACAGGTCCAGATGAGACACATTTGCATTGTGTGAAAATTACTTACTTTTTTTTTTTAGAAATCTTTTTTTTTTTTTTTTTGAACTCTGATACAATTGTGAATATAAAGGGAAAGGATGCAATAAAACATGAATAGTAGTTTCTATATATCAATATATATATATATATATATATATATATATATATATATATATATATATATATTTAAATACATATATATCAACATTTACAGAGCAAAGCAAAACAAGTAACAATTAACTCCTTGTCTGCCATATATTCCTTAAAACAGTTTTACATCAATAAGTGAATTCCATTTTATTCCCACCCTTCTGGCTCCATCCTGCCCATGCTGCCTGCACATTATTGTTACTTGCTGTGCCTATACCCCCAGCAATCACTCCTTACCATAGGGCTGTTCTGCGACCTCTGCTGCACTTTGTAAGCAATCAGCCAACAACTGGAAAAGTAATAAAACTCCTAAGACCCAGTTGCTTTTTGTGCTCCTTGCCATGCTGATGGTGATTTCCTGTTCTGCACCTTCCAGTGTGCTATTCCAACACAGATTGCAATCCTAGGTCTTGCTAATACATCCAGTTAAAAATAAAAATCAATGAAAACATTAGCAGTGGATCATCAGGTCTTGAGCAGAAACTTCTTCAGACACAATATATAAAATATTCACTCCTTGGGATGACTGCTTTTCTTCCCAGTCACAACTCACCCTGTGGCAAGTGTCAAAGAAAAAAAAAACAATAAATGAAGGACAATTGGACTCCTGCAGTGATCCCTTTTTTCCAATGAACTTTTGCTTGGACACCTCCAGGCTGGGGAGTAGAAGATCTTTATTTTTTTATCTCTCTGCAGGATCAGTGTATTCAGATGCAGTTCAGTGAAAAATAATAATAAAAAAAACAGTGTGTTCAGGAAAAAAAACACAACTAAGCAGTAAGAAAAGCCATCACCTAAAGCTCACACATATAGAGCAGTAACACAGACTTCCAGACACCCAGATGTCAGATGCTGGGAAATAGTTGTGCAAAGGGAGTGTGTGTCAGCTCAGCCACTCCCTCCCTGCCCTCACTTGTAGGGGGTACTTTACATGCAGGGGGGCACATTAAGGGCTGTTTGATCAGTCTCAGCCCTCTTATTCTTCTTCTGTTTCTTGCCCTCTCTTTGTACCTTCCTTCTTTCTTCTTTCCCTGCTTCAAGCAAGCAGAGGCTGCCTGCCCAATCGATGCACTTTCACAGGATGAGATAAATGGAGCTGCATCCCAACAAGCCCCTTCCCCAAGAAAGTCCTCGATCCTCTAGTTAGGAAGAGATCACCAGCCACCTCTCTGCCGTCTGACTGCTGCTCTCCCACCTTAGAGCCTGATTGCTCCTGGAAAGAAGAAACGCTCCTCCAAGCTCCCCCTCCTTCCACCGACCCTCCTCCTCCTCCTCTGCTGCCTGCAAGAGCCGGGCTGCTGTGCAAGTCTCCAAAACACAGACCCTGGCACCACCACCAAGACTGGCACCACCACCAGACCCTGGCACCACCACCAAGACTGGCACCACAACCAGACCCTGGCACCACAACCAAGACTGGCACTACCACCAGACCCTGGCACCACCACCAAGACTCGCACCACCACCAGACCCTGGCACCACCATCAATATTGGCACCACAACCAGACCCTGGCACCAACACCAGACCCTGGCACCACAACCAAGACTGGCACCACCACCAGACCCTGGCACCAACACCATGACTGGCACCACAACCAGACCCTGGCACCACCACCAGTCCCTGGCTCCCCCACCAAGACTGGCACCACCACCAGACCCTGGCACTACCACCAAGATTGGCACCACCACCAGACCCTGGCACCACCACCAGACCCTGGCACCACCAGCAAGACTGGCACCATAATCATGGCCTGGCACCACCACCAGACCCTGGCACCACCACCAAGACTGGCACCACAATCAGACCCAGGCACCACCACCAGACCCTGGCACCACCACCAGACCCTGGCACCACTATCAAGATTGACACCACCACCAGACCCTGGCACCACCACCAAGACTGGCACCCCAACTAGACCCTGGCACCACAACCAGACCCTTGCACCAACACTAAGACTGGCACCACCACCAGACCCTGGCACCACCACCAGACCCTGGCACCAACACCAAGACTGGCACCACAACCAGACCCCTTCAGTACAGGAGCAGGATTCATTCAAATGCCTGCTGCTCAATCACTATGTTAAGCATTGATTTTTTAAGTTTTTATTCTTTTCATGTAGAAAGTCTGTATTGTTTCATCTGGATATGCTGTATAATTCTGTTCCAGAGAAAAACATAATATTTTAACAATATATATGTGCAGTTTAAGGTGAGCAATTTCATAAGCCGTGATAAAGAAGCTGTTTTATATTTACTGTTGTTTTGTACAGAACTTTAACAACTCTGTAATTCTTTTTTTTCTATATTAAATAAGCAAAGTAAAATATATATTCTCAGAATACATACACATATATAAACACACATATATATATACATCCACACACACGCAGCTATACATATATTACATATATGTATATATATATATATATATATATATATATATATATATATATACAGTATATATAGTAGTACAAACAATGGATAGTGCATTATTAATTCCATCTGAATGTCTAAAAAATAAGTTGTTAAACCTATTTCCTGCTCAAATTTCTCAGAAATACAGTGTATGCACCGCACTCTGGAAAAACTGGGCGGGGACATGCAAATGAGACCACAATGCACGCTCTGACGGTTACTGACACTCATCAGTGTGGTGTGAGTGTCTGGTTTGTGTGGTGGATTTTTGTAGAGTAGTTCACTACAGCAATCGTTTCACATATGGTGGGCTGAACCACTCACTGATGATCAGCAGTAACCGTGAAACAGTGCTGTATGTGGGTAAGTGACCTGGTTTGTAAACAATCCGTACGTTGCTATGCCTAAAATTGTGAAATTCAGTGGGCATAAGCTTAAAAGGAGCCATGTATAAAATGGTTATGGATTACAGAGTGAGCATGCATTGTGGTCTCATTTGCATGTCCCTGCCCAGTTTTCCCAGAGTGCAGTGCATCATCTGTATTTCTGAGAGATTTGAGCAGGAAATAGGTTTAACAACTTATTTTTTAGACATTCAGATGGAATTACTAATGTACTTTTCATTGTTTGTATTACTGTACTGTGTACGGTGGAGGGCTTCTCTCTCTCTATATATATATAACTATATAGGCTCCCAAGGTTTTCTTTTATGTTCTATTTTTTTTAATTAAAAGAAAAAGTACAATATTTCCTATAACTTATAGTACAGGGGTATTATTATTATTATACTGTATTATTATTAACTATATGATCCAGTATAGTATGTTATTATTATTATTCATCGGGGATCCAACTTACATACAAATCTGCCTTAAGAACATTCTCTGGAATGGATCTCGTCCTTAACCCGGGACCACCTGTAAATATATACACAACTTGGAATCACTACCTTGTCGTGGTAAAGGGGTTTGTGTACTTCAAAGAAGCTGTAGGGTCACCCAAGATGGGCAGGATATAGCAGAGAGTTCAGACAGATTGCACTCCACTAGAGAAGGCAATGGCAACCAACTCCGGTGAATTTGCCAAGACTACCGTATGGATAAGCATGAACATAACAGACATAACGATAGATGTGCCTAAGTCCCGGGGTCCTTAGGGTGATGGAGAGTCAGACAACAGCTGAATATATATATATTAATAAGAAAAAAATTGAACTATATATATATATATTAACTCACCGAAGGCATCCATACAAGTTCTAGTAGAAAAACACAAACAAAAGCTCAGATATTGGGTAGATTCACTAATATATTACAGGGGCTGTACTGGCAATTTTCCACATAGCAAATAGAAATTGCAGCAATAACTAAACTACATCATAGCCTCTTCAAAGCTTAGGGAACTGTACATTTCTTAAATCTGGAACACAAGATCAGATGATTCATTTACATCCCATATCATTGACAGGTCATGTGCCTGGGTGTTTTTCTTCCATAATCTCATTGATTGGCTCAGATCTGGCAAACCAGTAATCTCTCTGTAAAATAAAACAGACAATAGGATGAAGTAGCTCTGGTACAGTGTTTCTTTGTCTACATCTTTAAACATTTTTAGTGTGGAATTAAAAGGCACGACAGTTTCCCTTCAAGATCCAAGCAGATTGTGTAGGACCAATTCCTCCCCCACTTGTAATTGTTTCTTTGCAATGTAAAAGCAGCGTCCAGGAACACCCAGTAGGCTGCCACAGATTAATTACCCAACTGAAGGTTGTGTGTTGCTGTTTTCTTTTATTCTCTCCTTTGGGCTAAGTGAACTTTTCCTTTTTTACACCGGTGTTGAGAGCTGGCAGTACTCTGCTACACACATTCTTTTGGCGGATTTAGTTTTAGTCAATCAACTTTGGCAAAGCAATTCAGATAAAATCACCATTAATAAGAAACCTGACAGTGTATTCTCGGGATTTAAAGAGACGACAATAATATGCATTGACTGAACCTGTAGCAAGTGTAGGAATAATATATTTATTCCTATATTGTACATAAAATATAACATGAATAGTCAACAGTTAATTAAATTAATGCTATAGCTACATTTAGAATGATCTATTTGGCACGCTCTTATTTAGTAGGAACTTTTTTTTATATGCATATTCAATGTTTATTGTAGAAGGTCGGCATTTTTCAGCCATGGTTATTATTTGCCCCCACACAAATTTGTAACTGTCACTTAGAATTGAAAGTGACAAATGCATGCATTAGAACAGAGACACGTACAAATGAACAGAGGAGAGAGATTCAAACAGGAATACATGTACATTTAGAAAGGAGTAGGTGTTTATCCATCTGGATTCACTAAGCTTCACAGCAACTGTGATATTCGGTACAGAAAATAGTTGTTGCAGGTTTTGGCAAACCATATTGCAAGCACTGAAAAGCTTAGATATTATGGGCCTCATTCAATTGAAAGCCCGTAAAGGAGCATGTAAACTATTATGCAATTCAATTGGCGTCTTTTTGCGAGCCCCAAACATTCTACGGGTTACCGATTGAAAATCCCTGCGGTTAACTTACACCTCATATAAGCCTTTGATCCCTCACGTCCGCAAGAGTTACGATCGCTAAAATTGCAAATCACTATTCAATTGCTACAATTCCTCAAGCCCGCAAATGTTTTTACACCCATAAACAGCAAATGTAGAAGAAAATCCTACGGGTACTAGATGGGACCCCCAAAGGGGTTAAAGACATGTCTGTAGCACTATAAATGCAAATAAAAAAATAATACTGCACTGTAAATGATGGGGAAAGCGATGAAATACATTAGAATTAGTTGCACAACAGTCTCAAGCTCGCAAATCTGCAATCAAAAATCATTTATTTTTAGGTTTCATTTCAGGGTTATATAGATGTTGGGAATCAATGAGTTAATACATATCAGGCCACCCACATGGACTAGAACAGTATTGGCATTTATTTTTATTATTTTGCAGGTTTGCGAGTCTGATCGCATATCAGACCGCTAAACATGTAACCTCCATCTAATACTGACGTAATGATGACGATCTCATTTTCTATTGACTGTTTCTAAATGGGTAATTACTGTCTTGCTTAACTGATCCTGTTCAGGCTCTGAAATGCTATTGTTTACGGTTTTGGATAACTTCCGTGCTTAGTCAATTGAATCGCTCTGTAATTGTAGCAGATATACGGCCTGTACACTGCGAGATGCGGCCTTGCAATTAAATGAGGCTCAATGTCTCGTGCTGACAGGATTTCCTCTACATTCAACATCTCCTACTACCTCGAAAATCTGATCTGCTAAACTAAAATGATAATAAATTCCACAGCGTATGATTGCACATAAAAGGCAATGAGTTAGAAAGTAATATTTTTCTACATTCTAAAAACAATTTTCAAATGTAGTTTATCAAAAGTGTACATTGAAAAATTTACCACAGCGGTACTTCAACATAGGTTCAGAGATTTAAAAGCTTATACAAATGATTAAGCCCATTTAGACCACTAGTTATTCCCTCTTCTTTGCTGGAAAGATTTGGCTATCTCAGGTAAATATTTAAAGAGTGATTAGAGGCATTATTTTTCTTTGTGGCATTTGAAAGAAGGCATTTTATAATGTTGTACATTGTGCTTCTTCCTGAAGATGAAGTTCCTGGAGCAGAATATACTGCTTTTCATATACATATCTTTCTTTTGGTTTTGTCCCTGTTAGTCAATGTCTAGCAATATAACTGTATGAGTCATGCATACTATCTGCTCACATTGCCTGTTAGTTTCTAATAAGTTTGAAAAATATTTTTTTCATGCAAAAAAGAAACATTTACAACGTTCAAAGCAAGACTTTATAAATGCACAAGAGAAAACATTCCCTTTAATCTAGCATATTGTACTTGAATGCGATCCCTCTTATCTGCTACTCACAGCTCTTGTCACCTCCTCTCACTCCCGCGTTCATGACTTTTCTCGTGCTGCCCCTATTCTCTGGAACTCCTTGCCTCGTTCAACCAGATTATCCTCCTGCTCAAAACATTCAAAACCTCACTAAAAACACATATCTTTAAAGAAGCTTATCACCTTCCACACTAACACACTCAGCACCCTCCATTTCCACACACAATACCTTTAGGTTGTAAGTCTACGAGTTTCGGTCCCACAAGGTGCTTTGGGGAAAGCACTATGGACACTATGGATTTGAGGCTCAAAGACAGGGCCCTCCTTGCTTTGCTATGTTTCATTTGTATGCATCTTTGTCTTGAACTTATCTTATGTACAACGCTATGGAATATGTTGGCGCGTTATAAATAAACAATAATAATATCCTTCTGATTTCTACCCTCTTACTTTATATCACCTTGCCTGTGCAGGGACTAGGATGCGTTATCACTCATGACCGCAGATTGTATATAGTCTTCCATACTGCATCCATTCAAAGGGACTCCTTACAATGGACAATTGAGCAAAAATTTAAAATCACCTTTACAGAGAAGCCACCCACATCCGCCCCAACATCTACAACCCACAAATAAACTAAGAAAAACAGCTGTCAGCAAGACCCTTATCTCTCCCTTAGGCAGAATCTTCCTTTTCAATAGATTCAGACGTTTGACTGTAACCAATATATACATTTCTACTTTATATAGAGCTGTAACACAATCAAATGTTTCATACTACAAAATAAATAAAATGCCAAGGAAATCATACAGACCTTTCATGAGCTTGTCATTCTCACAATATAAAGGTACTAATGCGCTAGACTAAAGATTTGTTTCCTTAAGCAACTAAATTACTCAAGCCAGAAATTTAGTGAGATAATCATAATTGAATTATTATTGAAAGGTAGATATAAAAAAAATAAGTAGCTTTGCAAATAGTTATTATTTAAACATACTAAATTACTATTAGCTAATTGACTATGAATGCTGCCATTTTTAAGCAGATGTTTGTTTTCAAGATCCTCCCTTCTATCTCTATGTCTTATTTAAGGTTTTTATTATTCACTAATATTAGGGGAGTTTAGCAGTGATGCCTTTAACCCACTTTGAGATTTGGGCATTCTCTCCCTGCTATTTACCCACACTGTAAACATTCATTATTCACATGTGATATGACAAAGAGTATGGAGGATCTCTAAAAGTAATTTCTGCCTAAAATGTTAATATTCAAGGTCAATTGTCTAACTCTGTTATCGTTATTTATAGATAATGTTTTTATTTCTGCCATAATCAGAACCTTTACGCCATTAATGCACCCGTAAGATAGAGATCTGGATTATGAGTGCCATATCCGGTACGGTTTACAATAACTATTATTGTGCATCACTTTCTAGTCCACAACACATTTCAAGGATATTTTTTATTTGGCAAATTGCTTCCTGAGCTGTGATCCTTTATGCTAGCCGAGTTCAAGTGCATGATACAGTGTTCTGTCTAAGCAAATGGCACTTAATACAAAGTCTTTGTCTTACGTTATTCATTGGCCAATATATATGTAATGCAGAGTTTTACAGTGAGGTTGGGAAGGGGAGCTTCCATCAGCTTGTAATTTGTGATACCCAATAATCATTTGTATATTTGGTGCAGTTAAATCACACATTTTGTAATTTATTTTATTATTTTGGCAGGATATACAGATTCCTTTGTGTGGAATGATTTGCCCATAATAAAGTTTTTACAGTAATGAAACCTGATGGAAATTTGTTATTAATGTGTTTTCAAGGAAGATCCAGTGACGCCCATCTCATGAGATTGTTTTTCATATTTTCTGGCTATTGGTACGGGCATATTACATTTAATTTATCATTTAAACAGCAGTATAAATTAGGGAAAAGTTAACATGTTGTGAAGTATGTAGGCGTGAGTATGGGGTTCGCTGGTGGTCCAGTGGGTAGGAGTTGGTGCTTTCAAAGCTGAGACCTGGGTTTGATTCCAGTCAGGGAACCAAGCAGACACAACACCCATATGCCATGCAGGGTTGGGCCTGGCCAGTACTTGGATGGGAGACCACCTAGGAATACCAGAGCTGTATGTTGTGGCCCACTGGAGAAGGAACTGGCAACCCACTGCAGTATCTCTCCCATGAATACCAAGTGGATCAGCATGCTGTGTTGAGGTCCATGAGGTCACGGAGAGTCGGACATGACTGAACAATGTAAACACACACAGGAGTAAACATAAAAGAATTTGTCAGGAAACTCTCTTTTTTAGCAGATCCTGTTCAATGCACAATGGTGCGGGTTCAGCTAAAGCAGGATTTGCAGATTGATTTGCCATTGCTTGTTACTAAGCATGCAGATTGGATGGTGAAACGTCATACTCTCTACTGATTCAAGCTATCCTGTTTCTAACCATGTGGACAAATTCAAATAAGATCAAATTATCTAACAAATCCTCCACAGCTCTCCCTCTTACCTCCACCCACCCGTCTCTCATCTCATATATAAAGCATCACACCTCTCACGCTCCAGTTCTTCAGAAGTGATGAAACAAAGGCAAAATGGTTTCTTCTATACGTAGAGTCTTTAAAGATTCTCATTTCTTGTATAAATATGTAATGCTCATTACTTAAACATCTGCTATTGTTGTTAGTTGTTATAATCTTTACTGGCAAGTGCTGTTATCTTGAACTAGCATAATTAAATCAAGGCTTTGTAGCTAGATCGCACTGCCAACCTAAACTGACCTTTTGTTTCTACTCTGCCCTCTAAATCGATGTTTCTGAACTCTTCCTATTGTTAAAGTTTCTGCAAAAAGAAGAACAATTTTGTAATGGCTGACATATTTTACCATCATGTGGAAATTAAACCTACATCAGCACTGGATAATAAAGTTGTACACAACTGAATGTCACTTAATGGTGTAGTTAGCTGATAAGGAAAATCAAGAAAGGAAAATGAGTATAATCTATCACTGAAAGCTGATACCCACTGATTGGATTTTCATCCACTATCCGCTATCAGAGCTGTTTTCATTCTCTTGGAGTTAGAGCATTATCAAGGCATCCTGGAAACACCTGCTGCTGATCTCAGAATCAGTTTATATCTGTACTAAGCACTGAGAACCTGCTGCCATCTAAAGTGCAAATAATGTATGAGGATTCATGCACTATGCACATTACGGATGAATAACTAAGTGCAATGAAAATACCAAACGATGGCCCGTTTAAATATTCTGCTTGCTGCCTTCTTACCAAGATGGTATTGATTTTGGTTAATGGAATAACGCAATTGCTTTCTATTTTAGCTATATTTTTTAAAAAAAGGAGATCTTACTGATATGTTACTGCATTGTAACCAGAATTTGCTTAAAAGTAGCTTTTTTTCCCTAATATGAGAGCTGCAACACTATATAGTTAAATTTAAATATCATAAATATTTTATATATTCACTTATACACACATATATATATATATGTATATATATATATATATATATATATATATATATATATATATATATACACAACATTATATTCCAATACATATATTGGAATAGTGGTATAGTTACATACATGGAATTAACCCACCACAATATAACTCATTCTTTAAAAATACATGTATATACAGTGGAACCTCTATTTATCAAGCCCTATATTCATCAAGTCCAATATCCATTTTTAGGCAAAACATTTTAGGCACCTATCACATATATAGTTGTGAGCAAGCGGGCGAAGCGAGGGCCTCAGTTGCTGGCTTGGAGCGCCAAAGGCGCTCCTTGCCAGCAACTGCCGACCTCGCAAAATTTACATAGTCACAAAAGCAAAATACGAGACACTTTACGACCCATTACGACCTCGCAAAAATCGTTCGCAACCCGCTCACATGAAAACATGAAAAACACAATAAATACACACAACAAATACATAAAAAGCTTACCTACAGCAAGGGGGGGGGCACGCAGGACCTCAAAAACTGAAGTTACACCTCAATTTAACTCCAAATAAAAGAGTTTAGACACTCAAAAATCCCCTAAGCGAGAGAAAAAATGGCAGCTGAACAAAACGAAAACGAGGATAAAGGACCCTAAAAACACAAAACACCACCAAACAGCTACGGATATTCTGAAAAAGTCGGACGACATCTGTAACGAAGGACGCTAAATCAGCCACAGCCGCATACCACACGTTAGCCGCCATTTAAGAACAATAACTTATACAATCCGGAAGTACACAGCTACGCTAACGGATTTCCCTCGCGCACGCACACTATTACACTACACACTGCACACATTGCTGACACTTACACAGCAGCTCCACAGCACTGAAAACACACATTGTATGCTGAAGCAACATGAAAACAGATTGCCAGCTCTTCAACACAATGCTTCCTGCATATATTACTTCAAAATAGGTAAAGTATATTACTTTACTAATGTATTATTTATTTCATTACCATACACCAAACAGCATTAGCTCACTTACAATTTCATTGCTGTCATTTTTTGACGGGCAATATTCTAGTCACATATATAGTTGTGAGCATGCGGGTCATTGCTAACTCTGCGGGTTTCACATAGTGAGGGCCGCGAAGCGAGGGCCGCAGGCGCTTCTTGCCAGCAACTGCGGACTTTAGGCCCACAAATGCGGACCCTCGCAAAGCGAGGGGTCTCATTTGCGGAGGTGGAGGCTCCCAGGACCTAAAAATTTACGGACTTAGGCCCTCATTCAATTGCGATTTGGCCAATTGAATAGGGGTGTAAATAAGCACATAACATATATTTTTAAAGAAGTTTTTGGTTAGTGAAAACCTTGCTTTTGGATAGATGTTTACTAACTAAAAACTTCTTTAAAAAATATATGTTATGTGCTTATTTAGACCCCTATTTAATTGGCCAAATTGCAATTGAATGAGGGCCTTAGCATCCACAAATACGAGCCGAGGGACTTAGAAAAATAAACATTACACCTTAGCGCCCCAAACACGCACACATGAAAACATTAAAAACACAATAAATACACAAAACAAACACATAAAAAGCTTACCCACAGCAAGGGGGGGCACCAGGACCTCTGAAAGTGAAGTTACATCTCAATTTACGTCGAAATACAAGAGTTTGTAAAATAAAAGAGTTTGTTCGAAAATCCACTAAGCGAGAGAAAAAATGGCCGCTGAACAAAACGAAAATGAGGCTATAGGACCCTAAACACGCAAAACACCACAAGAAACACATAAGGATTTTCCAAAAAAGCCGGACGTGGTCCAAGAACAAGGACGCAAAATCAGCCACTGATGCGTAACACACACATTAGGCGCCATTTTACAACACTAACTTACACAATGCGGAAGTACACAGCTACCCTAATGGATTTTCCTCTCGCACGCGGCCTATTTACACTGCACACATTGCTGACACTTACACAGCAGCTCCACAACAGTGAAAACTCACATTGTATGCTGCAGCAACATGAAAACACATTGCCAGCTCTGGAACACAATGCTTCCTGCATATATTACTTCAAAATAGGTAAAGTATATTCATTTATTATTTTATTTATTATCTCATTAGCATACAAAAAAAAATGCCAATGCTGCTCATAGCACACAAACAACCAACAGCCTCGCAAACAAACACCGTCATTTTTTGACGGGCAAGACGCTAATATTCCAATATTAGTCAAAAAAAAATAATAAACATACAGAAAACATCAACATTGGATAAGTTCTTTGCTAAATCGCGTGCTAGATAAACATCCGGAGGGGGACAAAAATTGCATTGATCACCAGAATTGGATTTACATGATGTTTAATAGAAGGTGACTCCCTACTAAACAATAACTCCTTTGTACCTCTTCAACTTCTGCCATCATGGCTCCTCAGTAATGGTAAAGTTCTGGTTACATTTGTATTTATTTATGTATCAGATTTGGAGCTGGAAACGGATTATTCCAATTTTAGTTAATTCCTATGGAAAATAATAATTCCTTTTTTCATCCAATTCAGTATCCGACCATCCAGGAATGGATTAATCGTGAATATAGAGGTTCCACTGTATATATATACAAGGTTATAGTAAACATAAACATAATGATGTCTGCACAAATACAATGCAATAAAGTAAAGGAAACATTGGGACAACAGAGTTGATTTTTATCAATAGTTACAAAACATCCTTTAATTCAAAATATTTCTGTACAAAAGACCTTGTTGAAATCTGGTGCTCCATGATACTTGTTAACGTACCTTGCTGCCCTGACACTAATGATAAATATTGTAGGATTGCACTCTGTTTGGTGGAACATTACTGGCAAGAAGCATGCATGAAATATGCATTTTTCAAACATGCCTCCTCTTAAAGAACATCTGTAATTCTCTTATAACAGGAGCTAGATATTTTAATTAAGCATTAGTCATTAAAAATAAAAGTAATAAACATAATACTAAATTGTCAGATACACGTTTATATCAAGAACATGTTCTTAATTATAGACTGGATGTGATAGAAATGTTTCCCTTGGCAGTGAACTCTGCTTGGGAGAGAGGATATGAATAAACAATGTACCGATTTACAGCCTTATTAAATTGCAATTTGGCCAATTGAATAGGGCTCTATTTAAGCACATACAGCCTTATTAAATTGCAATTCGGTAATTTAAAAAGGGCTCTATATAAGCACATAGCATATTTTATTTACAGAAGTTTTTAGTTAGTGAAGACCCTGCTTTTGGATAGAAGTTCACTAACTAAAAACTTCTGTAAAAAATATGCTGTGTGCTTAAATAGAGCCCTTTTAAATTTACCGAATCGCAATTTAATAAGGCTGATAGCATATTTTTTTTCAGAAGTTTTTAGTTTGCAAACTTCTATACAAAAGCAAGGTCTTCACAAACTAAAACTTCTGTAAAATATATATGCTCTGTGCTTATATAGAGCCCTATTCAATTGGCTGAATAGCAATTTAATAAGGCTGTTAGCCTCTATTGTTCTTAAACACCATTACACTTATCCTCCAGTCAGACCACTACTTATTTATACCTTAAAAGGGTGGAGAAAACACTACCTTTGGATGCTTTGAAAGCAAGTTTTATAATGAATTAGAGTATTTTATCATTGAATATGGATTTTATTAATAACCAATGACTAAAACAAAAATGTATTCATTAGCACATGCAAACACTGTAAACTGTTAACAATATAATATCATTTAATTTATAACTTATTTATTAAATAGCATTTTCATTGAATTGTCTTATGGTGCTTACTATAGTAACAGTAGCATACTCTGAACTCTGAACTCTGTTCTATGCATTAAATTAATTCTGTTTTTATGAGCATTAAATAATCTTTTTTTCTTCAAAATATATTTTTTCATGATTTTAAGGAAAGTAGTGTAATAAAGTTTAGTACAGGTACATTTGTATATGGAAAAAGTCACCAAAAGTACTTTCTCTCTCTGATGGAAAAATGAAACAGTGGGCTGGAAAGGTAGAATGTGAATATTCAGATAGATACAGATATAAATAAAACATCAGAACATATAATAACATTTCTGAATTGCTTATTGAACACAATATAAAGCATAATTTCTC
Source organism: Discoglossus pictus (assembly GCA_027410445.1). Classification (NCBI taxonomy): domain Eukaryota; kingdom Metazoa; phylum Chordata; class Amphibia; order Anura; family Alytidae; genus Discoglossus; species Discoglossus pictus. Next base: position 387,315,467 of record CM050166.1, on the reverse strand, counting down.
TTACAGGCAAGGCCCAATACTTTTAATATACTAATTAGGTATGAGAAGGTGAAATCCTAGCTGACCATTCTGGATACTCATAAATAAGAGGATCATGCGGCGTCGTTGAAGGAAGCCACTTCGTAAGATGGTTATGGTTCCTTAAGATCCGTAACGAGGAGGTGAGCTTGGTGACAGAGCTAGTTAAAATAACTCATAGCTCTCATATATCAATGTGCACAGAAGAGCATGGTGGTGAACGTCCCTATGCGCTCTCCTGTGCGCTGTTTGTTTTACTATAGTGCAGCACATTGCAAGACTGCCACTTAAGACCAACCTCAAACTAACAAAATTATCTCAGCCCCTGCCTAGTGAAAGCAGGGGCAATGTATTAAAAATAAATAATCTGAAATTTCCATACATTGTCATGCACACCTAGGTGGCTGCCTGGTTTACCTAGTGAAAAATCTGGCCATGCTTGCATCATGTCTCTCACTGTTTTTTCTCCGTCCATTAATGCTTTTCTTATTCTTTTTTTCTTCTGACTGCTTAGCCAAAAATAGTTATGCTACTTTAGAGTGAAAAGTCAAGAAAATTTAAATATAAAAATGCTCCAGCAAGAAATGTCATCTCTAATTTCTCTCTTTGCAGTGGGAATATTTACAACTACTTTAATCAAGGGCTATAGTCTGTTATTTCCTTCAATTTGTTTTTCCTCAATGCTGCTGTCCTAAGTCATTCTTTTACAGTATAACATGTCCAGTTTTTATAGCATTTCATTTTTTTAGGTTGTGGCATCTGTAACCTTTCTAAACCATAAAGCAAAAGTAAAAGCAACCCAAATATGCACTGAAAGCTCTCCCTCCTTGTGCTGCCTAGACTTGCCTTCTCTGCCTTTCAAGAGATATTAGAGGAAGGTCGGTACAGATTGCTCTTTTTATTCCTTGTCAGAACTGAGTAGATTCCAAATGAGAGAGCTCAGTAAAGTGAATTGAATGTTATGAGAGGTTATGTTGTGCCAAGGACTTTACAATGGAAAAAACATATTGTGTAAAACTGACTTTACGACCTGAAATGACACATGCAAAAACCAAGTAGCTTTATGCGATGATAGACATGGCAAGGCTTGTTTAAAGTTTGAGTTAATTGATAACATAAGTGTTTTGTATTGTTAATACAGTGACTAAGATTTCTGGCACTTGATATGGTATAGAAGTCAGCACACACCTTGCATACTTAAAGTTAAAAAAAAGTTTATCTAAGCTTAGCTTAAATATGTGCTTTAACAAAAAATTAAAAAAAACATATTCGTATAATGTAGATTTTAACTCATTTTCATTTTGAATTTTTTTTATTTCTGTAGCAACAATGACCCAAAAAAATTTCCATGTCTTAACATACTTTCCATTTAGTCAGCAAATAAGTAGGACACGTATTATATATTTATGAAATTGTTTTAAAAAGTTGACTAAGCGCACAAATTGGAGGCTTATGGTCACCGCGACAATTCACAGCCCTGTGTTGAACTTCTAATCAGACCAGGGCATTCCCCGGGGTTATATACCCCTTACACTTATATGCTGTTTACAATGTTACAACACTGTTCTTTATTACCTAAAAAGGCCAAACCACCATGTTTGACTCAATGGGGTTTTCCACTGATTCTGATGAAATTAGGGTTAATGGATACATGTTATTCTGCACTCTTCACTTATCCTGCTAATCTTGTGATTTTGCAATTACACACCTTGCTTAGCATTACCAAGCAACATTAGGAAGCATCTATTTCAGTGCAAACATAAATAACATTCATGTAATCTATTCCCTCATGCATGGTCTGAAATGCAGGTCCTGGTTATGCCAATGCACATACCCACCATACCTATCCTCATCATACACTTGGTCACCTTCAGCACCTGATGCAGATATATGCTGTGTCTGATAGGCAGGGTTGAAAAGTGAATTTAAATATCCATTCTTTTTTCCTGTGGCATCTATATTATAGAAAAGGGATAACATTTAACCTTGACCGATAAACAGACTCCATTGAAAGTAACAATATTATTCTTCAAATTCCATTTACCTCCATTTAACCCCACGTACAAGAGGCACAGCAGTAATACAAGTCATAGCCCTTTAATAGTATAACCTCCATTTAGCATTATGAAAGCTTTATTAGCCCATCTATAAAAAGTTATCAGTTATTGCTGCTTTATAAATTTCTTTCTGCTTGCCCCTAGAGGGTTGCCCTGTTGGCCTCTAACACTCATCTTGTCCACTATGAGAGGTGTCACTATGTGGGAAGCAAACTAGGAATCTCTAATGGCCAGCATTTCCCTACTAGTCTACTCTGTCATGTGTCATCAGCTTTTAGTGTGCCTATTATAGGAGCCAGCAACATAGGTATTTGTGGTCCAGGAAGAAAATGCTAGCCCTGCTGTTTGCATTAGAAGATCCAACATCAAGCCTCATAGCTCATCGTCCAGCTCACACCATGCAGTGCTTTTAAGGATGGAAGGGGGGGGGGAGAAAGCCCAACACGGCAGCCATCTAGAGATGATCAGAGAGAAGTGTAATAATTATAATAACTTAAAAAACTGGGCAAATTGGTCTTTAGTTATACTACATGTAACTTGATACTGGCTGGATCTCTACAGTGCCCTTTTATACCTGCATTACCACGTTTAACCACACTTTCTACTCCATTGAGTCTGAACAGCCAACCAATAACCAATATCTACTCTCAGTACTGGTATCAGTTGGCATCACAATATAATATGGATATTTTCATATAAACAACTGAGCTTTCTTATTAACTTGCTCTTCATTGATTTATTTGTCCTAGACATTGATGCAGTTTACAGTTTATAAAGAAATGTATAAACATGTTGGTATAATGTACATTCTTCTTGCTGATATCTCTGGCAGAAAAGAGATAAAGAAGAAAGCAATGTGAGTGCACACACACTACCAACTGTATAACTAGAATAATAAAGCAAGTGAAGTAATAGGAATATTGTTTTCTTCCGCGAGCCTATCCTGGGGATCCTATGATCAATCCTGAAATCTTGTTGACTAATGTATCCCTGGAACACCTTGATGAGTGCTGTGTATCTTTATATTTAAAACACCAATAACTTAAAACACTTCCTATTCAAAAATAAATAATTGTTTACTTGGGACAGATAAACCATTAATATGATACAACAAAAGTCACAGGTTTGTAGAAATGAAAGCACACATAACATATATAGTTGTGAGCATACGAGTTGTTGCTAATGCTTGCCGGCTCGCACAGCGAGCCCGCGACCCTCGCAAACTTTACATCGTAAAGCAAACAAAATACGAGACACGTTACGACCCATTACGACCTTGCAAAAAACGACCGTAACACGCGCACATCCAAACATCAAAAATCCAACAAATACACATAACAAATACATAAAAAGCTTACCTACAGCAAAAGGGAGCATCCAGGACCTCGAAAACTAAAGTTACACCTCAATTTAACTGAAATTAAAGCAGTTTAGACACTAAAAAATTCTCTAAGCAAGAGAAAAAATGGCTGCCGGAAAAAACGAAAACGAGGCTACAGCAGTCTAAAGACGCAAAACACCAGCAAACACCTACGTATTTGCCGAAAAACACCTACGAGATTAGAAAACAAGGACGCAACCCGCGCAACCCTAAAAACATTACAAACACAACAAATACAAACAACAAACACATAAAAAGATTACTCACAGCAAGGGTGGCACCGAGGACCTCTGCAAGTGAAGTTACACCTCCATTTAAGCACAAATTTCGGAGTTTAGAGACCTGAAAATCATCTAAGCAAGAGAAAAAATGGCCGCCGAACAAAACGAAAACGAGGCTAAAGGTCCCTAAACACGCAAAACACCACCAAACAGCTACGGATATTCTGAAAAAGCCCACCAAACAGCTACGGATATTTAGAAAAACTTGCACGACATAGAAAACGAACAACTCTACATCAGCAACATTATATACACCAAACACCATTAGCTCACTTACAGTTTCATTGCCATCATTTTTGATGGGCAATTCGCTAGTACAAATATGATCACAAATGGTTCTTATTAAAAACACTGAGAGGAACTTTTAAACAAATTAGCTTGAAAGTTTGGTGTTTTAGGCATAAATTACATGAAAAACTCTGCAATCTCTTCATCACACATTAATTATCTCTTACAGTGGGGGGTGACAAGCCGGAAGAGCATGCTCAGTTAGTATACATTTAAAGAATGACAAGGCTTGAATAATTACTATAACACTCAATAGTCTAATTGACTATTATTATTTATCCAACTGGACATGCTGTTCTGGCTTACCAATCCCCACTGTAATAGGTACTTAATCAAATGAAATAAAGTCATTAGAAGACAGGTATGACCTTTGCATGCAATTTTTTTTTTTTAAAGTCAACTTCAAGTTCAGATATCTAATATTTCTACTCATTTTTAATACCACTTATAATTACTCGTATTTATATGTGTGCATTCAGGGGCGGCCCGTCCATTGGGGCGTCAGGGCAAACGCCCCCCCAAATATTTTCTTCACCCTGCAATAAAAAAAACACAACAATGTATTAGTATAACCCAAAAACAAATAAATATAAGGTGTACATCATCATTTCAAGTCTAAATAGTATTAAAAATGAAGTAAAGTTAGAAAAGGGACACTGTCACTTTAAAATAACCCTTGCGCTACATTAACTAATGCTGTGTATCTATCGCCCCCTGCCTGCACCCTGTGTGATCAAATTACAATAGTTATACACTGTGTACACTAACCTTTAGACTCTTCTCTCTCTTCAATGAGTCCTGGCCTGGCCCCCTGACCGTTAATGCATGCCGCCCACCATCACAGTGACGATATGCATGGGCGGTCATAAATGTATCAATTAATAACTGACAGTCTTCCATCATTGACCAATCAATGATGGAAGGCTGTCCAGTTACTAAGTGATCAATCTAAACCCACCCAGACCGTTAGCCCTGAGCGCCCGCCAGCAAATAGGGCCTCGAGTTATCATTTTGATTGACTGATACAGTCAATAAAACCACCAGTTCCCTGTCCCTTCCCCCTTTCTGTTTCCTGACCCTGGTCACGCTGAGACTGAGAGACCTCCCTGGCTGAATCTACTCATCTGCTCTGCCTGCCTAACACAGTAAGTCTACACCTGCCTCTGCCTGGCACCTGCCCCTGCCCCTGGCCAAACCAAAACCCCTAGTAGCCCCTAATAAAAGTTAGGGGTGACCAGTTACCCCCAGTCCCCCACTATGCCTGCCTAGCCTGCCAGTGCCACCTACCCAGCCACCCACCAACTACCACCGACGACCCCAGCCATCACCCCCATGTGGCCTGTGCTACCCCCGATCAGGCCTGCCCTATGCTAGCCTAGCTATGCCATCATGCCACCACCGGATTACCCCGATCACGGGATCGGGGTAGTCGGGTGGTGAGCGGGGTGGCACAGGCCCACATGGGGGTGATCGGATCACCCCCTTGATGAGGCCTGTGCCACCCCTGATGACCTCCATGTTGCCGCCCTATGCCACCCCCGAGGCCCGATCACCACCGGGCCCCCGGCACCACCCCGATGCGGCCTATGCTACCCCGGGTATTCGGGCAGTGAGCGGGGTTGACCAGGCCACATGGGGGTGGATGTTCACCCCCATGAGGCCTGTGACACCCCTGGTCGTGGCCTATGGGCGACCGATGGGCGCCTGACCGTGACCGACCCCACCCTGGATGAACAAACTACCTACCCCCCCCCCCCTATTTTTATTCCATTTTTAGAAGTAACAGGCATGTATATGTGCCTGTCACTTCTAAAGATAAAATAAAAATAAGGGAAGGGGAAAAAAATACAGTAAAAAGTAAAAACATTATTACAATTAAACAGTAAGCTAACACATTGTTAGTACAGTTAGTAACACATTTTATACAAAAATAAACAGCTTTAAACAAACATTAAAAATAAAATAAAATAAACAACAGCACATACTTACCTGTAAAATTGACCCCTCCAGCGTTGGCCTTCTGTCCTCTCTGGATATAGTCATGAAAAATAAATAATCCATGTTGATTGAAGCCAATGGTCAAAATAAAATAATCCATGTTGATTGAAGCCAATGGTCAAAAATAAAATAATCCATGTTGATTGAAGCCAATGATCAAAAATAAAATAATCCATGTTGATTGAAGCCAATGATCAAAATTTCAAAAATAATCCAATCTTGATTGAAGCCATTGTCCATCCATCCATTCTGGCCCATTGAAAGAGGCCTCCACAAAAAAAAACCGACGCTCTAAAAAAAAAAAAAAAACACACTAAAAAGAACTCCTCCTACAAGGAGCCCCTCCCGCGATTAATTGTTTTTTTACCACGGTCTGCTATATATACTAATTTTTGAAGGACTCTGATTGGCTGAAATTTTTGATTGACATCGATTTCAACCAATGAGAGTCTTCAAAAAATTAGCAAATCAGCAAGCAGGTATGGAAGCCTGTAAGGGTAAAAAAGGTTAGTGTGAACTTGTTTGACCCTGTATGTATTATACATATTACAGGGCTATTTTATGTGATATACATGTTACAGGATATTATCCTGTAACATGTATAGCCAAAAAATAGCACTGTAATATGTATAACAAATAAAGTGTAATAGAAATGCATGAACAATATAATATACCATGTAATAAAGAACATCAATTAATCAAATAATAAATATCAATTAATATATATTGTTGTATGTATATGTTTATGTATATTTATGTGTAATTTTTTATATATATATATATATATATATATTTGGATATATATATATATATATATATATATATATATATATATAAAAATTAATATCAATATATCACAATAAATAAATATATATATATATATATATATATATATATATATATATATATATCAATTTGATAGATATATATATATATATATTTATTTATTGTGATATATTGATATCAATTTTTATATATATATATATATATATATATATATAGATATATATATATATATATATATATTTATATTTATTTATTGTGATATATTGATATCATTTTATATATATATATATATATATATATATATATATATTTATTTATTGTGATATATTGATATCAATTTTTATATATATATATATATATATATTTATTTATTGTGATATATTGATATCAATTTTTATATATATATATATATATATATATATATATATATATATATATATATATTTATTTATTGTGATATATTGATATCAATTTTTTTATATATATATATATATATATATATATATATATATTTATATATTATTATTATTATTTTTTTGGGCCTATATGTTATTTAAGGTTTTTAAGGTGCGGTTGGGGCCTATATGGTCCCAATTTGTTATTTAAGGTTTTTAAGGTGCGGTTGGGGCCTATATGGTCCCAATTTGTTATTTAAGGTTTTTAAGGTGCGGTTGGGGCCTATATGGTCCCAATTTGTTATTTAAGGTTTTTAAGGTGCGGTTGGGGCCTATATGGTCCCAATTTGTTATTTAAGGTTTTTAAGGTGCGGTTGGGGCCTATATGGTCCCAATTTGTTATTTAAGGTTTTTAAGGTGCGGTTGGGGCCTATATGGTCCCAATTTGTTATTTAAGGTTTTTAAGGTGCGGTTGGGGCCTATATGGTCCCAATTTGTTATTTAAGGTTTTTAAGGGGCGGTTGGGGCCTATATGGTCAAATTGGTTATTTAAGGTTTTTAAGGGGCGGTTGGGGCCTATATGGTCCCAATTTGTTATTTAAGGTTTTTAAGGGGAGGTTGGGGCCTATATGGTCAAAATTGGTTATTTAAGGTTTTTAAGGGGCGGTTGGGGCCTATATGGTCACACTTGCTCTTTTAAGGTTTTAAACGTTACGGTTTGGGTCTTAAACGTTCTAATGTTTTTTTTTTTGTTTTCTATAACTTCCCAGGTGCAAACTATCTGTGGAATCAGATTTATTTGGACTCGTTGGTTGACTTACTGGACGTGAATACCCCGAGAAGGAGCGTCAACTGTTGGTGAGTATATGGTCACACTTGGACTTTTAAGGTTTTAAAAGTTACGGTTTGGGTCTTGAGATTTCTAATGTTTTTTTTGTTGTTTTCTATCACCCCCCAGGTGCAAACTATCTGTGAAAGCAGATTTGTTTGGACTCGTTGGTTGACTTACTGGACGTGAATACCCCGAGAAGGAGAGTCAACTGTTGGTGAGTATCATTGCCTTTAATTTTCTGTCCATGTGTATAGGTGCAAATTTGATGTTGATGTAGTCTTGTCACATGAGGGTTTGCAATCTGTAATGTATACCAATGAAATCAACACACTGTTATTTTAAAGTAATTTTGTGACATAATATAAATTAATATACCGTGATCTCTTTCTTTTATTGGTATCAATATCAGAAATGAATACTATTGACTCTCTACTTGTGAAGCCTTTCGCCACCCTAACCTATGAGGAGAAGGTGGAAGTAAAACGGTTAGGAGCTGACCAACCAGAGATAAATCTGCAGCAAATCGCAAGAGATAGAGGGAAGCAATATGTCCGTAATTTCAATACTGAATGGTACAAGAAGAACGACTGGCTTTCTGGAAGCGTTTCTAGGAAGTCCTTATATTGTTTCCCATGCATCCTATTTGGTGGTGACGCTGCTTGGACCAAAACTGGAGTGACTGACGTCAAACATCTAGCTGACAAATTGGCAAAACACAAAAGTTCTAAAGCTCACTTAGATAACAGGATCAAGTTTGAGATGCTTGGACAGGCGAACATTGCTGTTCAACTGGACCAAGGATACCAAGTCAGCATTCAAAAACACAACAAAGAAGTGGCTAAGAACCGGTACATCCTTTCGAAGATAATTGATTGTGTTCGCTTTTGTGGCGCCTTTGAACTGGCATTAAGAGGACACGACGAGAGTGAAACATCGCTAAATCCAGGAGTGTTTAGAGGCCTGGTGGATTTGGTTGGCAGTATCGATAGTGCAATGGAACAGCATTTGAAGACTGCAACTGTGTTTAAGGGCACTTCCAAAACCATGCAGAATGAGCTACTGGACTGCATGCATGAAGTTATAAAGGAAGTGATTCACCAAGAGCTTAAGGAAGCCCAGTTTGTGGCAATCCAAGCGGATGAAACAACCGATATTTCCGCTAGGACACAGTGCGTTGTAGTCTATCGCTACATTGACAAGAAGCATCAAGTGGTGGAAAGATTTGATGGCTTCACGGAAATGAAATCAACGGATGCAGACTCCATTGCTGCTGTTGTGCTGGAAACACTGAATACTGTTCTCTCAGAGCCAGAAGACAAGAAGAAACTCATAGCTCAAAGCTATGATGGTGCCAGTGTGATGCGTGGAGATCAAGGAGGAGTTCAAAGAAAAATAAAAGACGTGTACCCGAACGCACACTACGTCCATTGCTATGCTCACCAACTGAACCTAATAATGGAGAAAGCAGTTTCAAGGATTGGAAGAGTTAGAGTTTTTTTTTCAAACATAGGCGGCATACCATCTTTTTTTTCACGCTCTCCAAAAAGGACTGGAGTTCTGGATGAGGTAGTTGGTAGAAGACTTCCAAGAGGTGCACCGACACGATGGAACTTCAACGTTAGGACCGTGAACGTGATCTACGAGAACAGAGATGCGCTACTTGAGTGTTTCCAGACAATTGAAGCATGTCTAAACTTTGATCCAACATCTATACGGGAAGCCGCAGGTTTCATTGGAATGCTGGAAGACAGGGAGTTCCTTTACTTCCTTAAATTATTTCATTTAATAATGCCACATGTAGACATCCTCTATAGTCAGCTTCAGAAGCGAGACACGGATACTGTTTATATCAAAAAAGTCACAGAAGACTTTGTCGCCAGCATCCAGAAAATCCGTAATTCTGTGGAAGAGATAGAAGCAAGTTTGCCAAGCGATCTAACAGTCAACAGACGGAGTGCGGAGATCTCAACCTTGAGACAACTTTCAAGAGAGGTATGTGACATAGTGGTGGTTCATGCAAAAGAACGTTTTTCATTTTCAAATCACCTAGTCAGTGCCAAACTTGTTCAAAGTGACTTGTATAAAACCCATGACACTTGCTTTCCAACCCAAGCTCTGGAAGACACCGTGCAAGCATATCCAATACTGAAGAAGGAACAATTACGCACTGAGCTGTCACTTCTTTATGGGAAGACAGAGTTTCATACTTGTACAAGTGCTGTTGCTCTGCACAAACTTTTCCATCAATTTAATCTGCAGAATGATTTCACAGAGGCAGTAAAATTATTAAGAATCCTGATTACAACACCAATGACTACTGCAGAATCAGAAAGATGCTTCTCAACATTGAAGAGGATAAAAACCTTTTTAAGAAGCACCATGTCCCTGGAGCGGTTGAATGCATTGGCGATGCTCTCAATGGAAAAGCAACTGATTTCCGAGATCCCACACTTCAATGAAAAAACCATTGAGAAGTTTTGTTCTTTGAAAGATCGCCGTGCAAAATTAAAATACAAGTGATTGAAGCAAAGAAGAATGCATACCCCCAAGGTGTGCAAAGATAAACTGCGTTAAGCAGCACCACCTCACACTACCAAACATAACTAGTGGTAAGTAAAGTATGAACGGTGTGTGGGTGTGCATATGGAAGGAGCTATGAAAGGTGTGTGCATGGTCAGTAACAATTGTTGAAGCCTTGGCGTGGTTTGAAGGAATTGGAGGCACTTCCAAGGGTAGCTGTCACTTGTGTACAGGAAGCAAGAATTCCATGTCTGTACAAGTGCTGTTGCTCTGCAGCAACTTTAGCATCAATTTAATCTACATAATTTAACAGAGTGAGTGAAGCTATAAGGAATCCTGCTTACAACAACGAAGACTACTAAAGAACCAGAAAGATGCTTCTCCACATTGAAGAGGATCAAAAAAGTAATTAAAAAGCACCATGGCCCTGTAGCGGTTAAATGCATTGGTTTGAAGGAATTGGAGGCACCTTCAAGGGTACGTAAAGTTCTCAGAAATGGCACCACCTCACTACCAAAAATAACTAGTGGTAAGTAAAGTATGAATGGTGTGTGGGTGTGCATATTGAAGGAGCTATGAAAGGTGTGTGAATGGTCAGTAACAATTGTTGAAGCCTTGGCGTGGCGTTACTGCTCATATGGTTATCCATATGCTAATTCAACGTGTTTGTTTGACATTGATTATTGTGTGGTCTAAACAGAAGTGAAATGTTGTTGTTTTCTTGAATCCCAGGATCCACTGGTTTGGGCCTATGCAGTGCTGATTGGTCTTCTAAGGTATGTTTGAGGCCTATATGGTCCCACTTGGTCTTCTAAGGTATGTTTGTGGCCTATGGTCACACTTGGTCTTCTAAGGTATGTTTGAGGCCTATATGGTCACACTTGGTCTTCTAAGGTATGTTTGGGGCCTATATAGTTCCACTTGGTCTTCTAAGGTATGTTTGGGGCCTATGGTCACACTTGGTCTTCTAAGGTATGTTTGGGGCTTATATAGTCACACTTGGTCTTCTAAGGTATGTTTGGGGCCTATAGTCCCACTTGGTCTTCTAAGGTATGTTTGGGGCTTATATAGTCACACTTGGTCTTCTAAGGTATGTTTGGGGCCTATAGTCCCACTTGGTCTTCTAAGGTATGTTTGAGGCCTATATGGTCCCACTTGGTCTTCTAAGGTATGTTTGTGGCCTATGGTCACACTTGGTCTTCTAAGGTATGTTTGAGGCCTATATGGTCACACTTGGTCTTCTAAGGTATGTTTGGGGCCTATATAGTTCCACTTGGTCTTCTAAGGTATGTTTGGGGCCTATGGTCACACTTGGTCTTCTAAGGTATGTTTGGGGCTTATATAGTCACACTTGGTCTTCTAAGGTATGTTTGGGGCCTATAGTCCCACTTGGTCTTCTAAGGTATGTTTGGGGCTTATATAGTCACACTTGGTCTTCTAAGGTATGTTTGGGGCCTATAGTCCCACTTGGTCTTCTAAGGTATGTTTGGGGCCTATGGTCACACTTGGTCTTCTAAGGTATGTTTGGGGCTTATATTGTCACACTTGGTCTTCTAAGGTATGTTTGGGGCCTATAGTCCCACTTGGTCTTCTAAGGTATGTTTGGGGCTTATATAGTCACACTTGGTCTTCTAAGGTATGTTTGGGGCCTATAGTCCCACTTGGTCTTCTAAGGTATGTTTGGGGCCTATATAGTCACACTTGGTCTTCTAAGGTATGTTTGGGGCCTATAGTCCCACTTGGTCTTCTAAGGTATGTTTGGGGCCTATATAGTCACACTTGGTCTTCTAAGGTATGTTTGGGGCCTATATGGTTCCACTTGGTCTTTTAAGGTTTTTAAAGTATGGTTTTGTTCTTGAATGGTCTGATTGATTTGCTTGTTTTCTTTCAACCCCAGGTGCAAACCCTATGTGGCTGCAGATTTGTTTCTACTCATTGGTCAACTTAATGGACATGAATACCCTGAGAAGAAGAGCCGACTAATGGTAGGTGTCACTCCTTTAATTTTTCTGTTAATACGTATAGGTGCAATTATGATATTGCTGTAGTCTTATCACATGAGTTTTTTCAATCTATATTGTATACCAATGAATTTAACACATTGTTACTTTACTTCTTGACATTTCTGCATTGCAGATCATGTATTTCAATGGGCTTTACAAGCATAAGGTCATTGGGCGGGGCTTATAAAGGTCATTATGACGTCAGGAGAGGAGTTATAAAAATGGGTGTGGTTTGAAAAAGGGGGAGTGGTTATGTTTCGCCCTGTCGCCCCTCCAACTTGAAAAGTCACCAGCCGCCACTGTGTGCATTGAATATCTACAATCACTCTTTTAATGTATGGCTTAAATCAAATATATTTGTGATTTTTTTTAAATCACCCGACCATTGCTACTGAGCATAGGACATCAACTGAAAGAAACAAGCACAAAAAAGCACTAATCATTACATAATAAATCATAAGGTTGTAATAAATATACAAAAACATACTCACAAACTGATGGTTCCCAGCTACATAAAATACTTGAAGAGCAAAAAGCTGCATATTAATACATTGTGATCAGCACATGATAACATCAATATAAAACAGTGTTTTCAGAAAAAAATAAAACAAAGAAATCACTAAACACTCCACCCCTATGTATTTCACAGCTCCTTGGCCAATTTCTGTATGATTGCACAGAAAATAAAATTGAAATTCAATACAAATCTAACTAATTCAAGAAGGTGTATACAATGTTTTCATAAGGCTTTCATAGTTCATTTTCGTATAGTTTCACAATATTTTACAGTACCACATACATACTTTTAGATTTTGTATATATATAAAATATATTTTAAATAATACATACAATTTATATATATATATATATATATATATATATATATATATATATATATTTATATATAAATAAATTGTATGTATTATTTAAAAAATATTGCATTTATTATACATTTATATAATCATAATAGTAGTTGATTAACATAAAATAAATGTCTTTATCAGTAAAATGTTTATGAGGTCTTATGGTGGTAGGAGCTTAGTTGTCAAAAGTGAAAAATAAGGCAATTTTGATAATAAACTTGCTGACTTTTAAATAATAAAGTTTGGCATCAACTTGTCAATTTTATTGTGATTTAAAAAAAATGTGTACTGAAAATTGTGGATTGATGACTCGTAATTAAAAACTTGAATTACTCTCTTATTAATTTAATATATCTTGGAAGACATGAAATCTAATATTAAAACAATGTTTTATGTTTTGGGACTGTACTATAGAGTATATTTACAGGATATTTATTTTATTTTTGTTATGGGGGAAAGTTTCCACACTTAGCAGTATCTCATGCTGCTCATACACACAGCATATCACTGTCTACTTGCTAACAGCATGAGAACCTGGTAGTGTGAAACCTCTCTTCTGTGTATGTGGCCTTAGGTCACTGCTGTGAAACATGGCACCCTACATGACAAAGAATAGGAAGAAAACAAAATACTTTCAAATGTGAAAAAAAAAAATTGCCTAAAAAGTCCCTTAAGTAATGACTAGATAATTATTGCTTAATTGTGACCATATCTTTTTTTAATTTGGTAACTGGTAATGTGATTGTTTTGTGTATGTATTGTCATTGAGCAAAAATAAATAGAGTTTAAAACAAAAATGTTTCCAACATGTTTGTATAAACTTTTACAAACAAAATATCTCACAAATTGTTTTAGATTTAAAAAAACTGCATAGACTACAGTGTAATGAGGGGGACAACGTAACAGAAGCTCATTTCACTACAAATTTAAAATAATGTTAGTTAGAAATAAAGCCACATTTGCCCCAAATGCATTACATTTTTTGCTCATTTGCTCGCCTCTAGGTTATACATTTTCAGTGTTAGCATTTGACACCTACAGCCTTCCCATACACATGCTCAGAAGCAGACAGCTTGCAAGTATGACTGCAAGTCCTGCTCATGCAGAGCCATTAATGCATTTTCTCAGACATGTAACCTTTACCAAAAGTATCAAGTATGCCTCCAGTGTCCAGCAAAGGCATCCACATTTGTTTTTCTAATAAAAGCTAGCTGAATGACAGTTCGTCATGCTTAACTATGATTTCAGACTGCAATTTTTTAAACATGTATTTTCTTCATATAGTAGTCATTTAAGCTACCCATTAAAAATGTAACTAAACTGCAGTATTTCTAGTAATGGTCAGCAGGTTTTACAGACGTTTGTGGTAAAGAAACAGGTACATCTATTAGTGGTTGGCAAAACAGTCTGGGATTAAGTTACATTTCTACAGCAACCAAATCTGAAAAGATATTTTTATGCATTAGCCAGCACGTAGAAGGTTTAGGACAGCACAGCCAAATTTTAAATATATTATCCTGTCTACAGCCACACCAGCATAAGGAAGAGTAATTATCATACATTCGTGCAAGCTTAGCTGAAACTAAATACCATCTATACAATGGCTCATAAGCAGTTTATACACATATTATTGTACACATTGATACTTTTTTGATCATATTCCAAATGAACCACTCTACTTTTGTTTTAAAGTTATAAAATATGAATTTTCATGTTTTCACAACCTTTCTTTAATAAATGGAAGTCATGCAAAGTAACGCTTTGAAATATGGCTTTTTGAACCAAGTATTAAATATATGTAGTTGAGTAGATGGGTTGTTAAGATTATCTTGTGTGCATGTTGTTTGAATTTAGTTCCTTATTTACATACAGTAAGAGCTCAGAATCAGATGTAATCAGAATGTGAAAATAGTCTAAAGTTAAAATAATCTTGAAACATTAGGTCTTGGACACATATATAAAGTGTGTGCATTCAAGACCTAGGGCAGAGTATTTATATATTCCATAATCCATCAGCAAATGGCAAAGGAAGAAAGCTTGCCGCCATGTTTTCCTGTTCTAACATCAGTTGGTCGTAGCAAGCCTGACACTGCAAACTATGCTAATGAAAGCACCAGGATCACATTATCTTCAAAGGAATACAAAAAGGTTTCCAGTTCTGCAGAAAAATGTAAATCTAGATAAAAAGTAATCATATTCAGAATAGCTCATTGCTTTAGAATGTAATATATTGTTATAAAATAGGGAAGGAAGACATATTTATCTTGAAATATTTGATGATATATTTATAACATTCAGGGGGCACATCAGTCAAAGGATTGCAATCTGGCTCCTCAGCAGGCTGATATCAACACCTACATTAGAATATATTATACGTTTAATTAATGACTGTATAATGGAACTTAATAACATCACTTAGGGCCCTATTAAATGCACCAAATTGTAGTTCCTGAAGCCAGTAAAGGAGCCCGCAAAAGTTGTGGCTACTAAATTAGCCCCTTTTAGCTACCGCAAATGATTACAGGTTACAGGCTGAAAAACAACAGCGGTTGCCAAAATCGTTGCTCTGACTCAGCTAAGCCTTTGATTGTTCAAGCCCGTAAATGTTACAATCGCAAATCGCTATTAAATTGCTACAAGTCCTCAGGAACGCAACTGTTTTTACACCCGTAAATGGCAAATGTAGCCCAAAATCCTATGGGTACTAGAGAGGACCTGCAAGGGGGTTAAACTCCTGTCCATAGCACTGTAAAAGCAAATATAAACACACTACTGTGTGCTCACAAAGATACAGGCTTGAGCATGCGTGGGGCAAAGCCGCTCATTGCAGCCTTTCAAAAGCCGACATAACGGGCCTCCTTTTGAGTGCTGAAGGAGGTCATCGTGAGGTCCTCAATAGGCCCAGAAGGAAGAGGGGGAGAGGCCCACAATGAGCGCCGTGAAAGCCATAATGTTTTTTTTAAGACTGTAACTTAAAAAAGCCCTTGGCGGGCTTGGGGACATTAATACATGTCCCCAAGCCTGCAAATGTTTTCACACCAGTAAGTGCCAAAAGGAGCACAAGAGAGGGAGAGGTGGCAGAAAGATACAGGGGAGGGTGAGGGGGAGAGGGTAGGAAGATACATGGGGGAGGGAAGAGACACAGGGGTGAGAAGGGGGGAAGAGACACAGGGGAGGGAGTGCAGGGCAAAGAGACACAGGGGAGGGAAATAGGGAGAAAGAGACACAGGGGAGGGAGAGGGGGAAAGAGACAGAGGGGAGGGAGAGGGAGGGAAGAGACACAGGGGAGGGAGAGAGGGAAAGAGACACAGGAGAGGGAAAGAGGGGGAAAGAGACACAGGGGAGGGAGAGGGGGGAAGAGACACAGAGGAGGGAGAGAGGGGACAGAGACACAGGGGTGAGAAATGGGTGAGAGGGGGAAGAGACCCAGGGGAGGGAGAGCAGGGTAAAGAGACACAGGGGAGGAAGTTGGGGGGAAGAGACCCAGGGGAGGGAGAGCAGGGTAAAGAGACACAGGGGAGGGAGTGGGGGGAAATAGACACAAGGGAGGGAAAGGGGGAAAGAGACACAGAAGAGAGAGGGGGAAAGAGACACAGGGGAGGGAAAGAGGGGGTAGGAGACACATAGGTGGTAAAGAGGGAAGGAGACATTGGCGGAGGGCAAGACGGAAAGAGACACAGAGGTGAGAAATGTGGGAGAAGGGGGAATAGAGACATGGGAGGGAGCAGGGGAAAGAGACACAGGGGGGGAGGAGGGGGGAAGAGACACAGGGGAGGGCAGAGGGGAAAAGACACAGGGGAGGGAGAGGGAGGGAAGAGACACAGGGGAGGGAGAGGGGAGAAAGAGACACAGGGGTGGGAAATGGGGCAGGGGGGAAGACATACGGGGGGGGAGAGGGGGAAGGAGACACAGAGGAGGGAAAGAGGGGAAAGAGACTCAGAGGTGAGAAATGGGGAGAGGGGGGAAAAGATACACAGGAGGGAGTGGGGGAAAGAGACACAGGGTTGAGAGGGGGGAAGAGACACAGGGGAAGGAGAGGGGGGAAAGTGACACGAGAGGGAGAGGGGGAAAGAGACACAGAGGAGGGAAAGAGAGGGAAAGAGACCCATGGGAGAGAGAGGGGGAAGGAGACATAGGGGAGAGAGGGGATAAGAGACACATGGGTGAGAAATGGGGGAGAAGGGGGAAAAGCAACATGGGAGGGAGTGGAGGAAAGAGACACAGGGGTGAGAGAGGGGGGAAGAGACACAGGGGAGGGTATAGGGGAAAAGACACAGGGGAGGGAGAGGTGGGAAGGAGACATAGAGGAGGGATAGGGGGAAAGAGACACAGGGGAGGGAAAGAGGGGAAGGAGACACAGAGGTGAGAAATGGGGAGAGGGGGAAAAGATACACGGGTGGGAGTGGGGGAAAGAGACACAGGGGTAAGAGGGGGAAGAGACACAGGGGAAGGAGAGCGTGGGCAAAAAGACACAGGGGAGGGAGAGGGGGGAAAGTGACACAAGAGGGAGAGGGGGAAAGAGACACAGAGGAGGGAAAGAGAGGGAAAGAGACCCATGGGAGAGAGAGGGGGAAGGAGACATAGGGGAGAGAGGGGATAAGAGACACATGGGTGAGAAATGGGGGAGAAGGGGGAAAAGCAACATGGGAGGGAGTGGAGGAAAGAGACACAGGGGTGAGAGAGGGGGGAAGAGACACAGGGGAGGGTATAGGGGAAAAGACACAGGGGAGGGAGAGGTGGGAAGGAGACATAGAGGAGGGATAGGGGGAAAGAGACACAGGGGAGGGAAAGAGGGGAAGGAGACACAGAGGTGAGAAATGGGGAGAGGGGGAAAAGATACACGGGTGGGAGTGGGGGAAAGAGACACAGGGGTAAGAGGGGGAAGAGACACAGGGGAAGGAGAGCGTGGGCAAAAAGACACAGGGGAGGGAGAGGGTGGAAAGTGACACAAGAGGGAGAGGGGGAAAGAGACACAGAGGAGGGAAAGAGGGGGAAAGAGACACAGGGGAGGGAGAGGGGGGAGGAGACATAGGGGAGAGAGGTGATAAGAGACACAGGGGTAAGAAATGGGGGAGAAAGGGGAAAAGCGACATGGGAGGGGGTGGAGTAAAGAGACACAGCGGTGAGAGAGGGGGAAAGAGACACATGGGAGGGCATAGGGGAAAAGATACAGGGGAGGGAGAGGGGGGAAGGAGACATAGAGGAGGGATAGGGGGAAAGAGACACAGGGGGGAGAAATGGGGAGAAGGGGAAAAGAGACATGGGAGGGAGAGGGGGATAGAGACACAGGGGAGGGAGAGGGGAGAAAGAGACACAGGGATGAGAAATGGGGAGAGTGGGGGAAGAGACATGGGAGGGAGTGGGGGAAAGAGAAACAGGGGTGAGAGTAGGGGGAAAGAGATACAGGGGAGGGGGCAAAGAGACACAGGCGAGAGAGGGAAGAGACACAGGGGAGGGAGAGAGGGGAAAGAGACACAGGGGAGGGAGCGGGGTAAGAGACAGAGGAGAGGGAAAGGGGGGCAAAGAAACACAGGGGAGGTAGAGGGGGGAAGAAACATTTGGGAGGGAGAGCAGGGCAAAAGAGACATAGGGGAGAGAGAATAGGGAAAGAGACAGAGGAGAGGGAAAGGGGGGCAAAGAGAACAGGGGAGGGAGAGGGGGAAGAGACATTTGGGAGGGAGAGCAGGGCAAAGAGACACAGGGGAGAGATAATAGGGAAAGACAGAGGAGAGGGAAAGGGGGGCAAAGAGAACAGGGGAGAGAGAGTGGGGCAAGAGACACAGGGGAGGGAGAGGTGGCAAAGAGAAACAGGCCAGGGAGAGAGGGGGAGGGAGACACATGGGAGGGAGGGAGGGGAAGAGACAAACAACAGATAGTACATAAACAGACAGAAAATACAATGGATAACACTATATCATGGCGTCATTTTTGACAGGCAAGTCGATAGTACATATAATGTAAATAAACAATAATAATATAATACAACTCGCATGGGCTAGAATATTATGTTTATGGATTTTTTTATTGAAATTTAACCTCCATGTTTTAGTGACGTAATGATGCCAGTCTCTTTTGCTGTTGGCTCTGTCTAAACCCGTAAGTACAGGTTTGAATAATTTATCATGTTCATGCCCGAAAATGCTATGTGCCGAAGCATGGTTTACGGATTTGGTTTTCAGCCATGTAGTTGTGGCCTTTTCTAATTTAATCGCTCTGTAACTCCTGCCAATTTCAAGCCTGCAGACTTACGGGTTGGAATTTAATGAGGTCCATATTAATTTAACTGTCTGCCAAAGACCATAGTAGTAATTTAATAAATAGATTCTGTAACTGGAAATTACATTTATAGCCTTAAATCGGGGGCAAGAAGTTCATCATGAGAGAAATATTGTTTTTTAATTATCTGGCAATTATTATTGAAAATAAAACATCAAAATAATTGTTTGTCTGCAAAAGTCACAGAATGTATTTACATACAGTATGCATGTACATAATTGTGAGGTATTGTGACCAGACTCTTGGGGTCAAGGGGAGACACTTTTGGACACCACTTTCACCAGCCATGCCCAGTCAAATGCCCTCTCAAACAGAGCTTAATTTAACTGGCACTATATAATTTAGTATTGGATTAATACACGGATTTCTGTCATGTACAGGGGGACCACTTACCTTGAAGCCAGATTGCATAGGTTAATACTGTTGTAATAAATATTAGTATTTTGTTACATATTTCTGTTTTGCCATATCTTAATACATTTAGATGTTTAAGTTATAAAAAAAGAGTTTAATAACAATTATGTCTGTTATCTATGTAGGTGTAAGTCTTTTTTATGTTAGCTTGTTAGAGAAGAACATAAAACATGTATGTTATTAATATATACTATGTATTAGAGAAAACAATGTATGTGTACATTATCTAATATGTACTATGTATTGGAGAGAACATTACATGTGTATGTTATCAATATGTACTATGTATTGGGGAGAACATTACATGTGTATGTTATCAATATGTACTATGTATTACTGAGAACATGATATAGTTGTCTTAATTGCGTGTTTGTGTGTAACGCTCACAAAGTTACAGGCTTGCGCATGCGCACAGCGGCCTGCAATGAGCGGCAATGCAAGGCCCGGAAGATAGAGGGGTCGGAGAAGCTCCCAATGAATGCCAAAGGCGCTCATTGCGAGGCCCGCAATAGGCCCAGGGGGACAGGCCCGGACTGCAATGGGCGCAAGGGGAGGGAGCACGCAATTGAGGTTGCAAGCTAATTTGCTATTTAATTGGCGTGTTTCTGTGGCCTCCGAACATCTTCTGAGTTACTGGCTTGGGAAAAAAAATGGTGACGGTTGAAATCGAGTTACGGGCAAATTAGCTTGCAACCTCACTTACAGGCGAGGGCCGCAATGGGTGCAGGGGGGAGGCAGGGAGCTTGTAAGGGAGGTTGCAAGCTAATTTGCTATTCAATTGGCTTCTTTTTGCGGGCTCCAAACGGCTTCCAAGTTACAGACTTGAAAAAAATAGCGACTGTTAAACCCATAACTAACAGCCTGGCCTGCAAATAGCTATTTAAATTTCCCTAAGCCTGCAAATGTTTTCACACCTTAAACAGCAAAAGAGGGAGAGGCAGTTACAGAGAGAGAGAGGTAAAGAGATGACAGCACACACAGAAAGTAAGAGAGAGCACACAGACAGAGTGCACAGAGAGAGAGTGCACAGACAGAGAGAAGCAGAGAGGGAGTGCACACAAAGAGAGAGCGAGCCACAGACAGAGAGCGCACAGAGAGAGAGACAGAGAGGGAGGACTACAGAGTCAACAGCGCGCACACAGAGCAATCGCTCACAGACAGCGCACAGAGAGAGAGAGCGCACAGAGAGAGAGGGTACAGATAGTTGTAACTGTCATGTGAGGTCTTTTTGAATAAAAAAACTGGAGAAGTTGGTACCTGTGTCTTATCTCCTGCCTTCCTGTGGTAGTGTTGGTGCTCCTTGGTGATTATTCTCCTGATACTGCTCCATATCCGGATTCTACTGGGTAGGATTGATCTAGGATATTTTCAAGTCCAATGAAGCAGTAGATTGTGACATAAAGAAATCCCTTTTTTTGTGATATTTTAATTGTATTTGTTATTTTTTCACTGTATCAATACTATTCATCTCTGTATCAGTTTCTAGCATATATTTCTTCTCTGGCCATTTCCAACAAAACAAACAACTACGGTATATGTATCATGGGAGTATTTAGGTTTCATACTGCCCTAGGCCATTAAAATGTGTGTGCCCACAGTCTCTATTTGCAGCTTCTCCTTTCACTTTTCTATATCAAAAAGTTTATGTGTGTGTGTTATATATATATAGCTTGCTGCCCACCGTAGGCCTGGGCCTCATACCTAGGGAGAAACACAATCCTGTCATATATACAATAGATGCCACTACATTATCCATAACTAATTACATATAAATAACAGGTGACAGAAAATGGCAAGGTTGTTACAAAGTGTCCTGTTTTAAATGACAAGGGAAAAAAGAACCATCCAGCATTGGTTCCATTAGGCCGCCTTGATGAATTTGATTGTTAAACACTTTGTACATTGAGAAATGTTTTACCCTGCAGTGCAAATTTTCAACAACTGAATCAGTGTACAAAGCCAATGAATGTTTTGTGACTTCGAAATATTGAATGTATATTTTATTTGTATTGACCCACATTGTTTTCAGAAGTATATAAGAAAGCATTATTAATGGTTTATAGTCTCCAAAATGTAGCTACTCAGTACATCACTCCTAAGGTGTCAAGGCAAGCTCACAATGTGCTGTAGAATCCTTACCATGACATCTTGCAATATTTTACTTCTTTAAATGTATTTATGTCTTAGTATCTCCTAATGTTTTTAGTTTATTAGAGGAACCATTATGAAAGAAGTGATTAGAGACATGAGCAGTTGTCATCTTTTTGAAGAACTACATTTGTAATTATGCAAAATATGATTAGGTTGTAAAAAGAAAATACAATGTTTACTGTGTTTCTGTTTATTTGCAATTATGCTGCAGTGAGATCTACAATTTTTTGATTTTTGTTCATCAACTTTCTGAGGTTAGCAATGAGACAGATACAACTGCCAGTGATTTCAAACAGACTAATGGAAAGTCCATCAGTTGGATATAGAATATAGAAGAGAAAAGAAAGCAATGAATAATTGCATGTAAAATATTTTACCCAGGAATCGGAATATTTGACCCTTTTTAAAATGGCCAGAAGATTAAATTTCATGCTTATTTCATATCATAAGAAATGGCGAAATAATGACTTTTCAAGATGTCAAAACCCATTATGATTGATATGACTCCAACAGATGGCAATACAAAAACATTATATAAAAACATATCTAAAAAATAAAGCTTCTTACAACCTTACCATTTTTGAAAGCTAATGTTTCCATTGTAGAGATGGTCCTGGCACTATATTGCAGAGTTATAATATGCTTATCAATCTAAATGCAAATAGTGCATTAACATATACATCCAAATGGAACTATTATAGAGAAATAGATAACAAAACATGCCAAAAATGATGGGATCGGCACGCCAGAGCATTAAGAAATATTCAGACTAAAGAAACAAACTATAAAATATTATACTTTTAGTAGAAAATTCAAATAAAAATAAATAAGTACAAGCCACACATACCACCAACATGTTTTAGAGAATGTAACGAATTGGACACATCATTCATATAGGGTGGGAATGTCCTTAAGTTCAAATATTCTGGAGAACAGTACAAGAAATTATAAAAATATGCTAGCTTCTGAATTAAAGTTGGGCCCAATAATAATGCTGCTAAATGGGCCTTTGGAAGGATGGATAAAAACTAATTATACAGATATTAATTATGGCTAGAATTGTAATAGAGGCTCACTGACTGCAAACATCAAGCAATAACCAATTAGAAAAATATGCTATTTTGGAGCAGGAAGACCAATTTTACAGCATTTGGAAATCATGGAGGAAATATAATACTTTAGATTTAACAACATTTTGGTAATAATGTTTCCCTTTCATATAAGGTTCAAAATAAGATATAGACATCGAGATGATTTTATAAGTTAAAAAAAGTAAAATTTAACTGTGTTGTACCATTAAAGGCATATTTCAATTTCATGGATTATGAATGCATCTGATTAGTAGTGTATAAAAACATGTTTTGCATGACAGTAGTTAAAAGCTCTATTTTTACTCACTGAAACCTTCCATACGGTCCATGCAAAGGTCCAGCCCCTATGGCTCATGCACACAATGTTTATAGTACTAAATGTACTAGCGAATCACAGATTTTAGCAGTATTTTAGTAACATGTTACTGAGACACAGCCTGTCATTGGCTAGTACATCAAGTTCTAGAAAAATTATTGTATGAAATAAGCTACAAGAGTGGACCTTTGCAGGAACTGTTTGGAAGGTCTCACTGAGTAAAAACTGAGCTTTAAAGCAGTTGTTAATAAAAATATGTTTAAATATGCAAACTGACACTATAAAAGTTTATTTTAATATTAAAACCATTGATTCCCCCATATCCCTTTACCTAATTATTACTTTGGCAGTTATTTTCCTTTAAAAAGGAATCCATATTTCATGCTGCACTGTGCTATTTCCTTCACTATTCTATTCCCCCCAGCGTTTCCTTAGGTGATCTCTCTTTTTATCTCAGTCGGTTGTCACCCTGACAATGTCTATTTCTGATAGTCTCTCTCTTCCCCTTTCTGTCTCATTAAACCTTTATCTGTCTTTATGTCTGTCTAGTTTCCTCAGTCTTTCTGAAACATACACGGGCACATACAAAATCAATGTGTCAGATTTGCTGGGCTGCTGTAACTGAAATAATGGGGTAATTTATCAAACTTTATGCCAAGCTTTCACTACGACTGCAGCTCTCAGCAGATATGCTGCATTGTTGCAAATACAGTATGTATTTTCCGTGCGTTGTGTTGCGCATTGTAATCATGACACATTGCAAAATAGAAGGCAGTTAAAGTACATGGCATCCATAAAATGAGGAACTGTAACAACCACCTTACCTCATAGTGTACTTTCCCTCTGAGAGATACTCAGAAGAACTTCGTGCTTGTAAAAAATGAATGAGGTTTTATCAAACAACATCCCTTCAGTTCTGTGCAAGTAAACCAAATCCTGTTATGGTGCTGTTTATCAGACAGACTCCTATGGGACCTAAAAACATATTTATATAGGAAAATATTAAAAGATACAGCACTATGGATCAGGGTAAGTCCCTTTTTTATATATATGTTTTACAGTAATTAAAAATAAACATTTTGATAGCAGGAACTAGAAAATACTCATCAGTGCATCATATCAGTCAATTTGTATAGTAGCTTGACATAATATTAGTCTAATCATAATGTTTTAAAACTTCCATAATAAGCTGATAAGAGAAAAATTGGACTGAATTGAGATTCTCAGCATTTCCAATAACATAGAATTTGGTAAGTTTGGAACTAATAATTGTGGCACAGATGGCAAATGATAATGGGGGTCTGGTTCGGAAACATTAAAGGCCCTCTGAACTCTGGATGTTTTTATTTTAAATAAAAATGAGTTTCTTCAATACTTTCTATAAACATTTTATTGAAATGTATGAAATATTGGGCTTACTTTTTATTTTGCCTCTCATATTGATTAGTATATGTTATCCCTCAATGGCATTCTCCTCCATCTTGTTCAGCTAGTGCCTGCAACTGTATATGCAAAATGATGTCACTGGTGGGCAGGCCATGCACACAGCTGGGCAGGCTGCACTTTCAACATGAAAGCCTGTCTACAGTCTGCTTTTACTCTGGTTCATCATCCTTAGCTGGACCGGAGCACTTTATTAAATGAATAACTAGTGCAATGCATATAATCGTACAGCACACAAAACTCTTTCATTCCACTATCCCCCTCAATCCATATTTATCCATACACAGTGTCTGCTGCACCTCTCTGTCAGTCACTCCACTGGCTTCCCATAATAATAAATATACATTTCTGGGTTCAAAACTGTATATAATGCATACTAGGAACTTGCCCGTCAAAAATGACGGGATTAATATTGTAAGGCTGGCAATGCTGTTTGCCACACAATGTGAGGCTTTTGCACCTCTGAGCACCTTTGGCACTCATCGCAAGCCCTGCGCTGAGCGCCTTTCAATAACTAGGTTATAATTCACAAAATATGTTTAGAAAGTAAAAAAGAAAGCAAATCCATGCTTTAATGTATTTTCTGTTGTATTCAGTTTTGTTTTATTTGTGACATTGTTTTAGACATTTTTTTTGCTGGTGTATGTAGTCACCATTGAGAATGATCCTATTTTAAGGTGTGCTTCCATTTTATACTATTTCAAATTCACAGAACTTTGGCTCCTCTCGGTGTAACCAGTACTGAAAGTACTCTTGGACCCTCTGCTAAGCTGTCCTAGAACACCATAGCTCTCCAATCTTCCTGTAACCAGTACTCAAAGCACTTTTGGACCCTGTATTAAGCTCATTATCAAGTTCTTCAGAAGAACATGTTATAAAGATGTACCTTCAGTGGTCATTTAGTTTACTGACCTCTCATCAGATGAGAGAATTTGCAGAGGCAAATTTAGAAATAAATCCTAGTAGAGCATAGTTAGTGTTCGATTGGTCCACAAAGGAGAATGTAATTATCCAGGCAAGGAGAGTGATAAGGTAGACAAGAGTGAAGAAGTTGGAATCTTAGATTGTAAGTTTGCGAGTTTTTCATTTGTGTGTCCGTGTCTTGGAAACAAGCACTATGTACATTTGATTATATGCTCAAAAACAGGGCCCTCCATTCTTTAAGGTGTTAAGTTTGTTTTTTGCCATGTACTAACCACCTGTACAGCGCTACAGAATATGTTGGCGCGATATAAATAAAGATAATAATAATTGATGTTGTGATGCTGTGAACTGGCAAGTTATGTACTTATCATGGAAATTATGGAGGATTGTTTTTTTATTGCTGTCACCTAAAAAATGGTAGCAGTGACAATGAGTTAAAGAGACATTATCTTAAAGGTCCAATGAAAGATGAAAAAATATATGTTTGAAATTGTTTAAGTCTTACTAAGGGCATAATTAAAGGAACTTCGTACCCCCAAAATCAAGTTGTTTTTTAGGATATTCTTAATGAGCATGAAAAACTGGCTATATGTTGTGTTATATATTTTTTCTATAGTGATTTATATACAACTCGTGGCTCAATCATAATAAATTAGCTGGTTTGATGTACTAATGAGGATTGCAGTCTGCTTAACGTCCCCAAATATTATCTGGTAGTTAGATCCACATCCCACCCTTATCAAGCACTCTGAGCCTCACATTAGCGTAGAGAGATGCAAACACAATTCGAAACAATTCAGAAGTGATATACTGTCGGGTATAAAGGCTATGAATATGTATATCCAGGTTTAATGATCTTTAAAATTAAATCAACTTCCCGTTGGGGTGACAGTGTACCTTTAATGTAAGCCTCTGCTGCAACCTGGATTCATCACTGGTGGATAGTTGTGTATATAAGGAGAGTTTACATTTTTGTAGAGTTGTGGATGCATATATTGATGGACACTTCCTGCTACTGGCGCTGGGGTGTGGTGTCAATCCAGTATATTCTAATTATCTAACAAAGATTTCTGAACTTCTCCCTGATCCCTCTTCACCTACCCTTCCATGCGCTGATAAATACAAAAAAAAATACCTATGATCCAGCTTTCAGAAAGTGATGCAACAAACACAAAATTCATTACTCATCTTCAAAAATTCATTTTTTTCTAATCATACTTTTATGATTACAGCTTAAAAAGCTGCTAATGTTAGTTTTTACATACTTCACAAACACGTGCCTTTTTTCTTGGAGTATGGTGGTCCTTTAAGTTGCTCAAGACTTTGGCCAACCACAATCAGACTTTTTTTCCATCCTATGTTTATTTTTGTGTTTCATGAATTTCTAGTGTTGCACACAAATTGAAATGAAAGGAATGAGGTCAAGTTCTTTACAGCAATATGTATGTACTAGCAGTTTTTGTGGCTCTGTGGATTGAGTAGAGGGAGATTGAAGATATTGTGGGAAGGCAATTGGCAGGTTTACATTTCAGAATGAGAAATGGGCCAGCAATGGAAATGAGTTTGAGTTTCCCAATTTATGATCCTGGAATTGGCATATTACCTGCTTGAGTTGTGTTTAGAATATATAGCACTTACCCTTCTTAAATAATAATGATAATCTTTTACAGACTGAGCAATAAGCCATAATCTAGGTTTGTAAAGTACGGAAACCAATTCTTCTGTAAAAGCGTGACATATTATTCAGAGCAGGGTGACATATGACAGTGGAGTCAAAGAAGTTTTGTGGGGGTTTTGGGGGTAAAATACTGAGTTCAAACTGAGTACTTTATTACGGATATAAAATGAGTAACCAATGTTTTTTCTTTACTTTTAATGTATACAGGTGTTCTAAGACCCTAGACCTTTATATAATAATGTGTTTTACATTATATTTTCCAGATTTAAGTTGTTCGTTGTTAATGGTATTATTTGGTAATTGTGTAAGGCAAGGAAGCGACTTGGCTGTTGTGAGCTGAATCCACCAAGGAAAGTTTAAGTAAGGCAGAAAAAACTTACCATGAATGGGCAACAATGTAATTTGGGAGATGGAACCATTGCTCTCTAGTGATGGAAATGCCCTCACTGCCAAGAGAAAGGAGCCATAATTTGCACATCAGGATATGTGATAAGCTGCAAGTCAATGAAACTAAAAGGCAAAGGCCAAAAAATAACAAAGGCTAATAATAAATGAACAGGAACAAGCCAAAAACGAGAGAAAGAGAGCTGAGAAACATATCTTCAGGCACAGACTCAAAAATTGACTTGGGCATGATGAACAGGAAGTACTCATATAGCTGTAGAGAGGGGCTCTCCCTCAATCCCAGGTAAATTTATATATATATATATATACAGCAATTGTTTCACATATGGTGGGCTAAGAGTGATAGAAGCCCTCCACCGTAAAAAGTACAGTAGTACAAATAAGGAATAGTACATTAGTGATTCCATTTGAATGTTTAAAAATAAGTTGATGAAAACTTATTTCCTGCTCAAATTTCTCAGAAATACAGTATATGCACTGCAGTCTGGGAAAACTGGGCGGGTCATGCAAATGAGGCCACATAATGCACCATCACTCTGTCAATCCAAACCATTTTAAACATGGCTCCTTTTACGCATATGCTTACTGTATTTCACAGTTTTAGACATAGCAACGGATGGATTTTTCACAAACCAGGTCACTTAACCATATACAGTACTGTTTCACGGTTACTGTCGATCCTCAGTATGGTGTGAGTGCCTGGTTTGTGTGGTAATCGTTGTAGAGAGTATTCTCTTATTTGTAGTTGTTTTTCTGACACTTTTCAGTGGTACACATTGTACAGGAGGCTTCAATGTGTTTTTCTGAACTCAGCTAAAAATCTTAGGTCAGGGAACAAATCATTAACTCAAAGCAAATAAAGAAAATAAAAGGCCTAGCTCAGTCAGAACACCACCTTTCGTTTTTGTTAAATCCCTTTCTAACCAGGCCTGCTGCCAGCAAATCCTGAGAGGGGCAAAACAATTCAATATGTTTATATTAAAGTCATTGGTCTGTATTTCTTCATACATCCAGTTTTCCCAAAGTGCTGCAGATCATGCTGTGTCTTCTGGTAGCTCCTTTACAGGGCCAGCAGACTATCAAACTTTGGATATTGAAAATATTGTGAAAAGTAAATTATGAGGTTTAAATTCCTGTTTTGGATCCTGGAATTGACACATTACCTGCTTGAGTTGTGTTTAGAATAAATAGCATTTATCCTGTGGCACTATCTTTGTTTTTATATAACAATGTTAGTTTTTTCAAAACTCTGAGTTATTGACCTCAAAATAGTCACTAACAAGGTTAGTACAATATGGTAACAAGGGTGAACGATCATGAACAGTTAGGTGACATATTGTCAGAGTCAAAGCAATTGTGTGTGTTTTTATTATTAATTACATTAATTACAGTTTTTGGGCTTCATCTGTTCATAGATTAGACTCCCTAATTAGTCAGGTGGCAGGATGCTAATTTTTATATTGACCAAGGAGAGGGTGGCAATTGGGAATGCAGGTAGTTGGATTTCAAAAGGAAATGGTAGATATAAGCTAATGGATGGCTTCACTGGCCTGGAAGCTTCAGGCTCAATGAGCATACAGAAGAGAAGCTGTTTCTGATCCTCTCAAATTTTGTGGTTGCCTTGAGCAGACTAATGGATAAGACAGAATCAAAAATTCTTAGAATACATTTATTGAAACATAAAAAACACTGTAAACCTTTGAAACTTGAGACTAGAGGCTAGACCAATAAAGCTGGGACTATTGCCTCCATGCTAATACCCTGTATCGCAGATTACACCATGTTTAAGAGCAAAGTAAATCTCCCTTAGCTATATCAATCACCCATCCCGATAACATTGCAAGAGAACTGCTACGAGAGACTGAGGCAAGCTGGAGCTGAAAATTACAGCAAACTTTTCCATTGATTTTTGCAGTGATAAAAGATTACCAGTTACACTTTTACACCAAAACCCAATGCTAATAATAATATCCAGATCACTTGCAAAATAGATCAGTGGCCTAACTACAAAAAAATTTAAGAAAATATTACGGTGTTCCGCAGCAGCAGTTAAAGAGACAATATAGCACAAAAAAAACAATAAAGAATTATATAACTTCAACATTATTTGAAACGTTACAGTCCAATATAAACATACGTGTAATAAAAAAATAGGATAATGTAGGATCAGTTTCATCATACAACATACAGGTTAAAACAGTACAGTAAAACACAACACAGGGACTTATACATGTCCGGAAACCACGTGCTCTAATGCATTGTCTATATATATATATATATTTATATACAGTGGATATAGAAAGTTTACACAGCCCTGTTAAAATGTCAGGTTTCTGTGCTATAAAAAAAATAAAAATAAAAATAATATGGTTTCATATGTATGCACACCCTTAAACTAATACGTTGTTGAAGCACCTTTTGATTTTATTACAGCACTCAGTCTTTTTGGGTATGAGTCTATCAGCATGGCACATTTTGACTTGGCAAGATTTGCCCACTCTTCTTTGCAAAAACACTCCAAATCTGACAGATTGCGAGGGCATCTCCTGTGCACAGCCCTCTTCAGATCACCCCACAGATTTTCAATTGGATTCAGCTTTGGGCTCTGGCTGGGCCATTCCAAAACTTTAATCTTCTTCTGGTGAAGCCATTCCTTTGTTGATTTAGATGTATGCTTTGAGTCGTTGTCATGCTGAAAGATGAAGTTCCTCTTCATGTTCAGCTTTCTAGCAGAAGCCTGAAGGTTTTGAGCCAATATTGACTGGTATTTGAAACTGTTCATAAGTCCCTCTATCTTAACTAAGGCCCCAGTTCCAGCTGAAGAAAAACAGCCCCAAAGCATGATGCTGCCACCACCATGCTTCACTGTGGGTATGGTGTTCTTTTGGTGATGTGCAGTGTTGTTTTTGCGCCAAACATATATTTTGGAATTATGGCCAAAAAGTTCAACCTTGGTTTCATCAAACCATAACACCTTTTCCCACATGCTTTTGGGAGACTTCAGATGTGTTTTTGCAAAATGTAGCCTGGCTTGGATATTTTTCTTTGCAAGAAAAGGCTTTGGTCTTGCCACTCTACCCCATAGCCTAGACATATGAAGAATACGGGAGATTGTTGTCACGTACCACACAGCCAGTACTTGCCAGATATTCCTGCAGCTCCTTTAATGTTGCTGTAGGCCTCTTGGTAGCCTCCCAGACCAGTTTTCTTCTCGTCTTTTCATCAATTTTGGAGGGAGCTCTAGTTCTTGGGAATGTCACTGTTGTGCCATATTTTCTCCACTTGATGATGACTGTCTTCACTGTGTTCCATGGTATATCTAATGCCTTGGAAATTCTTTTGTACCCTTCTCCTGACTGATACCTTTTAACAATGAGATCCCTCCGATGCTTTTGAAGCTCTCAGTGGACTATGGCTTTTGCTGTGGAATGCGACTAAGAAAATTTCCGGAAATACTAACTAGAGCAGCTGAACTTTATTTGGGGTTAATCAGAGGCACTTTAAATGATGGCAGGTGTATGCTGACTCCTATTTAACATGATTTGGAATGTGATTGCTTAATTCTGTACACAGCTACATCCCCAGTTATAAGAGGGTGTGCAGACTTATGCAACCACATTATTTTTCTTCCCTCCGCCTAAAAGATTTCAGTTTGTTTTTCAATTGAGTTGTACAGTTTATAGGTCACATTAAAGGTGGAAAAAGTTCTGAAATGATTTATCTTTGTCTCACAACCTGGAATTAACATGGATTGTTTGAAGATTTGCATCATTTAATTTACAGAACAACCTTGAAGATGTTTTTTTTTGTTTATTGTGAAGGAAAGAACAAATAGGACAAAAAAAAACAGAAAAAAGTCTATGTGCATAATTGCTCACCCCTTCTTTAGTTAATACTTTGTAGAGCCAACTTTTGCGGCAATCACAGCTCCAAGTCGCTTTGGATAAGTCTCTGCGAGCTTGCCACATCTTTCCACTGGGATTATTGCCCATTCATCCTTGCAAAACTGCTCCAGCTCCTTTAAGTTGGATGGTTTGCGCTTGAGAACAGCAATCTTTAAGTCTGACCACATATTTTCTATTGGATTGAGGTCTGGGCTTTGACTAGGCCATTCCAAAATATTTACATGTTTCCCCTTAAACCACTCAAGTGTTGCTTTAGCAGTGTGTTTGAGGTCATTGTCCTGCTGGAAGGTGAACCTCCGTCCTAGCCTCAAATCACGCACAGAGTAGTACAGCTTTTGCTCAAGAATATCCCTGTATTTATCACCATACATCCTTCCCTCAACTCTGACCAGTTTCCCAGTCCCAGCTGCTGCAAAACATCCCCACAGCATGATGCTGCCACCACCATGTTTCACTGTGGGGATGGTGTTCTTTGGGTGATGTGTTGAGTTTGCGCCAGGCATAGTGTTTTCTTTGAAGGCCGAAAAGTTCAATTTTAGTCTCATCAGACCAGAGCACCTTCCTCCATACATTTTGGAAGTCTCCCATATGCCTTTTTGCTAACTCAAAATGTGCTATTTTGTTTTTTGCTGAAAGTAATGGCTTTCTTCCGGCCACTCTGTGATAAAGCCGAACTCTATGAAGCGTACGGCTTATTGTTGTCCTATGTACAGATACTCCAGTCTCTGCTGTGGAACTCTGCAGCTCCTCCAGGGTTACCTTAGGTCTCTGTGCTGCCTCTCTGATTAATGCCCTCCTTGCCCGGTTCATGACCTTTGGTGGGCGGACATCTCTTGGCAAGTTTGCTGTTGTGCCATGTTCTTTCCATTTGGTTATGATAGATGTGATGGTGCTCCTGTGGATCATCAAAGATTTGGATATTTTTTTATAACCTAACCCTGACTTGTACTTCTCAACAACATTGCCCCTTACTTGTTTGGAGAGTTCCTTGGTCTTCATGGCAGTGTTTGGTTAGTGGTGCCTCTTGCTTAGGTGTTTCAGCCTCTGGGGCCTTTCAAA
The DNA here is from genome assembly GCA_027410445.1 of Discoglossus pictus. Lineage (NCBI taxonomy): Eukaryota > Metazoa > Chordata > Amphibia > Anura > Alytidae > Discoglossus > Discoglossus pictus. The sequence goes on along the minus strand of CM050166.1, from coordinate 387,282,383 downwards.
AATGGTGTGTATATGTAATGACAGATCATGTGACACTTAGATTGCACACAGGTAGAGATAATTTCACTAATTATGTGACTTCTGAAGGTAATTGGTTGCACCAGAGCTTTTTATGGTATCCAACGCCGTGAATACATTCGCACATGCCGATTTTCTGTTTTCTAGTTCCAAAATATAGTTTTATGTATATTTTTTTCTCATTTTACTTCTCCAACTTAGACTATTTTGTTTTGATTCAACACATAAAATTCAGATTAATAAAACATTGAACTTAAGGCTGTAATGTAACAAAATTGGTAAAAAGTCAAGGAGGTGAATACTTTTGCAAGGCATTGTACACATATATATATACACAAAATAAACGCTATTATATATATTAAATCTATAAATACAATTGTCACATATATTACATTTAAATAAATCAAAAAATAAAATATAATCATATATAAATATAATGCTTTCTTGCCGCGGTTACAGCACTTGTTCTCACTCATTAAAATAATCATAACATTCTCATTTTCTATTGGCTCCTAGATCAGTTTGTCATCAGTAAAGCTTGGTTTGGGTATTCCTCACTTTCAAATCTCTTGCGGACAAGGCAGGATTTACGGATGTGGGTTAAGTGCAGTAATTTTGCGAGTGATTAGATATATCATAACATAAACGTGTAACGTAAGAAAAAAAACCTCCTGCAGCTGATTTACATATATCTTGCACATTACACCGCTCGATTAACATGTGGCCTACATTGGGAATCAATTTAAACACTGTGGGCCTCATTCTATTATCGGCCGCAGCCACTGCGGGGCCGCAAGGGCCGGCCGTAAGCTTTCCGGCTATTCTATTCCCCTCCGGCCGGGGGTTCCGGCAGGCTTGCGGCCGGTGCCTTGCTATCTCTTGCGGCCGATCGCGCCGGAGGAAAGCCTTTGATCTAAAACGGCTGCAAGGAAATCAGCCGTAAGAAAAGCCTGGTTGCAATTCTATTGCTCCGGGAACCCTCTCTGCAAGGCTAAAAACGAGCCGCAGCTTACTTGCAGCAAACAGGTCCCGCTAGCACCAATTAAGCACATAAAATAGCTCAAATAAAGCCATCCTGCACTTTGCAGAGTCTATAAAGTGATATTCGGTGTTAGCAAAAATAGCACAACATTCCCCTACACTCAAATCCGTAAAATACTTTTTTTTTAATATACGTAAAATATCCATGTAAAAAGTCCAGAGTGCTTGGAGCACCTCAGACCCGCCCACGCCGCAGCCGGAAAATAAACAGTTAATTTGAACTCGGGTTTGGGCTGATGTGCAAGCTTGAGAGTAGGTTACTTTTAATCCTCATGTCCCCCAATATGATCCCTAACATTTACAGAGCTGTACAGTGCAGGCTTGAATTTATTTTTGAGTTTGTAGATTTCACAGCTTACGGCCGGTTTCAAGATATGCGGCCGGCCGTAAGGGGAGATCCTTGCGGGGCCGTATAATAGAATCGCGAGTTAACAGAACCCCCGCAAGGAATCGCAGCCTTACGGCCGATTTACGGCCGATAATAGAATGAGGCCCTGTGTCTGAGGGGATAGAAAATAGAGAAAATATATCTTCCATTGCTCAAATTGGTATTTTCTTTGAAATGATGATAGACATTATTGGCATGTAGCTGTTGAATACTGAAGATTAGTAGTTCATGGTGGATCTAGTACTTAAATGACCACTGAATTTATAACATATTTTCTTGTATTACTTTGTTAGTAAAATAATTGAATAACACTAATTACTCATGACTTAAGCTATTTTTCTTCATTATTGGTGCATTTATTTTGATATTCACATATATTTTTTATGGATACGTGATTCATAAAATGTGTGGCTTGTTTTACCAAAATATTTTCCTTTTATAGAGATAAAGAGTGATGGATTGATGAATAGATAGATTTCATGCCTCTGGTTTTCAGTTTTATTTAGAAATCTGTGGAAATGAAGGGAAATGTTTGGTTTATTCAACAGCATTCATTTATTTGCTATTGTTTTGCATTTATTTATTTTGGATAATACATCCATTATATGCTTTTTATGTGGAACACTTCAAATGTATCAAGGATTGCTATGTTTTTTTGCCTTTCTTTTTTCAAAGCCTCCATGATCTTTATTCTAGTCACATAATTCATTGTGTGTATGTGAGTGCTAAAGTCTCTAACTTGGGTTTTATGGTATGCTTTATTAATAGGCACGGTATGTGTAGAATTCTGTTCTAAGAACCTAGAAAGTACTATAAATTATTTACACTTTTTTTAAACCATAGTTTTGGTACTTTTACTTTTATAATTTGCTTGATGATGTAAAAAAAATAGTTTTTTATCAGATATTCAAATATCAAATATGTTGTAGAAAAGCATAAAATAAATAAATTCCCTGCAGGATAACATATACTAGCATAAGCATCAAAAATATCTGGGAATAATTTATTGCAAAATGGACTGGAGTATAAATCCCTCAAGACATGTACATAATAGATATTCTGCTGTACATAAGGCTATAACACCTCATAATGCTTTTTATGACTTTATATGTTTATTTATTTAGTTAATAGCTGTGTGTGCCAGATTAAACAGGCAAATTAACAAAACAGTAAATAGAACTAATAGTAATGTAACAGTAAAAAAATGAGATGATCTTCCCTCTGCTACTGCACTGTTTGAGAGGAAGAAACTCCTGAACTAGGAGATAGTCTTGAATTTTTCTGATGTTATCTGTATTTCTTTCTCTCACATTATCATATCTGTTAATATGTCTCTCTATCTCTTTTCCCATCTCACAGTGTGAAGATTGCTGGATTTCCACTCATCCGGTGGGGACAGAGCAAGAACTACTTGGACTACTATGGACTTGTCATAGCTTAAATACACTCTAAAAAGAAAGTGCACTTACTTTTGTATTGCAGTGCCTTGCAAAAGTATTCACCCCCCAACTTTTTACCTATTTTGTTACATTACAGCCTTAAATTCAATGTTTTGTTAATCTGGATTTTATGTGATGGATCAGAACACAATAGTCTAAGTTGGTGAAGTGAAATAAGAAAAATATATACATAAAACTATTTTTTAGAAATAGAAAACAGAAAATTGGCATGTGCCTATGTATTCACCCCCTTTGTTATGAAGACCATAAAAAGCTCTGGTGCAACCAATTACCTTCAGAAGTCACATAATTAGTGAAATTATGTCCACCTGTGTGCAATCTAAGTGTCACATGATCTGTCATTAAATATAAACACTTTGATTGAAATGCCCCAGAGGCTGCAACACCTAAGCAAGAGGCACCACTAACCAAACACTGCCATGAAGACCAAGGAACTCTCCAAACAAGTAAGGGGCAATGTTGTTGAGAAGTACAAGTCAGGGTTAGGTTATAAAAAAATATCCAAATCTTTGATGACCCCCAAGAGCACCATCAACTCTATCATAATCAAATGGAAAGAACATGGCACAACAGCAAACCTGCCAAGACAAGGCCACCCACCGAAACTCATGGACCGGGCAAGGAGGGCATTAATCAGAGAGGCAGCACAGAGACCTAAGGTAACCCTGGAGGAGCTGCAGAGTTCCACAGCAGAGACTGGAGTATCTGTACATAGGACGACAATAAGCCGTACGCTTCATAGAATTGAGCTTTATAGTGGAGTGGCCAGAAGAAAGCCATTACTTTCAGCAAAAAACTAAATGGCACGTTTTGAGTTTGCGAACAAGCATGTGGGAGACTCCCAAAGTGTATGGAAGAAGATGCTCTGGTCTGATGAGACTAAAATTAAACTTTTTGACCATCAAAGAAAACGCTATGCCTGGCGCAAACCAAACACATCACATCACCCAAAGAACACCATCCACAGTGAAACATGGTGGTGGCAGCATCATGCTGTGGCGATGTTTTTCAGCAGCCGGGACTGGGAAACTGGTCAGAGTTGAGGGAAAGATGGATGGTGCTAAATACAGGGATATGCGGGAGCAAAACCTGTACCACTCTGTGCGTGATTTGAGGCTAGGACGGAGGTTCACCTTCCAGCAGGACAATGACCCCAAACACACTGCTAAAGCAAAACACTTGAGTGGTTTAAGCGGAAACATGTAAATGTGTTGGAATGGCCTAGTCAAAGCCCAGACCTAAATCCAACAGAAAATCTGTGGTCTGTCTTAAAGATTGCTGTTCACAAGCGCAAACCATCCAACTTTAAGGAGCTGGAGCAGTTTTGCAAGGAGGAATGGGCAAAAATTCCAGTGGTAAGATGTGGCAAGCTCATAGAAACGTATCCAAAGCGACTTGGAGCTGTGATTGCCGCAAAAGGGGGGTGAATTGTTATGCACATTTACTTTTCGGTTATTTTGTCCTATTTGTTGTTTGCTTCACAATAAAAAAAAAAACCTCTTCAAAGTTGTGGGCATGTTCTGTAAATTAAATTATGCAAATCCTCTAACAATCCATGTTAATTCCAGGTTGTGAGGCAACAAAACACAAAAAATGCCAAGGGGGGTGAATACTTTTGCAAGGCACTGTATATAATAATTATGTTGGGGAATGGAGGTTTTTCTTGTTCATGTGGTTATAATGTTTATATGCAATGTGTAGCTGTAACCTTTGTGTGATCAGAAGTTAATAAAGTATAACAACATAGGATTAAAGGTCAGCTACTCAATGTCTCCATCCTCCATTAACCCATCCCTACATATTACTCTGTTGCACCACAATAAGTCAGCGATTACGGATCGCCAGCCATTTGGTATTTAATAAAGTTGCCACTGATAAGCCAGCCATGTTGACCAGGCATTGTTCTAGACAGACTTGGTAGCACCTGACTACCCCTTAGGAAACCCTGTTTACTTATGTTAAGTTATACCATTGTTCTGTTTAATATGTGAGGATATAAAGAGGAGTTATTGGGAATAATGTCCATGCTCTCTCTGGGACAGATAGTAATGGTGTGTTTCTTTGAGGGGAAGTGCTTTTTATTATTTTGTATATTTTGCTGCTATCCTGTGTGATATGAGGGTAGGACTGGTCTCCTTGACCTTTTCAATTCCACTGAAGAGCAGATCTTGACACACAGTAGTACACTCTCTCAGGTATGCTTCTTCAAACTCTAATACACGCACTCAGCAAAGCGTACTTACACACAATTGCTCCCTCTCATGCACTAATTCATTCTTAATCATTTAACTCACATATGGATGGACACACTTCCATATGTGCACAGGCTCTAACTTACTGATTCTCATGCAATCTCAGACAAGTCCAATTGTTACTTTACTCTCCAAAAATTTCATTTATCAGTCTCGTTCATCTACTTTCTTCCCATTTGCACTTATATTTGATTTTAATATTTTTCTCACGCTCTTTCTCTTGTTTGAAGTTTCCTCTTTAATTCTTGTTATGTCCTCTCATATTGGTTACCTCATCCTTCCCTGGCATTGATTCTTTTTCCATAACTTCCTATAGTCACTTTTGCCAGTTGACATTATAACTTTGTTTTCATCAAAACTGTTCTCAGATTTCCTATTCCTGTCTGTCATATAAATATTTTTGCACTTTTGGAACAGTTTTTTCCTCTCTTCTGACAACCCCTCATTATGGCCGTATGCTACATTTTACTAACATGTCACATTAAACGCTACCTTATAATCCTCTCTTTTACTTATTTTGTGATTTTAGTTCTCTTACACAGAACCGAGTGCTAGATTAAAGGTCAATGAAGGCCAGTTTTGCACAGTTTACTAGTAGGTGTAAGCAGCTAGTAAGATGTATTCATATTAAAAAGCATATATATATATTTTATACAAATTACTTGTGCTCAGCAAGGCATGCATGGACTGGACCTATGTACGTGCCAACAAGAGTGTCCTGGGTCTGCTTGAGTACTAGTATAGTATGGTTGGTCACCTAAACTGCTTGGCTCATTACCAAGTTTAGTGTTCAGGATGTCGGCAGATTGCACCCAGAGTCTTTTGGTTTGATCAGTATTTTTTTATTTTTTATGAGAGGCTATATCTATCCTCCTTGCCACAAATTTTAAACAATTCATTTTGCATTTTAAATTAAACATGTATTCAATGTACACACTACCTATATATACTTAGTGTAAAGTTGAAAAGTATTATACTTTTAAAAATCCCTTTACCTTCTTCCTGGACCTGATTGGTCCCATAAATCCGTGCTACTACCTTTCTTAGATTATTTTACACATGTTGAATTCTCCTCCTAGGATCAACTTAAGCTATAGTCAATGGCAAGGACTTATGTATGATCTAAAGCTCATTCACCAATTTTTCACTAGTGTTGTATCTCAAACTGATAACCATCTCAATTGACGTAAATTGAGAAGGAATGAGAAGTTGTTCAATTAACTCAGTAACGCAATCAACATTAATGCTCAGCACATTTGTATTAAGAAGGATTTCCCCATTTAAAATGGTTAATAGAAGCTCTAATTCCAGAACTTCTCAATAAAATTTATGTTATAAAATGGTTAATAGAAGCTCTGATGGACCACACATATCAGAGGAACATTGCCTATAGTTTCTAGCCAACCACAATTTTTTTTTATTACCTCTTTTTTAAAATTGTACACTTAAAGAATTTTTAATATTTGTTTTAAACCATGTTTTCTATACTACCATTAATCACTATTTTTGGTTTTGATTGCATTAATGAATAACCCTTTTGAAATATTATCGAATTAACTTTTTAATGGCATTTTTCTCCTTTTGAATATAGCAAAACTATGACATTAACATATATTGTGAAATTGCACTTTTTAGAATAAAATAAAACATTACTGAACATGTTTCCATATCTTTAACTGTTTTTTAATTAAGCTTGCAAGGACATGGATTTTATTGATCAGGTTGTAAATACTGATTGTGTGTATTTTACTTATTTGTTATTATGTTAAAGCTGTGCATTGATCTTTTACATTTGGGCATTGAAGGCATTTACTTTTTCCATTTATTAGTAAATCCTTGCCAGCAGCATATAAACTAAAAACATAATATTTTCTAAAAGCAAATATATTTATTAAGATGTAGAAGACCAGCTAGGAGGTGCTGTTCCCCACACATTATTTTCAACTCTTAAAAACATGATACTGGTGAATCCCAAATCTGTTAATGAAACTGATTAACTAGTACGGTTAATAAACTTTTTGTGGAAGCAGCAATTGTTTTGACCAAACAGTAGGATCAAACTATAATGTGCTGAGATGGATCATGATGAGCTGAAATCCAGGATTAATTACTTTTTTCTATGTAAAAACAGCCCAACATGACAAATCGCAGTCAAACACAATCTAGGCCATATGTTGGCTTGTTAGGATCATGCTATGGGTGGCCTGTATGTAAAACCCTAGCAGATCTGTAGATCTCATATTATTAAAGAAAAATCAGGATCTTCACTACCTGAGATGCGACCATTCAGCCTTCAATATCACAATGTGAAATTATCATGAGACTAAATACAATTAAAATAAGCCCCTCCCCCCTTCCAGTGGGCTATAATATAAAAAATAAATCCCAGTGTCTCATGGATTAAAAATAGTGAATTGAGAAGAATTCTATTCTGTTCTCTGATTGGCTAAAATATTAACTAATCAGTTAATCAATTTAGCATAATGCAATCTGATTGCTATGTATTAACCAATTAAAACAGAAAGCAGAAGCCTTCTCCGATTGGTTAATATAACCCAATCAGGTTGTAGAATAAAATTTCCCACGGTCTGGCTGAAAACTGTTTAACTGCTATTTTGGGCAGTCAGATGCTTTAAAAGTCTTTACACCCACACCTGGTAAATTAGATTATTCAGGTGAAGATCATATAGAGATTTTTTTTTTATATAGAGTAGTACAGATCTAATTCTTGAATTTGGTCTATTTCTTCCCTAAGAAAGCATATGAAAGTGATTATATTTTTTTCCCTTTCATATTGTTTGCATATTGTTTACATTTCCAACTCCCAAACCCTATGGGGGCATGAGTCTCCCTTCTTGATTACCAGCCCTTACCTCATGTCAAGGGATAAGGGCTGAGTGGCACTAGTCCACCCCATTAGCCTTTAACCGTTGTGCTAGGAGATGGGGTTGGGGGTCCTTAAGGACTTCCTTGGATGGTGTGTTTTTGTACATACACATTGTCATGTTTAGGAGGGCCCACTGTACTTTTGGGGATTGTTGGACTGAGAGGGGGCCTGAACCTTCACTAGTGGGCACTATTTATTCTACCTTTCTCTGACAGATGTCCCCTGAGCTGGAGTAACAGGACTCTGGAAGCCATGTTGCCTAGCTGGGTACCATTGTAACAGTTTTGTGACCCCTGGCTGCATAAACTCTCAAGTATCTTAGCAAAAATTACTAAAACTAAACCCCTCCCTGCTCTAAGAAGAGCACACCAATGAACCGAAACATAAACACTGGATAGTTATTGCCCTCTCCAGAGTTGTTAAGAGGGAACTTTCAGGACCCCTCTCTGGACATCTGGAAACTGTGTGTGTGTGGTGGTGGGGATCAAACTGACCCTGAATGGACTTATTTTTATTTATTTTTTTGAATTGTTATATATCTTTGAGAGAGCATTAAAGAGAGGCTGATGCACTAGCTAACTGTGGCCCTCATTCAATTGTGATTTGGCCAATTGAATAGGGCTCTAAATAAGCACATAGCATATTTTTCAAAGACGTTTTTAGTTAGTAAGCATCTATCCAAAAGCAAGGTCTTCACTAACTAAAAACGTCTTTAAAAAATACATGTTATGTGCTTATTTAGAGCCCTATTCAATTGGCCAAATCGCAATTGAATGAGGGCCTGTGTGGATTACTGATTGTACCAGGTTAAACAAATATAGGCAAAGTATATTTATTCTGAGGGGAATTATTGCTACTGATACTGCCTTCAATTCTGCTCCTAGTCATGGCAGAATGTGCTTTCTGTGTGCCTGTGGTGGTTGCAGGCCGTCCTAGGATTTATTGCTGCTAAACAGGGATTCCCAAAGAACCCCATGACCTTCTGTGTGAGATTGATCTTGCCCAACCCAGAAGTGGGTCATAACACACCTCTAGCTCACTCTGCCTACTTTAGCCCTAAAATTATTTTTCATTTTTTTAAAAACATACCCACTCTAGGTGGCTGGTCTTCATCTACTTTGCACACTATCACTTTAAGAGTTAGCCAAGGATCCTCTTTATTTATTATATGTTTTATAACTCCTTTCTGTTGCAGTCATGTCAGTGAATAGTTATTCCAGTGTCACGAGACAGCAGCATTTATTTTAACCCCCTCTGCTTGTAAAGTGCATAAGTGGTTTCCTGGGAGATCCTAATGATCCCTTCTTTGGTTTATATAGCACTCCAATCTTGAAGATGATCTGGATAGCCGTGCATGCTCAGTATAGCACTTGTAGGTGAATGTAGATATTTTTGTAGGTGTTTACTACTACATCACATCACATCATGGGGCTCATTTTTATAATAACCCTTTATTTAATGGGGTGAAGCTTGGGCATGCAGTGAGCAGTGAACAGATTGTGGCATACCACATCCATTCTTAATATATTCCACCCACTAGATGCCCAGACAGTCTGGGATGTTCTCTTGCTTGCTATACATTGTAAAGAACTTTAATAAATTCACTTAAAGTGCCATTTACCTCACTGTAAGCACTCTTCGTTGTGTGAAAGAGCACATGATTGTATGTTTACATTTTTAAGTCTGTTTACAAACACAGTGTATCCTGCCTCCTGACTGTTGCATCACATATATAGTTGTGAGCATACGAGCCGTTGCTCACGCTTGCGGGCTCGCGAAGCGAGGGCCGCAGTTGCTGGCCAGGAGCGCCGACGGCGCTCCTGGCCAGCAACTGTGAGCCCGCAAGCGTGAGCAACGGCTACAACTAACCCCTACATCTAACCCGTAGCCCCAACCCATCTAACCTGTAGCCCCGACGCTGAAGCGCTGGCAATGTTTTTGTATTTTGCCGGTGATTGCCGTACAGCCTCTATGTCCCTCTCCTGATGTTGCTAGGATACCAGTCCTGTTCCGGTGCTTCGCGGTCTTGGTTTGTCCCTTGCCGCTCTCCGTATTCAGTAGCAGGAGGAGGAGTAAGTGGTGCTGTCCGAGCATGAGCTGAGGACACCGGAGGAGGTTGGGGAGACAGACGGGCTCCCGCGGTATGTATGGTGTCCCTGTCACCCTGAACACCATGCAGTTGCCTCCATGCTGTGTGTGAGATTCCTTCATATAGTGCTGGGAACTGCCCACCATGCACCGGGAGCCCTGCTATGTGTGTGATACACTGGGACTGTGTGTGGTGATTATATTCGTCCTATGTAAGGGAGAGGAAGTGAGGCTTCGCAAGTCCCAGAGCCAGGGAGTCATGGCCCCTAAATGTTACTGCTGGCTGATAACATTATAAAATTATGTAGTAGATAGATTAGAGATATTGACAAAGCACAACTTTATATATCACACACACATATATATATATATATATATCACATATATCTTATACGCTCCTTGCCAGCGAGGGCCTCAGTTGCTGGAAAGGAGCGCCAAAGGCGCTCCTTGCCAGCAACTGCGACCCTCGCAAACTTTACTTCGTAACGCAAACAACATACGAGACACGTTACTACACATTACGATCTCGCAAAAATCGCCCATAACCCGTGGACATCAAAAAATGTAAAACACAATAAATACACACAACCCATACATAAAAAGCTTACCTACAGCAAGAGGGAGCATCCAGGACCTCAAAAAATGAAGTTACACATAAATTTAACTCAAAATAAAAGAGTTTAGACACAAAAAAATTCTCTACGCGAGAGAAAAAATGGCCGCCGAACAAAATGAAAACAAGGCTGCAGCACTCTAAACACGCAAAACACCACAGAAACATGCAAAACACCACAAAACACCTACGGATATTCCGCTACAGACGCATACCACACAGTAGCCGCCATTTTAGAAAAATAACTTATACAATGCGGAAGTACACAGCTACGCTAACTGTTTGGTCTCGCGCACGCACACTATTACACCGCACACATTCATGACTTTTACACAGCAGCTCCACGCCACTAATGCTGCAGCAACCTCAAAACAGATTGTCAGCTCTTCAACAGAATTCTTCCTGCATATATTACTTCAAAATAGGTAAAGTAGATTTATTTGATATTATACACCAAACAGCATTAGCTCACTTACAATTTCATTGCCGTCATTTTTTGACGGGCAATTCGCTAGTGATTAATAACAGACAGCCAAGCTAAAAAATGAGGATAGTGTTTGATAGCAGTTTTTCCCTGAACTCAGGAATGCACGGAACAGTAAACCCATAACTGACCTCTTTAGTTGATTCCAGCATTCCATGATCTGTATAGATAGATTTGGTAAGGGTTAACATTTTGTTTTCTTTTGCTCACTAACTATAGCTGTGTGCCTGGCAGAGGGCAGTCAGTAACACATGTAAATATAGATTTGTTTTATTATTTCTGAATGAAAAATGCATGTATTTCAATAATTCAGAAAGTAATTTAACATGCTTTTAGGAGATGTTAATTATGATGTGGTCCAAATTGTGCTGATTTAAATGAACATTTAACTATTAAGCTGAAAAAATATATTTATATGCCCCTTTTACACAGACTACACTTTTTCATGAAAATGGCCCAAGAACTCAGTAATGTGGTTACATCTCTGCGGATTTATCTATTTTAGATTTCACCTGCTCAGTTTATTTTCTACAGATTCTTTTTAATGGCAGTATAATTCTGGCACCATATTTATAACACAGAATTTTGACCTGGGGTTTATCACTGCAGAATAGCTGAATGGAATGGTGCCCAGAAACCTTTACTCTCTATAAGAGGGAACAGATACACTGCTAACTCTTGGCAAGTTTATCATGTAAGTGCCATGCTTTCATTTGCTGACTTCAGAGCATTGGGGATGCTCCAAAAGAGTTATTTTTTTTACAAGAATGCACATTTGCTTCTGGCATTATAAAGAGCCATAAATTAATTAATTATAGACTGCAGCAAAAAATAAATTTATGAAGAATTTGTATTAATATTTGCAGATTTCTTTACAAGGAAACTATGAAAAACTTTGAAATAGGATGACGTGAAGTGCCCTTTTATTAAAAAGGGAGAAGAGATAGCAAGGCATATATCAAAAAGAGACACATTCCTGCATATCTTCCAAAACAGAAAATACCTAGCAGAGCCTGACAAAGAGGATCTATCACAAAGTTTATAGTAAAAATGCATGATGGATTTAACCATTTGATAAATATATTGCTACTGAATTGATCACCAAGTTGGAGTAAATATGAATGTAGGAAATGTCTGTTGCTCAACTGGGCACGGATCCATTTGCCCTAAATGAATAGATAAAGTTTCATGACTGATGGGGAAGTGTGGTTTTATGTTTTTCTAACTGATTTATGAGATGTCTGGAGGCTTTTGAACTCACAGTGACTTCTATACTGAATTACAGATATAAATTCTTAGTTTCCTAAGAATATTAATTGTAAAACATTTTAGACATAAAAATATAAATTATCCTTCTTGAAGAAAGAGTCTGTGTATGATTTAATGGACCAGTGTAGTCCTGTATTAAAATATATACTACTTTAAAGAACATTTGCAAAAAAGACTTTAATTTTTTTTGCCTATTAAATAAAATGATGCTGATGTGGAATCAAATTTTTTTCTTATTAGCTTCCTGAGGTGGGAGGATATTTTGAATGTAGAGGATGCTTCTATCCACACAAATACTCTCCCAACCTCCCGCTTCACTCTGCTAGTGACCTTCTTCTGTCCTCCTCTCTTATTACCTCCTCTCATTCCCACCTCCAGGACTTTTCACATGCTGCCCCTATTCTTTGGAACTCCTTTACTCGCTCCACTAGACTATCCTCCTGTCTCAAAACCTTCACAACCTTACTAAAAACCTTAATGTGCACCAGCCTTAATATGCACAATGTACCTATCTCCCTCCTGTACCTCACCCAAGCCATTTAGATCCTAAGTTTGCGAGTTTCCAATCTCTTTGTTTCTTTAGAGAAAGCAATGTGTGCATTTGATTTTAAGCTCAATAACATGGCCCTCCATTATTTTGCATTGTGTTAAAAATGCTTTGATCTGTACTTAACCCCTGTTCAGCGCTACGGAATATGTTGGCGTATTACAAATAAAGGATAATAATAATAATAATGGTAATCTGGTAAGTAAATTCAGATTTCAACAGGACTGATGAAAGCTCATTAGTTTACAAGCTATTCTGAGGAAGTATTTAAATCAGAATTAAATCAGGAAACAGAAACAAAAAATAAACATCTTAAAAAATCAAATATATAAAACTTGAAAATGTGAAAGTTGTAATATTTGTTTATTTATAAAAAAAAGTTTAGCTATTTAATTTTTTACATATAAAAAAATGACTGCAACTGTTCTTTAACATATTACTTTTTGCTGGGGACAGGGGTCCTCATTACTATGCTGCATTTTCTTCACTTACAAGATATTGTCAGGAACCATGCTAAACGTCAACTCAAGATCTAAGAAATCTCTTCATTATCTCCTTACTCCTCTACTGTAACCCTTTCTTAGTTGGTCTCCCCTTCATTTAATTAATCCCAGCCCATGGTGAATGCCTCAATCAGACCTATAACTAATTTTCTATTACTTTGCACTGTTTATTTATATATCTATATTATCTCACACAATCTTGCGAGATTATCTTGAATGATCTTGTGAGACCTGGGTATGAGAAAGTAGTCAAAGGGACAGAAGGTGAGAGGACGCTGTTGGGAAAATGGGTAATCTGGAGGGGGGGGGGGGGGGGTTGTCCCCCTTTCCCCCCGGTTCCTACATCCCTGGTTACTAGATTTTGGTTTTATATAATATATTCCAGTTCTTCAACAAACAAGATCTCATAGTCTGAAATAAAATAATATTTACATAGATGTACCACTTTTTGCTGTACATGCAGTTTTATCATTTTATAGATTTATTACACACAAATCATACCTGGCAAATCCCTTGATGATAAAAAATGCATCTAAGGATTTCTATATAATCTCCAAATAATCAGGGTTTTATTCGTATTCTTTAGTTTATATGGTGAATAATAGGCAGCAATACTTTACAAATCATGCAATAGTAAATGGCTTAGCCAAGCTTTTGTGATGAAGAAAAAGAAGCTAATTTTATTCACTTCAATTCACAGTAAAGTTTGTCTTATACAAGAAGGCACCTTATACAATGTAAACTACTTTAATCCTGAGAACAATTAGTTTTAATCAGAAGAAGAATTAAATTCATGTTCCAAATGTTTTATCTATGCACACTTTATTGAAGTATGGATATGTTATAGTATTCTGAAAACAACAGATACATTTTATTCATGCATGTAATATTACTTGTTTTCATATACAAAAATGGAATTTATATTTTTTTTAAATGGGGTTAAAAAATGTGGACAAATGTGGATAAGCTGAGTGAAAACATAAAACACCTCCACTTCCTATGTTTTCTATGGATCCTATTTATCAAGGCAGGATTAGTTTTAACTTTCTTTGATAAATAGCCCTCATAGAAAAGATAGTGACTGGGGACATTTAAAGGACAAGCAGGAAAAAAGTCTAAACTTCAGTGTCTTATATAATAATGATCACTTTTAGAGTTGATTAATCTCTATAAAACTTTTGAAACTTTCTAGTTTGTCAGTTACTCCTCCATGTTTATGGATAGTGGAAGCTACCAGTTTAAGTTTAATTTTTGTCACTTGTTAATGCTGTGCTGATTGGGTTAAAAGTTCAAGAACCAATTAAGCTACAACTGTGCTCTAAATTGTGATCTCTACTTTAATTTTAAAGATGACTTAGAGCAATAACAAACATGAGCTACTCTTACACATATATTTAAACTTCTATAATTGTACTCTTTCGTATTAGTTTCCACACCACCCTGAAGCCAAGCAGCGCTGTGCCTGGTCAGTACTTGGATAGGAGAGCACCTAGGAATACTAGAAGCATTATGCTGTGGCCACTGGAGAAGGAACTGGAAACCCACTCCAGTATCTCTGCCATGAAAACCAAGTGGATTAGCATCACCATGGACATAAAGATGTGCCTGGTGTGTTACGGTCCATGAGAGGTCAGGAGAGTTGGACACAACTGAATGACAGAACAACAACAAGTTGTGTTTAGGTGAAGTATTCCCATTAACGCCACTCTTTATCACATTTGTTGGTTAAGCAGTCCACAAAGAGACAATGGTAGATAGTGAAGAATAATATATGGCTTTACTAACTTGGATAAAACAACAAAACATATATACACAGGTTATAAACATAACCAGTACTTGCAGCATCAAGCAGTATTCTATAACTGTCAAATATCTAACAGACATTACATAAACCTTCCCATCTGTCACTTAACCCCTTATTGACTGGACACAATTACACATAGAGTAAACATAACCTCAACATTACATAATGTTGTTGTATTTCCCAACAACATTGTACTCAAATTACTTTCAATTAAAGAAGACAAAGGCCTTTTCTCTTGGTTAGATGCTACTTTATTCCTGTACACAGTGTAAACCTTGATCTGACTAATTGAGCAAGAAAAAAGTTATACAGCTAGATTTTAATTAGAAAAAAGTAAATTTTGATGCATCTGCAGGACCTTTACATTTCCAGAGAGCTATGGTTCCATTGCTTGATGCAACGTCCTGCTTTAGTTATAGAGAAGGGGTGTGGTGTCAATTTAAATCTTATCTAGTGATAAAACAATGGTTGTGGACTTCTGCCAGTACCCTCCTCCCCCCAGCACTCCCTACAAATATAACTACAGACACACACTCCATCATCCAGCTTTCAGGATGTAAGGTAACAAACACAAAAAAATGGATTCCTGTACTCATAAACAGAGTCTTCAAAAATCCAGTCACTGAAGATGCTCTTTGTTGTGTGAAAGAGCACATTATTGTATGTTAAAATCATCTATACTTTTTTAATTGCACTGATAACATCTCACCAAAATCTTACCTTTACCTTACCTCTATGGGAGAAGGCTGTGGTTCATAGCACAGCTTCCCCCTTGGCTCAGGATACACTGATCATAGTTACATAGGCCCTCATTCAATTGTGATTTGGCCAAATGAATAGGGCTCTAAATAAGCACATGGCTTAAAACTTTTAAAGAAGTTTTTAGTTTGTGAAACCCTTGCTTTTTGATAGTTGCTTACAAACTAAAAACTTCTTTAAAAAAATATGTTATGTGCTTATTTAGAGCCCTATTCAATTGGCCAAATTGCAATTGAATGAGGGCCATAGTAATTAACAGCCTTATTAAATTGCGATTTGGTCAATTGAATAGGGCTCTATATAAGCACATAGCACATTTTTTTACAGAAGTTTTTAGTTAGTGATCTTCTATCTAAAAGCAAGGTCTTAACTAACTAAAAACTTATAGTAAAATAAATATAGTAAAGTAAAATAAATATGCTCTGTGCTTATATAGAGCCCTATTCAATTGGCCGAATCACAATTTAATAAGGCTGCAGGGTTGAAAAAAGCTTTTAGCCCATCAAGTACACAACATTTTAAGATCTCCTCTGACCTGCAAGATGCAGATTAATTGTTAATTGGAGGTCAAACTGAAAAAAAGATTGCTAATTGTCTCAAAATGGGGGGAAAAATAATTCCTTCCTAACCCCAGATACTGGCGATCGGATTCCTCCCTGGATTAATACACTCTCTCTATTTATACAGGATAACCCTGAATGCCTTTTTATTTAAAAATATATTCAACCCCTTTTTAAACTTATCTTTTGAATACGCTGTCACCACCTCCCTTGGTAGAGAATTTCACAGATTAACCACCCTTACTGTGAAGCACCCTTTTCTTTCTTTAAGATGGAATCTTTGTAACATCAAAGGATGTCCTCTTGTCAGTTGAAAACCTCTTGGCACAAAATTCTCCCTTGACAAATCTTTATACTGACCCCTCAATTCCCCTTATAAGTTTTGTTGTCCTTCTCTGTACTTTTTCCAGTTGTAAAATGTGAACCCATTGCTGCAATTTCCTATTTTAGGTGAGTACTAGTCTTCCAAGTCTGCACAGATACATGTGGTAAGGGCTAAGTTTTTGTTTTTTGGGATCAGCGCAATAATGTTCAGGATGAATCTGATTTCGGATATCATAGGAGATACTGTGCTGGTCAAATTCCAGAGAGGCAAGAGTGCAGAACATGAATGTAAATATCATATCATGAAGAGCTCATATGAGTAACGTAAGCTCAGTATAAATAAAAATACCAGTATGAATGTAAGATGGAAATAATATTAACTATTGCTGTAATACATTTCAAAATAAGTGTCATGTAGATATTTGAAAAATAGTTTACAGTTTGGTAGATTTCAACTTCTATTTAGCTATACTGTCAAATTCTGAAGAACCACAGTGTTCCCTTCAAATGAGAAATATAAACAGTCTGACAAAAACCTTACCTTTGACATGAAGGGGAAGGACATCCCTGCAACCTGATTCGTGGCAGTAATGAGATAATCAGGCTCCCTTGTCTCAGCTGTGGAGAAGGCTGTGGGCAGGCTTTCACACATATAAACACAGATTTTATTTTATTTGATTACTCAGTTAAAAATGCATGTATTAAAAAAATGCTTAAAGTATTTCAACATGCTTTTAGGAGATCTTTACAGTGATGTGGTCCAAACTGTGCAGAATTAAGTGGCCCTCAAAATGTGGTACATCTTTTATAGACAGGTGTCTTTTTTCATGAACTGCAATAGTCCTTTTTATTTTTACCAAATTAGTTTACTCATTGATAATCTGGCTTTGGGACACTGCAGTATTAAACACTTGGGGCCTCATTCAATTGCAATTTGGCCAATTGAATAGGGCTCTATATAAGCACAGAGCATATTTGTTTTACAGAAGTTTTTAGTTAGTGAAGACCTTGCCTTTAAATAGAAGTTCACTAACTAAAAACTTCTGAAAAAAAATATGCTCAGTGCTTATATAGAGCCCTATTCAAAGATATCAATAACTACACTCATACTCAATGCACACTACTCCATCAGATTAGGATAAGAAAAAATATATATTGGGTAACTTTAAATGTCAGCAATTACAACAGACTGTAATTACATTTTTGATTGCCATACTTGTCAAAGTAAATTGGTTTTAGTTACTATACAAGGAAGTAAGAAATCTAATAAAATGTATTTAGCTTGCATAGTCGTTACACAAACGTGGGATTTAAAAGTCCTAGGGAATTTCATTATTTAATTAAGAGTTACGATCAGACACACATACCTCAATAATGCAATATTAATAAAACAGTAAATATGATATTCTATTACATGCGAGTTACAGTATATGTCTTAACACATTGATTGCGGGGATCAATATAACACAGAATGTAAACATGAAATAAAGTATTTTTCCGGGGCCGATTTGCGGGCTTGAAAATGTTGTACAATTAATTCTAAGACCTAACGGCACTTTCACTTTTAATATTAGAACAGTAGTATGTTTTTATTTGCATTACAAGTGCTACGTATTGGACTTTAGCCCCCTTGTGGGTCCTCTTGCGCACACGTTGGGCTTTGGGCTCCATTCGCGTTTTACGGGCATGATTCGAAACGTAGCGATTACGGGCTTGACAGATCAAAGGATTTACGTCCGCGAAGTTCAACGTTGCTCAACCCGTAGCCTATTCTTGGCCCTCCTGCTTCTTTACCTGCCCGTCCGCTGCAGGCTGCGTTACGGGGGTAATTTAATAGCCGTAACCTGTAAAATTGGAGTTACGGGCTACGTTTTTGGTTTTGATAGTTGGTAGACTAAATGGTTCTTTTGGATTCCACCTGCTATCAGATGATTCTATATTTTTGTTCATATGCATTATTTGATTCTCATTTATCACCTGTCCCACTCTTTAAGCACTAATAAAGAAAATTTCATTCTACCCATTTAGAGTTTACAATGTTTCAAGCTGCTCTTAGTCATAGGCTTTATATAGAAATGTACACCCACTTTATATATAAATTTATAACAAAATTATTACATTAAGCACATGTTGTTCCAATCTGCTGGTAACCAGCAAAGAGCAAATTGGCCAAGAAACCCATTAGTAAATAATACATCTGTTCATGTTGATAAAAGTGAAATACTGATATAGAAAATGTACCTTCTTGCTATATAGATAAATATAAATATTTAATATACTTCAATACAAATGACAAAGAAGAACACACATGAAGTTTCTTACAAGGTAACAAAGCAGTAGTATTTAATCCAACATGTCCTATAAGCAAATCATTTCTATTAAATCCTAATCGTGAAGAAGGATTGGAACACTGGTCATATTATATGTGATTAAATATATGGTAAATACAAACAACAATAACATAGAAGTAAAACATGCATTTTAACTTTAACTAAACCTATATTTTCCATTTATGGAGCAGCTAACCCTTTATATACCTATATACTCAAATACCGCTAGCTCTCAACATATTTTACATTAGGGAGAAAAAGTCTAAGGCCCCCATTCAATTGAGGTTTAGAAAGATCTGGTAGCCCGTAAGTGAGGTCGAGGCAAATGAAGGAGAAAATCCAACCAGTGCAAGAGAGGACTCACAAGGTGGTTAAACACCTATTCGTAGCACTGTAAATGTAAATATAAAATCAATACTGCACTGTAAATAACTGGGGAAAGTGATGCAGGACATTAGAATTAATTGCAAAAGTCTCAAGCCCGCAAATCGGGAAGATCTTAGATTTTTGTTAATGTTTAATTTCAGGGTTAAATCGATCTCAGGTATCAATGAGTTAATACATATCAGGCCACCCATTTGGGCTAGAACAGTATTGGCTTTAATTTTCATAATTCTTTATTGTGAAGGTTTTGCGAGTCTGATCGCATATCGGACCCCCAAACCTAATTGGTTAACATGTAACCTCCATGTTTTACTGCCGTAACAATGACAGTCTCATTTTCCATTGGCTCATTTGAAATGGGAGGTTACGGGCTTGCTTAATTGATCATGTTCCAGCCCTGAACTGCTCCGAACCAGTGCATGGTTTACGGTTTTTGCTTTGGGCCTGTAACTTGCGGGCTTGATTGATTGAATAGCATCGCAATCAGAGACGAACGGGAGCCCCCAACACACTTGCAGACATTCGTCTGTCTGCGATCGAGTTGAGGGCTTCGAATTGAATGTGGCTCTAAATGTCCAGATTAAGCCACGGTTCAAAGTTTAGGAAAAGAGATTTTTGTTGTAATGTATGTATCCAAATAAACTTTTAAACAACTAATATAAACTATATAATTTGCCTCAGTTTTTTATTTTTGATCTTCAAAAAGCATATTGTAACTATAGGTCTCTCGTGTTCAGTTAGGTTTATATGTTTAAATGCCAGTATTAAATAAAGCTCAGCACATCAATATTCACCTGTGTGAATTGACAAGTTCATTATGGTTTCATCCACTTCCTAGTATAAGTGGGGTAAACAGAGAATACTTATTTTAAAGATGCATATATACAACTATTAATTTATCCTTTTGTGGGCTTGATCTTAATCTAAATTAACAGAATCACTGTATTAAACAACAGATGTCTACAGTTATTGTCTTATCTGAACTTCCATTACCTCCTTCTTATCTCCTTCCAACGCCTTACCCTTGTTTCATTAAGCACCACCACACAAGGTAACTGTCAATAACAGGAACTATATAATCAAGGCCTTAATTGGTGACACCTCTCAGACTGTCTCAAACCTGGTCAGAAGCAGTGCATCTTTGGATTGGATTCTTTCCTACCTAACACTGCCAATCACCAAACAGGAAAGATCAAAGGCAGTATCAAATAACCTGAAACTAGTTAAGTGCAAAAACTTTTACATGTTTATGAATTATGTAAAAAACTAAAAGCATGTGGGGCTATTTATGCCAAGAAGTAATAAGTGGTCTTAAACTGATCCTTTTATTCCTTTGGATAGTTTTGGGTAACGCTCCAATTATTATAGAAATACAAAAAAACAGCTGTAAAGCAAATAGATTTTTATATGGCTATCATAAATGATATCCACTGACATGGACCACTTTCCAGGGCCTTGATCCTGGTGCATTAAGACACCATAGAGGACATATCGCCCCATTGGACAATGGGTAGGGGAATTATATTGCCACATGGGAAATGTGGGCAGGTGGGTGGTGGGGTGAATAGCCCTAAAACATAGGGCCATAGTGTACCACCATGCATCACGTGGACTTATGGCATATTCTCTGCATTATTCTGTATACTATATGTAATTCCCCATGTAATATTACTGTGTTCTGTGTTATGTTTAAACTTTAACTAAATGGTCGTGAAACAGTAAAACAAAATAGGTCTACAATGTAGACAGACAGGAATAAGTGATTGCATTGTAATCTGTTTTGTCCCATTGGTTGCCAGATAAGCTAATTAGTTGCCAGATAAGCTAATTACATCTCTGATGTGCTCGACAGCCAGAGACGACATGGGTGTATTGGAGGTTGGCCTATTGTTCACAGGTGCCAGACAGAATGCTAATGTTGAACCCCATGTGGAGTCAATCTCCTGTGTTTGTCTGCCACTCCCTGTCATTGTTGTATTGTATACACCCCCTCTGTATCTAACTGCTATAAATATTGCTGACTTTTCAAAACTAAATCCACTGAGACCACTGAGACAAATAGAAATAATTTGTTCTCTTATTGGCTCCTGGTGGCTGCAATACTGATCCTATCTCCACCCTGCAAGTAACTTGTCCTGGTCACCACCACAGGAAGGTTACTGAGACTCCTGGAAGTGCTGATTCCTGATGGAGAGACCCTGACTGATACAGAAGCCAAATATCAGGGTGTTGGTGCTGAGATTTCCAAGAACCCAACGGTCCTTGTGGGTAGTTAACCTGTACTCCATAGCAGGTGGCTCTGTGCAGTAATAGCCCCTACCCTCAGATCGTCATACACACTATTTATATTGATAAAATACACTGTTATATTTTTAGCCTGGTCTCCTTGGATGTGTTTAGTTTTTATGGTGGGTGTGTAGAATGTGTGGTTTCATTAATTTATGTCATTAGCACAATTTTGATGTTTATTCTGTGGACCTTCAAGTAGTTTTCAGTGGGGATGACGGATCAGATTAGTGTGAATTTTGCCTAAATGGAGATCTACAAGACAGCAACATACAGGTTCAAGTCTAGGACCTAGTCAACTTCCCAGACCAGTCTTTGGGCCAAGCATCTGAGACAGCGACCTCTGTTGCTTTTGTGTGAATAATAGGAAGAAACCTATTGAGACTGCTGGCATATATAGAACCTGCAATAATTATACAGTGGAGGAGGAGGTTGAGGTCTATTTTTTAACATAAAACTATTTTTCTCTCACAAAAGCTTTCATTTTATCTTTTTAAAATAATAGATTAAAGTAACGAAAAAAATATAAAAGTTTCCAATATATAGTGTGAAGCTTTAATATGCATATATTCCTTTTCTATAATAATTTATTCTGTCTAAGAATAAGATTCTTAATGCATGCATGATGGTGCATAACGTTCTTGTTCAATGTAATTTAATTGGTTATGTGTATTGCTTTTATTCCTGTCCATCCATGTTATGCATGATTTGTATTAGATAATAAGTAATGTTATGTGTCAGACAGTGATTAGCAATTATACATATTCATACACAGGCATAATAGGAATCTTTATTAATGTAACATTAATATTTCAAGTCATCTCACAATGAAAATGAAGACAATGTTATTTTTATTGATGCATTTAAAAAAAATAAAAAATAGTACAGCAAGAAAGAAAGTATTTCTGTGTTATTTTTTCGAAAATGGATAGTATTTTAACTCTTTAGCCCGAGAACTTAAGCAAACAAGATATTTTAATGTATAACAACTAATCATTAATTAACAACTAATCCGCATATTGCAGATCAGAGGAGATCTTAAAATGTTGAACTTGATGTGCTTGTTTCAACCTCAATTACTATGTAACTATGTAACTATTGTTATTTTGCATTATGTGTGTTTCTGTTTATTTTTTCATAATGCATTATAACAAAGTTTTTAATTATTGTGTAAATACGGGTCGTAAACAAAATAATGAAAACGCCACATGATAAAGGAGTTAAACTTTGAAGTAACTAAATCCAATTACAAATGCAGCTGCAAAGGTGAGTCATATTAGATTGGAGTAGGTCACCCTTTGCCTTCAGAATAGCTCCAAACCTTTTGGAAAGTTGTCATACAAGTCATGAACTGTGTGTGGTGCGATATTGCGCCATTCTTCGAGAAAAGCCTCCAGTACTTTGAGGGATTAACGGCACATGGAACACAAATCTTTTTTTCATGCATTTAAAAGCACATGCTTTAAACATTACCAAAGTTGTGTTTTGCATGAAAAAAATATTAAGTAAAACCTGGTAAAACTTCATTGAAACTAATGGGAAATGAACAGAACATACATACATCTGCAGAAATCACAGCAGTCATATTATTATTATTTTTAATATTATCTTTATTCATAAAGTGCCAACATATTCCGTAGCACTATACAAGGGTTAAGTACATGGTAAAAACAAAATTAACACCTTATAAAACATGGAGAGCCCTGTTTTTGAGCTTAAAATCAAATGTACATAGTGCTTGTTTCCAACGCACCGACACAGTATTGAAAACTCGCAAACTTACAATCTAAGGGGTTTAGGTGTGATACTAGAGAGTGACAAATGCAAGATAGCAGTGTGAGAGCCATTTGCTTAGTCAAGTGGAGGTGTCTGTGTCTTGTACTGTAGATTGTGGGTATAAGTGTTATTAAGCTGTGGAGTGTGCAACTGTGCATATTAAGGCTGAAGGTGATAAGATTGTTAAAACAGGTGTGTTTTTAGCGTTTTTTTTAAGGTTTTGAGGCAAGAAGATAGTCTAATGGAGCGAGGCAAGGAGTTCCAGATAGTAGGGGCAGTTTGATAAAAGTCTTGAAGATGGGAGTGAGAGGATGTAATAAGACAGGAGGAAAGAACATTGTCATTAGCAGAACGAAGGGGCGGTTGGGTGAGTATTTTGAAACAATAGCAGAAACACTGTTGTTAAGGTCTTTACATGTTAGGGTCATGATTTTAAATTTGATTTTGGAGGCTATGGGAAGCCAGTGGAGTGACTGACATAGAGGAGCTGCCGACACTGAGCCTTTAGTATGGAAGATGAGTCTAACAGAGGCCTTCATTATGGATTGGAGTGGAGACAGACGAGTGATGGGGAGGCCAGCAAGGAGTGAATTGCGTAGTAGAGTCGAGATATGATTAAAGAGTGTATTAAAATTTTAGCTGTGTCTTAAGATAGTGATGCATTTTGGAGATGTTTTTTAGGGGAAGTGACAACATTTTGTTATTGATTGTATGTGAGGAATAAAAGACAGCAAAGGGTTCAGTAGTACTGCAAGGAGACTGGGAGGTGGGAGTGATGATGGCATTGTCAACAGTGAGAGATATATTCGGAGGATGGAAAGATAAGGAGTTCAGTCTTAGACATGTTGAGTTTGAGTTGACGGGCAGACATCCAGGTGGATAGGTTAGAGAGGAAGTTGGAAACCTGAGCTAAAAGAGAGGGGCATAGATCTGGTGCAGAGAGGTAGATTTGAGTATCATCTGCATAGAGATGATTCTGAAATCCAAAGGCTTTTATTAGGGTACCAAGGGAGGATGTGTAAATGGAGAAGAGGAGCGGCCTAGGACTGAACCTTGAGGTACGCCAACAGACAGAGGGAGAGGTGAAGAAGAGGTGCCAGAGAAGGAGACACTAAATGTATGATCTTCTAGATAGGACGTGAACCATGAGAAAGCTGTGTAATGGATGCCAAAAGAGCAGAGAGTTTGTATAATAAGAGGATGGTCAACTGTATCGAAGGCAGCTGAGAGATCCAGGAGAATTAGAATAGAGAAGTGACCCTTTGATTTGGCAGTTAGCAAGCCATTGGTACCGTTTGTGAGGGCTGTTTCTGTAGAGTGTTGGGCTCAGAAGCCAGATTGGAAGAGGTCAAGAAGGGAATGGGAGGAAATAAATTGATTGAGGCGATTGTAGACAAGCCGTTCAAGCAGTTTTGAAGCCAGGGGAAGTAGAGAGATAGAGTGATAGGTGGATGGAGAAGATGAGTCAGATGAGGGCTTCTTAAGAATGGGTTTAATTATGGCGTGTTTTAAAGAGGATGGGAACGTGCCAGTGTTTAGGTTGAGAGGTTGAATAGATGTGTGAGAGGTGGGATAAGTGTTGTAGAGTGGGGAGGGATTAGCTGTGATGGAATGGGATCATGTGGATAAGTTGTAAGGTGAGAGGTTGATAGTAAAGTAGATACTTCATCCTTGGTTAGAGGATCAAATTAGTCCATAGTGGAGGAGGCATTAGGGAAGGGCTGGGTGTTTTCAGTTTGTTGAGAAGATGGTGAGTTAGGGCTAAGCTGGGAGGAGAGTTCATTGCAGATGGTTTCAATTTTATTTTTAATATGGCTGGCAAAGTCGTCAGCTGTGAGACAGGGAGTGGCAGGAGGTGGGGGTGGGCAGAGGAGGGTGTTGAATGTTGCAAACAAACATTTAGGGTTGAAGTACAGGTTTGATATTAGTGATGAGAAGTAGTGTTGTTTGTCAAGATTATGGGCAGAGACGTAGGAGCACAAGATAAACTAGTAGAAACTTGTAGAGAATGTCTGCTGAAGTGCAAGATTTCCTCCATAGTGCAGAGATTGGTAAAGATAAGGTCAATGGAGTGTCCATCATGGTGAGTTGGGGAATCTGTCCATTGTGAGAGGCCAAGGGAAGAGGTAAGTGCAAGTAATTTTGTGGTTGTTGGGGAGGTGGGTGTGTCAGTGGCTATGTTGAAGTCACCGATGAATGAGTGATGTTTTTTTGGAGGAGAGAAAGTGAGGGAGCCAGGCGGCAAAGTGATCCAGCAATTGAGAGGATGAGCCAGGCGGGCGATAGATCACAGCTACTCACAGAGGGATGGTAAAGAAGATGCGGATAGTGTGAACTTAAAAAATGAGAATTGGAGGTAAAGAATCTGGGATATGCAGTGAAAAGTGCAGTGAGAGGATAGTAGTATGCCCACACCTCCACCTTGCTTGTTCCCAGGTCTAGGAGTGTGGCTGAAGTGTAGGTCACCATATGAGAATGCAGCAGGTTAAACAGAGTCAGATGGAGTAAGCCAGGTTTCCGTGATAGCAAGTAGATTGAGGGAGTTGGAACTGAAAAGGTCATGGTTTTGGGTATTTGCTGCCCTGGGGACTGTGCGTGGCTGACAGCAGGTAGATATAAGTGAGGGGCCTGGGTCAGGGAATATGTTGTCACAAGCCATCAGAAGAAGAAGCGAAAGTGAAAGGAAATGGGAGAAGGACTTACAGTAGCATTTCTGCTTTTGAGCTTTAGGGGAGATATGAGATAGTGACTGGAGAAAGGAGAGGAGCTCATGGGAGCAGAGAAGAGGAGAGGAAAGCAGGGAAGGTGATATTGTTATATTATTGGAGACATGATGTGTAGAGACAGTATAGGAGAGTCTGAGAAAGAGGAAGGAGGTTATAATGAAGACGATGAAGATGATGGTGGGAGAAAACATTGTATCACTGTGTAAACAAAATGCAATAGAATAAATAAAGGAAGATATGCTTGTCCAAGGTGATATTAAGTCTAAGGGTGTTCATTGCTTGTTCAATCCTGTATAAATATATTATGGTACACTTCAGAATGTTTACTTAAGATATGTGAACGTTTGCAAAATATATTACATCTTGCAAATGCCTTCCCAGGTAAACTTTAGATGTGTAGGGGCTGAACAGTCAGCTGTGGAGGATTAGGCCTAATTTGCAATTCACAGACTGGCCAATTGAGATGGAGGAGTCTGTTCCCTATCAGGAAAAAAAAAAACATGTTCAATGCGCTAAATTGCTTCAAGTGCCAGGTAGTAAATTATATGTACATCAAACAGAATGTGTAAGGCGTAAAGACTGAGCATATATTCAATTGAGTAACAGCATGCTATAAAATGATATTAGAAGCAGAGTAAGGGATTATCAGGTACAATTTCAGAGCAGATATTCAGAAGAGAAACAGCGTACCAATGCTCATTGTCTGACAAGCACACATACAGTTAAACATTTGAATCAGTTTTTCTTCATTTAGAGCTTCATTTAAAAAAAGAAAACACACACTGTATCATTATCAAAAATGTTTTCAATGACCCTCTACTCTCTAGTAATTCCCATAATAGTTCAATGATGTTTAGATCTGGTGTTTGTTGAGGCCTTAGAATATGTTTAACTTCATCATTGTTTAGCAGTGTGTATGGGGCATTATTTTTCTGGAAATGGGGAACATCATGTGTGAACAGTATGCACCTGATCCTGTAAAATGGACTCACATTTCTAGCATAACGAGCCTGTAGAGCAATCAACTGAACTAAGAACTCCCACAAGGTGGCTGCCCTTACCATTACTGATTGCCCACCATGTTTAACAGGTGGCAGTAGAAATTCTGAGTTGAATCCATCCATTCTACGAACATAGACTGTCTGTATGTAGGAAATAATGTAAAAGATGACTCATCAGACCATACAGATTTTTCCCATTGCTTAGGGGTTCAGGTTTTGTGCTCCTTACACCAAGGAAGACATCTGTGGTGAGACCAGTTTTTAGCACGCAGGACTAATGCGAGCCATCAAAAGTATGATGACAAATGCGCTGACGACAAATGAGCACACAGACACATGGGCCCCCTTCATCTGCACGCCAGACACAGGTAAGGTGTTAGGGTTAGGCTTCGGAGGTTAGGGTTAGGAGGGTTAGTAGTGTTAGGCTTAGGGGGGTTAAGAAGGGTTAGGGTTAGGCTTAGGGGTGTTAGGGTTAGACTTAGGGGTGTTAGGGTTTGGCTTAGGGTTAGGGAGGTTAGGAGTGTTAGGGTTAGGGAACGTTACAACATTGTGCGCTTTTAATGGCAGGCATTCAATTGGTCATTTTAAACCAAGTGCAATTGGCGGCTCATGATTCATCACGATTCATCACGATTGATGGCACGCTTTTGTTGATGTGCTTTTGGCCTGCGCTCTAAGGACGGGGTGCCCATATGTGGGCATTGGCTTTGGATACAAACAGATCTTCTGCTTTAAGAATTCTGCAATATTTAATGGCACACATCTGTGCACTTGTATAATATTATTCCAAGAAGGACAGAAGCTGTTCTGAAGGCAAAGGGCAGCCCTGCTCCAACCTAATATGACTCACATTTGTAACTGCATTTGTAATCGTGATTTAGCTACTTCAGTTAGTTTCTTTGGTGTTTCCATTATTTTCTCCACCCCCTATATTTTTTTTTAATGTTTTTTGAAACATGCATTGATACGTGTTTTTGATCACAGCAACACATTTTTGGCACATACAAATATGTATGATTTAGGCACACATACAGTTCTGTGCACATTTACAAAAATCTTATGTACACTTATACATAGATAAGATATACAGAAATTAAATATTTCAAATTATTGAAATAATATTTTTGCTGACACTGAAAAACAAAAATGTGAGGTAGTTAAAACAAACAATAAATAAAATAGAACATAATTGTAAGTAGCGAGTTTCCAGTCTTGTAGGGTGCTTTGGGATAAAGCACTTTCTGCTAAGATTCTAAGCTCAAAACAGGGCTTTTTAAATTTTGGATTTGTAAAACTTGTATTTCCCCTGTTCTTATCACCTGTACAGCGCTACAGAATACGTTGGCATGATACAAATAAAAGATAATAATATTATCTCTTTGAAAAGATAAGTGGCAGATAAGAACAGAAAAGCCCACTTGGCGTGCCTCTCTTATATGTCTAAAAGAAACCAACATACACATTTACTTTTACACACACTATGGAGTCCTAGACATGCCTGCTTATATATGTATTCAAAGACCCATACCCATATCCACATAAATCCATAATCCATAGTAAAACATTTGTATATAAACACAATGGGCCTCATTCTATTATCGGCCGCAGCCGTTGCGGGGCCACAAGGACCGTCCGCAAGCTATTCGGCTATTCTATTCCCCTCCGGCCGGGGCTTCCGGCAGGCTTGCGGCCGGCGCCTTGCTATCTCTTGCGGCCGCTCGCGCCGGAGGAAAGCCTTTGATCTAAAACGGTCGCAAGGAAATCGGCCGTAAGAAAATCCTATTTGCAATTCAATTGCTCCGGGAAGCCTCTCTGCAAGGCTAAAAGTGAGCCGCAGCTTACTTGCAGGAAAAAGGTCCCGCTAGCACCAATTAAGCACGAACTATAGCCCAAATAAAGCCATCCTGCACTTTGAGAAGACTATAAAGTGATTTTAGGTGTTAGCAAAAATAGCACAAATTTCCCCTATACTCAAATCCATAAAATAATTATTTTTTAATATATGTCAAATATCCATGTAAAAAGTCCAGAGTGCTTGGAGCACCTCAGACCCGGCCACGCTGCGGCCGGAAAATAAACAGTTAATGTAAACTCTGATTTGGGCTGATGTGCAAGCTTGAGAGGGGGTTACTATTAATCCTCATGTCCCCCAATATGATCCCTAGCATTTACAGAGCTGTACAGTGCAGGCTTGAATTTATTTTTGACTTAAAAAAATGGGGAACTTACGGCCGGTTCCAAGATATGCGGCCGGCCGTAAGGGGAGATCCTTGCGGGCCGTATAATAGAATTGCGAGGTAACAGAACCCCCGCAAGGAATCGCAGCCTTACGGCCGATTTACGGACGATAATAGAATGAGGCCCAATGTCTACACGCTGTGATTTTGCCCATATGCGGTATAGTTTTCTGTCAGTGGTAGATATATTAGTGTAAAATGTTTAGTGTTAGTCATATGCAAAACAAAAAACTGGGCATACTTATACGTCAGAGAAGCATGCCTAGTCTTTTATTTTTCACAGGGGTTATATTGAAGATAATAGACAGGGGCTAAACAGCAATTACTGATAATAATATTTCTTTAATAAAATATATGATGGTTTGTTTTCGTTGGACAAGAAAGGCTGATTGATTGGTAACACTTGCAAATTGTAATGTATGTTTACTATACTATACAGTATATGTTTATTTGCTGGCTATTAAAACAGGATGCAGTTTAAAATAAATAAAAGTAATGTTTCTTTCTTAGCTTTTAAACTGTGTGTTTTCTCCTCAAGCTGAGCTGTGTATCTCCTCCTACTGCGTCTCTCAGGGGGCGAGGTCAGCTCTGTCTATGTGTTGGACTATCATGGAGCTGGGCTGGTTTCACTGGTTTGCAGCCCCACTGACAGAGACAGTTTAAAATCTAAGAAAAATGTTAACTTTTATTTTTTTAACCTGCGCACCGATTTTACAAACATACATATGAGCTTTACTTGTAAATGCACTCAGTGGCCATTTAATACGACTCCTATTTAATGATTTATAATAGCAATATGGTGATATTCATTTTCAAGGTTTTCTCCATCCAGATAAGATCTTCAAGGGGAAAAGGTAGCGTTGGTTGAGAGACAAGGAGCCACATTCAATTGCAGATTCGGGGGATCTGGGAGCCTGTAAGTGAGCTTGCAATTTTATTTGCTATTCAATTGGCGTTTTTTGTGGCCTCAAAACGGGTTACGAGATACATGCTCGAAAAGATTGCAATGGATAAACCCGTAACTTACACCCTCCCGAAGCCCTTGATCTTTAATTTTCGCAAGAGTTACGATGGCTAAAATCGCAAATCGCTATTCAATTGCTCAATTTCCCCAAGCCCGAAATTTTTTACACCCGTAAATGGCAAAAGAAAGAGAAAATCCAACAAGTGCTAGAGAGGATCCACAAGAAGTTATACACCTATTCATAGCACTGTAAATGCAAATAAAATATCAATCCTGCACTGTAAATTATGGGGAAAGCGATGATAGACATTAGAATTAATTGCACAACAGTCTCAAGCTCGCAAATCAGCAGGAAATTCATTTTGTTTTTATTTTATTTTTATTTTATTTCATTTTGCGGCTAAATCGATTTTGGTTATCAATGAGTTAATACATATCAGGACCCATATGGACTAGAACAGTATTGTCATTCATTTTCATAATTCTTTATTTTGCGGGTTTGCGAGTCTGATCTCATATCGGACCCCCCGAACCTAATTAATTGACATGTAACCTCCATGATTTACTGCCGTAATAAAGTCTTTTGGCTGATTTGAAATGGGAGGTTACGGATTTGCTTAGATGATCATGTTCCCGCCCTGAACTGCTACAAACCAGTGCATGGCTTACGGTTTAGGCTTTGGGCCAGTAACTTGCAGGTTTGAGCAATTGAATAGCATCACAATCGGAGACCAAAGGGAGCCCGCAACATACCCGCAGACATACGGCTATCTGCAATAGAGTTGTGGGCATGGAATTTAATGTGGCTCAAGGGGTTTAAGAACAATTTAATTAAATAAGAGCCCAAACAATAAGTCTAATTAGACTGATGCCAAGAGAAGCATTCTTAACACAACATGTCTCCAACTAATGGAGAACATTTTTGTTGGTATACTTTGTGGCTGAAAATTGAGTACTGGCTGCTAGACAAAGGCACTTCCCCACATTGACTTAATTATGGGTGGAGACCAGCAGCTGTTGTAGATCTTTCCTGTTATCTGCCTTCCATAACCCTATCCCTTAACCCTAATCCCTAACCTAAACTCATGACCCCTAACAACAAAGTGCCAAGCACATAACAGGAAACATAAGGGGTGGTTAGATAATAGGAAAGGTCCACAGCTGAGTTTGATAATTTACAGTAAGTTTAATAATTAATTTTATTTTTTAAATAATTAAATATGAATTTTATTATTGATCAATATCTAATGAAATCATCTAGCTTGTGCTATTAGGGCATTAAATTTGGAACCTCTGCTGTGCGACTTTAAACACACAGATTTATACTGAAAAACACTTAAATTATCTGAACTGGTACATTTGATCTTTAAATTCCAGAATCACAGATGAGTAGGGGCCTCATTCAAATGCGATTTGGCCAATTGAATAGGGCTCTATATAAGCACAGAGCATATTTCTTTTTTACATAAGTTTTTAGTTAGTGAAGACCTTGCTTTTGGATAGAAGTTCACTAACTAAAAACTTCTGTAAAAAAATATGCTCTGGGTTTATATAGAGCCCTATTCAATTGGCCAAACTGCATTTGGTAAGGAGCATTCCCCCCAGGGCCTTTCATACTTCAACCAGTAGGGGTTGGTTTCTACCTAAAACTGGTGTGAAGAATGTCGGGCTTCAGTTGTCACCCAGGCATTAATTGAAACCTAATGGATACTTCCCTTTATATAAAGGTTTTGATAAAACCTGCTCTATCCTCCTTAGAAAGTTCACCAAGATACACCCTTTTTCTGCTCTTTTGCGACCAAACACTTCTCCAGTCTTCAGACAATTGCAAGCTTTGTTTCTGCAATCAATGCAATCCTTCAATGCAATCAATGCAATCCTTGCAAGTTTGCGAGATTTCAGTCTTATAGGGAAAGCACTATGTACACTACAGGGAGTGCAGAATTATTAGGCAAGTTGTATTTTTGAGGATTCATTTTATTATTGAACAACAACCATGTTCTCAATGAACCCAAAAAACTCATTAATATCAAAGCTGAATATTTTTGGAAGTAGTTTTTAGTTTGTTTTTAGTTTTAGCTATTTTAGGGGGATATCTGTGTGTGCAGGTGACTATTACTGTGCATAATTATTAGGCAACTTAACAAAAAACAAATATATACCCATTTCAATTATTTATTTTTACCAGTGAAACCAATATAACATCTCAACGTTCACAAATATACATTTCTGACATTCAAAAACAAAACAAAAACAAATCACTGACCAATATAGCCACCTTTCTTTGCAAGGACACTCAAAAGCCTGCCATCCATGGATTCTGTCAGTGTTTTGATCTGTTCACCATCAACATTGCGTGCAGCAGCAACCACAGCCTCCCAGACACTGTTCAGAGAGGTGTACTGTTTTCCCTCCTTGTAAATCTCACATTTGATGATGGACCACAGGTTCTCAATGGGGTTCAGATCAGGTGAACAAGGAGGCCATGTCATTAGATTTTCTTCTTTTATACCCTTTCTTGCCAGCCACGCTGTGGAGTACTTGGACGCGTGTGATGGAGCATTGTCCTGCATGAAAATCATGTTTTTCTTGAAGGATGCAGACTTCTTCCTGTACCACTGCTTGA
The DNA here is from genome assembly GCA_027410445.1 of Discoglossus pictus. NCBI lineage: Eukaryota > Metazoa > Chordata > Amphibia > Anura > Alytidae > Discoglossus > Discoglossus pictus. The sequence goes on along the minus strand of CM050166.1, from coordinate 387,249,056 downwards.
AGAAGGTGTCTTCCAGGAACTGGCAGTAGGACTGGGAGTTGAGCTTGACTCCATCCTCAACCCGAAAAGGCCCCACAAGCTCATCTTTGATGATACCAGCCCAAACCAGTACTCCACATCCACCTTGCTGGCGTCTGAGTCGGACTGGAGCTCTCTGCCCTTTACCAATCCAGCCACGGGCCCATCCATCTGGCCCATCAAGACTCACTCTCATTTCATCAGTCCATAAAACCTTAGAAAAATCAGTCTTGAGATATTTCTTGGCCCAGTCTTGACGTTTCAGCTTGTGTGTCTTGTTCAGTGGTGGTCGTCTTTCAGCCTTTCTTACGTATTGCACACCTTGTGCTTTTGGGCACTCCAGTGATGTTGCCAAACTGGTGGCAAGTGGCATCGTGGCAGCTGCACGCTTGACTTTTCTCAGTTCATGGGCAGTTATTTTGCGCCTTGGTTTTTCCACACGCTTCTTGCGACCCTGTTAACTATTTTGAATGAAACGCTTGATTGTTCGATGATCACGCTTTAGAAGCTTTGCAATTTTAAGAGTGCTGCATCCCTCTGCAAGATATCTCACTATTTTTGACTTTTCTGAGCCTGTCAAGTCCTTCTTTTGACCCATTTTGCCAAAGGAAAGGAAGTTGCCTAATAATTATGCACACCTGATATAGGGTGTTGATGTCATTAGACCACACCCCTTCTCATTACAGAGATGCACTTCACCTAATAAGCTTAATTGGTAGTAGGCTTTCGAGCCTATACAGCTTGGAGTAAGACAACATGCATAAAGAGGATGATGTGGTCAAAATACTAATTTGCCTAATAATTCTGCACTCCCTGTAGATTCTAACATCAAAGACCGTGCCCTCCATTTTTTTCAATGTGTTAATACTGTTTTTGCCTTGAATTTAACCAATTTATAGTGCTACGGAATATGTTGGCACGTTATAAATAAATAATAATAATAATGACACATGTAACAAACACAGTTTTTCCCCTCACTTCCAAACCTCACCCATTCTGAAATATCTTTCCCTAGTTTCTTTAAGAGTATAAGCAATTTGACCAATCTGTAGTATTTGCTGTATCTTTATACTGCGCTACCATCCTAGTCTGGGTATTGGTGTACTGTAGAAACAAGGGGAATTAACATTGGGGAACTTTATCAACTTCAAAAGACTCAGTTACCCCAAAATCACATTTTTATTTTAAGTTATTCTTAAACAGTGTGGAAAACAAGCTAAACGTATTACTAACTATTTTTAGAATAAATCTTTCCTTTGGGGCAGATACAGTCTGATATACTTCAGGAAATTACCACTGTAATGGCACAACTGGGCAAAAACTTGTGAATCTACACCCTGAGTCAAACAGGGCACACTGTTAAGTGGTAGCCATTGTTTGGTAGGAGTCTATCACTTTTTTAAAATTTTTTAGTTAGAGTACAGATAATTATACTTTGTATTTCAGTTTAATAAATATATCCATTGTTTTCACCCTGTAGTTAAGGTGATTGCAAATATGTCTAATTATTAAAAGAAAAATATTACAGTCTTTATATTTTTTTATCAGACTAATATACAGTCCTCATTGACTAGCTGAGTTATAATTCTTCCATTTGTCTTTTGATTTAAGTCTTTTGTTGAAAAAATAAGTCTTGTGCCTGGCATGATCTACTGTATTTGCCCTAGAGCCATGTCACAAAACTAGGATTCTCTGGCTCTTGTACGTCAACGAGAATAATAAATTATATCACGAAGAAAGAATAATAAATAAATCTCAAGTGGACCCTAAAGTTTTTACAAAAACTGAAAAGTCAAACTTTTTCTTAGAAAATATTTAAGAATATAGGAAAATTCGATTTATGTCAAAGGCAGTAAACTAAAGTAACTCTCAAAAAAGGAACATTTTGCAAAGAACACATTTAATTTAATCTGTTGTAAATAGCATTTTGTCCACAATAAATTACATTACTTTATAATATATACAGTAAGAAAAGAAAAAGATTATGGGCCACTGCAGTCTAATGGTCAAGAAAAAAAAATAGATGGAAAATTAAAGACCATGAATTTGGAATGTGTCCAGTTCTACAATATTGCCAGAAAGTTATTTTATCGGTACAATGTGATAAGGAAAATGCTAACATTATTTCCTCAAATTGAAAGTCAGCATGGGTTTGTAAATGCATATATTTTACATGTGGCAGCAGAAATATTTATAAAATATACAAAAGGTAAAATGAAAACAGCAGTTGGCAAATGTTGAAGGCATATTTCCAATGGAGCATTTACATTTATTCATAGACATTAAAAATATATTTTTAATAGGCCAAATTCCATTTTGCAATGGACATTTTTGTGTTATGTCTACATTTTATTATTGGTGGTAACTGTTAGTATTATAAAATAAGGAAGGGGTGGAAGAAGTTAGAAAACATAATTATTATTTTAATAGTTTTTGCATCTCACTTATTCTCTTTCTCTAATACAGGAATACCTAGTTTAACGCTGTAGATAGGTTCAAAGCAATAGGAGTGCTAAGTGAAACAGCTCTAAATGGGGCAGTTTAACATTGGGAAGATAGGGATAGGGGAACACAATTTTTTATTGAAATTTAAACTTTCTTGGTTTTATATGAACTTTAAAGAAACAACACACATAACACTAACAGAAAATGAACATTAGCGTAAACATAAACTTTCTATGAAAATGATTGATGTTCTGGGCCATACTGGATTCTGTTTTCTTTGTAGAAAAAAACAGTGTTATGGTGAATCAGAGCGTTAAAAGGGACCCGGCAGGCAAAAACAGCGCTATAAAGAATCAGGGCTAAAAGGGGTAGTGTTAAGAGGGGTATACCTGTATATATGTATGTATAAGTTATATCACAAAGAAAGAATAATACATGTGTGTGCGTTTGTGTGCCCTAGAGCCATGCCACAAAACTTGGATTCTTTCGGTCTCATACGCCAAGCAGAATAATGCATTATATTACAAACAAATAATATTATTCGTGTTTGTATGTAAGCCTTCTGACCCATTATTCCAAAATGAAGCAAAGTTTACATAGTAGGGAACATATCAATCACTGAAGGACTGTGTTCATCAAGATGCTGGTGTTCTGGTCCAAATTTCTCCACAGCCCAGCCCTGATTGTAGTTCATTCTTATAAACTAGGAACTTGCCCGTCAAAACATTTATGGGAATACAATTGTAAGGCTGTCAATGCTGTTTGCCTCACAATTTGAGGCTTTGTTCAGCCTCGTTTTCATCCAGTTTCAGATTTTTTTTACGTTTTTCGGACGCCATTTTTTTCCTTGCTTAGCCGATTTTGGATTGATGGAAAATCTGCTTGCAACCTCACTCCCAGGCTTCCTGGCTCTCCCCTTGTGCTGTGTGTGAGTGTGTTATTTATTTATTTATTTTATTATTTAGCTGTTTTTTCTGGTTTTTAGAGTTATGCTCTTGGCTCGCAGTTGCGACTGTCGGAAGTCCCGCATGCTTCAATGGCTCTCCTCGCTTCGCAAGTCTCGCAGTGCAATGAGCGCCTTCAGAGCTCATTGCAGCCTAAGTAGTGTGTGTGTCAATGGCTTGCCTCGCTTCACGAGGGACGCAAGTGTGTGACCAACATCGCAAACGTTACGAACATCCAAAGATCCACAACTATATATGTGATGTGGTGGCTCATTAATTAAATTTTTATTGGAACAATAATATGTTATGCAAAATCTCAGCGCCATATGAACGTTGCACCATTTAGATACATCTGCCCGTAAGTGAGCTCGCAAGCTATTTTACTATTCAATTGGCATCTTTTTGCGGGCTTCGATCAACTTCCGAGGTCCAGGCTTGAAAAAAATGGCGCTGATCAAACTTGTAACTTACAGCCTCCAGAAGCCTTTGATCTGTCACTTTCGCAAGGCTAAAATCACAAATCACTATTCAATTGCTCAATTTCCCAAAGCTCGCAAATGTATTCCCCCCCCATAAACAGCAAATGAAGGAGAAAATCCTTCATGTGCTAGAGAGGACCCACAAAGGGGTTAAACACCTATTCATAGCACTGTAAACAAACAAACCACTTGCACTCACCTCTTCCCTCGGCCTCTCACAACTGACAGATTCTTAAACTCACCATGCTGGACACTCTCTTGATCTTATTTTCACCAATATTAGCCCTACCACCAATCCAGTCATCCACCCTCTCCCTCTATCTGACCATCACCTCCTTATCTTCAACCTCACCAAATCTTCCTCACATCACTCTTATTCAACCCCAGCCACAATAACCCACAGAAACCTGCTAGAACTTGACCCTACACAGCTCTTCACTGTGCTCCAACCTCTTCTCAGCACGATCACCAACCTCAACTGCCCTGACACTGCCACCTCACACTACAACTTTACTCTCTCTTCCACCCTTGACACCCCATAACCACACACAGACGCCCTCAATCTCATTCACAACAATGACACAATACACACACACGTTACATTCAGAAGTGCTCCCACACTGCTGAACGACTATGGAGGAAATCACGCTCCACAGCAGATTACATTCACTACAAGTTCATGCTATGTTCCTACTCCTCCGCCCTCAACCTGGCCAAACAGCACTACTTCACATCACTAATATCAACTCTGTCCACCAACCCCAAACATCTGTCTCATGACTGAAGACTTTGCCAACCATTTTACACATAAAATTCAATCTATCCGCAATTAATCTCATCGTGGCTCACACACTCCACCATCTCAACTAACCAACAATACCCAGTCTACTCCACTCCACATTCCCACAGCCACTTTGAACTACTTTACCCCTGCAAAAGAGGATGAAGTCTCCATCCTAATATCATCCTCTCACCTCACTACCTGTCCTATGGATCCTATTCCATCTCAGCTAATTCCAGCTATCACACACATCTTCAACCTTTCCCTAAACACTGGCACATTTCCATCATCTCTAAAACATGCCATAATTACACCCACTCTCAAGAAACCCTCATCCAATTCTGACAACACTCCACGGAGACAGCTCTCATTAAAGTCACCAATGACCTGTTCACCACCAAGTCTAAAGGCCACTTTTCCATTTTGCTTCTTCTGGATCTCTCTGCCGCATTTGACACAGTTGACCATCCGTTTCTACTCCACATTCTCTCCTCCCTCGGCATTCAGACACTACTCTCTTGTGGTTCTCATCATACCTCCAAGAACGATCATTTAGAGTCTCCTTCTCTGGCACCTCTTCTTCTCCCTGCCCCCTGTCTATTGGCGTACCCCAAGGATCAGTCCTATGCCCCCTCCTCTTCTCCATCTACACATCCTCACTCGGTACCCTAATAAACTATTTTGGGTTTCAGTACCATCTCTATGCAGATGACAATCAAATCTGCCTCTCAGCACCAGATCTATCCCCCTCTCTACTAGCACACGTCTCCGACTGCCTCTCTAGTATATCCTCTTGGATGTTCCCCCATCATCTAAAACTCAACATGTCTAAGACTGAACTCTTAATCTTCCCACCCTCTACTACAGCTTCAATTCCTCACATCTCTCTCTCTCTTTGTCAACAATGCCATCATCACTCCTATCTCCCAAGCCCGTTGTCTCCGGGTTCTACTGGACCCTGCCCTCTCTTTCATCCCTCACATACAGTCTCTAACCAAATCTTGTCTTCTCCATCTAAAAAACATATCCAAAATACGCCATTACCCTACACAAGACACCACTAAGATTCTAATACACTCTCTCATCATTTCTTGTTTTGACTATTGCAATTCGCTCCTTGTTGGCCTGCCCACCACTCACCTCTCCCCACTTCAATCCATAATGAATGCCTCCACCAGACTCATCTTCCGTACACATCGTTCAGTGTTGGCAGCTCCTCTTTGTCAATCACTCCACTGGCTTCCCTTATTCTCAGGAATAAAATTTAAAATCTTGACCCTAACTTATAAAGCCCCCACATACTCCCCACACACGCTCTTCGTTCTGCTGACAACTTTCTTCTTTCTACCACTCTTGTCACCTCCTCTCACTCCCGTGTCCAGGACTTTCTTCCCTCTGCCCCTATTCTCTGGAATTCCTTGCCTCGCTTCACCAGATTATCCTCCTGTCTTAAATTCGTCAAAACTTCAATAAAAACACACCTCTACTACGATTGAGTTGCAAGTCTCGAATTGAATGTGGGCCTAAGTTTTTGAATTAGGATACAGATCAAAAACTAATTTTATTGTTGTGTATGCAAATGACCCTTAGGGTTTTTTCTCATCCTAGGGGTGATAGGGGGAACCAGACGTGGACTCCTTGCTCACTGTGCCTTAGGGAGTAAAGCTGCACCACCCCGACAAGGCCAACAGAGGCTGAAATGCGCCTGGGTTTTGCGGTTTCTTCTGTTCAGGGTAGAAGTGCCTGGTACTTCGGGCCTGGATCACACTTTTGAGTGTAACCAGACTGATATACTACAGGATATTTCTCCCTGTGAATAGCACAAGTGAGCTAACAGAGGTTGCTCTCTGAGTAGGTAACCAGGCCTATAGGACAAACCTACTTCAGGTATTGTACATTCTCAGATTGAGCACCTCCAATTTTGTTGTTGTGTATACAAATCAAAATGGACCATACCAGTAGTTATCACCATTTGGTTCTAGCATCCGTACAGGGCCCTGAGACCTTCTCTGCTTTCTTCTTGTATTCAGGAATGTCTACTTGTCTCTCTCAAAGCTAAAACTATTTTCAATTAACTATTTTCTATGATTGGCTCATACATTTTTAAATGTATTTCCACAAACATCCCAGCAAGCCCTTATATTCACCTGCTTCTCGGCACATAACAAAAAGCAGCATTACAATACAATGACTTCTCTCACTAATGCAATTACAAGACATTAGATGTGTCAGAATAGTTAATTATTTAAAGTATGCATTACACTTTGTTTTTTGTAAAACATTATAAAGTAGTATTCCCCATATGACAATGACTGCTGATGTTCTGCAATTCTGTTATTTTGTTTTGTGACCTTTGATGGGAAAAAATAGAATAAGGTCATAGTATAACTATATTATACCGTGAAGGTGTTATCCATCATTGTAGTCAAATGCTTACTGCACAATATTCCAATATCTGTAAACAACACAGGTGACCAATGAGCTTCCCATATTATTAAGCTGAATTTTAACCTACTTTTTTAGATATTTCAGTTTAGTATGGAAGGGGCACATTTTCCCAGTAAGAAGCCAGAGAGATGTATTTCATATAATTCAACCTATTATGATGGATGTAATTTGTTGCACATAGATAATCTACACTGATTGATATAGTGTACAAAATAAGCATAAGATAATGTGTGATAGGGGAGGAGTATTTTCAATGAAACAGACCCTTATCCTTATGTAGGGCTCTTAGGAAAGGTCACAAATTCAACTCAGCATATTTGCTATTGGCTGCGTGAAAACCAGAACTGTCACATTTTATTATGAACTATGGACATATTTATACAGTTTTCGCCAGTGGAGAACATTCATTCAGAGAATTGTGCATTTTTTGGTAACCATCTGCAGAGCATCTTATATTGTTTTTACTATAGTCCTTACTGGGGTGCATCCCAGAGCCCATGTGCATGCGTAAAAGTGCAATAGGCAAAAAAACCTTGTATGAGTTTATGAGCACAGGTGTGCATTGCACTAATTGGTAAGACCTTTTCTGTACATTTCCCCAGAACTCAGGGTTTACTTCTAACATGTCCACACCTAAATCACTTACAGGATAAAGAATATGTTATTTACAGCAATACCTGTAACATGAAACACAATTTATATCTAATCATACACAACATAAACAATATATGTCCCGCTGGGTTGCGTATGGCAGGAACTTATCATCTTAGACCCAGGCACATTACTCTAGCAAACTCTCCAGGCACTGGGCATGACCACAAGTATAATAGCTACCTTGGCATTCTAAACCATACAAAACCTAGTATACTCATAAACCAAAATACGTATAACATTGTAATCATGTTTCAACCCAGGGAAGTTCCCAAATTCCAGGGCCAAAACACAGTCCACAATAGTCCAGTAAAGCTCTGGACATTAAGAAATTGAGTGGCAAAGGGTCCCCCTGTGCCTCCCAAAATCCGTGACACTTTATATTAAGTAATTATCTACCGTCCTCACCTATTTAGATTCTTCATTTACTGGCAGTAGCAGTGGTCCTGTATCCTTTCTTGTGGCACCTAGTGCTTTGCACCTACTGCACTAGCAGTAGCCCCGCCACTGTTTGTGTACCTGTGTTGCATCATGTTATATATATATATATATATATATATATATATATACTAGCGACTTGCCCGTCAAAAAATGAAGGTCAAAACAATTTGAAGCCATGGCAATGCTCTATGGCACACAATGTTAAGCTTTTTATACTCTAGGGACCTTCGGCGCTCATTGCGAGCCTCGCGCTGAGCGCCTTTCCTCTCCTCGTGTGTCCTATATTTTTTTAAATACTAATTAATTAATTAATTAATTAATTCAATAATACATTAATATAGTTTAGCTTTTTCTAATTAATATATGTAACAATCAATAGCCTGAAGAGGTAACAACCTCTTTTTATTGTCCTGCAGCATATAATGTCCAGTTGGACTGTTGCTGGCCTGAGGAGATAGTTTTATGAATGTCCCAACTGTGCATTAGAAATAGGCTATGTGCGCGAGGGCAAACCGTTGGTTTATTTTTGTAAAGCGCTAGTTTAGATGTGTAATGATAGTGGCAAGTTAGGATTGTAAAATAGCGTTGTTTGTCTATGTGCGACATGGTTTGCGAGCATTTGCCATCCTTTGTAATACTGTATTTTGTACCTTGTACGTTCCTGGGTGAAAGTGGTACGCGGTTGGCGGTCTTTTGCCCGGTCCAGGGTCGTGTAGTCTCGTTTTCATTTTTTTGGGCCACCATTTTTCTCGCTTAGCCGATTTTCAAGTAGCGAAACTCAGCAAAATCGACTTAAATTTGCATTTTACCTCACTCCCAGATGTCCTGGCTGTTCCCCCGTGCTATGTGTGATGTTTTTGTTGTATTTTTTTTTTTTGTGTGTGTTTCGTGTTTTTTGCTTTGCGTGGTTCGGCCGTTAACTTCGTATTTTTCCTGTCTCGTTTTTTTTTTTTTCTAAGTCCCGCATCTCGTTATTTTTTTTTTTTAAGTCCCGCATCTCGTCATATATTTTGAATTTAGTATTTGTAAGTTTTTTTAAATGCATTCTATTTTTTTTCTGTATCATCAAAGACATTTTAGTAAAAAAAACACAGAATAAAGAAAAATAATGGTGGAAAATGACTAAGAAACTTAAGTGGCTGGCACGTGCATCCCTTGATTTACTATATACTATTTCCTCCTCAACTCATCACAACCAATTGAGATGCTTAGTAAATCCCCCCTCTCTCATTTTTTCCATTAATAAACATAGGTCTTCAAAAGAGCATATTTGAAAATATTGGACTACAGTGGTCTTTTAATGATCGCAGTCAGACAATAAAATTATGATGCCAGATTAACAGAAATTGTTCTGTGACTCAGAACATAACTAAAAAAAGAACATGTTGAAATACATATTTAATTAATGCCATGACCCATAAGCTTTGTTTTTAATGTATTTTTTTATTCACACATATAATTGTAAAATACAATAAAATCTTGGGTATAACAACATTTGATTTATAATTTACCCTACAGAAAAACAGAATTGTCTCCTTATTTTATTACATATGAAATGATAGCATTTATTTTGACATAAATCAGAAAGTGTTCATTACCTGCTGTGAGCGCGTCGGCCAGCAGGTGGTATTTACATTAACAATGGCTTCAGCTGGCCTTTAAATTATATTATAATTTGTCTCTTGAAAGTTTTACATGAAAATTCAGTACCAAACAAAATTATTCTGACATTTAATTTACTTGCTTTCTTCTTTATCTCCGTACAAAGGGTTGGGAAATGAACACATCTTCAGCTCCTTCCGGATATGCTAGAAAAAAAGAGAATACATATATATATTTAAATTTAAATATGGTAATTTTCTACTTCTATGTGTAAAAAATACATAGTAATTTGTGGCTGAAGTAATTTGGATAATCTTGAATACAACATTCGGGATTATGTTAATTTTTCTTAAGTTAGTATTTCAAACAATATAATTATAGACTTATAGCGTTCGGCTATACTTCCTGAAGATACATGTTTCATACTAGTGAATTGTGGAGTACAAAATAGAGCAGGTCAGAGACAAGTACAATTCTGTCAAGATAATTCTTGGGTCATAGTAAACAACCTCTTCCAACAGTCTCAGAGACAATTTTACACATGGGCATCACTAGATGGACAATATAGAAATTAGATTGACTATATACTTTGCAGCCAAAGATAAAGGAGCTCCACACAGTCAGCAAAAGCAAGACCTGGAGCTGACTGCGGCTTAGACCATGAGCTTCTTACTGCAAAAGTTCAGAATTAAACTGAGGAAAAGAGGGAAAATCATGAGACTTAAACATGTACAAAATAAATAATATCCCCAGTGAATATGCAGTTGATGTAGATTCAAGGGAATAGACCTGGAAGATAGAATGGCTAAAGAACTTTGGATAGAAGTTTGTGACAATGCCCAGAAAACAGCGACAAAGAATATCCCTAAAAGAAACAAAACAACAAAGACAAACTGGGTGTCTGATGAGGCTTTGAAAGTAGCCCAGAAAAGAAGGAAAGCAAAAAGTGATGGAGATAGAAAAAGAAAGGGCAAGGAGACATTCTACAAAGAGTGATGTAGAGAGATAGAAGAAGATAGCAGAATAGGAAAGTCTAGAGATCTCTTTAATAGATGAACCTTTCATGTCAAACTGGGTGGGATAAAAGCCCAAAATGGTAGTAGGTGGCAGAAATGCACAGACGATCTATAAAGAATGGATGCATTAATATCGTCAATAAGCTGTCCAATGAGCTGGACACAGACATCTTGGACTGTGAAGTGGAATGGGCCATAGGATGCCTTGCTGATAACAAGGTTGCAGGAGTTGGTGGAATCCAAGCTGCACTTTTTTTAAAACCTACAAGATGGGGGGCGTGGCTAAGCAGGTAAACAGAGCAGTCGTGCTGGAGCTGAGCTCTGCACAATCACAGGCAAAAACTGCATTTTAATCGGGGCTAACCGCACCAAAAGCCCCTGAAAAGGGTCCAATACGTGTGGAGCACCCCTTAGACCACAGTGGCCGGTCCACAAACAACGGGACCATTCTCACAATAAGCGGCCTTTCAACTAACGGACCGCACGAGACCAGCACCGCGACGAGGAGCTGCGGCCTTCCCCCAGTCCATGACTTCCTCACCTGGAACCGACAAGACCCGACAGTGACACAGACCCCACCGCCACAGCTCTGAGCACACAGAGCGCTGCCGGTCAGCACTCAGAGGCGGCGGCAGATCCTGCAGGGGGTCCAGATCTCGGGGGGGGCACCCCAGAGGCGGTGGAGCAAGAAACACGCCGGCCCAGCCGAGCAGAGGAGTTGGAGTGCACCGCAGTGGCAGTCCGGGAGAGGAGAGCCCGAGCACGGGGCTTCCAACGACAGAGACCAGCTAGCCCGCCTGTGAGGTAAGAAAAAGACAGAGACAGACTCTCTGAGCACTGAATACATTAGAATGTACCTCACAGGCCCATACTACCCTTACTCCCAGCGGTCATAGTATGACCACGAACACAAGGTGAAGGAAGGTGCACCCAATACAGAAGGGTTAGACCAAGAGAGAGCAGAAAAACCCTGCTGTGGCCCCTCCACCCCCAACAACCCACAACTTGAGGGTCCTTTACAAGCCTAAACCAGGGTCACTACCATACAAAAACCTATTCTATAGGAGCACAAAGAGGGGGCCCCAAAAGCCCACAGAAAGTCTGCAAGCAGTGCCATAACAGGGGACTTCTCCCCTGGGCTCAAGAACCCCCACAGAAACCCACTGATTCCAGGCATATGACTGAAACAAGTACCTATAAGCAAAGCAGCTCAAATACAGAAGCTGTTAAGTCCCTAACGCAAGACAAAGAAGTCAGGGCAAACAACAATCTCCCCAAAAGGGTCACATCAGCACACAAATTGCAGCAGACGAAGGGTTAATCAGGCATACATCACAAGACTATATAACTTTTTGTTTTTCTACCCTAAGTGCCAGACCAAGTTTCTGCTTGTATAACAGACTGTGCTAGTGGAACTCCACTACCATCTAGTGGACAAAACTCAATATTACCACGCAAGTGGGGAAAAATCAGCAAAAGCTTAATCCTCAGATACAAACCCTCAGGAGATGGCCGAATCAGTTCAAGAAATTTTAATAGACCCAAAAAGATGTAACTAGGAAGGAGCCCTGGAACATAGGGACGCCAACATTTGCTCTGGGACAGGAAAAGTGAAACCAGGTCTCTGGTAACTACTCGAATTACAGAACTCTCACTGAGATGGCGGGTGTCGCCACAAGAAAGAACAATAAAGGGATCCAATCTTACTGCCTACCCAAATCCTCAGCAAGCTCTCCTACCAATAAAACACCCATAGGCGCAGTCCACGCATCAATAAACTCCGAAATGTCAGCACCTAGCACTAAAAGTGACATCCAAGACCTTAAAGACTTAATATCCAACTTCAAAGAGGAGGTCAAAGCAGACATCCGGCAGGTGACGGCAGAACTATCCACGGAAATTAAAAAGGTGGATGATAAAACAACAAAACTGGAAACTAAAATTTCAGAAATAATGCAACATAACAACAAACTAACAGAGGAGATCTTGGCATTGAAGGACGAACAAGCTAGACAACAATTGCAACAAGAAGATCTGGAAAACAGATCAAGACGACAGAACATAAGATTGAGGAATGTGCCAGAAACGGTCAAGGACCTACACGCATACCTCAGCGATCTATGCGAATTTCTCCTCCCAAACGTGCACCCGGAAAACTTGAGGATGGATCGATTTCACAGAGCCCTAGGCTTCCGCCCATCTCCACAGGAACGACCAAGAGACATCATCGCCAGATTCCACTACTATTCCACTAAAGAATTATTCATGAAGGCCGCAAGAAAAGGCATTCCTCCCATCGAGGGGCACACTCCGCTACTTTTCTCTGATCTAGCTCCGATTACCCTTGCCAAAAGGAGACAATTGAAACCAGTTCTGGACTGTATCTTAGCTCAAGGATGGAGATACACATGGGGTTTCCCTTTTCGCCTCAATATCTCCAAGGAAGGAAAGATCTTCACGTTTAGAACACTGGAAGAGGGCATCAACTTGCTGGCAGAATGGAACATCAAAGTCAATGTCGGAGAGACTCTGCAATCAACAGAAAACCCAAGAGGGAGAAGTCCTCCCATGAACAGAGATAATGACGGACTACAATGAGCTGTTGCTTATTTTGTTTCTCTTCTTTATTCTCTCACTTCTTCTCTCTCTCTTATGTTTCCAAGCTAACCTGACAAACAATGCTAGCTAATTCTGATAACGACTAGGTTCAATAAGGTAGCACCCACACCAGTGAGAGTTCTAATACACAATATAGACAGTTAACCCAGGCCGTAAAGGCAAAAGCATCACACACCTAGAAGGCGTCCCTTAGGGCGCTAACAAGTAGACTGCCACAAACCCCCACAGTAGGGAAAGTTTAGGCGGACCAATTTAGTGTCAGTTTAGAGACACTAACAGGCCCACCAGTAAAATAAGAGGAGGACAGCAATCGCTCTCCTCATTGTAGTTTAAATTACCACACCTTATTTAAGTAAGGAACACGACAAAGGTCAAATATACTAAGAGCTTTCCTGACCAACAGTGGGACACATAAACAGACTCACGAACTGAGCCTTCCTAGCCAGGGTTACCATAGGGAAATCCGCTAGAGGAGAAATAGGGATTTGCTTAGTTTCTGAGTCAAGGTTTCATAACTCTAAAAGACTAAGTATAGTCAAGTTGGCTCATAATCTGTTGTTTCTTTTCCTTTGAGTACAGGTATTCTCCCACACAGCTAGCTGCTGAGCGGTCTTCGGGGCGGAAACCAGCAGGAGACACAGGATACAGATTCACAGGCATCCTGTAAGGTGAGATAGCCAATTGCACGCACCAAAAGGTCACACACCTCAATAAGAAATATGGACATTGTCATTGCGTCACATAATGCTCATGGGCTAAACGAACCAATCAAGAGGGGGGTAGCCTTGAGAAATTACCAAAAATTAAACTTAGATATCGTAATGATTCAGGAAACTCACTTTAGAAAACAAGCAGTGCCAAAATATTGGGGGGGAGTCTTCACTCAGGCATTCCATTCTACCGCAGATACCAAACAAAAGGGAGTCACTATTCTGTTCCACAGAAGACTCAACTTTCAATTAAATAAAATTCAAAAAGACAAAGATGGGAGGTTCATAGCAGTACATGGGACCATACACGAACGTAAGGTATCATTCTTGAACATATACGCCCCGAACACAGAGCAAACGCCATTCTTTCAAAAAATACAAAAACTCACAGATAGCTGGGAAGACGGGCTTAAGATAATTGGGGGAGACATGAACGCGGTCCTAGACCCGTTCAAAGACAAGTCAAACGACCTAGGCTCACAAAGAATCCCCACGGCGACCAAAGCACTCAAAAAACTCCTAAAATCAAACTGCTTGATTGATACCTGGAGAAACATTAACCCCACGGAAAGAGAATACACATTCTTTTCCGCCAGACATGGTTCGCTCTCCAGAATAGACTATATCCTGATCCCACAAAACATAACAGGGAACCTAACTGAGGCCTCTATCTGCCCCATAGCTTGGTCGGACCACGATCTAGTCAAAATCTCCTTAAATAACCTCCTGCCGAAAGGAAATAACCCGAGGTGGTCATTAAATCAAAGTATACTGAACGACCCAATCACGCGAGACAAGGTCAGAACAGCAATTGTAGACTACCTAGACCTTAACACAGTAGGGGAGATAGACATAGATGGAATTTGGGCAGCGCACAAAGCAGTGATCAGGGGAGTCTGTATACAAACTAGTTCAATCAAAAAGAAGAAAGACCAAGCACAAATTTTACTACTAAACCAGAAAATTGCAGAAGCACAGAAACTATTTGTTAGAGATAAATTACAACAGACCCACGAGAATGTAATAAGATATAAGCAGGAACTAAACACTATTTTAAGAGGTAAAATGGTCACTATCCTACAGCGAACTGAAGCTAAATTCTTCAGATACGCAAACAAACCCGATAGAATGCTGGCCACTAGACTAAAAGAAAAAAGAGCAAACTCATTCATAGCCAAAATAATCACTAAAAATAAGGAAACAGTTTTTAAACCAGATCAAATAGTGAACGAATTCAGACAATTTTATGCGGACCTTTATAGCAAAACACCAGAATCAGGCTCCCCAACCCACAAACTAGGAATCGAAAATGCTCTGAATAACTTAAACATACCCCAACTAGACTCGGCCACGGCCGAATCACTCTTAGTGCCCATCTCAGTCGAAGAAATACAAGATGCGATCAAGTCCACAAAAGCACACGGGGCCCCAGGGCCGGATGGCTACTCCAACCTTTACTATAAACTCATGAGTGACTTACTTAGCCCCACCTTACATAAGCTATTCAACAGCTTCCTAGCCGGTGGAAAAATTAAACCGGAATTCTTAGAGGCTAAAATAATACTGATTCCTAAACCAGGCAAAGATCCATCCCAATGTGCTAGCTATAGACCAATCTCTCTGATCAACACTGACTTAAAATTATACACTAAAATCTTAGCATCCAGGCTAGCAAATCTGCTACCTGAAGTGGTACATCCGGACCAGGTAGGATTCATTAAAGGTAGAGAAGCGCCAGACAATACCAGGAAAATTATCGACCTTATTGACATAACCAAAAGTGTTGAAGGCCGCGCAATGGTGTTAGCGCTTGATGCCGAGAAGGCATTTGATAGATTAGATTGGACATTTATGAACGCCACACTAAGCAAATTTGGAATTCCAGAAGGTTTTCTGCGAAGCATCGCATCATTATACTCGGTACCAACGGCACAGGTTACTTACCAAGGTCACAACTCACTAAAATTCAACATCACGAGGGGGACAAGGCAAGGGTGCCCTTTATCACCACTGTTGTTCGCCCTTAGTATAGAGCCCCTAGCAATTGCCATCCGTCAACACACGGACATATCGGGTATACGAGTCGGCCCGACAGACCATAAAATAAGCCTTTTCGCTGATGACATCCTGCTAACAATATCCAACCCCCTGGTTAGTCTTCCCAATCTATTCAAACTTCTATCTAAATTTGGCCCACTGTCAGGTTTCAAAATTAACACAAGTAAAAGCATAGCCCTTAATATATCACTCCCTCCTTCCATGGAAAAACTACTAGCTAATAACTTCCCAATAAAATGGGCCCCGAATTCTATCAACTACCTAGGCATTCAAATAACAAAATCTACTAAAACCCTATACGAAGCAAACTACCCAACCCTCATTAAACAATTAACTAGGGACCTGCACAGGTGGTCAGAACTAAAGATTTCGTGGTTAGGAAAACTACATGCCGTCAAAATGAACGTACTCCCCAAGCTGCTCTACCTGTTTAGAACTATTCCTATCTCGATATTAGCGATAGATTTAAAAAAAATACAAAAAGTATTAATGAATTTTCTGTGGAACAACAAAAAACCTAGAATAAACAGAGAAACAACTACTGCGACCAAGAAAGATGGTGGACTAGGATTTCCAGACATTTCCAGGTACTTTAAAGCAGCTAGATTAGCACAACTAGCTAAGTGGTATGTCAAGGACTCCCCCCCGGTATGGGTTCAACTAGAAAAACACATACTAGAGTCCAATGACTTAATCATGCGTCAGTTACTATGGTTCTCAACCCAGCAGGGCTTCAAGTTACCCCAATCAATCCCTTCTAGTGTGAGGCACTCAATTAACCTATGGAAAGATATAAATAAGAGGAACAGACTACTGGGCCCAGAGTCAGGGCTCAGCCCTCTATGGCCACTATCAACTAACCCCAAAATAAACTCTAATGCTCAATACAGATGGTGGATTAATAATAATTGCTCAATTGCGGCAGACTTACCGGTTGTTAACCAAAAACCGTCCACCACTGCTTTCTTAGAGGACAAACCCCTACCTCCGGGGGAATGGCTTAACCGACTCGCCATAAACCAAAGATTAACTCACATCACTAAGAATAAAGGTGGCCAAAATATATCCTTATTCGAAAAATGTTGCATTAAATTCCCGGGAGGGAAAGGAAATATCTCCTTAATATACAATCATTTAAGCGAGTTAGTCACGCCCCCGAAATTACACTATGAGTCAGCATGGGAAAGGGACCTCAACATAAATTTAGACAGAGACCAATGGAACAGCATTCGGAAACAGGCCAAAAACGCATCACTTAACATAATTATGAAGGAAAACTCCTATAAAGTTATTATGAGATGGTATCTAACCCCAGTAAGATTGCACATGGGAAACCAGACGATTAACGACACATGCGAAAGGGGCTGCAACCAGAAAGGGACTCTAATCCATAAACTATGGGAATGTCCTATGATTAGACACACCTGGGTAGACACTTACAAAACCCTGGAGAAAATATGGGGTCAAAGCTATCTCATGAGACCAGAGGAGGCCATTCTGGGATTACCGGTAGAAGGGATGTCCAACTCAGAACAATTCCTAACCAACCAAATTTTCCTAGCAGTTAGGATAGTAGTAGCCGCCCATTGGAAATCACCCACCCCATCGTTTGAAATAGTCTTAAACAAAATTGAACTCGTTCGGTCCATGAGCATTCTGTCCGCTGAGGTTGACCAAAACTACAAGCGCTGGGCCTCCTGCTGGGCCGCCTGGGAGACAAGACGCAGCAGATAAATAGGGTGAGTGACAATTCTCCCTCCAAAGAAGCTATTGAGGGAATGATCACAGGAGTCGTATTAGCTTACCCAGCATCATTAGCCCCATACAGAAAACTAAACACAGAGTTCTTAATATATTAGTTGCTACCACCCAAGCACATGACAACAGTTGGTCAGGAATCCAAGTTTATAAAATTGTCCCCATGGTTCTGGGACTTTATTAAATACAGTTTTTTCATTAGTTTTGAATTAATTAAAAGCTAGCTTCAGCTATTATCACACCAGAAAAATGGAAAATGGAGAGGAAGTTTGGTCAGGCAGATGACACACCAGAAATCAGAAAGGTGAAATACGTTTACTGTTACTTTCTATTTATTACCTCTAATGTTTTTACTGCACTATGTTGTATGTCTGACCTGTCTAATAAAAATCAATTTAAAAAAAAAAAACCTACAAGATGATGTTGTGAAAGTGTTGCTTGATTTATGTCAACAAATTTGGAAAAGTCAACAACGGGACTGGAAAAGGTCAGTCTACATCCCAAATCCTAAAAAAGGCAGTGCCAAAAAATGCATTTGACATGCCAGTAAGGTAATGCTTAAGATTCTACAAGCTTAGCACCAACAATATACGGACTGAGAACTACCACATGTGCAAGCCAGGCTTTGCAGAGACTGAGGCACAAGAGATCAAATCGCCAATATCCACTGAATAAAAGAAAAAGCAAGAGAGTTCCAGAAAACACATTTACCTCTGTTTCATAGACTATTCTAAAGCCTTTGACTGTGTGGATCACAACAAAATGTGGCAAGTTCTTGAAGCGATAGGGATACCAGACCGTGTTAACTCGCATCTGAGAAATTTGTATGTGAACCAAGAAGTCACGGTCAGAACTGAAAATCGTTCAACCAATGGTTTAAAATCAAGAAAGGAGTGAAAGAAAGTTATATATTGACATCTTATTTGACTTATACGTGGAATACATCATGTGTATGGCCAGACTGTATGAATCCAAAGCCATAATTAATATTGCTTTCAGTTGAAAGTGAGGAGGAACTAAAGGTCTTATTGATGAGGGTGAAAAAAGAGAGTGCAAAAGCTGAACTATAGCCTAATGTTAAAAAAACAAGGAACATGACACAGAAATCCAAGTTCCTGGGAAATAGATGGGATAGAAGTGGAGGCGGATTTTCCTGGGCTCCAAGATCTCTGGAGAGGTGACTGCAGCCATGAAACAAAAACACATTTGCTTCTGAAGAGGAAAGCTATAGCAAGCCTGGATGAGCTATTAAAAGGTAAATATATTATGCTATCAACAAAGGTCCACATAGCTAGAATTGTGGTATTCCCAGTAGAAGCATACAGATGTAAGAACTGGATCATAAAGAAGGCTGAGCTCTGTAGTATTGACATCGTTGAATTGTGGTGCTGAAGAAAATTGCTTAGAGTCCCTTGGACTGCAAGAAGATCCAATCAATCAATACTACAAGAAATTGAGCCAAATTGTTCACTAGAAGGTTTGATCATGAGGCTAAAGCTAAAGCTGAAATACTTTGACCATATCATGAGAAGACAGGATTCCTTAGAGAAGACTCTGATAAAGTATATATATCCAGTATCTCTGCCATGTATACCAAGTGGATCAGCATGGTGTGTTACGGTACATAAGGTCACGGAGAGTCAGATGCGACTGAACAATATAAAAACAAACATAGTTGTGAAGGGCAACATTGCCATCAGGTAGGCAAATGTTCTGAATTTCTAGATCTGTATGTTGGTATATTCATTCAGGCTCCCTCTGCTTCAGCATACGGCACTGCATTCTAACTAATACACCTGTGTTCAAGAAAAGAGATATTGGAATTGTGGATTGTTGGAGGCACTGCTAGGACTGAATTGCACAATTTTTCTCTAGAAAAACATGTTAAATCTCTCACTTTAATGAATAGAGCCATTTAGGGAACATTCAGACTGTTTCAGTAAGTTGTTATGCCTGGGTAACTCTGGGAGATGTCTTATCTTAGCAATTTAATAGTAAAAGGAAGAGTTTTCCCAAATGTTTTTGAAGCGTCATATTTTATATTATATTATTCTAATATAATAGTTAATACATTTAAGACTGCATGTATTTTTTAAACTTTATATTGCTAAATCTAGTTAAAAAAAGTACATCCTGTGAATATGATATATTAACCTCCCTTTCATGACTTCAAATAATTAGTTACAAATTTATATATATATATATATATATATATATATATAAATAAATATATATATATATATATATATATATATAAAACATATGATAGTTGTCAAACTGCGAGACGTCGTCACGCTTTGCGAGGTGCGTACGACTTAGGCGATGAGCACCGCAGGCGAGCCGCTAAACCGCAGTACTTAGCAAAAGCGAGGCGAGACGTTAAAATACGAGATGCTGGACTTCGAAAAAGTAAATTACGAGACGAGGGACTTAGAAAAAAAAAGATACAAGACGCAAAAATTTACTAGATTAGCGGTCGAACCAAAAACACCAAAAACACACTAAATACACCGAAAAAAAACTCCAACAACATTACAGATAGCATGGGGCAACAGCCAGGACATCTGTGAGTGAGGTGGAAGGCGAATTTAACTCAATTTAGACGATTTTCGCCCCATGAAAATAGCCTAAGCGAGGAAAATAATGGGCGGCTAAAAAAATTAAAACGAGGTTACACGACCGCGGACCGCGCAAACACTGCAAACCGCGTTGCACTTTACACATCACACTACAACCTACCAGATACACTATTACAAAAGCCGGAAAATTATCACGAGACGTGTACAACATTAATAACATTACGACTATACAATGCCACTTTACACAATAAACCAACGGCTTTACCTCGAGCACGCAGCCTATTTAGAATGCGCAGTCCAAACATTTATTACACTTTATAATCAGGGCACTAACACTCACAATGTATATTGTATGCAGACGCAAAATACAAACAGATTGTTAGCTCTTCAGCCTTTTGTATAATAATTTATTGCATAAATAATTAATTCTTCCTTAATTAATTAATTGAAGAAATCATTATTTATTACTTAACTACATATAAATATAAATATATATCTCTCTCAGAGGATATACAGTACACAACAGGAGAGGCTCGCAATGAGCGTCAAAGGCGCTCATTGCGAGGCATGCGATGAGCGCCGAAGGTCCTCACAGTACAAAACTGTATATATATATATATATATATATATATATATATATATATATATATATATATGGCATATAATCTCTATTTGTCAACTGACACAAAATGCCTTATTCTTTAAAGACTATAAGACATAGTAGCTTATAAAATGAGATTAAAACTTATTCATGTTTTAAAAATCAATTGTGCTACAGCCTTAATGTCTTACATTTTATTGCTCAAAGTATCCAGGAAAATTAAAAGCACTCATCCCCCCCCAGGCTTCTGAGCAATGTGTGGCTTGGGTGACCAACAAGCCTCAACAGCTCACATTGATTTCTTGCAGTTAATTTTACTTTTCTGCCTAGAGGGTGAGCTGCCATGTGTATGAACCTCAGTAACCTGGTAGGTGCAGTTAGGAAGCAATAGAAACAAATATAAACACGAACTGTGGAACGTGAAGATGATTGAAAGATTTCACACAGATATACATCTATTTCTAGTTATTATAATGTGTCTTTATAACATTCTTAAGATAAATAAACATATGTAATGATATATGAGGTCACCGCAACTCTCTAGCTAAGCGAAATTTCATTATTAAACATCAGTATGAAAAAGTCAGACTTTTCCTGTTTTTTGCGGCCACCGACCACTAGCTGGAGCGGCTAAGATTTTCCACAGTTTCCTAGTGTTAAGGGTTAGGGTAAGATTTAGGGGTTAAGGTTTGATTTAGGAATTTTATTTAGGGGTTAGGGTTATGGTAGTGGTGGATGATAAGCTTTACACCAAGAAGAAATTGAAGAAAATCTCAGTTGCTCCACCTATCTGTCATATCTTTCTCCTTTCTTCTCTCTCTGCCCTATCTCTCTCACTATCTCTCTTTGTCCTATCTCTCACACTATCTCTCTGTCATATCTTTCTCCCTGTCTTGTCTCTCTGTCCTATCTCTCTCGCTGTCATATCTTTCTCCCATCTTGTCTCTCTGTCCTGTCTCACTATCTCTCTGTCCAATCTCTCTCGCTCTCTCTGTCATATCTTTCTCACTGTCTTGTCTCTCTGTCCTGTCTCGCTCTCTCCCTGCCCCATCTCTCTATCTATCTCTCTGTCCTATCTCTCTCTCTGTCAAATCTTTCTCCTGTCTTGTCTCCCTGCCCCATCTCTCTCTCTCTCTCTGACCTATCTCTCTCTATGTCAAATCTTTCTCCTGTCTTGTCTCCCTGCCCGATCTCTCTCTATATCTCTCTGTCCTATATCTCACACTATCTCTCTGTCATATCTTTCTCCCGGTCTTGTCTCTCTGTCCTGTCTCTCTATCTCTCTGTCCTATCTCTCATGCTATCCCTCTGTCATATCTTTCTCCCTGTCTCTCTCTCTCTCTGTGTCCTGTCTCTCTCTCTATCTCTCTGTCCTATCTCTCACACTATCTCCCTGTCATATATTTCTCCCTGTCTTGTCTCTCTGTCCTGTCTCTCTCTCTCTGTCCTGTCTCTCTCTCTCTCTCTGTCCTATCTCTCTCTATATCTCTCTCTCTATCTCTCTGTCATATCTTTCTCCCGGTCTTGTCTTTCTGTCCTGTCTCTCTCTCTGTCCTGTCTCTCTCTCTAACCTATCTCTCACACTATCTCCCTGTCATATCCTTCTCCCGGTCTTGTCTCTCTGTCTTGTCTCTCTCTCTGCCTGTCCTATCTCTCTCTCTCTGTCATATCTTTCTCCCGTCTTGTCTCTCTGTCCTGTGTCTTTCTGTCCTATCTCTCTCTCTCTCTCTCTCTCTCTCTCTGTCATATCTTCCTCCCGTCTTATCTCTCTGTCCTATCTCTCACGCTATCTCTCTGTCCTATCTCTCATGCTATCTCTCTGTCCTATCTCTCATGCTATCTCTCTGTCCTATCTCTCACACTATCTCCCTGTCATATCTTTCTCCCGTCTTGTCTCTCTGTCCTGTCTCTTTCTCTGTCTTCTCTCTCTCTATCTCTCGGTCATATCTTTCCCCTGTCTTCTCTCTGTCCTCTCTCTCTATCTATCTCTCTGTCATATCTTTCCCCTGTCTTCTCCCTGTCCTCTCTCTCTATCTCTCTGTCCTATCTCTCACGCTATCTCCCTGTCATATCTTTCTCCCACCTTGTTGCTCTGTCCTGTCTCTCGCTCTGTCCTGTCTCTCGCTCTGTCCTGTCTCTCGCTCTGTCCTGTCTCTTGCTATCTATCTGTCCTATCTCTCTCTCTGTCAAATCTTTCTCCTGTCTTGTCTCCCTGCCCCATCTTTCTCTCTCTCTGACCTATCGCTCTCTATGTCAAATCTTTCTCCTGTCTTGTCTCCCTGCCCGATCTCTCTCTCTCCCTGTCCTATATCTCTTTATATCTCTCTGTCCTATATCTCACACTATCTCTCTGTCATATCTTTCTCCCGGTCTTGTCTCTCTGTCCTGTCTCTCTATCTCTCTGTCCTATCTCTCATGCTATCTCTCTGTCATATCTTTCTCCCTGTCTCTCTCTCTGTCCTATCTCTCACACTATCTCCCTGTCATATATTTCTCCCTGTCTTCTCTCTCTGTCCTGTCTCTCTCTCTCCCTCTCTGTCCTATCTCTCTCTATATCTCTCTCTCTATCTCTCTGTCATATCTTTCTCCCGGTCTTGTCTTTCTGTCCTGTCTCTCTCTCTGTTCTGTCTCTCTCTCTAACCTATCTCTCACACTATCTCCCTGTCATATCCTTCTCCCGGTCTTGTCTCTCTGTCCTGTCTCTCTCTCTGCCTGTCCTATCTCTCTCTCTCTCTATCCTATCTCTCTCTGTCATATCTTTCTCCCGTCTTGTCTCTCTGTCCTGTGTCTTTCTGTCCTATCTCTCTCTCTCTCTCTCTGTCATATCTTCCTCCTGTCTTGTCTCTCTGTCCTATCACTCACGCTATCTCTCTGTTCTATCTCTCATGCTATCTCTCTGTCCTATCTCTAATGCTATCTCTCTGTCCTATCTCTCACGCTATCTCCCTGTCATATCTTTCTCCCGTCTTGTCTCTCTGTCCTGTCTCTTTCTCTGTCTTCTCGCTCTCTCTCTGTCATATCTTTCCCCTGTCTTCTCTCTGTCCTCTCTCTCTATCTATCTCTCTGTCATATCTTTCCCCTGTCTTCTCTCTGTCCTCTCTCTCTATCTATCTCTCTGTCATATCTTTCCCCTGTCTTCTCTCTGTCCTCTCTCTCTATCTCTCTGTCCTATCTCTCACGCTATCTCCCTGTCATATCTTTCTCCCACCTTGTCGCTCTGTCCTGTCTCTCGCTCTGTCCTGTCTCTCGCTCTGTCCTGTCTCTCGCTCTGTCCTGTCTCTCGCTATCTATATGTCCTATCTTTCACGCTATCCCTCTGTCATAACTTTCTCCTGTCTTGTCTCTGTCCTGTCTCTCTCTGTCCTATATCTCTCTATATCTCTCTGTCCTATTTCTCACGCTATCTCCATGTCATATCTTTTCCGCATCTTGTCTCTCTGTCCTGTCTCTCTCTCTCTCTCTGTCCTATATCTCTCTATATCTTTCTTTCATATCTTTCTCCCTGTCTTGTCTGTCTGTCCTGTTTTGTCTCTCTCTTTCTCTGTCCTGTCTCTCTCTCTGTCCCATCTCTCTATCTATCTCTGTCATATCTTTCTCCTGTCTTCTCTCAGTCCTCTCTCTCTCTTTCTCTGTCCTCTCTCACACTATCTCCCTGACATGTATTTCTCTCTGTCTTGTCTCTCTGTCCTGTATGTCTCTCCTGTCTTATCTCTCTCTCTCTATCTCTTTGTCCTATCTCTCACACTATCCCTCTTTCATATCTTTCTCCCTGTCTTGTCTCTCTGTCCTATCTCTCTCTCTCTCTGAATTGTCATATCTTTCTCCCGTCTTGTCTCCCTGCCCCATCTCTCTCTCTCTCTATCTCTCTGACCTATCTCTCTCTCTCTGTCATATCTTTCTCCCGTCTTGTCTCCCTGCCCCATCTCTCTCTCTCTCTATCTCTCTGACCTATCTCTCTATCTCTGTCATAACTTTCCCCCGTCTTGTCTCCCTGCCCCATCTCTCTCTCTCTATCTCTCTGACCTATCTCTCTCTCTCTGTCATATCTTTCTCCCGTCTTGTCTCCCTGCCCCATCTCTCTCTCTCTTTCTCTCTGACCTATCTCTCTCTCTCTGTCATATCTTTCTCCTGTCTTGTCTCCCTGCCCCATCTCTCTCTATATCTCTCTGTCCTATCTCTCACACTATCCCCCTGTCATATCTTTCTCCCTTTTTGTCTCTCTGTCCTGTCTCTCGCTCTCTCTGTCCTGTCTCTCTCTCTATCTCTCTGTCCTATCTCTTTGTCATATCTTTCTCCCTGTCCTGTCTCTCTATCCTGTCTCTCTGTCCTGTCTCTCTGTCCTGTCTCTCTGTCCTGTCTCCCTGTCCTGTCTCCCTGTCCTGTCTTCCTGTCCTGTCTCTCTGTCCTGTCTCTCTGTCCTGTCTCTTTCAATCCCTGTCCCATCTCTCTCTCTATCTCTCTGTCCTATCTCTCTCTCCTATCTCTCTCTCTTTCTGTCATATCTTTCTCCAGTCTTGTCTCACTGTCCTGTCTCTCTCTCTGTCCTATCTCTCTCTCTGTCATATCTTTCTCCCGTCTTGTCTCTGTCCTATTTCTCTCTATCTCTCTGTCTTTCCTATCTCTGTCATATCTTTCTCCCATCTTGTCTCTATGTCCTGTCTCTCTCTATCCCTGCCCTATCTCTCTGTCCTATCTCTCTTTCCCTCTCTGTCATATCTTTATCCTGTCTTGTCTCTCTGTCCTGTCTTTCTCGCTCTCTCCCTGTCCTATCTCTCTATCTCTCTGTACTATCTCTCTCGCCCTCTCTCTCTCTCTGTCATATCTTTCTCCTGTCTTGTCTCTCTGTCCTGGCTCTCTCTCCCTGTCCTATCTCTCTCTCTATCTCTCACGCTATTTCCCTGTCATATCTTTCTCCCATCTTGTCTCTCTGTCCTGTCTCTCTCTCTGTCCTATCTCTCTCTCTCTCTCTCTCTCTCTCTCTCTGTCCTGTCCCTCTGTCTGTCATATCTTTCTCCCTGTCTTGTCTCTATGTCCTTTCTTTCTCTCTATCCTATCTCTCACACTATCTCCCTATCATATATTTCTCCCTGTCTTGTCTCCCTGTCCTATCTCTCTATCCTATCTCTCTTGTTCTCTCTGTCCTATCTCTCTCTCTCTATCTCTCTGTCTGTCATATCTCTCTCTCTCTGTCATATCTTTCTCCCGTCTTGTCTCTCTGTCCTGTCTCTCTCTCTCCCTGTCATATGTCTCTCATATGTTTCTCCCTGTCTTGTCTCTCTGTCGTATCTCTCTCTCTCTCTCTCTCTCTTATATCTTTCTCCCTGTATTGTCTCTCTCCCTGTCCTCTCTCTCTCTCTCTCTCTCTCTCTCATGTCTTTCTCCCTGTCTTGTCTCTCTGTTCTGTCTCTCTCTCCCTGTCCTATCTCTCTCTCTCTCTTTCCCGGTCCTATCTCTCTATCCGATCTCTCTCGCTTCTCTATCCTGTCTCGCTCTCTCTCTGTCCTATCACTCTCTTTCTCTGTCCTATCTCTCTCTCTCTGTCCTATCTCTCTCTCTCTCCCTGTCCTATCTCTCTATCTCTCACGATATCTCCCTGTCATATCTTTCTCCCATCTTGTCTCTCTGTCCTCTCTCTCTCTCTGTCCTATCTCTCTCTCTCTCTCTCTGTCCTATCCCTCTGTCTGTCATATCTTTCTCCCTGTCTTGTCTCTCTGTCCTTTCTTTCTCTATCTCTCTGTCCTATCTCTCACACTATCTCCCGGTCATATATTTCTCCCTGTCTTGTCTCCCTGTCCTATCTCTCTATCCTATCTCTCTTGCTCTCTCTGTCCTATCTCCCTCTCTCTCTCTACCTGTCCTATCTCCCTCTCTCTCTCCCTGTCCTATCTCTCTCTCTATCTCTCTGTCTGTCATATCTTTCTCCCGTCTTGTCTCTCTGTCCTGTCTCTCTCTCTCCCTGTCCTATGTCTCTCATATGTTTCTCCGTGTCTTGTCTCTCTGTCGTATCTCTCTCTCTCTCATATCTTTCTCCCTGTATTGTCTCTCTCCCTGTCCTTTCTCTCTCTCGCTCTCTCATGTCTTTCTCCTTGTCTTGTCTCTCTGTTCTGTCTCTCTCTCCCTGTCCTATCTCTCTCGCACTCTGTCCTATCTCTCTCTCTCATTCCCTGTCCTATCTCTCTATCCTATCTGTCTCGCTTCTCTATCCTGTCTCGCTCTCTCTCTGTCCTATCTCTCTCTCTCTGTCCTATCTCTCTCGCTTCTCTATCCTGTCTCTCTCTCTGTCCTATCTCTCTATCTCTCTGTCCTATCTCTCTCTCTCTCTGTCCTATCTCTCTCTATCTCTCTGTCCTATCTCTCTCTCTCTCTATCCTATCTCTCTCTCTCTCTCCCTGTCCTATCTCTCTCTCGCTCTCTCTGTCCTGTCTCTCTCGCTTCTCTGTCTTGTCTCTCTCTCTGTCCTATCTCTCTCTCTCTGTCCTATCTCTCTCTCTCTCTCTCTCTCTGTCCTATCTCTCTCTATCTCTCTGTCCTATCTCTATCTCTCTCTCTCTGTCCTATCTCTCTCTCTCTCTGTCCTATCTCTCTCTCTCTGTCCTGTCTCTCTCTCTCTCTGTCCTATCTCTCTATCTCTCTGTGCTATCTCTCTCGCTTCTCTATCCTGTCTCTCTCTCTGTCCTATCTCTCTCTCTATCTCTCTGTCCTATCTCTCTCTCTCTCTGTCCTATCTCTCTCTCTCTCTGTCCTATTTCTCTCTCTATCTCTCTGTCCTATCTCTCTCTATCTCTCTGTCCTATCTCTCTCTATATATCTCTGCCCTATCTCTCTCACTCTCTCTGTCATATCTTTCTCCCTGTCTTGTCTCTCTGTTTACTGGTAGCTGTGGTTAGCAAAACAATGACACTTCTGTGCATGCGAGCTTGTCTACTAAAAATACGCACAAAACACCCTGAAGGCATGACAGACAAACCACCAATTATTATATTCGATTCTAAATCAAACTGAAGACATTTTTAAGACATTGTCTCATATATACAGCCCATCAGCAATGCATAATAAAATATCCATTTTTCTCTCATAGGAAAAGGTAAAAACAAAACATGTTTTCTTACAAACAGACTCAGGAGTAAAATTTCAGTAAGTTTTATTGGAGCAACTTGCTATTACCAGCTAAGTGACTGTAAAACCTATTCCTTGTGTGAATAGGATAAGAGTCTCAGTGATATAAAGGAGAGTTTCTGCCCTGAGCTACATATTTTTAATCTACGCATGGAGACAATTCCCTGGTTACTATTTCAATTACAATTCACAGTCATGCAGTCCCCAGATGTGTTTGTGTATACAGACAGTATCAGCACAAGCCTAAGTGGAGCCGAGGCAGGAGCCTCCGTGTAACATATATCATGCCCCGGGCACAACTTCATGTCTAATATGTACTCTGTGGGGAGCTGTAAATAATGTTCAGAGCTTCTATATTTGAATTCAGCGGATCACTGCACAATAAGAAATCTAAAAAAAACAGTGTTAAAAGCCCACCTGCAATCCTAAAAAGAAACTTTAATATCTAAATATAACAATATATAATTTGCTGCAGTGGGGGCCACCATCTTTATTTTTGCTGGTCTGATTCTACAAGTGGGTGCAGACGTTAACTACTAAAAAAAAGTTCCCCTGCTCCAATTGAAAAATGTGAATCCAAAGTGCAAGTACTGGATCTTTTCTGTTTTCTGCCTGCCAGAAGTGGGCAGAAAACAGTGTGAGTGTTAGATTTAGGGGTCAGCTGCCCTGTGGTACACAAGCACCTTCACGGTTATCTGCTACTATCCTAAACCTAATCCCTAAACCTAATCCCTAACCTAGTCCCTAAACCTAACCCCTAGATTTAAACTTTAAAGCGATATGTACATTTGCTGGATTATGAATGCATCTGATGGAGGGGAATTAGTAATGTATGCAAACATTTTTTTGCATGAAAAAATCCTAAAATAAACATTTAAACACTTGCATTGAAGTCAGCTAAATTTCTTGTAACTTCTGACAGTTGAACATTAGGGTTAACACCCTCCAAACCCAAGCTAAATTAGAATAAAATTTAAAATGATTTATTTTGGCCAATCGGATTATCTGAAACTTTTGAATTTACTCTGGATTCCTGTTTGGGCTGTGTGTATCACTGATATGTGCTATTTATTGCTGGAGAAATACAGTCAGGAAGCTGCAAGGGGAAGCAATCAACAGAAGGTAAATAGTGGGTTAATATTGCTCCACTGATGATGCATGCTGATTAGGGGTGGGGAGTGTCAGATGTGAAGACACCCCCTGGAGGTGTCAACATAATCATTAGAAGGATTTTTTGAGATTAATAAAAATAAAGAGATGTGCTGCATACACATAAGATGTTTTTTGCCTATAGAGTGCAGAAATGTATTAATCCATGAAACTTTCATATCTCGTTAACCCTAAACCCTAACCTCAAACCCTAAATACTACCTGAAAACAAAGTTTACCAAGTCACGGGAGGCAGATCGGCATATCGACGTGGGAGCAGGCAGATTGGCATGGGAGTACGCAGTGTGGCGGGCACATGACAGGTAAGGTTTGATCGAACATAATTGCAAGTACAAAAATTACAAACATCACATATAGTGGGATTACAATACCATTTATATTAATTTTCAGTGAATAGAGAATATTTATAACTAGGAACTTGGCCATCAAAAATGACGGGAATAAAATTGTAAGGCTGGAAATGCTGTTTGCCACACAATGTGAGGCTTTTGCTCCTCTGAGCACCTTCTGTGCTTATCTTGAGCCCTGTGCTGAGCGCCTTTGGCGCTCATTGCGAGCCTTTCCTCCTGCCTACTGTACGGGCCGCTCATTGTAGGGTTCGTTAACCTGCAAGCTTTGTGCTTGGGAATGCCATGTGTGTCTTTCCACCGTCTTCCCCCTGTCCCTTCTCTGTGTGTTTCTCCTCTGTGTGTCTGCTGAATGTTTGCGTGCTACAAGACGATTTCCGTTTTATTTATTTTCAAAGTCCTGCGTGCCTGGCGTTTTTCGTGTGTATTACTGTCTTTGCAGTCGTGTATTTTCTAAGTCCTGCGTGCCTGGGTTTGCTCAGCCTCGTTTTCATGCATTCTTTCAGATTTTGTACGTTTTTCGTCCGCCATTTTTTTCCTCGCTTAACCAATTTTCAATTGAAGAAAAATGGCAAATATGTCTCAAATTTGCTTGCAATTTCACTCCAAGGCTTCCTAGCTCACCCACTGTGCTGTGTGTGAGTATGCTTGAATTTTTTTTTAATTATTTTTCTTGTTTTTCAGGGGTTTTTGAGTAAGATGCTTGAACTGAGTTTGGCCATGAAATTATCAAACTGCGTTCCTCGCAGTGAGCTGCAAAGTGTAACATGCTTCAACTGCTCGCCTCGCTTTGCGAGGCTCGCAGTGCAATAAGCACCTTTGGCGCTCATTGCAGCCTAAGTCATCATTTCACTTTGCGAGGGACACAAGTGCGTTACCAACATTGCAAACGTTCCGAACATTTCCAAGATCCACAACTATATATGTGACTAGCGACTTGCCCGTCAAAAAATGACGGCAATAAGATAGTAAGGCAGGTAATGTTGTTTGGGTGAAAAATTAATTTTGTTGGTGTTTTAAGATCCTTCGGCGCTCATTGCGAGCCTCGCGCTGAGGCTGTTGGTTATTTGTGTGCTATGAGTAGCGTTGTGTTTTTTTTTTGTATGCCAATGAATAATTAATAAAATAAGAAATGAAAATACTTTACCTATTGTGAAGTAATATATGCAGGAAGCATTGTGTAGAAGAGCTGGTAATCTGTTTTGATGTTGCTGCAGCATGAGTGCTGTGGAGCTGCTTTGTAAGCGTGATGAATGTGTGCAGTGTAATAGTGTGCCTGCGAGAGGCAAATCCGTTAGGGTAGCTGTGTACTTCCAGATTGTATAAGTTATTGTTCTAAAATGTCGCCTAATGTGTGGTATGCAGCTGTGGCTGATTTAGCGTCCTTATTTTCGGATGTCGTTTTTCTCGACTTTTTCAGGAAATCTGTAGGTGTTTGGTGGTGTTTTGCATGTTTAGGGGCCCTAAGCCTCGTTTTCGTTTTGTTCGGTGGCC
Organism: Discoglossus pictus; assembly: GCA_027410445.1. Taxonomy (NCBI): domain Eukaryota; kingdom Metazoa; phylum Chordata; class Amphibia; order Anura; family Alytidae; genus Discoglossus; species Discoglossus pictus. Next base: position 387,217,779 of record CM050166.1, on the reverse strand, counting down.
ATTTTTTCTCTTGCTTAGGTGATTTTCGGATGTCTAAACTCCGAAATTTGGAGTTAAATCGAGGTGTAACTTCACTTGCCGAGGTCCTGGGGGTTCCCCCTTGCTGTGGGTAACCTTTTTATGTGTTTGTTGTGTGTATTTATTGTGTTTCTAATGTTTTTGGGGTCGCGCGGGTTGCGTCCTGGTTTTCGGATCTCGTACGCCTTTTTCGGGAAATCCGTAGGTGTTTGGTGGTGTTTTGCGTCTTTAGAGTGCTGTAGCCTCGTTTTCGTTTTTTCCGGCGGCCATTTTTTCACTTGCTTAGGGGATTTTTGAGTGTCTAAACTCTTTTATTTGGAGTTAAATTGAGGTGTAACTTCAGTTTCCGAGGTCCTGAATGCCCCCCCTTGCTGTAGGTAAGCTTTTTATGTATTTGTTGTGTGTATTTATTGTGTTTTTCATGTTTTTATGTGCGCGAGTTTCGGATGTTTTTTGCGAAGTCGTAATGGGCCGTAATGTGTCTCGTATTTTGCTTCCGTAACTCTGTAACTTTTGCGAGGTCCGCAGTTGCTTGCAAGGAGCGCCTTTCGAGCCCGCAAGCGTTAGCAACAGCCCGCATGCTCACAACTATATATGTGATTACTTAATGTATAATACTCACTTCTTCTTAGGGTCTTTTTAATTTAAGTCACAGTTTCATAGGAAATCTAATTATATACATGTAAAAACGATTTTGACTTGGACACCCACTGTCAATCTAAAATGTATTTAAATATAATAAAAATGAAAAATATTATACAGCAAATTAAAATAAACAATCAAATTGTTTTAAATATTTTAAATCCTACCTCTTGGGTTCTGCGCAAGGGTAAAACACTGATATGAAAGTTGGACAGAGAATTATCAGTCATCTGAAAGAAAAATGCAGAAATTCTAGTCAGTCCATTTTAAAATAAATCACATTTTGTTATGTATATGTAAAATGTAATGTCTCTGCTTCTGTCTTTATAGCATTTATCAAACTGGATTTATTAATAAATTGCACATTTTGGGCTAGATTCATTAAACTATTACAGGGACTGTGAAGGGCTGCAATGGCACTGCTACTGTAATTCTTAGTAAAACCCCCCCTTTGCTTCAAGTTGCTGAGCTAAACACCTGAACTACCCATCTGAACATTCATTAGTTTACTTGTGTAACCCTTTTAGCAATGCATTTCAATGTAGGTAAAGCAATAGAATAGAATAGAATAGAATTAGATTGTGATGATCTGAGGGTAGGTGCTATTACTGCACAGGTCCAATTGCTATAGACTACAGGACCTTTTGGAAATCTCAGCACCAACACCCTGATATCTGGCTTCTGTATCAGGCAGAGTCTCTCCATCAGGAATCAGCACTTCCAGGAGTCTCAGTAACCTTCCTGTGGTAGTGACCAGGACAGGTTACTTAGAGGGTGGAGATAGGTTTAGTATTGCAGCCACCAGGAGCAAAATAAGAGACACGCAATTTCTATACATCTTCAGAAGTGAACTGTTTTATTTTTGAAAACTAGCAATATTTATAGCAGTTAGATACAGAGGGAGTGTACACAATGTAACGAGAGGGTGTGACAGACAATTACAGGAGATGGTCATACATGGGGTCTAGCAGTAGCTTCCTAAAAAGCAATAGGCTTAACCTCAATTACACATCCTGCCGTCTCTAACACACATCAGATTTGATTAACTTTATCTGGCAAACAATGGAACAAAACAGATTTACAAATACAATGGAGGTGTTTATGCAGATAATCCACTGCTGAAGACAAGCAGTCTGTACTTTTATGGTGGCTCAATGGACCAACACCTAGGCCGAGAAAAAGGGGTCCGTGACATAGATCAGTAAGCAAACAAACTGACTAAGGGCCCTATTCTATTGCCCAATTCATAAATTTATACACATATGCCACATATTCTATTAGCTACTAGCAATTCAATTAATTACCCTCCCACAATCACTATGGGTAGGGCAAAGCTGCAAGACCAGCCTTAGAACTCCACTGGTTTTAGCACAGCTCAAATATTATGAGTTCTAAATAATAAAACAAAACAACAAAGTGAGAGGTGCTCAATCAGAGAACAAACTAACCTTAATAGGTTAGTTCTATGGACATGATAACCAACTCTGAGAGCAACCTCTTTTAGCTCACTTGTGCCCTTCACAGGGAGAAATATCCTGTAGTATATCAGTCTTGTCCCACTCACTAGAGTGACCAAGCCCCGAAATACCAGGCAATTCTACCCTGAACAGAAGAAACAGCAAACCACAGACGTACGTTTCAGCCTTCATTGGGCCTCAATGAGGTGCAGCTGAACTCCCTAAGGCACAGTGAGCAAGGGGTCCACATCTGGAGTCCCCTATATCTCTTTAAACCCTAAGGGTAATTTGCATAAGCAAAACAACAAAGTGAGAGGTGCTCAATCAGAGAACGAACTAACCTTAATAGGTTAGTTCTATGGACATGATAACCCACTCTGAGAGCAACCTCTTTTGTTTTTTTGTTTATGCAAATGACCCTTAGGGATTAGTCTCCCTAAGGGTGACAGGGGAATCCAGAAGTGGACCCCTTGCTCACTGTGCCTGAGGGAGTCATCAGCTACACCTCACTGATGAGGCCCAAAGAAGGCCGAAACATACCTCTGGGGTTTGCTATTTCTCCTGTTCAGGGTAGAATTGCCTGGTATTTTGGGGCTGGGCCACTCTAGTTGACTGGGACCAGACTGATATACCACAGGATATTTCTCCCTGTGAAGGACACAAGTGAGCTAAAAGAGGTTGCTCTCAGAGTGCGTTATCATGTCCACAAAACTAACCTATTAAGGTTAGTTCATTCTCTGATTGAGCACTTCTATTTTGGATTATGCAAATGACTCTTAGGGATTACTCTCCCTAAGGGTGATAGGGGAATACAGACATGGACCCCTTGCTCACTGTGCCTTAGGGAGTTATCAGCTACACCTCACTGACGAGGCCTAAAGAAGACCGAAAAGGATGTCTGGGTTTTCTGTTTTTGCTGTTCAGGGTAGAATTGCCTGGTATTTCGGGGCTGGACCATTCTAGTGAGTGGGACCAGACTTGTGTACTAAAGGATATTTCTCCCTGCGAAGGGCACAAGTGAGCTAAAAGAGGTTGCTCTCAGAGTGGGTTATCATGTCCATAGAACTAACCTATTAAGATTAGTTTGTTCTCTGATTGAGCACCTCTCACTTTGTTTTTTGGTCTAAATAATTAAAGTTACACAAAATTGATATTCTATTAGAGTGCTAGATTGCCTGGTCAGCAAATATTGTTTATTGGAAGTAATTCATTTTTAGCCTCCGATTGCAGATAACGTCTAACTTCCATATTTTACTGATGTCATGATGACAGTTACTATTGCCTGTGTGTAAGAAGTAAATTACAGACTTGTCAGATCAAATGGTCACGGCCCCTGAAAACAGACTTAAAAAGGCAGGGTTTACGAGTTTAGACTTAAGGAGGTAAATTGCGGGCTTGAGTCAACAGAATATATCTAAACATTAAGAGAAAAAACACGTGCAGCCAAAATTACGGTTAGAGACATTTGCGAGCATCTAATAGAATAGGGCTCTAAGACATTCTCTAAATCAAGGGTAGCTAAAGCTTTATTTTACAAAATCCAATAAGGTTCAAGTTTTCCAAAACTGAAATCAAGGTCTGGAATTAATTTTTTTTATGGATACACATACAAATATTTGAATATAATTCAAAATGGCACATAATGGAGATTTACATTGTGATAGGACTAGGAAAATGAAAAAAGCACATAACTGGCAGCTTATCGAAGCATTCGAAGATATGTGATAAATGTAATAATGCATTGGAAGTTTGGAAGAAAGGGGTCTATTGTCTACCCCTGTTCTAAATTCTGAAGCCAAGTCTTTCATTACAATCTCACACTCTTTTCACACCTGAATTGAGACATCATACCTCATTTTGTACATAAGTGTGTGTTTCCACTATGATGTGTGATAATACATGTGGAAGCTTGTTATGCATTATCATTTACATAAAATAAATTAAAAAATGGCCTGTTAGTAGGAGCTTTTTGCAGTGAGATTATTATTCAAATAGGAGCCACATCTTATTACATTAATGCTTCTTTTTATATACTGTAATTTACATGATAAGATGTGAGGAACATTGGGAACATTGCCAAGTATTACAATTGTAGATATATATAAATAGAGAGAGAGACACTATTTAAATTCAGTCATTACCATCCCATTGATATGGCTTCATTAAAGTTCAGGAGGTTGATGAAATTGGAAAGCATGAGATAATCACTTATAGGTTAAAATATACCTTTTATTTGAACAAATTGTGACAAGGGCGCCATGGGGGTTTTGGGGGTGAATGATGCTGCTGAGGGGGTTTGTGGCTGCTGAGGGGTTTGGGGGGTGAAGGTGAATAAGCTGCTAAGGGGGCTTGTGGAGGTGGGTTTGAATGTTGCTGCTGAGGGGGCTTGGGGGTGGGGGTGAATATTGTTGCTGAGGGGTTTGGGGGTGAATGGTGCTGCTGAAGTTGGCCTGTGGCATCCACTGCACTACAAAATAGGAACATTTTCACAAAAAAATATTTTTTACAAGACAATTTGTTGTGTATGTGTATATATATATATATATATACACACACACACAATATTCTAATTGTTCATCTGGATTACTGGACATTCACAGCTGCTCCAATTATATATGTCCATATGCAGCTCTGTTGAAAGACTGCAACAAAAACTAAATGAAAGTCCCAGTACGATAATATTCAATTGTTCATTAGTCTAAATTATTTTTCTTCTGTCCCATCAAAATAATTAGTATGATTAGCAATGTTCCTGCTTCAAAAACACAGGCTCAAAACCTCAGAATTAAAATGTTATGTTTAAACTACTGGAAGTGATAGGAGCTACAAGTGAAAAAACATACTTTGAATAAAGTGGGAATTGGTAGTACTGAATATTCTCCGAGCACTCACATTACATTTACAAAGGGCGATCAACAGTTCCTCTTTTAAATTCTTTTAATTCTGTTTTTAACTAGTGTGTTTTGAGCCGCTGTCTATATGAATTCAAATAAAAACTGAACTGTGAATACATGTAAATAAATATAAATACTTTATTTCCCTTTTCAATACAATTTGATTTTCAAATAATGCAATTGTTTGCATTATGAAAGTTGCCGGTGCTTTTCAAATAAAATATAACAGCAATAATAAATAAGTACAGTGGTCTTTTAAATAAAAACTTGGTTACTATTTAGGTTAAAACAAGAGTAAATAAATTCAATACATGCGGAATAGAAGCAACTGCTGTATAATCTTATTTAAAATGTATAAATAAGAATCGCTGTTATTTAATATATTAACAGGAGTTTTGTACATTGTGAATTTACTGCTAACAATATTATTGTAAACAAACATCTTTTTCTTTGCTAATTTATCACCTTTTCTTCTTATTTATGCATTTTTACTGTAATGTTATTGAAAAAAGATAAAATATAATTTGGGCCATTTATGGAAAGTATTTACTGCAAATAAAATTTAATATTTAAAAACATTTTGACAGCAAAATTGTAATTCTAAGTGTATTCGAAATATATGTCAATTATAGAGTAGTATACATCTCAAAACTAGTTTATGTCATTAAAAAGCAAAAGTAATTTAAAGCATTTGAAAGAGGTTATAGCTTTAGCACAAATTGCCCTTAAACTGATTCTTCTTGACAGTGAAGATCAACAATCTGAACAATATGAAGAGACACGTTTGTGTTGCTAATGAGGATACTTGCCCTTACCCACTTTTTGTTACCAGAAGGCATGTTAAAGCCCAGTAAACGTTACAAACAAACACTTTTTATAGTGGTTTGTGGGTTTCTGAGCTAAGCTTTGAGACTTACTGAGCTTATTTGTGCTAAAAGTTAGTGAGGTCCATGTGAAGCCGGACATCATTAATTTATGTCATTTGCCTGTGTGTGTTGTTGTGTTTGTATCATTCAGTCATATCCGACTCTGTGTGACCTCATGGACCGCAACATACCATGCAGTTCCACTTGGTATTCATGACAGAGATACTGGAGTGGGTTGCCTGTTCCTTCTTTAGTGGGCCACAGCATACAACTCCAGGAATTCCTAGATGGTCACCCATCCAAGTACTGACCAGTCCAAAGCCTGCATGACTTCAAGGTGGTGTGACCTCTTGGTTCCCGGACTGGAATTAAACCCAGTTCGCAGTGGTAAAAGCACAAAATCCTAACCACTGGATCACCAGTGTAGTTAGAGCATGTAAAGATAAGGGGATCTAATGCAATGTGAATCTTGGCTAGGGAAAAGGTGTGTTCAGTGAGTATTTTCCCTTAGCTAAACTACCATAGTCCTAAAACTCTTTTAAAGAGTCTTAAATGATAAATCCATGCATGATAAGTTTATATTGCAGCTAATTATACCCATGGTGCTCCAGATAATCGGAGACAGAAGGCAGTAAGGAAAGCGGGGAGAGCAGTACAGGTGGTCGAGAAACACAGCTTGAAAGTCCTCAAATACCCTAACAGGAGCTATGTGTTTTAATTGGGCTGTGGTCTTAATTCAATTATTATACAATTACTTTAAAGAAAGAATATTCAATATCAAACATACTTTTAAACATCATTTTCAGCTGCTTGTCTCCACCCCTTATGAGGTCATCAAGAGAAAATCCTAAATGCTCATATAGAAGCTTGCGTCTTTGCCAAGGTAAACCAATTTAAAGGGCCACTGAACTCTTCAAAAATTGCTTTACATTGAATCAAAATGAATCATTTCTGCACTTTTTCAATAGGATTAAGAGAAACCATATTCAATAGGACTAATGAAAAATATGATGGAACAAATATACAATGTATTCCTCTCTATATGAACAGAGCCTTCAAAAACTCTGAATTCAAGTCTTCGACTGGATGATAATGGGTCTTCTAGCAGCACACCAGGGAGAACGTAGTCAAAAGATTTGTGGCCCTAAACCACATTATGCAAATATCTCAGGTGCAGTTGCCTAAGCGTGGTCCAAGACATATTTCCAATCTGAATATTTTTATTCTATAAAATGGAGTTATACTATATATTTTATTTCTGACGTGTTTTAGGTGAATATAAACAACATAACATACCAGAATAGAACTGAAAACTTGTCAAGTAACAGAAATTATTGTTTAATATGTAAGTGATGAACAGTGTCATAGTTTATTTTTTATTATTAGGTTATATAAATGTGTATTTCCCCAACCTGACCTCTATATTTTATTAAAGCATGCAGATTTTAATCTACTTGATCAAATAGGTTTGGCTCTTAAGTTTTTTTTATAGAGCTCCATAACTTAGCTGATGCATTGCCCTAATACACACTAACATCATTCATTTGTGTAACTGGCCAAGGATAAGAAGTTCATTTGTTCAGACAAACTTATTAATATAAAAGTAATGTACCTCTTTCTGTGATGCCATGCTGCTTCCTACATAAACTGGATTGGAAAACCCACTGGGAACTTCTTCCTTGTGTCTTTTTCTGCAAAAACAAAAGTACAAGATTTTAAGAATGATGTTACATACATATTAGCTTCTGGGGGAACTGAAAAAGCAAGGTGGTAATATACATAGATACAAACACTCCCTTGCACATAGAATCCACAGCAAAATACACCAATGGTAGATTCATAATCCTAGTGGGAACACTGCATTACCAAAGTTTACCAATAGTAAATGTATATGCACCAAACACAAACAGAAAATAATTATTCAATAGATTGGGATAAAAGTGCTAAAAATTAAGCAAGGCATACTCATTATGGGAGGAGATTTTAATGTAGCCCTAATGCACAACTTAGACAGATCTAGCTGATATATTAGATATATTATCTTTAGCCTCAAATCCAGTGTCCATGGTGCATTCCCAAAGCACCTTGTGGGATTGAAACTCACAGACTTAAAGGTATTGTGTGTGGTAAAGGAGGGAGAGAGAGGTGATGAGCGTGTTAGGGTGGAAGGTGATACGCTTCTTTAAAGAGATGCATTTTTAGTGAGGTTTTAAATGTTTTGATGCAGGAGGACAATCTGGTGGAGAGAGGCAAGGATTTCCAGAGAATAGGGTCCGCACAAGAAAAGTGCTAAAGGTGAGAGTGAGAGGAGGTGACAAAAGTTGTAGAAAGAAAAAGGTCATTAGCAGAACAAAGAGGGCGGGTGGGGGAGTATTTGGAGATGAGAGCAGAGATGTAAGGGGGAGCGTTATTGTTGAGGGCTTTGTAAGTTAGGGTCATGATTTTAAATGTTATTCTGGTAGCTAAGGGAAGCCAGTGGAGTGATTGACAGAGAGGTGATGCTGACACTGAACCTTGTGTACGGAAGATAGTCTAGCAGAGGCATTCATAATGGATTGAAGTGGGAATAGTCAGGTGGTGGGTAGGCCAACAAGAAGCGAGTTGCAGTGGTCAAGTCGAGTGATGATGAGAGAGTGTATTAGGATTTTAGTTGTCTCTAGGATTTTAGTTGTGTCTTGTGGCGAATTCAGGAGATGTTTTTCAATGGAGAAGACAAGATTTTGTTAGTGACTATGTGAGGGATGAAAGAGAGGGCGGGGTCCAGTAGAACCCCACGGCAACCGGATTTGGAGGTGGGAGTGATGATGTTGTTGTTGACAGTGAGGGAGATGTGAGGAATTGATGCTGTGGTAGAGGGGGGGGGGGGGGGAGATTAGGCGTTCAGTCTTAGCCATGCTGAGTTTGAGAGGGTGGGTGGACATCCAAGAGGATATACTAGAAAGGCAGTTGGAGACGGGGATATTGCAATGGTTACAAATACTGCATATCCATGAGAGAGAGTTTATACTTTCTATTCTCATGTGTGTGTTTATGTTGTTTTAGTCGTGTTTGACTCTTCGTGACATCATGGACCATAGCACACCATGCTGGTCCATTTGGTATTCATGGCAGAGATACTAGACTGGGTTGCCAGTTCCTTCTCCAGTAGGCTACAGCATTCAGCTACTGGTATTCCAAGGTGGTCTCCCATCCAAGTACATGCAGATCATTTATGCAGAACAAGTAGGCTTCATACTGGGAAGGCACCACCAAGACAATGTACTCAATCTTATTACTTTAAAACAACATGCTGTCGATCACAATGTCTAATCCATCCTGTTATTAGATTCCCAGTACGCATTTGACCCAGTAATATAGTCTTTTTTTATTTACCACTCCATCCCACTAAAACTTCCCAACTTGATCATAAGAGCTATTTCAACTCTATATTATAAACCTATTGCACACATATACACAATTGTCCCCTATCCTAATTTTTATATACCGTATATATATTAAACCCTTAGCTATAGCAATTAGAAGACACAATTATATCACTTTTTCATTAAGGTTTGGAAAACTCAATATACATTTTTGTACAGAGAATCACCATGGGGGTCACCATTCACCATTAGCTTTGCTTCTAAAAACTCCACTTTTGAGGTCTGAGGAATCTGGTTAAAGAACCACTGTTGTGCCATTTTTATGTGGTATTTTGAATAACTTAACTTGAAATAAGTACCATGTTTTTAGAAAGCCCAAAAAAAAATCACGGCAGTTGTAATTTTTATATGCGAATACAGGTTTCATTTTTTTTTCTGAGCCAATTGTTTCTGCTACTATTATAGTAGACTAATTAACTTTTCATTAGTCCTGTTGAAAGTACTGAAAGATTTAGCTGACACATTCCCATTATGTAGCTATCTTTCACTTCTGTCAAAGTCCACTCTCACCTCAGGAAGTAGATCAGTAGAAACCAAATTATAGATTGCACTGCACCTGATATGGATAAAAAACTAATAAAAGAGAGGCTATGCTTCTATTACATCCCAGAAAACATTTTGCCTATTTTCAAGAGCAGTTCCTCAAACCAAGCACATTTTAAATCTAGTACTAGTGTTCTTATAAAGGCCGTAATAACAAGAGCTAGATGTTTTAGTGAAGCATTGATCATTAATAACATTTGTATTCAATGATTTATAAAAGCAATATTCAATATTAAAATCCCTTTCATAGTTCAGACTCAGTTGCTGCTGATTTGCCTGCTGATTTGCTACTACTATACGGTCAATGGAGGGGGGCGATTTTAACCAGCTGTCAGTGCTAAATTTTCAGGCACAAAATTAGATGAACACAATGGTCTGCATTGTCTGGAGACTTGCTATAAATATGGGGACCTTACTGCGCTGTGCCGACCCCTGTCACCTTGAAACATCTCTGCAGACACTGATCCTCTCTCTCTGTATCTCTTGCCATCCTGCTGATTGATTCAGTGGGGTCCCTCAGCCTTATGTGCTGAACAGCCGACGATAAGTATAATAAACATTGCTAAGATTATTATTACTTTTGTGTTTGATTTGTCACAGTTGGATACATATACCACAAACCAAAGACCTTTTGGATGGGAATTTTGGTACAACTTCTTGGTACATTGGGGTTTAGAGTTTTTTTTTTTGGAAAACGACTGCACCACACTCATACGGATGCCCATCTTGATGACCTTATTAGGGTGGAGACAAACACTCAACTGGAGCCTGATACTCTAAACTATGCAAGTGAATTTAATATTGACTATAGGCTATTATAAATAATTAAACAGGAATTGTATTAATGGTCAGTGCAAATTTGAAATAGTGAGCTCCTCTTATTAGTACACTACAGGGATCCTTTACCTGATGCTGCTTGCTGAAGTCTTGTGAGACCACAATATTGCACATTCACACAGTCTTGCTCTTGTTATGTGTGGCACAGTGGCTCTGTTTTGAAAGCTGCCAGTCAGGTGTGTAACATCATTGCTTATGGTTCATCCCACTTAATAAAATCTATATTAACAGAGATTTTTCAAGTTTATTCTATTTTCTGATATGAATACAGAATGTCCCTAAGGCAAAACTGCTTCTCTTTCTTTGAGGAAAGAATGTCTGGATTATGTATATTACCCTTTAAGCACACTCAGCATGTAACCTTTAACTACTTAAATGCCAGGTGTGGAATGGCTTACTAGAGCTCTAGATCTCCTCGCTGATACTGCAGATTGTTTGTTATAAAGTGTGAGTTAAGACAATAGTATTATATATATCCCCTTCTGTATCACTACCTTGTCCGGGTGAAGGGGCTTGCGTAACTCAATGAAGCTATGAGCTAAAAACCTTGTGGTGTTACTCAAGATGGGTAGGTCGTAACAGAGAGGTCAGACAAATTGTGGTCCACTGGAGAAGGAACTGGCAACCCACTCCAGTATCTTTGCCAATAAAACCATTTGGATAAGCACAACCAGAAATACAGAAAGATGTGCCTGGCGTGCTGCGTCCATATGGCCACCTACACAACTGAAGGACTGAACAATACCAATTATATATATATATATATATATATATATATATATATATATATATATATATATATTTATTTATTTATTTATTTTTTAGAAAGTTAGAGGTTTTTATAGTTTCACACAAATTGTGTAAGGGTTAAATGAACACTGAAATTCTAGAAACAGAAACTAAATCAGCTAACTGGTTAGTAAACTGCAGTTCTATTATAAATACATGTATCCAAGTAAAATCTATTATAAATATTATAACTACATATATATTAACAAGTAAAATAGGACTTTTTTGTCTGTGTAACATAATGCAAGTGGTCATCCAGGTGTCATGTTTTTAGGAATCAGTTTATTATAAGGAATAAAACATAATTAAACCTTTTACGGTCTTGCACTTCTATATAGTCAAATAATTCCTAAGCAACTTGTAATATCCTTATTCTATACAATTTTGAGTATGTTAATCCATATTTTATTGATTTTTCAACAATTTTATTTCATAACACTCATAATGAGAGTCACATATACATTATTCCAACCCTCATAATAATGATGGGCAAATATGCTAGTTGCTTAAAAGAACTGTTACCCCAAAACTGAAAGTATTTTGTACTAGCCATTTATTCTAATGTAAATAATTCTTGAGATCAATATATTTGTAGTGCTTTATTATGCAAAGGAGTTTATCCCAGATACTAATTAGATGAGTTTATGTACTAACTAGCATCACAGCCTGTTTGTTTATGTCAGTGGTAGTCAACATGGTCCCTACTGCCTACTAGTGGGTGGCAGGGTAATCACTAGTCGGCGTTGCTGACAAGTGACATCACATTCCGGAGACCTGCAGCACCACGATTGGCTGGTGAGAGAGGGCCTAGAGACAGAAGTCAGGAACGGATCACTATCTAGTAAGTACAGGGTGATACATAGCTAGGGACAGTAGTCAGGACCGGATCACTATCTAGTAAGTAAAGGGCGATTACATAGCTAGAGACAGCAGTCAGGACCGGATCACTATCTAGTAAGTACTGGGTGATACATAGCTAGGGACAGCAGTCAGGACCGGATCACTATCTAGTAAGTACAGGGTGATACATAGCTAGGGACAGCAGTCAGGACCGGATCACTATCTAGTAAGTACAGGGTGATACATAGCTAGAGAAAGCAGTCAGGACCGGATCACTATCTAGTAAGTAAAGGGCGATTACATAGCTAGGGACAGCAGTCAGGACCGGATCACTATCTAGTAAGTACAGGGTGATACATAGCTAGGGACAGCAGTCAGGACCGGATCACTATCTAGTAAGTACAGGGCTATACATAGCTAGGGACAGCAGTCAGGACCGGATCACTATCTAGTAAGTACTGGGTGATACGTAGCTAGGAATAGCAGTCAGGACCGGATCACTATCTAGTAAGTACAGGGTGATACCTAGCTAGGGACAGCAGTCAGGACTGGGTCACTATCTAGTAACCTAGAGGGCGATACATAGCTAGGGACAGCAGTCAGGACCGGATCACTATCTAGTAAGTAAAGGGCGATTACATAGCTAGGGACAGCAGTCAGGACCGGATCACTATCTAGTAAGTACAGGGTTATACATAGCTAGGGACAGCAGTCAGGACCGGATCACTATCTAGTAAGTACAGGGTGATACATAGCTAGGGACAGCAGTCAGGACCGGATCACTATCTAGTAAGTACAGGGCAATACATAGCTAGAGACAGCAGTCAGTACCGGATCACTATCTTGGAAGTACAGGGCGATACGTAGCTAGGAATAGCAGTCAGGAAGGGATCACTATCTAGTAAGTACAGCGAGATATATAGCTAGGTACAGCAATCAGGACCGGATCACTATCTAGTAACCTAGAGGGCGATACATAGCTAGGGACAGCAGTCAGGACCGGGTCACTATATAGTAAGTACAGGGCGATACATAGCTAGGGACAGCAGTCAGGACCAGGTCACTATATAGTAAGTACAGGGCGATACATAGCTAGGGACAGCAGTCAGGACCGGGTCACTATCTAGTAAGTACAGGGCGATACATAGCTAGAGACAGCAGTCAGGACCGGAAATTAGAGTTACTGCTGCACAGGTCGGTGGTAAGGAAATGTTACCATCAAAAGTGGGCGCTAGGTATTAAAAGGTTGACGACCCCTGGTTTATGTGGTAGCAAAAAATGCATTTGTTTTTTAAATTGCAGTTAAATTAATTTAGTTACAAGTTTTTAGTGTTTAGTAGTTTTGGAGTGGTGCTATCCTCCCCTGCAGAGACAGTTTACATAATTAGCTCCACCAGCCAGTGGCATTAATTAGAACCAGATGTGCAAGCTGAGAAATTAATTGTTACAATTCATATAGTAGACCTGTTTTAGTTATATTGTTATTTCCACCAATTACACAGCACACGACAAAGTGTAATGTACAGGAAGCTGTGTGTTTGAGCACAATGCGTTTTAGAAAAATAATTTTTTTTGGTAACAGATTTAAAAAACAAAAAATAAAAGTGACTGCTAAGGGGTGGGATGAGACAAATACGGGTGCTGTGCTTTTTTAAACAAAATACAAATATTAATAAAAAAGGAATAACAGATTTGGACACACAATTTACTTATCTAAGACATGATACAGAGTGTTTATGGAAATCAATAAAATATTAAATATAAAAGTAATTGTCTGACTTTCATTATTACTTTAGGTGAGAGTTACAGGGTCTATACAGTCAATAACAAAAACATGCCAATACTAAATCAATTTAAAACATTGATTTTCAAGCCCTTACCTGATGGTGCAGTGTTTTTCAAACCATCCCTATTTACCAATTGCACAGCAAATGGCACTATATTGGGTTGCATAAATACAAATTAAGAAAGAGGAGGAAGATTGAGTTCTTTAATTTATAGAAATATGTTCCCTAGAATATTTCCGTTACTCACAGTATGTCTCTCTCAACAACAGGTTTAAATGGGACGCCTTTCTCAGTAAAGACAGAATTAAGTTTTGTATTTTTTTTGCCATTCATGCGATTTTAACTCATCCCATTTTTTTTTAGTCTGGTCCTTATCAGATTACACAATTTTCCAAAACAAACATTTAAAAACCAACAGAAAACACTTTGTAGTGTGGTCTGAGACGAGGATTTGACAAACTGCTCTGGTAACACCACATGCTACCAATACAATATAGGCCATTTGTGTCTGATATGATAACTCCATAAGATTTTTTAAAATCAACACCTGACACTTCAAATGGTGAACGCTACATCTCCAGGGAAGAAGTTGTCATTTGCTTTCCAGTCTTGATTTTAAATCCTTTACAGATTAAGCAATTCTGTATAATACTAACCGCTTGATTCTTAATATGAAAACTGTGTTTTTAGCGGTCTGATATTCCAAAATGAATTACATAATCATGCTGGTGATATATCTAATGCTTTGAAATGGTTTCTTTTTGCTGGCAGGGTCCATGTATGTGTCTCTCATTCAGGTTAGGCCACCCTTCCTCAGACACACAGCAGTACATTTCTATAAACAAGTAAATTCAGGTCTATTTCCTTTGAGTTGTCAAAAAGCTCTTTCTCAGCACGGAAAAATGTAAGCTCCTCGGTGAGACCAGTATCCACCAGCTTTGTAGATTTTCTCTATATATATCAATCTGCATGATAAGTATTGAACTTATGTTTGTAAACCCAGCCAGTGATACAATGAATAATTTGCTATTTATGAAATATTTTCAGACACAGCACTATTATTTATTTATCTATTGCTGCAAGCGATTTTCCTTCATGGATATGATCAGTGATATCACTTTATTCTGCCATGTCCAGGCTTTGATATTTGTGATAGAAGTAACTAATTGGGTCCATGCAACAAAAAACAAAGTTTACACTGAAATGATTTATCCATTGATCTGAGATAAGCAATTATGTTGGAATGTCCAACTCAGATGTTGGTACAGTCAATGTGTGTTTTTGTGCTACTTCCATAGTTCCAGTGAACTTCAGGTTTTGAGTAAGGCTATAAATTAATCAGTTAATAAGTAGTTGCTAAAATTATTAAAAAAAATACCATTAGTGTTCTCCCCACACCGATTTCAGGGCTGCTCCACTTATCTCATTTAAAGCTCCACCCAGCTAGATAAGCAAATAAAAAAAACTAAAATTTTATAACCGGCTACTCCTTCTTGCTACCCAACTGGTAAACATTTCCTGGGAGAACATTGTTCCATATTTGCTGTTTTTCCATTCATCTGTATGCTGGAGCTCCTCCTATCTTTTTCAGTCTGTGGCAGGAAGTGTAGCACATTTCCCTTGGCTGTACCAGTAAAACTAAGCAGTTAATAAGCAAGGGTGTTATAGTCTGAACAAAATTGGCAGAGCTCCTGCCTAAATGTGGTGGTGAAACCAGATAATTTCAGTCTCAGTTTTCTCTTGATGAATTGAAAAGTTGTTTATAACCATATTAAAAAAATAATAAATGAAAGTAGCACTTTTTAACGTGAAATTTGATTTGATTGATTCTGTTTTAATACTTCTAGGATTCTGTTTTAATACTTCCAGGATAACAGTTGTTTCTGTCAGTAGGCTATTACTAAAGGGACTCCATCACCATAACTAAGTTGATATCCTTTTGAAGAGCACTGACCAATTGTGATATATGGTAATAGCTATTGTAAAGGTTCTAATGCTTCCACTACTGATACCTTCTCTCTGAGTACTATTTGCTAGATTGGGATTCGTTTGGCGTTCTCATGCCGCTGTTTGCTGAGAGTGCCAGCGTGTACCCTATGTGTGACGTCACTGAAACACCCTACGCACGTTTCACAGGACCATTAGGTCTCTCTCATCAGGGGCGATGCGCTGCTGCTATGCAGCTCTATTTATGCACTTGTGTGATGATTCCCGTAACCATTTATTGCCTGATAGGGATTCTCTTAACCATTTATTGCCTGTTCGTTTTAATAAATGTCATGTGTATATATAAAATTATTTAGAGGGACTTACATGAGTTCTAAAATGATCTGTTATATATTTATCTTTAATCTATTTACAGTTGTCTAGTTTCATTATATTGTTATTAAACCCATTATTTTTATGTGTTTTATTATTTGACCTATTTTTATATTATATTTAATAACCACAAAAAGGTGTTCTTTCCTGTTGTTTAGAGTTATTTTAATGTGAATAAATAACACCAAAAGTATAATAGAGGTCAATTACAATAATATGCATTCACTAACTTTGCCCCATAAAGCAGGCCCCTTGCGCCATTCACTGCAAAAATGTATACGTCCTCTTACATGCAAAACTTTGCCCAATGTATTATGATCTGAGTCAGAATTAAAAGTTTTCAAACAAATATTTTTTTTTTCAACATGTGGTGGCCCTTTAATATGTGTTAAGGGAATGTAGCGGCATTATTACATTGGAATTTCTCAGCTTGCACATCTGGTTCTAATTAATGCCACTGGCTGGTGCAGCTAATTATGTAAACTGTCTCTGCAGGGGAGGATAGCACCACTCCAAAACTACTAACCACTAAAAACTTGTAACTAAATTAATTTAACTGCAATTTAAAAAAGGAATGCATTTTTCTTATGCTTTTCTATCCTCTATCTGAATGTGCAGAACAATTCTAATGACTTCAGTTTTTCCTTAATTACTATTTAAATAAATTCATATAAGATACCTTGTATATGAGGAATACAAGTATGTAGGAGAGAAAATAAGATCAACAGAGCAGTAAATATGTTACATATGGCACCTTTGAGAATGGAACGGGACAGTATTACTGAAGTCTAACAAAGCGAACAAGACATTTTGTTTTTTGGTAGAAAAAAAGCTTCTCTAGAAATCAGAAAAAATAGGAAGAGGGTAAAGAACAATGAGTCGGAGAGGTAATTCTAGATTAGGGTATTGAAAGTGTGATAAGTGAATTCTAGTTAGGTAGAAGATGTACCGTATTGGTCCGAATATAAGCCGCACCCGCATATAAGCCGCACCCGTAAAGTTCAAGGTGAAAAAAATAGAAAAAAGATAGTACTCAAATATAAGCCGCACCCGTAAAATTGGAGAGAAAAAGACTCTCCAAGTGATCAGCCATTGCAAGAAATAGGTTTTCTAATTAGCACTGTAGCTTCTTTTGCAGGTTACAGGCTTTACAGGATGTTAGAATCACTAAAACTGTAAACCGCTATTCAATACCGCAGTCTAAAGCACGAAAATCATCACCCTTAACTTGCAATCGCGCAAATCGGCAGTAATTTTGCATTCGCGAATAGACGTCGCACGCATTACAAAGTTCGCAAATCGGCAATGCTTTTTTGACGGCCGCGAACATAAGCCGCACCCGTAACTCGCAAGCTCAAAAATCAGGAAAAAAGGTGCTGCTTATATTCGGACCAATACGGTAATAATCAGTCTCCGGCATAATGAGAACACACCAAGCTTCTAGACAGTGTCCTAAATATATACATATTTCATTGCTGAAGGATGAAGGACACACTGATAGGATAAATATGAAGAGTAAAAGAGCACCTTAAACTGACTCCAAAATACATTTAACAGATTGCATCTGCATGGTAAGTAGTGAGCGACATACACAAGTGACAGGCAAGGATGGGAACTTGATGGTTTATTTGGTATGCAAATAAGTCAATGGGGTGGTGATTGTGTCTTGTAGGATGGTGGTCAGTAGTGTGGACGGAAGTTAAGGAAAAACAATATCAAGATTGTCCTATTTAATAAAGTCATGTCTATAGTTGTTAGTGATCTTAATGGATGATTTTAAAATACCAGATCCACATGCTCAGTTTCTGTTCTAGCTCAGTTAGAGATCACACAGATGACCAGTGCCCTGTCTGAAGGGTTTTCGGCTCTTCTGTGGTCTATTAATCATTTGAGTATGATGATAATGTAGGAGATTAAAAGTTTGAAAGTTTAAGAAAATAATTAATCAAGAAAAACGCCATACTACAGCTAGTTTTTTAATTAGACAAATTGATGAAACTTGTGTGATAGGGATGTTTAATTTAGGCATAAAAAAACTGAGATTGTAATCACTTCTTAATAAAATAAAGTACACAAAAGTAAAGAGATACATAGCTTTATTATATTCCTAGTTAAATCCCACCACCGTCCAGGACCCTTTAAAGGGGCACTTTTCCTGCATGAAAATGTAACTGGCTGGAATTTGAGGAGGTGTTTGTTCCTTTGCGTTTTAATGTATAATTAGAGTAAGTTTACTAGTTTTATCATTCTGTTTCCTGACTTTCAGCCTTATTAAATTGTGATTCGGCCAAATGAAAAGGGCTCTATATAAGCAGAGAGCATATGTTTTTTACAGAAGTTTCTGTTTAGTGAACTTCTATCCAAAAGCAAGGTGTTCACTAACTAAAACCTTCTTTAAAAAATATATATGTTATGTGCTTATTTAGAACCCTATTCAATTGGCCAAATTGCAATTGAATGAGGCCCTTAGCTGGTAAGAAATGCAGTGGAACTGATCTGGTTTCCTTAGAGTTAGAAATCCATAAAAGACCCTCTGCTAGGTCTCAGTACTCATTTACTTTAGTCAAACCTTCTGTAGCTTGTGAAGCAGATATGGTTAGTTAAGAAAATTATAACCAAGGACAATGGAAAGGCAAAGGGCCTCATACAATTGCGATTTTGCCAATTGAATAGGGCTCTAAATAAGCACATAACATATTTTTTTAAAGAAGTTTTTAGTTGGTGAAAACCTTGCTATTGAATAGATGCTTACTAACTAAAAACTTCTTTAAAAAAAATATTTTATGTGCTTATTTAGATCCATATTCAATTGGCCAAATTGCAATTGAATGAGGGCCAAAGAGTACAAGAAATATAAAGCAAATGCAACTTAAGTCATCAGTATAGAACGCTTCTACTTACGTTAATGACAATGTATTATATGTGTCAATCATTTTTGTGTTAAAGATAATAGGATTGCAATTTAACAATAAGTGTGCCCTCTTCCTTTTATGCACAACTGGTAAACAACATATCACTAGTAATAATGGTTCTCACTTGTACTTCAATAAAGGTGTTGCCGTGATATGTAAAAATGAAGCATTGGTATTAATGGGTGCACAATATTTTCTGTAGAACTTTCCTGAAAACTCAAACAAATGAACTGTTGCATTCAAATATGGATGGTAATAGGAAAACTACAGCAAATCCAATAATCAGCAAACTCAAAATATGCAAAATATACAATAACAGGGGAATTGAAATTGTGACCTTGTAGCTGGTAACATTTTACAACTCATATTCAGTCTAGTCCCAGATCACATTTGTAAATTCATAATTTATAAGATAAGGGTTTAGTGAAGATGTAACAGAGGCATGGCATTTTTTGGAGAAAACAAACACACCTTTAGCCTGGAGCTATACCTATCTTTATAAAATGCAGCTTCCTCGTTGCTGCCTAGTGCAGCACAATCAGGGATTGGTTAGTAGTTAGGAGAGAGGCATCTGAGGTTTTGCTTCCAGAGTAGTCACAAGGCTCAAGTTGTTGAGGACAATTGTGTGTTCTCCATCCTCAGATAGGTACACAGACTAAATTTATACATCATGAGCCACATTAAATTCCAAGACTGTAAGTGCAACGTGAGACCTGCAACGGCTGCGGGCTTGAAATTTGCCAAGTTACAGAGCTATTACATTTGAGCACGGCACAATTTACGGGACAGAGAGGCAAACCTGTAAACCATCTGTCGAACGTTGGATGCACGGCCGTGAACGTAATCAGTTAGTCAAACCCGTATGTTACGCAGTTAAATGGAGACAATGGCAACAGAGATCATCAGAATTACGCTACTGCAAAATGGAGGTGGGATTTCAAAGTCTTACGGGTTTCAATTGCGAGTTGTGATCGGACGCACATTCCAGACATGATGCAATATTGATAAAGCCGTAAATATGATCACATGTGAGTTCCATTATATGTATTAACACAATGATTCCTGGGATCAATATAACATGGAAAGTAAAGTGAAAATAAAGTATTTTATATTGCCGATTTGTGAGCTTGAGAATGTTGTGCTATTAATTCTACTACCTAACATCACTTTCCCTTTTCTTATAAGTACAATAGTGTGTGTATATTTGCATTTACAGTGCTATGGATTGGACCTTTAGCCCCTTGCAAGTCCTCTCTAGCACACATAGGCTTTTTGGCTCCATTTGTGGGTTACAGGCTTGAACAACAGTGAATTTGTTGCAATTTAACAGCGCGATTGGAACATAGTGGTTACGGGTTTGAAAGAACAAAGGATTTGCGGTCCCATAGGGTTTTCTCGCTCTTACCCCACAAAGGGAATTTAGTGTGGCTCCATGTCAGGGATTCAATAACTATCTCCAAAATACCAATAATAAAGTTTATTAGCTCTACAAGGTTCTTTAAAGATGGCAAAAGCACAAGCGATTACTCAAAAAGTAACTCAAAGATTAAATATTGTGAATCTACAGCAGGAAATGGTTGACCTGATTACTCAAGCTTGGACCTCCTGCCAAGTCATTATTAGTTTCCTGTAAACTACTTATTGGTCCAAGACTTGTTAAGACAGACTTTAAAACTCATGAATAGATTTAGATGAGGAAAATAATGCTAAAAGGCCTACCAAGACATATATAAAATATTCTATAGAAATTTTATGGCATCCTCTGAATTAAATGAGACCTTCATATAAGTATCTCAGTTTCTGGTCTCTGTTTTTTACAGGCAGCGATATACAGTTTCTAGACTTTGTAAGATGTCTAAGGATCTGTATTTCTAGAACAGTACATTTGACTTTGGACTGCTGGACACAAATTTGGTCAGTGAACCTCTTATGAACATTACAAGATGTTGCCATGCAATGGGCAAGCTTGTTATTTACAGACTGTAGATCCAGCCTACTTCATCATGGGCCGTCAGAGCACGTATGCATTCATGTTTTGGCATTATTGTTTCTTGTGGTCATCTCTTTGAAGTTGTTACTGTTTTGATATTACTCAAAGTTTTAATGCTGCCATACTCTTTAGGAGACCCAATGAGTAATACAGAGTCCTTTGGACTTTTATACAGTAATTGTGACAGAAGCTACACTAAGCACATGGGCACAAATTATCTGCATTTTGTTGCCTCTAAAGTATGTGTATTTAAGAAATATGGTAGACTTCTTAAATTGTTTGCAGTGGTTTAAAAAAGCAACAATATCCCATTGATAGTTTCACGGTAAAATGTGGAAACTAATGTAGATTTCACCAACCGTATTTTGTATTTATTATACTTTAATGGGCTCTGCATCATAGGTTCTTTTATTCAGCGTTTTCATTTTAAGTGCTTTTTACTCTGGCAAACTTTGTAAACTAGCATCTGTAAAGGATCCTTGCATTTTCCTCCGAACTCCCGCTGAAACAAAGTGATTATAGCTCCCAATCCCCCAAACATGAGTCAAAACTTCATGAAGGGGTAAACATGAACTCTTTACTCTGGGCTACACGCCCGGTATATCAGGTCTTCCACCTCGTGGACAAAGGAAAAAACAGTAGCCAATCACAGTGGCTATAGCATAAGCACTCCCCTTACACATAAATCACTCCCTCTTTTCTATCCTGGAGATAATTAACTTAAGATAGCACAGAGAGCCTTAATTCTCTCCAGGAAGAAAGAAACATGGCTTCTTTGTTTTAATAAAACAGAATAAAAATGTATAACTTTGTTTTGACACAATGTAAACTTGAAGTTCCACATATCCCCAGATAGCTGAGATCTGAGTGCATATTGTAGGCGAATAGTGCTCAGATCCTACGAACGCAGTTCTCAGAATCGTCGACTGAAGTTTGTCTTATTAGTTATTTCCACGAAAGCCCATTGTAACTCCTCAAATAACAAAACAGGTTGGTTCGTGAAGTCTGTAAAATAGGGGATTTCGTTACAGCATCCAAATACAAGTATAAAAAAATAAAGTCGGACGACATTTAAAACGAAGGACGCTAAATCAGCCACAGCCGCATACCACACATTAGCCGCCATTTTAGAACAATACAGTACACAGCTACGCTAACGGTTGGGTCTCGAGCACGCACACTATTACACTGCACACGTTCATCACGCTTACACAGCAGCTCCACAGCACTAATGCTGCAGCAACATCAAAACAGATTGCCAGCTCTTCAACACAATGCTTCCTGCATATATTACTTAAAAATAGGTAAAGTAGATTACTTTATTAATCTAAAATGTATTTTATTATCATACACAAACAGCATTAGCTCACTTACAATTTGATTGCCGTCATTTTTTGACGGTCAATTTGCTAGTATTAGATAGATTGTTGGGGCAAATCCTTGAATGAAAATACCTTGCACACAAAAGGAAAGATCTTTGCAATACACTGCTCTGTGCCATAAAAAAGCTGTAACACTTAAGTGACCTGTTTTGAGGCACATCTGGAAGTTAACTAGAAGAGCGCTATAGTATTGATTTTTTTTTAAAACTTCTGGTAAGTGCAATTTTTCTTCAAAGTAAAAGTGTCCTTTTTAACAAGGAACATGCTTAACTGGGCAGTGTTTCAGATCACTTCTACCAGCTTGCATTCCTTGCTGTTTCATTGCCCTCAGAGGTATACAATTCAAGAACTGTTGTGTTTCTTATATTCTATTTACAATGAATCATACAAGATTGATAAGCAACTAAAAATGTTCAGAATCTATATGGTAATTTCTACAATTGTTTAAAGGGCATGTTCCATATAAATATACATTTCTCTGTTTTCATTCTTATATACGTAATCAGTTAAGTGGAATGTAAGGTTTAATACTGATAAATGAATTGCAAAATGCATTCTATATACCCCTAGTGATACCTCACATAGAGCCTCATTCAATTGCAAGCCCGCAAGTCGTGGGATGTAGGCCGTAAGTCTGCGGGTCAGCGGCATTCACAACTTCTGGTGCTATTTAGTTGGCCGAACCTGCAAGTTAGGGGCCTATTGCGATATTCGTAAACCATGCGGTTGTATGTAGCATTTGCGAGCTTGAACATGAACAGTTACGCAAGGCTGTAACTCCGGGGTTAGAAACAGCAGAGGGAAACACAGATCGCCATCATTACGTAATTGCAAACTGGAGGTTGGATTTCAAAGTCCTACGGGTTTCAATTACGGGTTACGATTGGACCCACATTCCTGACATATTGCAATATTGATAAAGCCGTAAACCATGCAATCTTAAGTAGCATTTCAGAGTGTGATCATGGTCAATTAAGCAAGGCCTTAACTACAGATTTAGAAAAACCCAATAGTAAATGAGACCGTCATCATTACATCAGTAAAACATGGAGGTTAAACGCCAATCAATTAGCATTTAATAGTGTCATAGGGAGTTCAGCTACACCTCACTGACGAGGCCCAACGAATGCCGAAACGTACGTCTGGGGTTTTCTGTTTCTCCTGTTCAGTGTAGAATTGCCTGGTATTTCGGGGCTGGGTCACTCTAGTGAGTGGGACCAGACTGATATACTACAGGATATTTCACCCTGGGAAGGACACAAGTGAGCTAAAAGAGGTTGCTCTCAGAGTGGGTTATCATGTCCATAGAACTAACTTATTAAGGTTAGTTTGTTCTCTGATTGAGCACCTCTCACTTTATTGTTTTATGTGATCGGACTTGCAATCCGGCAATGTACAAATAAATAAAAATGACTGGCGATACTGTTCTAGTCCATGTGGCCTGATATGTATTAGCTCATTAATTCCCTAGGGTGATATGACATGAAAATTAAACCTAATTTTTTTTTTATTGCAGATTTGCAAGCTTGAGTCTGTTGTGCAATTAATTATAATCTCTTTCTTTGCTTTCCCCGTCTTTTAAAATGCAGTATTTTTTATTTTTTGCCTTTACAGTGCTACGATCAGGTGTTTAACCCCCCTTGTGAGTCCTATCTGGTACTCGTAGGATTTCCTTCTATATTTGCCATTAATGGGTGTGAAAACATTTGCACGCTTTAGGAATCGTAGCAATTGAATAGCGATTTGCGATTGTCACTCTTGCGGCCTTGAAAGAGCGAAGGCTTAGATGGGTCAGAGTTATGATTTTAACAACCACAGTGATTTTCAGCCTGTAACCCGCAAATCGTTTGCGGGTAGCTTAAATACGCCAATTGAATAGCAAATTAGTTCACAGGCTACATTATGTGCTCCAGTAACCAACAATTGCTCAATTGAATAGGGGACATTGTTTGTGCTTTAAAATCCATTACTTAAAAGAAAATACTTCATGACCATACATAGAGGACAAAAGGGAGTATGGTAACATGATGGAAATGTTTAAGTACAATTAAAGATTTAATAAAGTATCCTTTAGAAAAAGAGGAATGCAAGAAAACTACGTCATGATTTGAAGTCTGAGGGTGGAAGACATAGAGGTAATATATTGAAATACAGAAAGGGTGGTATAATTTGGAAATTCAAATTAATTTGCCATTGTGATAATCACAAAAACTTTATTAGTTTTTTGTTAAAAACATTTTTACCATTTAAAGTAAACGTTACAAAACAAATTGGTCAGACTGATCCATGGCTACTGTCTGATGTATTTCTCAAAGACTTTGATCACAATGAAAATAAGACAACAGCATGCTTTAAAAAGAAAAAAATACATAGTATCTATTTTAAACTGTTTTAATAGTCTATGCCCAAAAGACAAGCATATGAGCTGTACTTGCAAATGCCCTACTGTGGTCTTTTAAGTTCGAGTTATGCTTTTGAGTTAAGAATTCATATAGCAAAATGCAAGCTAAATTTTTATTTCTAGTTAAATGGCTCCATGTATCTGTAGTTAAAGGACTCATTGGTACTGAACATAGATTTATGACTCTCCTTGTAGTTTTCAGTCTCTTACAACAATTTACACCCTACCAAGCTATAGTGTACTTTTCCTCAGCCTTGCTGCATTAATAAAAAAGGAAATCAGGAACAAGCTTTGATGCTAAAAATAATGAAGAGTTGTTTTTAAGATGAGACATTTATGGCTGAAGGAAATTAATGTGAAAATATCCCCTTGTAGAAATTAATGAAGTTAAATGCTTGCTAAAATGAGTGTCTCATAGGGCTAATGCATACAGTTGAAAGTACAATCTTTACATCAGTAACTCGGTAATGTTGTTTTTTTCAAGGAACTGACAAAACCATCTTGAGGACCTGATATTTCTACCACAATCAAAATCCTACCAGTAAAAAAAATTTCTCCATGTTATAGAAACTCCTATTGATTTGGATTGATAGCCGCAAAGACGTACTCCTAAGTAACATTGAAAATACACACTTAAAAAAAAACAAACAGTTGTGTTCCTTGTCGCTTTAATACATCACAAGTTAACATAATATATGTAAGTAAGTAATCTAAGTAACTCAAGTACAGTGGCAGGCACTTCAAAACTACAGACTCATAACATAAGGTGTATGCTTGCTAATGCCAGAAGCTTTCCAGGAAAAGTGGGAGAGTAAGAATTATTAGCAATTAATGAAAAATGGGATTTAATAGGCATTACCGAAATGTGGTGGGATGAATCTCATGACTGGGCTGTTAATCTTGATGGTTATAACCTTTTTAGGAAATATAGAGGCAATGGTAAAAGAGGAGGAGGGATTTGTATGTATGTTAAGCCTGAATTTAAGCCTATAGTCAGAGAAGATATTTATGGTGGACTTAGTGATAAAGTTGAATGTTTGTGGGTAGAGTTAAATAGCGGAGCAGCAAATTCTAAGAGAATATTAGTAGGAGTAGGCTATAACCCCCCAAATATAGCTGAAAGTGAGGAAATACAATTATTGTTATAGATTGGAAATGCAGCTAAGCATGGGCAAGTTCTAATAATGGGAGATTTTAATTACCCTGAAATAAACTGGATAAATGAGACCAGCAGTTCAGCTAAGGGGAGCAGGTTCTTGAGTATACTCAGGGATCATTATTTGGCCCAGGTTATACAAGAACCTACTAGAAATGAAGCTATCTTAGATTTAGTCATCACAAATAATATTGATATAGTATCAAATGATGGAATAGGGCAACCTTTGGGAAACAGTGATCACAACACAGTCTCATTTGAGATTGAATTAAAAAAACAAAATTTTAAGGAGCCAACAACTCTTACTTTTAAAAGGGCAGAATTTAACGATCTAAGGGCAGCAATAGAAAGTATAGACTGGGACAGAGAACTGATAGGTAAAAATACTGAACATAAATGGACAACATTTAAATCCTTACTAAATTTACATACTTATAACCATATACCAAGTGTGAATAAAAGTAAAAGGAGTAAATCACATCCAATGGGGTTTAACAATGATTTAAAGATCAAGATACAGAGTAAAAAACAGGCATTTAAATTATACAAATAAGAGGGGACAGAGACTGCTTTATGTGAATAGAGGGAAATCAACAAGGCTTGCAAAAGGTCTATTAGACTGGCTAAAATAGAAAATGAAAAATTAATTGCAAAAGAGAGTAAGACTAACCCTAAAATATTTTTTAAGTATATTAATTGAAAGAAGGCGAGGAAAGAAGCAATAGGAACATTACAATGTGACACAGGCCGTCTGAAAATTAGTTACCAGGAAAAGGCATATGAGCTAAATTGGTTCTTTTCTTTGGTATACGCAAGGGAGGTACCAGTGGTTGGTCCACTGCAACATACCTTTGCCAAATAATTGGTTAACGCAGGACGTAATCCAAAAGAGGTTGGAAAAAATAAATGTTAATAAAGCCCCGGGTACTGAGGGAACTTGGTTCTGTAATAGCCAAACCATTATATTTAATTTTTCAAGATTCACAGGGTCTCTACCAGATGACTGGAGAAAAGCAGTTGTGATACCTATATTTAAAAAGGGAGCAAGAGCAAATCCGGGGAATTATAGACCAGTGAGCTTCACTTCTGTAGTGGGGAAGATTTTAGAAGGGTTAATAAGGGATAATATACAAGAATATGTCTATTTGAACAGGATTATAAGTAGGCGTCAACATGGATTTATGAGGGATAGGTCATGTCAAACAAATCTAATTAGTTTCTATGAGGAGGTTAGCAGGAACCTGGATCAAGGAACTCAGTGGATGTAGTCTTTTTGGATTTTCCAAAGGCTTTTGATACAGTGCCACATGGAAGGCTATTGTGCAAACTAAGAGATACAGGAATTGCAGTAAATACCTGCTCATGGATTGAGAACTTACTAAAAGACAGGAAGCAAAGGGTTGTTGTAAATGGAACATACTCCAATTGGACTAATGTGGTAAGTGGTGTTCCTCAGGGTTCAGTATTAGGTCCTCTCCCTTTTAACATATTTATTAATGATGTGCTTATTAATGATGTGCTTTCCCTCCAAAGGGATTTACATAAAATTGAGGAATGGACATCTAAATGGCAGATGATATTTAATACAAATAAATGTAAAGTTATGCATCTGGGAAGGAAAAATATCCATGCAATTTATAATCTTAATGGACCAAATCTAGGGGTATCAGATATTGAAAGGGATTTGGCAGTACTTGTGGACAACCACCTAGGTAACAGTGTTCAAAGCCAAGCTGCAGCTGCAAAGGCAAATACAATATTAGCATGTATTAAGAAGGGTATAGAAGCAAGGGAAGCAAATATAATTCTGCCACTATACAAATCTCTAGTACGCCCTCATTTGGAATATAAAGTACAATTTTTGGCACCACTTCATAAAAAGGACATTTTAGAGCTGGAAAAGTTACAGAGGAGGGCAACAAAACTAATAAGGGGAATGGAGGGGCTAAGTTATGAAGAAAGACTAACCAAATTAAACTTATTTTCTCTAGAAAAAAGGCGTCTAAGACGAGATATGATTACCTTATATAAATACATCCAGGGTCAGTATAAAGATTTGTCAAGCGAGCTTTTAGTACCAAGAGGACATTCCTTTAGGTTAGAAGTAAAAAGATTCCACCTTAAAGAAAGAAAAGGGCTCTTCCCAGTAAGGGTGGTTAATCTGTGGAATTCTCTACCAGAGGAGGTGGTGACAGCGGATTCGATAGATAACTTTAAAAGGGGACTGGATTTATTTCTAATTAAAAAGGGAGTTCAGGGTTATCCTGGATAATTAGAGAGAGAGTATTGATCCAGGGAGATATCCGATCGCCAGTATCTGGGGTGAGGAAGGAATTTTTTGTTTCTCTTTGAGACGATAAGTTTCACTTGTTTTTTTTTTCTGTTTGCATTCCTCTGTATTAATTATTAATAAAAAATAAAAAAATAATTAAATAATTGACTAATAATTAATTATCAACAAAATTAATTAACAACTAATCCACATATTGCAGATCAGAGGAGATCTTAAAAGGTTGAACTTGGACTGGATGCACTGAAAGTCTTTTTTCAACCTTAATTACTATGTAACTATGTAACTTTGTAACTATAAAGGAAAGTCCACTGCTAGAAAGAACAATTCAGCATAGGAACCTGGAATGTTAGAACTATGAACCAAGGCAATCTGGATGTGGTCAAACATGAGATGACAAAGCTAAAAATGAAAATTCTGGGAATTGGTGAACTTAAATGGACTGGAATGGGACATTTCAAATCCAACAACCACCAAATCTTCTACTGTGGTGAAGAATTCCGCAGAAGAAATGAACTAGCCCTCATAGTCAATCAAAGGGTGGCCAAAGCAGTGCCCAGAATTATCTAAATTTGAATTCAAGGCAAGCCATTTAATATCACAGTGATCCAAGTCTATGCTCCAACCAGCATCCGTGGTTGGAGCATAGACTTGGATCACTGTGATATTAAATGGCTTGCCTTGAATTCAAATTGAAATAATTCACAAGCGCGTCACGTCATTAGCATATGCCGGTTCCAGAGATAGGCATAAGACATGCTGCGGGGCTCCGATCAGCAGCAGGAGCTGATCGGAGGCTACAGAGAAGAGGTGAGAGGGGGGAAGGAGGGAGGATAAGGAGGGAAGAGAAGGGAGGAAGATGAGGGGGGGAAGAGGAGGATGAGGGGGAAGAGGAGGGGAAGAGGAAGGTCAGGGGTGGAGGGTGAGGGGAGGAGGGTGGGTGAGAGGGGAAGGGGGGAGAGGAGGATTATGGGGGAAAGGGGGAAGAGGAGGATGATGAGGGAAGGGGGGAAGAGGAGGATGAGGGGAAGTGGAGAATGAGGGGGAAGAGGAGGATGAGGGGGAAGAGGAGGATGAGGGGGAAGAGGAGGATGAGGGGCAGAAAGGAGGAGGGTGACAGGGGGAGGTTGAGGGGGGCTTAGGGCTCATAATATATGTTTTTGTTGACCTTATTTTCCACTTACACAGCTAGTTTACTGTTTTTCTTTGAAATAAATATTCAAAAACATTTAACCTACTGAATTAATATAATTTTATTGGTATCTATTTTTATTTTTGAAATTTATCAGTAGCTGCGGCATTTCCCACCCTAGGCTAATACTCGAGTCAATAAGTTTTCCCAGTTTTTTGTGGTAAATTTAGGTGCCTCGGCTTATATTTGGGTCGGCTTCTATTCAAGTATATTCTGTACTTATCAAAAGTCTGTAAAAATCAACCCCACCTTTCTATGATTTTTTAGCTTCTTTCTCTCTGTTACATCTAAATTATGGACCTATCCTCTTGTGGTAGCGCAGCACAGGCAGCATTCAGTGGCGGTGAGCATCAGCTAGATGGCGCTGCCAATATTCCGGTGCCATATCATAGAGTCAAGGTTTAGGTAAACTGTTAGGGTTAGGGTGAGGGTTAGGGTTAGAGTTAGGGTGAGGTCTAGGGTTAGTTCAAGGGTTAGGCTAACGTTATAAGCTTAAAACTTCTCTCACGTATCGGCAGCCCTGCAAAATATCTGCAGCGCCATCTAGCAGTTGGAGGCCGCACTGCAGCAGCGGACCTGAGCAGACACCATACCAGGATATATCCTAAATTATCTATGTGCATGTGAGTTTTTAGAATTAATTTTAAATGTATAAGAAGAGGAACAGAGGTCTTCAGCAAAGGCAATAGAATTTGCTTTTTAGCTAGGAAACTGATTTCAGCCATGAAAGAGAACTTCATATAATGCCTAAATTGTAAATAAGCAAAAGACGGTGTCTGGAGATGATGTATTTTTGGCTCAAGTCTAAGGATTGATGAACTGCTTTGTTATTGTACATGTTTCATGCACATCATTTCTCGTTGGTTCCCACTATTGGAATGGATATGCCCATCCTCCAGCTGTAAAATCAGAATTACTTCTAATAAAAAAAATCGGAGTTTGAAGAACTAAAGTTGAAAATAATCAATACGTTTTTTAGAATGTAAAAAATTTATGCAATCGCTAATTTATTGCTTGATATACAATAATTTTAGTTTCCACTGATCTAGGTCTTGAGGTGGAAGGGAACTTCAAATATACAGTTACTTTGTATGTGCACAATGGGAAGGTGGTATATACAACTGCCAGTGCATTCATCAGGTTTAAAGGAATGCTCATTATTTTAGAAGAGCACATCCTGTTAAGACAGTAACTGCAAGAAGCAGGCTTAGTAAAGAAAATACAGTACATAATATTTGCTTACAAATGTGAAAATGTAAAGACTATGTATTACACATCAAGCTTTGTTATTTAATAGACAGTATTTAAAAAATATTATGACAGTGGTCCTAGAAATACATATACTTGCAACGTTGTGCCTTACCTTTTACAAAAGAAACAATAGAAGACAACAGCCGTCTCAGTCAACAGAAATGTTATTCCAATCCCCACGCCAATCCACATGCCTGTATACAAATGAATCACAATATCTATTATATGGAATTTGTCATACATGAAGAGAATTGTCTCAATAAATTGGCTCAAAAAAGCATGTCTCAAATACTCATCCACAGCCAGAGGGGGCATACGCTGTCATATCTGATAGGTGAATGATTTCATTGTTTAGTTTTTGACATTTGCCCTTCTCACTTACAAGCAGGTAGTAACACTGCTTTCCCACCACCTTCACTTTCTGATTACTATACAGTGCCTTGCAAAAGTATCCCCCCCATTGACTGTTTACCTATTTTGTTACATTACAGCCTTATGTTCAATGTTTTGTTAATATGAATTTTATGTGATGGATCAGAACACAATAGCCTACGTTGGTGAAGTGAAATGAGAAACATATATACATAAAACTATTTTTTAGAAATAGAAAAAAGAAAATTGGCATGTGCGTATGTATTCACCCCCTTTGTTATGAAGCCCATGAAAAGCTCTGGTGCAACCAATTACCTTCAGAAGTCACATAATTAGTGAAATGATGTCCACCTGTGAGCAAGTGTCACATGATATGCCATTATGTATAAACACCATTTTTGAAAGGCCCCAGAGGCTGCAACTCCTAAGCAAGAGGCACCAATAACCAAACACTGCCATGAAGACCAAGGAACTCTCCAAACAAGTAAGGGACAATGTTTTTGAGAAGTGCAAGTCAAGTTTAGGTTATAAAAAAATATCCAAATTTTTGATGATCCCCAGGAGCACCATCAAATCTATTATAACCAAATGGAAAGAACATGGCACAACAGCAAACCTGCCAAGAGACCGCCCACCAAAACTCACGAACTGGGCAAGGAGGGCATTAATCAGAGAGGCAGCACAGAGACCTAAGGTAACCCTGGAGGAGCTGCAGAGACTGGAGTATCTATACATTGGATGACAATAAGCAGTACGCTCCATAGAGTTGGGCTTTATGGCAGAGTAGCCAGAAGAAAGCCATTACTTTCAGCAAAAAACTAAATGGCATATTTTGATTTTGCAAAAAGGCATGTGGGAGACTCCCAAAATGTATGGAGGAAGGTGCTCTGGTCTGATGAGACTTCAATTTAACATTTCGGCCATGTCTGGCACAAACCCAACACATCACATCACCCAAAGAACATCATCCCCATGATTTTCAGCAGCTAGGACTGGAAAACTGGTCAGAGTTGAGGGAAAGATGGATGGTGCTAAATACAGGGATATTCTTGAGCAAAACCTGTGCGTGATTTGAGGCTAGGACGGAGGTTCACCTTCCAGCAGGACAATGACCCCAAACACACAGCTAAAGCAACACTTGAGTGGTTTGAGGGGAAACATGTAAATGTGTTGGAATGGCCTAGTCAAAGCCCAGACCTCAATCCAATCAAATCTGTGGTCAGACTTAAAGATTGCTGTTCACAAGCGCAAACCATCCAACTTGAAGGAGCTGCTGTAGTTTTTCCAGGAGGAATGGGCAAAAATCCCAGTTCTAAGATGTGGCAAGCTCATAGAGACTTATCCAAAGCGACTTGGAGCTGTGACTGCCACAAAAGGTGGCTCTACAAAGTATTGACTTTAGGGGGGTGAATAGTTATGCACATTGACTTTTTCTGCTATTTTGTCCTATTTGTTGTTTGCTTCACATAAAAAAAAAAAAAAAGTCTTCAAAGTTATGGGCATGATCTGTAAATTAAATGATGCAAATCCTCAAACAATCCATGGTCTTTCCAGGCTGTGAGGCAACAAAACAAGAAAAATGCCAAGGGGGGTGAATACTTTTGCAAGGCACTGTAAGTATCAAAGACAGATTAGACCGGTCAAAATTTGCAAAAAGTATTATTTGCCAAAAAATATTGTTATTGTCTTGGTTAACAAAACTGAGAATGTTATTAGTTTGTTACATTATTCACAAACATATGGTGTTTTTTATAGGCTATAGTGATCCTATAAGGATTTGTATATTTCATGGAAATTGAGGATTCCATTTACTGTGACCAGATCTTCTATAGAAAAACTATCCAACAAGGCTTCATTCTTTGGAAAGATTTGTCCTTTATAGCAGTTTTTTGGAATGGGGTGAGATTTTTAGGATACTAGGGCTCACTAGTTTTTCGGACTTGGGTTCAATGTTGGGATACTAAACTGGGGTTCCACAGAAAACATTTGGGGTCCTAAATTTCTGCTAAAATTTTTTGTTCAGTGGTTGAACTATTTGGAACATATTATAAGGAATTATATACTGTACAGTTGCAAACGCAAGCTTTTATGCTCTTATTTTAGCGATAATCCTTGGGTAATTATCTAACATTTTTTCTGTGCTCTATTTATTATTCAATGCCTAACACAATAAAATAGATTTAACCTAATCACTTAGGGCCTTATTCAAATGCCTTTTGGCCAATTGAATAGGGCTCTATATAAGCACACAGCATATTTATTTACAAAAGTTTTTAGTTAGTGGACATCTATCCAAAAGCAAGGTCTTCACTAACAAAAAACTTCTGTAAAAAAATATGCTGTGTGCTTATATAGAGCCCTATTCAATTGGCCAAATCACATTTGAATGAGGCCCTTAGAGCTAAAAGACTACCATAGTTTAGGAAAAACATTTATTGTGAATTATGTAACAAACTAACATTATTATTAGCCGTGTAGCCTGAAAGCATATTTAGCATTTTTAATAATATTACATTATAAATAAAATATTAATTTCAAGACTCTGGTTTTGTAAATATAAATGGCCATCTTGACTACAGTACTACCTGATAGCTTGGAACCTGAGGTTGAGTGCTTATTTATCAGTAGAGGAAAGGCGTGCAAGAAGGTAACAGTCAGAAACAAGGAGGAGATTTGTTGTATCACTAGAGCTATTTAACACCCATCATCTCTGGCCACTCTGTGCTTTTACTTTCAGTCATTTCAAAAAGAAAATCTGATTAAAATAAGTTATGGCATGGCTTCAGATTCATTAACATTGGAGATCCGTGTAAAATACAATGAATAATTATATGTATAATAGATATTTAAATCCCCCCTCTTATATTTGTATGTTTTCTTCCTCCCCATATATCTCTATTTTATTTGAAAATAAAATCATTTATCTATATTATTCAATGAATACTTAGGGCCTCATTCTATTATCGGCCGCAGCCGCTGCGGGGCCGCAAGGACCGGCCGCAAGCTATTCTGCTATTCTATTCCCTTACGGCCGTAGGCTCCGGCAGGCTTGCGGCCGGTGCCTTGCTATCTCTTGCGGCCGCTCGCGCCGGAGGAAAGCCTTTGATCTAAAACGGCCGCAAGAGATTTGCAATTCAATTGCTCCGGGAAACCTCTCTGCAAGGCTAAAAACGAGCCGCAGTTACTTGCAGGAAAAAGGTCTCGCTAGCACCAATTAAGCACATAAAATAGCTCAAATAAAGCCATCCTGCACTTTGAGAAGACTATAAAGGGATTTTAGGTGTTAGAAAAAATAGCACATAATTATCCTGTACTCAAACCCGTAAAATATTTCATTTTTAATATCCGTAAAATATACATGTAAAAAGTCCAGAGTGCTTGGAGCACCTCAGACACGCCCACGCCGCAGCCGGCAAATAAACAGTTAATTTGAACTCGGGTTTGGGCAGATGTGCAAGCTTGAGAGTGGGTTCCTTTTAATCCTCATGTCCCCCAATATGATCCCTAGCATTTACAGAGCTGTACAGTGCAGGCTTGAATTTATTTTTGACTTTTTATATTTCACAGATTACGGCCGGTTCCAAGATATGCGGCCGGCCGTAAGAGGAGATCCTTGCGGGGCCGTATAATAGAATCGCGAGTAAACTGAACCCCCGCAAGGAATCGCAGCCTTACGGCCGATTTACGGCCGATAATAGAATGAGGCCCTTACTATTTACACACTTTTATATTTGCTATAATTATGATTATCTCTATCTAAAATTGTATTTATACTTATTTTTCTTTCAAAAATTGATAACATTCTAACGCCATTAAATATTAAAGCATGTTGAAAAAGATGGTAGAACATATTTTCTGTGTGCTATACACGTTCCTTGTCAAAGTGAAAAGTAGACTAAAGAGGTCTATTAGTCTATGTTTTTCTTACCATTGGAGCTGAATTTGATTGGTGGAGAAGGTAATTGTGTAATGCTGTGTTGACATCGGTGTCCTTCCCAATTTTTTAGACATCTGGAATATAAATAATATATAATATTAACTTTACATGATAATTTAAAATAAGAACATGTTGCATTGAGAGAATTGAATATGTATGCGTATTATGGTGAAAAAAAAAATACATTTTACAGACCTTTTGTTCGGGTATATTTAATCTGAGCAATGACTTTTGCATGGCTGATCCCCGATTCCACCAAAACAGTATAGTAGCTATGGTATTATGGCTTCTATTCCTCTAATAATGACCAAATAAGTCATTGGTTACAAACAGAATTAGTCAATTTAGAGATGTGCTACACTAAATTGCTAAATAATCTTAAAAGATTTTTAAAAAAAGTAATTTGGTTAAAATACACTCAGAAATAATTATAAACCATTCACTTGAGCATTGGGGAACCAGATGAGTCAAATAGGGAAGGTTAAAAAGTCCACATAAAGCACCACTATAATATTTTTTTTATATATGTGGCCATGATAAGGAGCAAAGGAAATACAAATAAAAACATACAACCTTTATATATTGTGTGTCCTTGTAGACTAATAACTGACTGCATTTTATACATATATATGCGTGTATGTATATATATATGCATTTGTATGTAGAAATAGTTATATGTACATGTACTGATGAGTTTATATGAGGTGGCACTGAGTGACTTAGCCTGGGGGAGTGGGCTTAATAGCCAATTGTAAGAGTACAATTAATATAGATTTTTATTTTTAATACAACTGAATGGCAATTGCATTAATGCCTAAATTTAACATCTACCTCCAGTCGTTAGGCCATTATAGTGGTTCTTTACAGCACAATTGTAGCTTAGGAAAAACCTCACTTGGTTGTGAAGTATATAACAATTAACAACATTATCAGCTATGTGAGTCATGAACCGAATACAATTTCTTGAGAAACTTGTAAGGTTCCCTCTTCTCTGTCTACTGCACTTCCTGATAACTTGGAGTCTGAAACTTGCATGTATCTACTGAACAATGAAGTGAGGGTTGGGCAGTAAACATTCCTCTCATGCAATCAATCATGGATGCTTCCAGAGACCAGCAAAGGCAAACATATAACTTTTATCCATCATGCAGTGATCCATTAAGATAAGATTCACAATAAATAGTATGGATTATGAATTAACTTATAACTTCATACAGTATTCTCTATTTGTTTTATTAGTGGAAATAAGAGGCAACTGAGAGATGCTTGAAAGGTTAAGGTGATGGTCTTTCAGTTGGTCTTGCAATAGCCCTACTTCCTCAGTTTTTAATAATAAAACTTAGTAGATCCAGCAAGGTTAGCAAAGGCAGGTATATTGTTTGCATAAAGAATAAATAAGTAAACTAAAAAACTGAATATGCTGAAAACTATTCTAATTTATTGTCTGATTGAAATTTCTAATGCATAATTTATCACATTTATTTGAATACATTTCAATGCAAGATATTATGTTATTAAATTACATTCTCACATAATTAATTTAATCCAGTGTTAATGCAAAAAAGCATTTACCTGAACATAATTAATTAGTGCTTTTGGCAATGTTCCCTTCTCTTTTTTCATACTTTTTTTTGTTTTTCATTTTCTTATTATCTGCCATTAAAATGACCAACGCTGTGTGTAAAGTAATTAATAGTACAAAACATTTTTCTATTTTGCTATTTCATAATCTTTCTATAATTTGACAAATGTTCTATGAATGATACTGTAAGCATATTAAATCATTAATTTTACCAATGTATGAAGGAATGAAAAAATATTTAAAGCTTGAAATGGATACAAAAAATGAAAAATAAAAACAGTATAATGATGCTGATTTCAAGACATAAGGCCTGACAGGCAACATTTTTCATTTGAAAGGTCCTTAAAGGACCATTTACCTCACTATAAGTGATGTTCATGGTGTGAGAGAGCACACAATTCTATGTTAAAATTATAATTTCTTTTTGATTTAATTACACTAATAACAGCTAATAATTCTGCAGTCTTAGGTCTGTTTACAAACACACTGCTAACTGTTCCATGATTAACTACACACGCTGACAACATCCGACACCTGCCACACACAAGCTCTGGTGAAGACAAGATTTATGGTTTCTCTCTGCATTCAGGAATATAATCAGCCATCAGTTAACCCACAAGTAACATATTTAGTAGTTTCCAGCAGTCATTTCCCTGCACAGATGAATTTGGGAAGGGTTAACTCTCTTTCTGTTTCTGCTCTCGGCAACAAGCTCTTGCTGTCAATCCGCCTGGGGGACTTGCCAGAGTGTCATGTAAACAGATACTTAATTTATGATTTTTGTTCTGTGAAAAAGCCACCTATTTCAAAAATTCAAAAAGTATTTCAAAATATTTTTAGTACTATACAGTGGTGTGCTCCAAGTTGTACTGAATTAACTGGCATTTTAAATGGGACTCATAGTGCTTTAAACCCTTTTTTTTACCCAAAGCAAAGTGGTAACTGAGGTATAGATAACCAGGAGAAGTAATTAGGAGTACAACTAGGAATTATTTGCTAGACATATAAGGGAAAGGAGCATGCTGTCTGAGTCACCTCCGGAAAGAACTGCATGGCAGAGAAAGGCTAGGGTGAAGTTTGAACTTGGAACAGTGTGCTCACTTTCATGGATACTTAAAGATCAGCCATGAGGGGGCATGCATGAAGACGAGTTTGTTCAGTCTCCTCAGTGTTTCCTGAACAAAAAGGCAAATCAATTATTAATTACCAACATCTGTGGATATACCTGTGGACTATTTTTTGGGAGTCAGAGTTGGCCTCTGTACTCAGTCAGTAGGATTCTGCACCTTGACCCATTGTTTATTGTGCATTTTTTGTTTATACAGATCAAGGTCTGCATTCTTCCTTTAGCCTCTTGTCTGCCTCCTGCTCCTGATGCCTTTTCCCTCTACCCTTTCTGGCTCCATCCAGAGATACTTTCTGTCTGGCATGATCCATGAGCTACCTCCCAAAATTACAGGCCTGTCTGACAGCATCCCGGAGAAACTGGCCTGTTTAGCACTGTCCCGGAGCTACCAGGCTATCTGGTACCATCCCGGAGCTACCAGCCTGTCTGGTACCATCCTGGAGCTACCAGATGGTCTGGTAGAATCCTGTAGTTACCAGCCTATCTGGCACAGTCCTGATGCTACCGGGTTGTCTCTAGCTGCCTTAGCCAGTTCAGTCACACCTCCTGCTCATGTGCTCCCTGCTCCTGCCATCTGCCCAGCTGGAGCTCTTCTTCTTGTGTTCCCTGCTTCTGCAGCCTATTTATCTGGACCTCTTGCTACCAGCAGTCCGCTGTCCCATACTTCCTATTCCAGTCCAGTTTCCTGGGGCCTTCTTGCTACTGGACTCCTACTTGTCCTTCCTCTGATTGCCTGTTCTTAACACATGCTATCCCACTCCAGAGAGTGGGGGGCCACATGGGAAGTGCCTAAGGGCTGTATTTTGTTTTGATATACAATTGCAGCATGTCCACACTAATTTTAGGCTGATTTCTACCGATATCAATTTTCAATTGCATTAAGATTCTACAGTGAAACGGTAGTGGTCTAGTCATCACAGGAGGAATTGAAATATGATATATTGCAATATGATGCTAGTGATTCTGGTAGTTAATGGCATTAAAAGGTAATAGGCAAAATTATTTCCAAATATAAAAATAAGTAATTTAGGATTATTAATGGAACTTTATATTGAATACACAAAGCAAAAACAAAGTATAGAATTCCTATTACAACCAAATCCATAAAGGGACTCTGTGAACAAAAATCAAGTTGTTTTTGTTAGGTTATTCTGAAAGAGCATGAAAAACCACATGTACATTGTAGAAACCATTTATTTTTATAAATTGACATATTGTTGAGATATTCAGTATTGTATGTACTGTCATTCCATGTTTTGTTGTGTTAATTGGCTTCACAGCTTGCTTACTGTGTTTGCGGTGGCCAAAGCAATACCCCAAATGTTATCATTCAGCTGGATCCCACCCCTAAGCTTATTAACTACTGCAAATTAGCATAAATGAGCCACAAAAACAATGCTCAGGATTTAATTTTTACCGTAGATAAAAAGACTAATTCAATATGTAGTACATTTTTAATGCTGTTTAAGATCCTGATGCGGTGAGAGTGAGCAAGTGAAAAGCGAGCAAGTATTCTACAATTAAATGGGTCAGGTTATTTTATTGTATAAGCGCTTGATGTGACACAACAATGGTAAATGTGTTGAAATGGTAAATGTGGAAAACTTGAATTATAATTTTTTTTTCACAAAGAAGTGCAATTTGGGATAATCCTTAGTAGTTTTTAGTTCTTTTGAACCATAAGAGTATATTTGTATCTAGCATTCCAGAGCTAGTAATTGTTAGGTAAGGTATTTTTCTTTTATGAAAGTCTGAGCTAAAAGTGGGCATTATTAACATATAGCAAGTTTTAATATTTAGTTATTTTCAATTTCAGATGAGTTTCTCTGACACTCAGACAACTTTGATGCTTAAATTATGTAAAAAGTTTTTGTATGTCTTCCTTTAAAATCATGTTTTCATTTAATCCTATAATTGTATGCATTCATTTGTAACTAGTATTCACCTGTCAATTAGACTAAATAAGGTCAGGCACTTTATTTTTGACACTAATAATGAAATAACATCAATTCTATACAAAGCAATATCTAATAGAGTATTCTGTGTTTCTTTTTATTTGCAATCTAGCAGTAAAGAATACAAATTAAATGCTGGCAATAAACACAACAAACATTATTCATCACTACATACAATTCCCATTTTGACATGATCTCTGAAAAATATCTATCTTTAAAACACTTTCTCAAAAATTGTCCGTCATAAACTAAACTCATTTGACAAATATGATGCCACTTGAGACACAGTAAATGTTCAAACTGAGAGAAACAGAAGGTGCTTGATGTAAATATGATAATTGTATGTAACCTCTGCATCTGTTGCTATTTCAAATACATTTTAGAAAGGATGAGGCTATAATGTTTTATAGTAGCTTACTTACATCTGAAGGATGGAAGCCTTGGTGGAATTAATGATTGGTGGGCCCAGATGCAAAATCATTTAGGGGTCCACCATCTACAAGGTAGGTGCTTCTGGGGGTCGATAAAAAATACAAAATATTTATGCAGGTGGTCAGATCATCTTTCTATAAAAATAACTATCTGCCCACACCCCTACTACATTTAGAGTCATTTACCCTAACCTTCTGTGATTACAGAGTACTCCAACTCTGTAGTGGGCCCTAGAGCTTTGAACCTGCTGCACCAACAGTAGCTCTGCCACTGGATGGAAGTGATGGAGATATGATTGATATGAATTTGGGGAAACAGTAAGAAATTATTT
Organism: Discoglossus pictus; assembly: GCA_027410445.1. Lineage (NCBI taxonomy): Eukaryota > Metazoa > Chordata > Amphibia > Anura > Alytidae > Discoglossus > Discoglossus pictus. The sequence goes on along the minus strand of CM050166.1, from coordinate 387,177,056 downwards.
TTAATTTTAAAGGGACATGGGGCACAATTCTTTTTGTCATACATTTTGAAGAGCATGATTTAAAGATTTCCAAAATTGTGATTTGCATCAAAAATATTAAGAAGATTAAATATTTAGAATATTAAAATTTTGAACTACTTTGAAAATAACAGGAATTGCACAGAGCATTCATACAGCTGTGGATTTCACAAATGTGATTCATATATCTACAGTATGTTACTGCTCATTGGCTGACAAAGGCGAGCCCCAGATAAGTTAAATATTTGAATCAGTTTTTATATATGTCACAATACAGGGTTAACTATCTGTCAGTGCCTAAGGTTCCTTTCTACAACTCGTCAGATTTAGCAGACAACAGAATTTTGGTAGCCTTGCATGAGATCAGACAGCCAAAAACAGAGTATGGAAATCCCAATGTCCAGTAAAAGAACACAATTCTACCACTTATGCCTTAACCAGACGATCTCTTTACTGAACAGGGTACAAAGAGCATATTTATAGTAAAAAATACAATGGTAACTAAACACATTAAAAAACAGTAAATAAACTGTGGTGCCACTAAACAATACCACTTGGTAAAATAATTAAGATCACTAGATCAGAAGGCCAAATTAACCAAATTACTCAGAGCTTCTGTAATATATGTGATTATCTGCTGGTTGTTTTCATCTCTCCATGGGAGGTCTTCAATTATAAACTGACCATTTAAAGCATTATTTCAGCTCCACCAAGGAGATTCTACATCTACATTTGCAAACAATAATTTGATTATACCTCCAAGGCAAACAGTTCACCCTGAATTAGCACAAAACTATTTATAAAACAATACATACAAATATCAGGCATGTTTAACATGTATGTAACCACAAGAAAGGTGATACTCAAAAGTACAAGACACCCAACCCTACAATACAATAAAGTAACCACCTCTAGTGACTCCCCCAGTCCAGAACCCCAGTGCAAAGAAAACACTTCACACAACCATGACTGGCACATGATGATTTGTGACTTTCTCCCCCTATTAAAAGAACATACTTGGAGCAAGTCCCAGGTCTGCTGCCATGTATGTTTGGAACAGTAAATTCCAGATTTTGTCCAGTAGCAAATACGTTTTCCCTGACTGGAGGGTTTAAGTCATACAGGGACCTATTAAATTCGCCGATTTGTAGTTCCATAAAGGAGCCTGCAAATAGTACTGCTATTAAATTGGCCTCTTTTAGCTACCCGCAAACGATCTGCGGGTTACAGGCTGAAAATCCCTATGGGCTGTCAAACTCTGAACTCCGACCCAGCTAAGCCTTTGATATTTCAAGCTAGTAAATGTTACAATCACAAATCGCTATTAACTTGCTACTCAAGTCCTCAAGCCCGCAATCGTTTTCATACCCATAAATGGCAAATGTAGCCACAAATCCTACGGGTACATGAGAGGAACCTCAAGGGAGTTAAACTCCTGTCCGTAGCACTGTAAAAGCAAATATAAACACACTACTGCATAATAAATTACAGGGAAAGCTATGAAAGGTATTAATATGAATAGCACAACATTCTCAAGCTCGCAAATCTGCAAAAAAAAGTGTTAATACATATAATAGAACTTGCATGGACTAGAATAATACATTTATAGATTTTTTTCATATTGCATAATTTCTGGATTGAGGGCCTGATTGCAACTCAGACTTCAAAACCATAAGTAATTGAAATATAACCTCCATGTTTTAGTGACATAGTTATGATGATCTCTCTTACTGTTGGCTCCATCTAAACCCGTAAATACGGGTTTGAATTATTTATCATGTTCACGCCGGAAATGCTAATCATGGTTTTACGGATTTGGATTCCGGCCATGTTGTTGCGGCCTTTTCTAATTTAATCGCTTTGTAACTCCTGGAATTTAATAGGGCTCATAGAGCAGTATCTTCATTCTGTTGATGGAGAGCGCTGGCATTCTCCATGTCGCTTTTCAAGCCTCATATGAGCGCCTGACTCACCTAGGCCACCTCCCATCTGGTTTTTGGGAGTGTTGATTTCTGCCACGCCTCTTCCCATTTGCTGTTAGGGAGCACCAACATCTTCCATGCTGCCTCCCGTGAAATATGGTTGCACTGGGGAGAGCTGGCATCCTCCAAGCCCGCTTCCATCTTCAAGTGGTGGCTCTGCATACTCCATGCCCCCCTCCCATCGGTGGTTGGGGGGTGCTGACATCTGCCAATGGGATGCACCAGTATCTTCCATGGCACCCCCATGAAATCTTACTGATCCTGGGGAGGGTCTGACTCACCTGGTCATCTTCCATATGTCAATGAGGAGCTCCTGTATTCACCAGGCCCCCTCCATCTGCCACTTGAGAGCAACAGCATCCTCCATGGCACCTCTCATGAAATCTTACTGCTGCTGGGGAGTGCCTGACTCACCTTGGCCCCTTCTAAAGAGCACTAGTGCTAACTGCACTTGCCTCCCTGCTGCAGCTGTGGAGTGCCCAAATCCCCCATGCCTTCTTGAAATCATGCTTTGGCGGGCAGTGATAGTGTCAAATACATACAGTATGCTCTAATTTGTCATTTGTCCAGGGCCTGCAGGAATAACCGGAAGGCAGCTTCATTGGAGGTGATCTGTTCTATTTCCATGAAAGCAGAGGTACCCCGCAACTATGCCTGGCTGTATTGGTCCCAAAGCTAAGATGACTAACAACAGAATGTCCACGTTAAACTACCACTGTAATGTAGTTAGTTCTGAGACTCCACTGGGGACAGCAGATCAGCATACTTCTTTTCCACTTCAAATTCTTGATTCACTATCTCCACCACTGTAGCAAGCTGTTACTCAAAAATACAATGCACCGATAAGTACAGTAAAACAACCACCTCTATAGCACAGTGAATAAACCCAGAGCTAAACAGGGCATCACCAGTGAAGTAACTCCCCTAACCCAGAGGCCCAGTGCAAAGAGAGCATTTCACACAACCCTGAGTGGCACATGTCAAGATTGTCATTTCATGAGCTTAAACATTTTCATTGGTTCTATGTACAGTATATATTTGAAATTTTGTATTTTAGGAAGGGATTGGGGGTCTGCTTATGCAGTTTTTTTTAGATATAATAGTTAAAATAATAATGTAATGAGCATGCTCAGTAGAGACCTGTGTACTTGAACTGTTTGATTCCATGCATTGTGATTGGTCAGTTATGGTCAGTTGAGAAAAAGAGAGAAACAGATAGACAGGTCTCTGGCCATATAAGATTGCTAGTATAGTGTGAGCTCTACTTTTACTGTACTGACACACTACGCACAGCAGCTGGATACTGCACCTTCATACAGACAGTGTGAGCTCTGTTACTCGGCAATGACACTACACAACACATCTGGACATTGCACCTTATTTATACAGACATTGTGAGCTATGTTATTCCTCCACTGACACTACACAGATGATCTGGGCACTGCCCCTTCATACAGACTGTGTGAGCTGTGCTATTCCTGTACTGACACTAAACACAGTGCCTGGATACTGCACCTTCATACAGACAGTGTAAGCTCTGCTATTCCTGCACTGTTACGACACACATCATCTGGATTCTGCACCTTCAGACAGACAGTGTAAGCTGTGCTTTTCCTGCACTGACACTAGACACAGCATCTGGATACTACACCTTCATGCACACTGTGTGAAGTCTGCTGTTCCTGTACAGACACTGCATCTTTATACCAGGGCACCTGGAAACCTACCAGAATAAGGGCCTCATTCAATTGCGATTTGGCCAATTGAATAGGGCTCTAAATAAACACAAAGCATATTTTTTTTACAGAAGTTTTTAGTTAATGAAGACCTTGCTTTTGGCTAGAAGTCCCCTAACTAAAAACTTCTGTAAAAAATATGCTTTGTGCTTATTTCAAGCCCTATTCAATTGGCCAAATCGCAATTGAATGAGGCCCTCAGAGTTTTATTACATAACAGCTAATCTACACTGAGTGCACCTAAATAATTTATTTTCAACTAATATATTGATATATTGTGGTCAATAAACAAAATGCTTATAAATTATAGGAATTACAAATCCAGACATTCTACCCCTTCACTGTTACAGCACTGATGGAGTTAGACCCTCAGCAACCACCTGGGGGTCAAGTTGTTGGTCTACGGCTATAAATATCAGTAGGATGTGTTTATCTTCTGTGTCATTATACTCTCAAGAAACCCTTTTTGTGATAACTTACATAATTGTCTAAGTGCAAGCAAAAAAAACAAAAAACATTTCTGCCAAGGTATACGTTTCAGACACTCCCCTTCTTCACCTTGCAGATATTTTTTTATTAAAAACAACTGGGTATGAATTTTAACTAATTCCATAGGATTTTTTTTTGATAGCCAGCCATACTTAGATATGCACCCCCAACAAGGCCAAGTCTTTAATTCAAATATTGTATTTCCAATGGACCACAAAAAAAGCACGAAGCCATATAGTGCTTAGTATATTAGATGTGAATATCAGTAGATATTTCACACTATAAATAATCTTGCAGTAGTTTACTCTACATTTTAGAAGCTTCCAACAAAGTACAAAGGGCATTTATATTATTCTTATGAATATTCTAATTAATATCTTCATGCTAATTAATGCCTCTGTTTTGTTTTGGATTATCACTTGTGCTTCATCTCTATTGTTCACTACACTCTGTAATACAACTATTGTTTCCTGTTGCAATTCTACAGTACAAATCCCGTATATATGTTACAAATATAATGACATATACTGTATAATATAAAACTATATGACATTAATAATTATAGGGCCAATAAGGTTGATACTACTGCAATATATTTTTATTTTTAACAACTACCAAAACTTTAAAAAAAAAATCAAACTTAATTTTTTATCTTTTTAGTTCATATCACAGTCCGATTCATGTTTGGTAAGGTAAGCAGAGCAGAAAAGGAAGAAATAGAGGCAAAATACCTTTAGGCAATTCTGTGAAACTTCAAAGCCTTGTGTAACAGCAAGCATACAACACTTTGTTCAATTTAAACTTGTCACAATTTACAACAGCCCTCCAAATAATATTTTTTCACTATATGGTATTGCCATTATATATACTGTATACTAGCGACTTTCCCGTCAAAATTGACGGGGCAATAAAATTTGAAGCCATGGCAATGCAGTTTGACACAGAATGTAAAGCTTTTTCTACTCTGAGGACCTTCGGGGGTCATTGCAAACCTGGCGCTGAGCGCCTCCGGCGCTCCCAACGTGGCTCGCATTGAGCGCCTTCGGCAGACAGATATATATATCTCTATTTTTTTAAATAATAATTAATTAGTTACTTAATAAATTAATATACTTTACCTATTTGTAATTAATATATCCAGCAATCAATAAGAGCTAACAATCTATTTTTATTTTTCTGCAGCATACAATGTACAATTGGACTGTTGCTGCCCTGAGGAGAAAGTGCAATGAATGTCTCAACTCTGCATTAGAAATAGGCTGAGTGTGCGAGGGTAAACCATTGGTTTAGTTGTGTAAAGCGCCATTTTAGTTTCGTAATGTTATTAGTTGCAAGTTAGTGTTGTAAAATGGCATCGTTTGTCTATGTGTTAAGAGCATTTTCCATGGTTCCTAACTGTGTATTTTTATACCTCGTACGTCCATGGCAAAAGTCGTCTGTGTCTGGCAGTGTTTTGCGTGCTTTGGGGTCATGTAGCCTCAATTTCATTTTTTTCGCCTGCCGTTTTGTTTCTCGATTAGCCGATTTTCAAGTTCCGAAACTCTTTAAATTTGACTTTAATTCACGTGCAACCTTACTGGCAGATGTCGTGGCTGTCCCCCATGCTGTGTGTGAGTTTAGTTTTATTACATTCTTTGTATTTTTCAGCGTTTTTGTTGTTTTTGGATGTACGCGTTTCGGCTGTTAACTTCATATTTTTTCAAACCTCGTAATTATTTTTTTCTAAAGTCCCGCGGGTTGAATTTTTCTTTTTCTAAGTGGCGATTTTTTTTTCTAAGTCTCGCGGGTCGTATTTTTTTTTCTAAGTCCTGCGTCGTCGTATTTTTCTTTCAAAGTCCAAAGGGTTGTTTTTTACCGTGAGTGAAGCGCCGTTGAGCCTTCCCCTCCGCAAATGCACATTTGCAGCCTGCAATGAACCTTTGGCTCATTGCAGTTTTTTGTCCCCCTCCGCAAATGCGGACCCTCGCCTTCGGCTCATTGCAGAGGACGTTGGAGCCTCCACCTCCGCATATGCAGCCTTTGCTTCGCGAGGTCCGCTTTTGCCGCCAGAAACTATAATGTGGTTTCTTTTAGGAATTCCATTTCTTATCTTATGGATATTAGTTAATTAGGCTAGATTAAAAGTTATAAAATGATGTCCTCTTTCATAAGTCAATAGGGGAGTTGTTATCCGACATAGAGACTTAGAGACCACTGAGGCTTTTTTGTTTTATCTCAGAGATGGGGTGAATCACAATGTGCTAGGCCAGAGATGGAAATTCAGTGGGCCCCAGCTTTGGTTGTTGGTGGGGCCCCAAGCTGGCTAGCTAGTGGTGGGGGTGATTGTTCACTGTAGTGAGGAGCCCATTTATGGTGATGGTCAAAGATCATGTATGGTCCGGAGCAGTGGCGGAGCTATTGATTGGAGGGTCCCGGTGCAAAAAAAACAAACCTTTGAATACTGTCATTTAAATAAAAATTTACAGGGCTTAACAAATGCCAGGAGACAGGTTGTCATGGCACAAAATGCTTACAGGCACCTAGATTTCATCCACTGTACGTCTCAGTTTTACCTGTAAACAGACAGGCATGAGTGACTGAGCCAGTGTTGGCGTTACATTACCCGGGTTCAGCACCCTCCAGCTGAACGTACCTGTGTGTAAGTGAGGAGTGAAAGCTGCTAGAAAAGCCCTCACTGACAAATATACTTACTTTTATTAGTAACTCTCAAGCAACCAGAAACTACATTTATCCGGCATCTACCAACCCCCATGGGGACCTTTTTAACTAAGAGTCTACTGCGCACCAGCTCATTCCACTGTGGATGGAGAGGGGAGTCTGTGTGTGGCTAAGGGGGCCTAAGGGCTCCCAGGGTGGACCCTGGTCATGTGGGCCAGGGTGGATAGGCCTAAGGGAGGTACCTCCCTACACTACAGAAGATAAAAAGTAATAATAAAAAAATACAATATTTTTAGACTGCACCCCAGACAAGGACCCTGGTGCATTGCGCTGCCTGCACCGGTGGTATATCCACCACTGGTCCGGAGGTCTCCTAGGCACCGGGTTCCTGGAGGCCTCAGATGGGTTGAGCGCCATTGTGTTTAACCTCTGTTGTTGTTTTTTTATGATATGTAATTAAAGCCGTGGCCTGTTTTAACCCCATATTGATGTTCATTGTATCATTTGGGTGGGGTTGTTTTTTTATTGGGTTATTTCACATGCTAAGTCACTTATGATTAGATCCCGGCAGCCCCTGAAGACAGTATGGGGGAGTGGGCTTTTGACCCGGCTAGTGCAGGAGAGTTATTGGTTGGTTTAATTTTAGGGCATTTCATTGTGGTTATGAGCAATCACCTTTGTTGTTGTTTCATGATATGTCAATAAAGTCTTATTCTAATCCCAAATTGATGTTCATTGTATTATTTGGGTGGGGTTGTTTTTTTATTGGGTTATTTCACATGCTAAGTCACTTATGATTAGATCCCGGCAGCCCCTGAAGACAGTATGGGGGAGTGGGCTTTTGACCCGGCTAGTGCAGGAGAGTTATTGGTTGGTTTAATTTTAGGGCATTTCATTGTGGTTATGAGCAATCACCTTTGTTGTTGTTTCATGATATGTCAATAAAGTCTTATTCTAATCCCAAATTGATGTTCATTGTATTATTTGGGTGGGGTTGGTCTTTATTGGGTTATTTCACAGACAGAAAAGGTGAAAGAGAAAGTTTAAATACTGACCTTTTAGAACCATGTTTCAGTGAAAAAATCTCTCACAAAATGTTCAAGATCATTTAAAACCCCATAACCCTTCACCTAAACATATTACTTTTCACTTCAAATAATTATAGAAACAAGTTAAACTTGAACAAATATACAAAATGAAAAGGAGATTAAATGTTGCAGTTATGATAGGAGGGGTGTCCCCTGAAAGTCCAGAACCATAACCCCATGCACAACACACTCCTGCTAAAATTGTTTCCATAGGGATGTAAGATGGACTGCCATTCTGAATATCTGTAGAATAACATTGATGCAAAGAGTCACTTTGATAAGCGTGGGGTGATCATTAATACTCCCGGACACTCCAATGGTATTCAACAAAACTCCACTATCATTTTGGAGCCATCGATACTCCAAAGCAATTTCCTTTCTTTCTACATGGCCATTTCTACTCTAATCGCCATAGAAATGCATTGAAACTATACACGTCCTGACAGCATTAGTGGGGCTCCAAGTGTTTTTCTATCACATACACTGAAGTGTATCATAAAACATCCCATGCGTCCCATTCTAAAATAATGGCTTTTGTTTTTGAAAGCCCACAATATTTACTCCTGTTTCAATAATTGAACAGATTAAAAGTGAAACAAAGAAATGATTAGGAGCCCCACTAATGCTAGTGCAATAAAGAAAATAGTTGGAGCCGCACTAATGCTTTCATGCACATTGATGGTATCCTACATAACATCTGAATTCCCCCGATTCCACCATCAATCCAAATAAATAACATTTCTTTTGAATGGCCATCAATTTCACTATTGTTCCAAAACCATATGGAAATGCATTAAGCAAAAACAAAGCACAAATAGAAAAAGAGTGGGAACACCACTTATACTTTCAGGTATACTGAGAGTGTGCTATAAAACACCCAATGTGCCCTGTATCAGACCTATTGATTTCTACACTTAACATGCAGATAATAGGTTCTGTGCTTAAAAGCATCTGTTTTCAGAACTGTAGATTTGAGTTTCATTCCCCCATTTCCTACCTGATTTCACACGTATATTTTGTATTTGATTAATATAATCAATTAAACAGAATAACAACTCCATTTTATTTTAAAAGAATAACAACTCCATTATTTTCCCATGTCAACCCTTCATATATGTATCCAATTTTATCTTGTATCCAAAATAAAAAAAAATCTCATCTTACAACTTGTTTACATGATCCTATTCCATCACAGCTGATCCCTCTTCTCTCTACCATACATCTATTAAACCTACTTGAATGTATTCACCTATTAATTTCCTCCAACTCACTTATCACAGTGGACTACGATCTTCTTTTGCAAATTTTCCATTCTGTGACATTGCCCTCTCTTGATTAAAAATCTAGCAAATCGGACATTTTGTGTCTCCTTGTCGGGCTTCTCATCACCGCCTTGCCCTCTGACTATTGGCATACCTCAAGGTTCTGACCAAGGTACCCTCATTTTCTCCATCTATATTTCCTCGCTTGGTACCCAAATAAATTATTTTGAATTTCAATACCATCTATATGCTGATGACACCCAAATTTACCTCTTTGCACCAGATCCATCCTCCTCTCTTATAGCTCATGCTGCCAACTGCATCTCTAGCACATACTCCTAGATGTCTGCCCGTCAACTTAAACAATATGTCAAAGACGGATCTCCTAATCTTCCCATACTCTTCCACAGCTTTCACTCCTCACATATCTCTCATGTGATGTCACATCATGCCCACCTGTTGGGCCCATTTTCTTGGAGTTCTACTGGATCATGCCCTCTTTTTCATTCCTCACATACAATTCATCACTAGATCTTGTCATTTTCACCTAAATTATTTTTCCAAAATCCAAAAAAAAAAAAAAATACAAAAAACTTTCTTTTACAAGACACAACCGAAATTCTAATACACTCTTTTATCATGTCCTGCCTCGACTACTGCAACTCTCTCCTTGCTTGGCTCCCCATCACCTGTCTCTCTCCACTTTAGTCCATAATGAACGCCTCTTCTAGACTAATTTACCATACTCATAGCTATGTCAGCACCTCTTTGTCTGTCCCTCCACTGTCTTCGCATAGCCTCTAGAAAAAAAATAAAAATTGTGATACCTAACGCATAGAGCCCTCTATAATAATACACTGTGTTATATCTATGATCTTAACTCTAAATACTCTCCCAATGGTCCTCTTCTCTCTGCTAATGACCTACTTCCTTCCTCCTTTCTTATCACCTCTCATTCCTGCCTTCAGGACTTTTTTCCTGCTTTAAATCTTTCAAAACTATACTAAAAACTCATCTATTTAAAGAACCATATCACCTTCAGCCTTAATTTGCACAATATATTGTACCTCACCTTTCTATACCTCACCCATACCCTTTAGACTGTAAGTTTGTGAGTTTTCAATCTTATTGAGTGCTTTAGAGAAAAAAATACTTTTAGTCCATCAAGTTCAACTTTTTTAGATCTCATCTGATCTGCAATATGCGGATTAATTGTTAATTGATCCAAAGGAATGCAAACAGAAAAAAACAGTAAAACTTTGCAAATTGTCTAAAAAAAATAAAAATAAAATTCCTTTCTGACCCCAGATCCCTGGATCAATACTCACTCTCTAATTAACCAGTATAACTCTTAATTCTCTTTTTTTTTTAATTATAAGCAATCACTTTTTAAAGTTATCTATCGAATCTGCTGTCACCACCTCCTTTGGTCGAGAATTTCACAGTTTAACCACCCTTACTGTTCCCACGAGCATTCCCAAATCCCTTTCAATATCTGATACCCCTAAATTTGCTCCATTAAGATTATACATTGAATGGCTATTTTTCCTTCCCAAATGCATAACTTTACCTTTACTTGTATTAAATTTCTTCTGCCATTTAGTCACCCATTTCTCTAATTTATGCAAATCCATTTAAAAAGAAAGTATATCATTATCTGATTTATTCTCACTGCACAACTTAGTGTCATCAGCAAAAATGGAGACACTACTTTCAAGTCCTACTACTACATCATTAATGAATACCGTATTGGCACAAATATAAGCCGCACCTTTTTTCCGTTTTTTGAGCTTCCGAGTTACGGGTGCGGCTTATATTCGGGACCGTCAAAAAACCATTGGCGATTTGCGAACTTTGCTTGTAAACGCGTGCGACTTCTATTCGTGAATGCAAAATTACTGCCGATTTGCGCGATTGCGAGTGAAGGGTGCCGATTTTCGTGCTTGAGACTGCGGTACTGAATAGCGATTTACAGTTTTAGTGATTCTAACATCCTGTAAAGCCTGTAACCTGCAAAAGCCTGCAAAAGCTACAGTGCTAATTAGAAAGCCTGTTTCTTGCATTGGCTGATCACTTTGAGAGTCTTTTTCTTTCCAATTTTACGGGTGCGGCTTATATTCGGACCAAAACGGTATAAGATGGTGCAGAGCACATATTGTGACCTCAGTGTCCCTTACACTGTATTTCAAATGGCCATAGACATGCACTGAGGAGATCCAAAGTGTCAGTAGAAAAGAGTTTGACTATCTCTAATACTCTTAGGCACACACGAGGATGTTCCATAAAACTCCACATGTCCTGATGCTACCACCAATGCAAAAAAATGGCTTTTATGTAGCAGATGTGTATAATTTAATGTTGTTCTGAAAGGGCATATGCATTAACCATTTCTCTTATCAATTTTCTATCTCTGCAATGTCTAAAATGTATTCCATATTCCAGATTAGGTCTTAGCAGTGATGCCTTTGCACCTGCTGCTTAGCTTGGAGCATTTTGTAGAGGATTCGCCACAAAAACTATGCTTTCCATTTCCTTTTCTAACTAAAAAAACTCTAGCTTAATACATTTTACATTATAAACTGCATGCTTACATATATATATATATATATATATATATATACACAAATATATATTCATATACACACACACTGTACATACACTTATCATTAAAATAAGCTATTGGTATTCATTTCACAAACTATATTGTTGGTAAGAAGAATTTCTGAAATTATTTAGATGATAGGGCATTGTTTACCAATGCTGATTTCAATAAACTCTTTAATGTAATTCTACTTCCGCAGCAAGCTAATGAATATCTGTCTACTCATGTATAAACTCAATTAAGTTTTGGAAAGTTACACATCTTAGAATTAAGCCTAGTAAAACATTTATATTGCAATTCGAATTTCACTAGTTCTTTTGAATTTACGATTTTCAAAATCAATTGAAGATTTGTTTTCTAATGACAGTGGTTACTATTTAAAAAAAAAGATGAATCATGAAGCTTTAATTGCAACAATATGCTGTAAAGAAAGCAGGCACATTAAGTGTGTGCTATATAACATCTAAAGTCTCCTAGTACCATCGCCAGTCCCAAGCATTGGCTTCTCTTTACGAAAGCCCATCATCTGCATTACTAATACCAATGGCCATCGCAATGCATTGAGCTGATAAAAAGTGCCATAAATAAAAGAGTAGAACCCCCAATTATGCTCTCAGATGCACTGAAGGTGTTCCATAAAACACAAAATATCCTCATGCCACACCAATGCATTGGCTTTTCTTTAAGCAGGGGTATAACATTCACTATTAATCCGAATGACCACTGAAGTGCGTGAACCTTACTAATGCTGTCGTGTATACTGAGAGTGTGCCATTTAACATACGTGTCCTAATACACAATGAATGAAAAGCATTGACCATTATTCAGCCATCTTAATTTGTTAATGCTCTGCCACTAATTAGCCATACAGATCTACCGACACAGTACCACTAATTAGTCTGGCTTATCTACCGCCAATTAGCACCAATACAGTGCCACCAACAAATTAAAAAAGTGTCTTTTAAAGTACAAAAGTTAAAAGAAATGTTTAATAATAAACTTTTCTATGAACCTGCCAATATTTTATTGCCTTTCTGCAAATTATTTTTTTAATATAATTTGAAAAGCAGATTTTTTTAAATGAATGTGCTACTAAAAGGGTTAAGTTTTTCTTTTTTCTTCTAACCTCAAGCGATGACCTTTTGTCATTTGAAAACACTGTAGCAAGAAAGATCAGCTAAAGTCTTATATTGTCCTTGGATGTCCTTGGATTGTCCTCTCTTAGGCACATTTGCTTCTACAGAAAATAAGTAAATTGTGGTTAGTGTATCTTCATAGCTTATTTCCTCCATCCCCCTTATTAATTTTCCATCTCTGCAATGTCCGTTTTTTGAAACGGTGCCCAAAATGTTTTCCATATTACAAATGAGGTCTTAGCAGCGATCCTTTTACACCTGATGCTTAGCTCCGAGCATTGATTTGTTCGCCACAAAAACTATGAATGCCTTTTCAAACTCGGAAAACCCTAGCTTATTTCTTTTTATATTATAAATTGAATGCTTATATATATATATATATATATATATATATATATATATATATATATATACACAAATATATGTTCATATACACACACTGTACATACACGTATCATTGAAATAAGCTATTGCGTATTTATTTCACCAACTACATAGTTGTAATAATTGGTAAGACGAATTTCTGAAGATATTTAGATGATAGGGCATAGTTTGCCAATGCTGATTTCAATAAACTCTTTAATATAATTCTACTTTCACAGCAAGCTAATGAATATATGTCTACTCTTGTATAAACTCAATTAATTTTTGGAAAGTTACAAATCATAGAATTAAAACATTTATATTGCAATTTGCATTTCCCTGGTTCTTTTGAATTTACTATTTTCAACATCAATTAGATTTGTTGTCTGCTGACACTGGTTACTTTTTTTGAAAAAAGATTAATCATAAAGCTTTAATTGCATCATTAGGATGTAGAGCCCTGTAAAAATATAGGAACTGTCATCAGCCTTATTAAATTGCGATTCAGTAAATTTAAAAGGGCTCTATTTAAGCACATATCATATTTTATTTACAGAAGTTTTTAGTTAGTGAAGACCTTGCTTTTGGATAGAAGTTCACTAACTAAAAACCTCTGTAAAAAATATGCTGTGTGCTTATATAGAGCCTTTTAAATTTACCGAATCGCAATTTAATAAGGCTGTAGGTGTATGACTTATTAGTCCTGATTTTTAATGCTCTTAGTCAGACCCACAATTTTCAAACATATAAACATATATGTTTTTCATTGCGCAGTGGTCTTTTAACAGATACTTTTGTATGTATCCACATCTCAACAAGGTAACATGTGAGGGGACTTAAAATTAATACAGAAACATAGAAAGGCTCTATAAACAGACCTTTTGTCTTTTAAGCACTACCTGCTCTGAGGAGGAGGGACAGGAAATATTGCACAAATTACATACATTTGTCAGACACAGAAACGACCAAACCTTGCATAAACAGCTGAATATAGCTAAACACGCATGAAGGTCCACATACAAATGTAAAGGGTACACTAGGAAGAATTAATAACATTTGATCAAATAAGAAGATGAAAGATAATAGTGCAATGCAAGGCTCAATATGTAGCCCCTGACGTCACAACATATTTCATGTTAGCCCCTTTTTCTGGATTGAAAATTGTAAAGGTACTGGTGGAGAGATTATATATATATATATATATATATATATATATATATATATATATATATATATATATAAATAAATATATATATATATATATAGTAAATAGACATTTGTTTTCATATTTGAACAACTATAACAAGTTAATAAACTTGTTTCCTGCTCAGAATTCTGACAAATACAGTTATTATACTGCATTCTGGGATCCTGGGCACAGACATGTGCCCACAAAGGCTTAACGCTTGTAATCCATTATCATGTTAAACATGGCTTCCTTTGAGCATATGTCTGATGTATTACACAGCTTTGAGCAAAGCCCAGGATGGATTATACACAAGCTAGGAATCCTACCCAGCTGTTTCAAGGTTACTGCCTAACATCAGCATGGGGCCAGTTACTAGCTTGTGTAGTAGATTTTTTGAGGATTCTTCGCCACAACAACCATTTAATTTATGGTGGGCAAAAGAGCGTTAGAAGCCCTCCACCGTACAGTAGTACAGTAAATAAATAGTACATTTGTGGTCACATTTGAACGTCTAAAACAAATTTCCTGCTCAGAATTCTGAGAAATACAGTTATTACACTGCATTCTGGGAACCTGGGCAGGGACATGCAAATTTGCTCTTGTAATCCATTACCATTTTATATATCGCCAAAAATAAAACTAGCCTCACACCAATACCAATTACTTAATACCCAACCCACAACCACTGGTGTAACTGTAAATCACTGTATTACCGCTATGTTAGTATTTCAAGCCAACCACTTGTAATCACAATATTAATCGATTATATCAGATTAGCATTTACAAGATTTGGTCAAATTCCCAGCAACATCTGCATCCAAGAACCAAACCCCCAGTACATGTAATTAAAACCATGGGAAGATGAAAATCTGTTTTTTACAGCAGACACATTCAAAACACCACAACAAAAGTAAGAGAAGCCTTTCAATGACTCAGTAGAATTTAAAGTCATTCTATGTCACTTTTTTGGCCGTCTAAGCAGAACAAGAAGAAATAACTTTAGCCACACCACCAGCTACAAGAGGAGAGGGACCTGATCACAAATAGCCAGGTGTTACCTGGAATTTTGGGAGGATCCCTCTCCCACACCCTTTAAAAACCTACCTGGCCCTCCCTCAACCTATATGCCTGTCTCCCTTCTCCTTGTAGTCATGTTGTTCCTACTGCCCCTCACGTTCCTATGCCGTGGTAAGTCTACTTGCCCTTTTCCTATCCTGTTGCTTTGGTGTCTTTTCATTGAGTTCTTGTTTCCCCATCTTGCTGCTTCTGTGTCTCTTTGTATCTTTTCTCTCTTCTTCTTGTCCTCTTTTCCTCCTCATACTTCTCCTCTCCCTGGTGTTTCTCCTTCCTCCTCTCTGCCCGCACTGTCCCCCACTTACTTCTCGCATTGCCTGCCTCCTTCTGTTTTCTCCACCAGGCGCCCTTTGGCTCCCATATCTTCTTTTTTCGTTTTCCTTTGCTGATGTCTCTACATTTGTGCTGGCTTCCTTGGCATCCCCTGGTAAAAAAGGAATCCTCTTCTAGGCGCGTCATGCAAGCATCCGTTGCCATAGCAATATCAGCCTAGACTTCCTTGTTTTATCAAAGTCTCACAAATTTTAGTGGATGTCACCTTTTGCCGTATGTTGCAAGGCCCTCCAAGGACCATTAGCCCCATTATAATGCACTCAGAATTACTAACCGCAGTTAACCTACAAAGATTTTCTGATTAACTATGGCATCATCCTTCACAGCACCTTGTTCAATTTTTGATCACTGGGTTTTCTCAAGTGTTCCACACTGTGGTCGCAACATTGCCTCAGGTTTCCTTCGCTAGTGAAAATCTGCTTACTTCTAAGAAGGAGCCTGAGGTAGTGGAAAAACTCCTCACATCAGAGTTTCAAAACAACTTACCTTCTAGGACAATTCCAATCTCCTCCATTCCCAGTATTGAGAGTCAACCCGATACTCGCTACAAGGACTCAAAAAGTGACCGGTCATCCATCTATCCTTACCTCACAATCCTATCCCTAGAATTAATTCACTTATTCCATCAGAGGAATATCCGTTGCAATACTCGCAAAGGGGGTGATGCCATATCCTTCATTTCCAGGGTTTAAGTCCACGTAGTTAGCTTGATACCTTCAAGCAGCATCCCATAAACCCCAATTTCTGTCATCTACACTGTATTAGGTGGAATAACAAATTCTGTTTCACTACCCAGCTCACGTTTGGATCAAAGAGCAGTCCTAAACTGTTTGACATGCTTGCTTAGTCATTATGCTAGATGCTGTTCATTATCCATTATCTTGACGACTTGTTTAGTTAACAAATCTCCTAATCTTTCCAACCTCTATTACAGCTTCCACTCCTCACATATCTCTCACTGTTGACATTGTCATCATCACCCCCACCTCCCAGGCCCATTGTTTTGGGGATCTGCTGGACACTGCACTCTCTTTCATTCCTCACATACAATCACAAAATTGTGTCATTTTCACCTGCCAGACTATGTTTCTATCTTACACAAGACACAATTAAAATTCTGATCTATCTCTTATTTCTTGTCTCAACTACTGCAACTTGCTCCTTGCTGGCCTCCCCTTCACCCATCTGTCTCCACCCTAATGTGTAATGGAGGCCTCCGCTAGACTCATCTACCAAACTTTGTGATCAATCTCAGCAGCACCTCTCTGTCAGTCACTCCACTGGCTTCCCAGAACCTCAAGAATAACATTTAAATCATGACCCCAATTTATAAAGCCCTCAACAACAGTGCACCCCTTATATCTCTTGTCTCAAAATATCACCCAACCACCCACTTCTCTCTGCTTTCAGTAGCTCTTATGCCAATGGGAGATTTAGGAATGAGTACAGCAGTGAGGTGAACTGTGTTTTTAAATTATATATTCTGGCTAAAACTTGCTGCTGTTTTTATTTATATTTTTTATGTTAATGAATGATGAACTATAGGTTGAACATTGATGAAAGTCTTGATGCAGACCTAGGTCAACCTATTGATCACTCCTGCTTTAGGAAATGTGGTCTATACAACTAGATATATTATCTTGAGGGAGGTCTCACTAGTGATCTATAGATTGACATTAGTAACGCACTTTTGCATTGTTTCTCTACTTTTTAATTATCTACTATAATAACCCCAAAGCACCTTTCTTGTGCCAAATTTATGGAATTCTTTACTTTGCTTTATCATACTGTCTTCCACATTTTATGCTCTTAAACCTACTGACAACATACCCTAAGAGAGGAGAACTATCAAATTGGTTTATAGCCCCTGTTTAACCCTGGTACAGTTCAGCAAAGTGGAGCAGGCTCTTGAGTACACTCAGAGATCAGTATCTGGCCCAGGTTATAAAAGAACCTACTAGAAATCCTGGATTTAAAGTGATCACAACACAGTCTTATTTGAGATTGAATTAAAAAACAAAGATGTAAGAGGCCAACAAAAATCTTAATTTGTAAAGGGCATATATATATATATATTTTTTTTTTCATGTTTGTTCACAAATTTTCTTACAACAAAACAAAAAGAAAGGAAAACAAAGTCACAGTTCAATAATACATATAACATAAAAAAATAAAGATAATTACAATAGACCATTGCAACTTATCTAAAATCAATGCACAGCTTGTTTTCCTTAAATTGGATAAATACCACCCTAGGCTAACATATAATTAAGAATCTATCTAAAAAGCTTATATCAATTATACACACATATTAAAGCTTTCAATGGCCCTATGAAGATTATTAAATACTCCTAGGAGGTAAGTCTGTAAATTGTGAAAAACGTAAAAGAATAGTACCCCATAACAAATAAAACAAAGAAAAATAAATAAACAAAAAATAATAATAATTAAATAATTAAACAAAGAAAAAAAAGAGAAAAATAAAGAAAAAAAAGAATTTGCCAGCTAAAAGGAGTATTAGAGAGGTGGGGTGGCCTGGTTCCAAATTACCAGGCTCCGGGAAAAAACATTTACCTTTTAAGAATACGTAAAGGGCAGATTTTAATGGTCTAAGGGCAGCAATACAATGTATAGACTGTGACAGAGAACTGACAGGTAAAAACACTGAACAAAAATGGACAATATTCAAATCCTTACTAAATATGCATATGTATCACCATATTCCATGTTATTATTCTTAACATCTTTATTTTTAATGCACCAACATGGGCGTATGAGCTGAAAAAAATCTGGGGGGATAATTAATTTCTTTGTCCGGGACAGGAAGCAATGCACCAGGGCCTTTTTCTGGAGGGCCCCATTGCTGCAAGGCTCCTCAAAACCTTTTTCTTTTAAATTTCTTTATTTAAATTTTCAATGCCCCTGCCCCCCAATATAATTTATATATATATATATATATATATATATATATATATATATATATATATATATATATATAACAAAAGCAAAAAAAAACTTGCTCACTTAGGGAGTTCAGCTGCACCTCACTGACGAGGCCCATAAAGGCCGAAACGCGTCTGGAGTTTGCCTGGTATTTCGGGGCTGGGTCACTCTTTTGAGTGGGACCAAACTGATATACTACAGGAAATTTCTCCCTGTGAAGGGCACAAGTGAGCTAAAAGAGGTTGCTCTCAGAGTGGCTTATCATAGAACTAGCCTATTAAGGTTAGTTCGTTCTCCGATTCAGCACCTCTATATTGGTTCATTCTCTGATGAGCACCTATATATATATATATATATATAAATAAAACAACTAATATATATATATATATATATATATATATATATATATATATATATATATATATTATAGATCTTTCATAGGGAAGACATACTGCTCCTTAGCTCTAGTGGCTAAATCTGGTAATACAGGATTAGTTTCATTCTGCTACTTTTTTTTCTGTTCATTTAATCTGGGGGGAATCTGTCCCCCACCATCCCTCCCATCCCCCCAAGTTCCTAAGCCCCTTCCGTAGCTCTGAAGAAGAGTCAGGTATGAGGCAAAACAGAAAATGTACACTTTGCAAAGAATGGAGAGCCCTGTCTTTGAGTTTAGAATCTAGTGTGCGTGGAGCATTTGTTGAAGCACCTTACAAGATTGAAAACTCACAAATTTACAATCTAATGAGTTGGGTATAGTGGGGAGGGTGAAAGATGTGTTGTGCAGGTTAAAGCTGGAGGTGATAAGCTTTTTTAAACAGATGGGTTTTTAGTGAGGTATTGAAACATAAGGATAGTCTAGTGGAGCGAGGCAAGGATTTCCAGAGAATAGGGGCAGCACAAGAAGTCCTGAAGGTGGGAGTGAGAGGAGGTGATGGAGAGGAGAGAAGAATGTTGTTAGCAAAACAAAGAGGGCAGGTGGGGTAGTATTTTGATATGAGAGAGGAGATATAGGGGGGGTATTGTTGGTGGGTGCTTTGTAAATTAGGGTCATTATTTTAAATGTTATGCTGGAGGTTACGGGAAGCCAGTGGAGTGATTGACAAAGAGGAGCTGCAAACACTGAGCGTTTAGTATGGAAGATGAGTCTAGCGGAGACTTTCATTATGGATTGGAGTGGAGACAGACGAGAGATGGGGAGGCCAGCAAGGAGAGAGTTGCAGTAGTCGAGGCAAGATATGATGAAAGAGTGAATAAGGATGTGAATTACTCTTTTTAGTTTTATTTCCACCATGTGGAAATAAAAGTAAAAGGTGTAAATCACATCCAATGTGGCTTAACAATTATTTAAAGATAAAGGTATGGAATAAAAAACAGGTATTTCAATTATACAAAAAAGAGGGGACTGGCTATTAGACTGGCTAAAATATAAAATGAAAAGTTAGTTGCAAAGAAAAGTAAGACTAACCCTAAAATGTTTTTTTAAATATATTAATGGGGAAAATGATAGGGAGGAAGCTATAGGAACATTACAATGTGAAACAAACAGATAATTAGTGAACAGGAAAAAGCAGATGAGCTAAAAAAGTTCTACACAAGTTATACACAAGGGGGCTACACTACCTTCACAAATAACTGGTTGACAAAGGAAGAATTTCAAAAGAGGTTGGAAACATTTTCTAATAAAGCCCCGGGTCTTGATGGAATACACCCAAGGGTACCGAGTTAACTGGGTTCTATAAAAGGCTTAATAAGGGATAATATATAAGAATAAGTCTATTTGAACAATATCATAAGTAGGAGTCAACATGGATTTATGAGGAATAGGTCATGACAAACAAATCTAATTAGTTTCTATGAGGAGGTTAGTACAAACTTGGATTAAGGCAACTCAATGGATGTAGTCTTTTTGGATTTTGCAAAGGCGTTTGGTAAGTGCCACATGAAAGATTATTGTGCAAACTAAGGGATACAGGAATTGCAGTAAATATCTGCTCATGGATTGAGAGCTGGCTAAAAGACAGGAAGTAAAGGGTTGTCGTAAATGGAACATATTCAAATTGGACTAATGTGGTAAATGGGGTTCCTCTGGGTTCAGTATTAGTATCTCCTTTTTAACGTATATATTATTGACTTAGAAGTCTCCGATTTTGCTAATGACACTTATTTATGCAAGGTAATTAAATCAGTTGTACTTTAACTCCAATGGGATTTGCATAAATTAGAGAAATTGGCAAATAAATGGCAAATGTTAATTAATACAAATAAATGTAAAGTTATGCATCTGGGAAGGAAAAATAGCCATGCAATTTATAATCGTAATGGAGCAAATCTAGGGGTATCAGATATTGAAAGGGATTTGGGAGTACTTGTGGACAACCACCTAGGTAACTAGCAGCAGCTGCAAAGGCAAGAAAACTATTAGCATGTATTAAGAAGGGTATAGAAGCAAGGGAAGCAAATATAATTCTGCCGCTGTACAAATCCCTAGTACACCCTAATTTGGAATATGGAGTACAATTTTGGGCACCACTTCACATTTTAGAGCTGGAAAAAGTACAGAGAAGGGCAACAAAACTAAAAGGGGAATTGAGGGGCTAAGTTATTAAGGAAGACTAACCAAATTAAACTGAACTTTTGGCGCCAAGAGGTTTGTTTTCAACTGACAAGAGGACATCCTTTGAGGTTAGAAGTAAAAAGATTCCACCTTAAAGAAAGAAAAGGTTTCTTCACAGTAAGGGTAGTTAAACTGTGGAATTCTCTACCAAAGGAGGTGGTGACAGCAGGTTATCCTGGATGATTAGAGAGAGAGTTTTGATCCAAGGAGGTATGTAATTGTCAGTATCTGGGGTCAGAAAGAAATGTTAATTGTTTCCCCTTTTGAGACAATTGGCAATGTTTCAATGTTTTTTCTTCTGATAATTAATTAACAATTAACAAATAATCTACATATTACAAATCAGAGGAAATCAAAAAAGGTTGAACTTGTTGGACTAAAATTATTTTTTTCAACCTCATTTACTAACTATCTATGTAACAGTGATCTGTACCACTGTCCGCCAAGTCTATGCCACAAACTATCAACTACTCTTAAGGAAATTCAGTTCATATACTGTAAATTATATTCTGGCGTATGATAAATATGTATTGCTCTTGTATCGACACTTTCTACAGTGGTAAAGAAAATGCTGGTGCTTCATAAAGATAGGAAAATAATAATAATTTGTAACAGGACACAAATGGCATAGATACAAGCCAACGTCAAAAAAAATGTAATGTATAAGTTTAAGAGGATATTGGTTAGCCCTAATCATGCATTATGCGATGTTAGGCAATTATTGTAAACATTGGATTCAGCTGTGCGATGACAGCATAGCAGTAACCTGCCAGTTTCGTACAATATAAAATATACTGAGTGCTAATATATTTCCTATAAAGAAGTCTTCAGTCTTTCAGGCACTAAAACAGAAATTAGCAAGAACTGCCGTTTTCCGTAATGAAGGGTAAGTAGTCACTAAGTACGAGACAGGTCTTTTTTCTTGCAGAGTAAAATATGTAGCTAGCAATCATGTTACCAAGAGAACGCTTGTCCCTTTATGCATATGCAAATTAACTATCTTGTCATGTTGTTAATTAAATTAATGCTGGTTCATTACCTACATGACTGTCCTTGCCCAATTGCTAATACAAACCATGTCCTGTGCTGTATTTGCCAAGAGTATAATGATCAATGAGTGCAATAAAATGTGGGCTACAACAGCTCAGCTCTGTCTCCTTTGCCCTATTAAATACTTTTTAAACTTACTTTAGGAAATATGCATTGACTGTACAGGGGCCCAAAAGTGGAGATTTGTCAGCATTTGCTGACAGAGCAGGCTTGGTCCCGTCTGCAATCACAGACTAATTACTTTGTATAATTACAGGTGGTGTAAGGCAGTGAATCATTATTTACACTCTGCCGCACCACTTCCACTAAAGCCGCTCTAACAATGCAAATGCATCTTTGGTGTTTGCTTACTACAGTAACATCAAACCATTATAAATATTTTAAAGGCTAAATTCATTTCAAAGCCTCATAAATGAATATTTAAAGGATCACTGACTTATCCATACAAAAGGGCTTGAATTGTTTATTTAGTAACAGAATAGAGCAGTATCCGAGGAAAATAAATCAATGTAGCTTTTCTATCTTACATTTGACCTTTGGTGTCAGACCTCAGCACACATGCATCTCACCACCCATATTTGGTGCCTGGGGTGTAGTAGAGAATCTGCCTTCTTCCCTGCAGTGGCCAGTGCAGGCGAACAGACATGTTAGAAAATAAAGTGGTACCTTTTTACTTGTCTGCCTTGGAATTCATCAACTCTGGTATTTGAAGTGTTTTGATGTGCAGAAATTGCTTTGGGATTCAATGTTTTCTTGGTACTCATTGACCTTGCTATAGCCTGTATGAGTCAATTTACATTACTCGTTATGGGAGGTTGTATGCCACTCCTTGTGCCTTCTGGAACCAATTAACGATGAGTACCAAGGCACCACTGTACTTTAGGCTAGTTTTCTGGGCAGATTCTTCCTCATTCACTATGTGCCAAACAGAGAGTGCAGAGAAGCAGCTCTGCAACATTAAAGTTCAAATGTAAATTTGAAAATTAATGCTGCAATTATTTTTTCAAATACAGTATTTATTGCTTTTTTCAAATAGTATTGCTAGTTAGTTGATGAATACATTTAAATCGAACATATTATCACTACAGTGGCCCTTTAAAGGAACCCTGAAATCTTATATTTACAGTAAGTAGTTTTAAAGCATTATAATATATAAAGAGTATTTATTATTATATTTATTATATCATGATTCCACAAAGTTGGCTCACATTGTTAAATGGACAGATTCCTACTTAAATGATTCTACTGGGCATATAGAGAACGCATCTCTTAGAGAAGGTACTCCTAGCCATCTAGTTTATCTAGAGGTAACGCCCAAAAGCATTAATGTGTCAAAACTTTTGATTGTAAGGAAAAATATTTATTTTTGATCCAAGCTAAATAAAAATCGGCAGATATTGCCTTACCCAAGTCTAGCCCTCCCCATTAAAGATTTGCCTTCTAATTTAAATCTTCCTCCGATGAACAACTGGATTCTAAAAGGGATTGATAGTCTATATAGGCTGTTTAGTGACAGAAAATGGATTTCATTCGTCCAATTACAAAAATTCTACAATATAGCTCCTCAAGATTGGTTACTATACTCCAGAATTAAAGCATCACTGGAAAAATCTGGATTGTGTAACTTGAAGAGAAAGAATTTAAATAATTTTGAAAAATGATTGAAGGCAGACAGTAGGAAATATCTAATATCTAGAATTTTCGATCTCTTGAGAAAACAAATGACAGAGTATTAGTCTTCCAATATGGGGAAAATAATTAAAGACTTCATATCCAATAGAAGTATGGAGGAGGGCTTTCATTGTCACCAATAAATATATTAAAAGTGCCTCTCATCGAGAAACTTATATTAAAATGTTAAATAGATGGCATTTGGTCTCGAGAAAATCTATATGATAACTAAGAAGATTGAGGACAAATGTTGCTGGAGAAAATGTGGCAACTCTGACAAATATATACATACTTGGTGGGAGTGTCAACCTATCCAGTCACTATGGACTGAATGCTTTCAAATGATGGCTGGTCTTTTTAAGAAAGAGATTACACCTTCTGCTCAAATTGCTCTTTTTCATATTTTTCCTTCTGACAGGAGTAGAATCAATCAGGCATTTGCAGTGCAAATGTTTTCTTTAAGTAAATGGCTTATAGCCGACAGACGAAAAAGACCCATTGTACCAACATTGAATGAGATCATTCCTATAGTGAAGCGAATTAGAGATCTTGAAAGAGATTTTTGTATGAGGAAATTGATCACTCAGGAACCTGCTAAATGGAAGGTATGGGACTCCTATGTTCAACATTTATAGAGAGTATAAAATGTTGTGTCGACTTCTTTTGCTGGACACAGAGTTGGGTCGAGGGGTGGAATTCAGAGAGAATGTAGTATTTTATCATTCCATTTTTTTTTTCGTTCTAATTTTTTTTCTAATTTTTTTACCCCAATATGTATGTCAACTTAATTGATATAAATGTTATATTGTAAGATCTACATGCTTGTACTTGTAAAAAAAAATCTTAATAAAAAGACTTAAACTAAAAAAATAATAATAATAATAATAATATACAAAGAATATAATGCTTTTTTACAATCTAAAAATGAAATAACTATAGAAGAGTTCGAATACCATCTATAAGTCCTCCATATAAGTGTATATGTCTTATGAAGTGAGAGGAAATATTGGAAAGTGAATATAAAACCAAATCAGTAAATCAGTTAGCGTAGAAGCGACGATTGTCTGCAGCTGACCCTCCCAGATCAAGAATTGTTCAGCAGGAGGTCCTGACAGTGCTGCAAAGCTTAATTTCTAATGGAACTTTAACCATGAAAAAATGCCTAGAGTAATATAAAGCCCAGTATTAAATCATGTTTGATAGATATGTGGTTTCAATGTCCCTTTAAAGACTATTCTTTAACTTTCTGAAAACAAGTCTGCCAATTCCAGCTTTGGAAAAAAGAGAACACTGTAAATGCTGAATTTAAATGGACATGGCAAAGGTCCCTTTTTCTGCAGAAATGAAAATAACACATACATAAATATACAGGTATAACCTGCTTAACAATACCCCTTTGAGCGCTGATTTGCTATAGCAGTCTTTTTCCCTATAATTCCCAGCTTTGTGCTAAACCTTGCGATAACATGATTTTTGAGCGTTAATCTTTGTTTAGCCATAAAATCCCTGCACAGCGCTCTTTGATTCACCATAGCGCTATCTGAGTACTATGGGGATAAAAGGCCCAGTTTATTGCTGTTTTACATAGCACTCCTACATGCAAGAACGCATGTGGAGAGCTAACAACAGTGGTATTGCTGTAATTGCAATTGGTTGATATTAACATTTTTGACCAGAAATGTTAGATTATTGAGACTGAAAGTTAGATATTTTAAGCATAAATTACCTGACATGACCCCACCCCCCTGTAACACTCTTTATGTAAGGCCATAAATTAAGGGATAATTGGAATCAAACATTTTAAATATACAACTTTGAAGACCAATACTTGAATATAGGTAACATATTTAAAAGAAAAAGAAAAAAAAACAGCCTTTAGTTTGCTACTTTTTATATATTGACAATGGAACAATGTTTTCATTAGGACTAACAGAAAGCTTCTGTCTTGAGACAGAAACAACCCAATAAAAATGTAACCCTGCAGTAAATAATAATTGCATAAAAAAGTAAAAAATGTAAAGGTGGTCTTTATTTGATTTTTAAAAATGTGTTTACCATTTTCAAATGTAGTTATTTAAAAGGCCATGTTGAAAACAAATTGACCACATTTACATCCTACAGTGGATCAAGGAGCATGCCTAGAGGGTTAAATCAAATGGCAATAGACAATTAACATTTATGTCATCATACATATACCAATTGTGCATGCCTAACTTTATATCTGGGTTCCCTGGTGGTCTAGTGTAAAGGACCCCTTTTTCTCAGCCTGGGGGTTGGGCCATTGAGCCACCAGACTGCTTGACTCCAGCAAAGGATTATCTGCATAACCACCTCTATTGTATTTGTAAATCTGCTTTGTTCCATTGTTTGCCAGACTTAGTTAATCCCATCTGATATGTGCTAGAGACGGCAGGATGTGTAAGCCTATTTCACTCAGGAAACTACTGTTAGACCCATGTGGAGTTTATCTCTTGTGATTGTCTGCCACACCATCTCATTTGTTACATTGTAAACAACCCCTCTGTATCTATTCCCTATAAATAGTGCTGTAATTTTCAAAAGTAATTCACTGAGTTCACTGAGAGACATATAGAAATCGTATGATCTCTTTATTTGGTTCCTGGTGGCTGTGATACTGAACCTATCTCCACCCTACAAGTAACCTGTCCTGGTCACTACCACAGGAAAGTTACTGCAACTCCTGGAAACACTGATTCCTGATGGAGAGACTCTGACAGATACAGAAGCCAGATATCGGGGTGCTGGTGCCAAGATTTCAAAGAACCCAATGTTCCTTGTAGGCAGTTAACCTGTAGTCTATAACAGGTGGCCTTGGACTTATAGAGCCCCTACTCACGGATCGTCAAATCCAGTGTTTAGGTTTTGGCGCTTTTGCCATGACGACCTGGGTTCAATTCACACCACACTGAAGCCAAGCTGGGTTGGGCTTGGTCAGTACTTCCACCTAGGAATACCAGGAGCTGTATGTTGTGGCCCACTGGAGAAGGAAATGGTAACCCACTCCAGTATTGTTGGCAAGAATACTGAGTGGATCAGCATGCTGTGTAGCAGTCCATGAGGTCACGGAGAGTCGGACACGACTGAGCACTGCAAATACAACTTTATACCTAACTTTTACACTCAGTTATCTAACGCTTCAACTTAAATTGTTGTAGCAAATGTAATTATATGTATTTACATGTGCTCATTCATTTCTACAATAACTGGGGTATTTATGGCAATGAATGATTTTACTTGTTTTCATTCTTTAACATGAAAGAGCTATTGAACATAGAGCATGTTTTCTGTATCATTCTAACCAACTTGAGTCTGACAGTATTACTCACTATCTGTTTGCTTTGCGTATTAAACTGCAGTTTTGGTACAATTATAAATCATTTTGTCATTTCCAGACAATCAAAAATGCATCTCTTCCCACAGGAGACAACATTAAATCATAATGTTCAGCTCTGTCTCCGATGTATATTGTTGAAGTCAGGGGCGCAATTGCTGCCACAATATCTATCATGAGCATGTAATTTATTCCTAGTAAAACTTATATTTAATTCCTAGTTCAGCCAATAAACTCACATGTATTCATATATTTTCAGCAACATCTTGCTGAGAGGACAAAAGACTTGTTGGGACAGCTGAAAATATTACATAGCATTTATGAGAAAAAATCAAATATATCCTGATTTTTAAGATCTACAATGGATAACGGGGAAAGGGCGTAGAAACCCCCCAATATTTTATTCCTGTATATTATGCTTGACCTGAGTATAGTCAACCTACGACTAACCCTTTGACCAATACCCCCAGATACATTTACATAGACAAGGTATTAGAAAATAATAACACAGCTCTGTATTTTGAATAATATAACCTTTACATCAGGTTATGAGAAAAAAACATATCAGTGGTGTTTGCCCTCACCCCCTCAAGCCCCAGGAGCACTACCGCCATCTCTACACCTTTTACGACCAAACATAACATAATAAGGGCAAGCAACCCTGCCATAATTAACTGTGACAATAAAGAAATAAAACATGTCTGAAACTATAGATTGATATACTCAATGGAAACCCCATTGTAGATCTACTCCTTATTATAACAGCGAGGGTTGGCGGAAAATAACTATCTTATCCCAGCTCACAACTGAACCTGACCTCCCATATCAACTTTTGGCACTCCCCCCCCCCCCCACCAGGAACCCGTAATCTTAACTGACCATCCCTATTCCTTCCTTGGTCAAACTCCCACTCCCCTAAATTTTGTCATCAGTGGGATACCTGTAGATACTGTATGTATGGGGGCATCTTGAATGTAGAAGAAGATTCAATCTCAAACAATGGAAATGCCAGTTTTTTCTTTTGGACTACTGGAAATCGCTGTAGTTTACAAAACACACAGCTGAGAAATTAGCTGAAACAAGCAGGTTAATTGAATCCAAAACCAAATAATAATTGCATATAAATAGTAAAAGTTTGTATTTATTTTTTATTATTAAAAACAATAAGCACATTGTAAAAATGTGGCTATAATGGTCCTTTAAAATGCATAGGGACTTGCACCTTGTGAGTCTATTAAAGAACAATGCTTTGTAAACAATGGACCTAATTCAAAGCAAACATAATCCATTAATCATATACTGTATATAGTTGTCGTAATTATGATTTGTCGGTCAAGCTATGTTAAAGGTTACGGGCTTGCGTATGAGCAATGAGTGCCGAAGCTGCTCAATGCAGGCCTTGCAATGGGCAATGAGTGCCTAAGGCGCTGATTGCGGGCCCCGTGAGGCCCGTACGTGACTGACTTGAGGGGGGATAGGCTCAAAACGGCTGACGAGTAACAAGCTTCAAAAAAGCAAGCTAATTTGATATTTAATTGACGTTTTTGGGAAGTTTGAAAAAGGTAAAGCAAGGAAAAAAATGGCGGCCGCAACAACTTAACTTTCTTTCAAGCCCGTAAATCGGAAACACATTTCGGTCTTGGGGAAAATTAACATTTTCACAAGCCCGCAAATGGTTTCACACACGTAAATGCAAACAGGAGCACCGAGGAGGGAGAGGGGGGAAAAAGACACAGCGGAGGTAGAGGGGGAGAGGGTGGAAAGAGACACAGGGGAGGGAGAGGGGGGAGAGACACAGGGGTGAGAGAGGGGGGAAAGAGATGCAGGGGAGGGAGATAAGGGGGAAAAAAACAGGGGAGGGAAAGGGGCAAAGCGACACAGGAGGGAGAGAGTGGGAAGAGGCTTGCAGTGAGCGACGAAGCCGCTCATTGCGGAGCACGCAATGATCACTAAGGGCTCATTGCAAGGCCCAAAAGTTGCGGGTTGGCCGACCCCTGCAATAAACGCTCATCGCGAGGCCCGTAAAGTAGGGGGGGTGAGAGGCTTGCAATGAGCACCAAAGACGCTCATCGAGAGGCCCGCAAGTTAGAGTGGGAAGAACATTGTATTTGCCAGGCTGCAAATTTTATTGCTGTCATTTTTGACGGGCAAGTCGCTAGTTAAAGTTATAACAGGTATGGCTCCAGATAATTAAAGTACATATGAAAGCACTATATTTGCATGCAATCACATTCTTAATGCTTGCTCACTTCTGAATGCTATTTAACACTAAATCATAACTGGAAGAAATGCTAGTATTCCTAAAATATTAATCTGTTTGGTGAAATGTTTATATCCTAAAGTAATAAAGGGCGTTATGACCTAGTACCTTTAATACAGCAGCTAACTAATATGGATCACCCAAGATGAGCAGGTCATAGCAAATAGGTCAGACAGAGGAGATGATGAGCTCTTGTCAGAATGTACATTACTGGGGAAAAGCAGTGGGCGAGTATGAGTAGCACCAGATCTAATGGGTTAAAGTCAAAAGGATGTCCTGCTACTGATGTTCTTGGAGAGTTAAGGAAAATCTGCTGATGCAAAAAACTATTCAGCATAGGAACCTGGAATGTTAGAACTATGAACCAAGGCAAACTGGACGTGGTCAGATATGAAACAACAAGATTAAACATTGAATGAATTGGGAATTAGTGAGTTCAAAATGACTGGAATTCACCAAATCTTCTACTGTGGTCAATAATCTCACAGAAAAAAAGGCAGTTCTTTGTTTCAACACCAAAAACTTACAATGATTTCAATTCAAATTCAAGGCAAGCCATTTAACATCACGGTGGTCCCAGTCTTGGATGCTGAAGACAATGAAGTTGACTAATTCTACAAGAACATTCAACACCAAGAAAAGATGTTACGTTCATCATAGGAAGCTGGAATGCTAAAGCAGGGAATCAAAAGATACATGGAAAAGTGAGCAAGTTTGGCTTTGGAGTACAAAGTAAGTAGGTCAAAAGATTAGTAGAACTCAAGATGTCAAGATAATTCTCTGGTCATATTAAACAACCTCTTGCAATAGCCTCATAGACAACTCTAAACATGGACATAACCAGTATAATATAGAAATCAGTTTGACTTCAAAAGAATCCAAAGATGGAGGAGCTCTATAGGGTCAGCAAAAACAAGACCTAGAGCAGACTATGGCTCAGATTATGATTTTCCCATTGCAAAGTTCAGAATTAAAATGAGAAAAATAGGGGAAATCATCTGACACAAAATAAATAATATCCAATGTGAAGATACAGAGGAGGTAAATAATAGATTTTAATGACTAGACATTGTAGCTACGATGCCTGAAGAACATTGGACAGAAGTTTGTGACATTGTCCAGAAAACAAAAACAAAGAATTTCCACAAAAGAAAGAAAACTAAGAGTGGAAACCGGCCGTCTGGTGAGGTCTCAAAGAAACCCTGGGAAAAAGGAAAGCCAAAGGCATTGGAGATAGGAAAATATGTGTCCTACTGAATGCAGAGTTCCAGAGGATAGCAAGATGAGACAAGGAGCAATGTAAAGATCTCTCCCGGTGCAGACATTAATGTGAGAGACAAACCTAGCAGCCAATACTAATGTAGCCATGGGTTCTTTATGTAACACACTCTAAAATACTGACTTCTAATTTAATTAATATAATAAGGTGAAGCTGTTACTGCCAATGTAAAATTTATATTAATGCTATCATATATATAGTTGTCATAACTGCGAGTTTGTTGGTAACGCTCGCACAGTTACGGGCTTGCAGCTCATTGCCCGTAACATAGAGGGGGGAAGCTCGCAATGAGCGCCAAAGGCGCTCATCACGAGGCTCACAAGGTAGAGGGGGGAAGAGGCTCTGAACGGCTACTGAATTACAGGCTTAAAAAAATGGCGACTGTTAAACCCTCAAGGCCCGCTTGCAACCTCACTTACGTGCTCCCTGCCTCCCCCTGAGACAGGGAGTCCATAAGTGAGGTTGAAAGTTAT
Source organism: Discoglossus pictus (assembly GCA_027410445.1). Classification (NCBI taxonomy): domain Eukaryota; kingdom Metazoa; phylum Chordata; class Amphibia; order Anura; family Alytidae; genus Discoglossus; species Discoglossus pictus. The sequence goes on along the minus strand of CM050166.1, from coordinate 387,145,484 downwards.
TTTGCTATCTAATTGGCATCTTTTGGTGGCCTCCCAACGGCTTCCGAGTTACGGGCTTGAAAAAAAATGGCGGCGGCTAAAACCATAACTTTTTTTTCAAGTCCACAAGGCTTTGAGCAGTAGCGATTTAAGATTCAAGCCTTGCGCACTTGAAAAAAAGTTATGAGTTTAAATGCCGCCAAACCCGCAAATGTTTTCAAAGCCGTAAACGCCAAATGAGAGTGAGAGGAGGCCAAAGAGAGATAGGGGAGGGAGAGGGGGGAAAGAGACACAGGGGAGGGAAAGAGGGGGAAGAGACACAGAAGAGGGAGAGAGGGGGAAGAGACAAAGGGGGGGTGAAAGAGACAGAGGGGAGGGAGATTAGGGAAAAAAACACAGGGCAGGCAGAGGGGGCAAAGAGACACGGAAGGGAGAGGGGGAAAGAGACACTGGGGAGGGAATGGGGGAAAGAGACACAGGGTTGAGAGAGTTTGTCTGTAATGCTCACAAAGTTATAGACTAGCGCATGCACCTTAGCACATGCCGCGGCCTACAATTAGAGGCACAGCCGCTCATTGCAAGGCCCATAAAATAGAGGGGGAAAGAGGCTCACAGTTAGAGGCGAAGGCGCTCATCACGAGGCCTGCAAGGTGGAGCAAGTCGCTAGTTCAAATAATAAATATATGTTGCATTTGAAAAGAATGGTAGCAGGGACAGGTATGCAACCACCTTGGACTGTGGGATTTCAATCTCAAATCAGCACAGTACCTCCGGGTCACTTGGGAAGTATACATGCTAAGCCTTAGTAAAATGTAGGCTTAACTGGCCTCAAGTGATTGAGCACTTAGTTTAATTCAGTCACATTCTGCCTCTCACTACGTCATATACTTGGAAGTATGTAATATAACAAAAGCCTGTCTACAAGAAACGAATGTCCCAAGTATTCAGGACATCCGAGCAGCCAGGTAGCAGAATTTTCATTTGTCAGAGCCATTGGTTATTTATGTCTGCTTCCTGAGAATTCAGCAGAGCTGGAACTGAACCGTGAGAGGAGCAGAGCTCGTATTTACTTTCTGCTTGTTATCTTAATTACATTCCCAATCTCTATAATAAAATCCTTCACCAGTTGTTCAGAGAATTATTTATCTAAAATGTTATTTTGCATGCTATCTGTGCTCCAGAGACACCCTCTCACACTAGTTAGCAGGAATATTTAAATACCAGTTTTATTACTGTGTTTTTTAATTTCAACAGACAGAACTATGCAATGCTATGTTTATTTGTATAGCTAAAATTATTTTAGTTATTTATTGTTATATTCTTATTGATACTAATATTATTCTTATCGATATTTAGTATATTTTTTCAAAATGTAACACCATTAATATTGTGTACATATTATATTTGCAAGCCACACAAGTATAAAAAGTACTTACAGAAAAGCAATCGTAAGGAAAACTTTACGACTCAAAGTGCTGTAGAATTAATATAATTGCACTTTGTCACTTGCAAGTCATCAATGAGTTAAAGACAGACGTGGCGTGGCTGAAATTTTGTTCAATTTTCTAGTGTTAGGCTGAGGATTAGAGCTTGGGTTAGATTTAGGGGTTAGGGTTAGGGTATTGGCAGATGATAAGCTTCATGTAGTAAAATAGTTAAGTGTATCATCTGCCATTACCCCAACCCTAAACCTAACCCTAACTCCTAAATCTGACACTCACACTAACAAGAGATTGAAGAAAGTCTTGGCGATCAACCGCCATGCCACCTAGTGACCAGTGGTGGTCACTGCTAGCTGGCAGGTAACAGGAAATATACTAAGTTGCTAATGTGGTAAATTTAAAATATCCTCTTTTGAAGAACCTCATTTAAAAAAATGTATCATGTTTTAAGAATGTTGAAAAAAATAAAGCCTCTAATTTATTATTATCTATGCAATTACGCTGCTAAGTAATCTACAATTTTAGCTTCCAGAGATGGGAGGAAACTTTGAATACAGAGAGAAAGCTCAGTCTGCATGACAGGAATGGAACTGTACCTCCTAGTACTCTCATTAGTACTAATGCAGTGCTCATTAGTTTACAAGGACACATCCATTTGAGACAGAACATGCCAGTGTTGGGCTCAGCAAACAAAATGTAAGCCTAAAAAATTAAGAATAATTGCATTTATTTAAAGCTTGCCTTAATATTTCTACTTTGTAAAAGTATTTTGGCAGTTATCAAGTTTAGTTATTCAAAATACCATATACATTATAAAGCATTTCACCACAGTAGTGCCTTAAACACTTTATAATTTGATTATTGAGGGTTTAAACAATCCTGCTACACAGTAAGATGCTGAGATATATGCCTGATTTGTGACCTTGTGACATTTAAAGGGTTATCGTAAAGGGGCCCCATAGTTCCACAAGAGAGAAATAGATCCCAGTTCAACTTGACTGGGTGTTTTATATAATCTAAACTATATTGGGTGTATCGGTTTAATCAATACTGGAGTTTCTCATTATCGTACACCATTGTAGGAATAATCCTTTGCTCATAAATACTATTCACGGAGTGCGACTGGCACAGAAAAAATATATTGAAATTAAGAGTATTCAATGTTCTTGCTTCTATGTGGAAACTCCAGGTTTGTTGCAGTGGATACTGGAGAAGGAAGGACAAACATACAATTGGCCATTTATTTGACCTATCCACATATCACGTGAATATCTTTTTCAGCAATTCAGAAATAAATTTGATGTTCTGTAACATAATTTGCTTATGCTTATGCATGCCCAACATTATGCTTTGTCTCTGCTTTGTCACTTCCTGGAAGAAAATACTTTTGATTCATTTGCAAAAATAGCTAGCACAATTTAGCTCTCAACATCTGTTATTTATAAATTTCTTTATAAGGTAATGGATTATTCCACCTTTATAGGCTGATCCAGCTTTAGACAGAGGAAGACCAAATCTGTATTTGGTCTTAGCGTGCTTTAAATGGTGTATTGCTAGTTTTGCCTCAGTATACTTCCGATATTTAATTTATAGTATATATAAGTTATGTGTTCACCCTTCCTTAGCATTTAAAATTGGTATATCAGGTTCAGATCAGTGCCCTAAGTGAGGGGCTCCCTCAATTAATCTTTTATACTCCCTGAGGGAATTCCAGAATATATTTTCTTTCTGGGGAAAAACACATAAAAAATATTGAGGAGAAAAATTGTCTAGTGACAAATTGGAGCAGTTCTGGCATATTCTTCTCGGCATATGTGAGCTGGGTTTACCTTACACAATGCCCAGACACACTGTCAAACTATTATACACAATTATTTCTGTTGCCACAGTTTGGACATCTAAAAGGTTTTCAACACTTGCCCTTTTTGCTTTGTAGAGTTAGCACAATTATAGTCCTGAAATGAATTCAAAGTTATAGTGGTAAGGAGGGTTTAGGTGATATGTTTATTATACAAAGTGGGAACCATTTATTGTGGCTTTGCCAAGGAAAATTAATCTATGATTTGGGCATATTTCTTGGATGAATGTGAGTGGAAAGTGATTAATGATACAAGTTAGAGTTCTGCTGTGAATTGTTATTGAGACATGAGTCTCAGTGCGGAGGGCAATGTCTCTGATGGAGATGATCAACCTTTTTTTATCAAACTTTTTTCCACCTGAGGTGGTGACCATGTTTTTTTTGTGTTGTTCAGTAATTGCCAACTCTCTGTGACCTCATGGACCTTAACACACCAGACACATCATTATTTCCATGGTCATGCTGATCCACTTGTTTTTCATGGCAGAGATACTGGAGTGGGTTGCCACTTCCTTCTCCGGTGGGCCACAGCATACAGCTCCTGGTATTCCTAGGTGGTCTCCCATCCAAGTACTGACCAGGCCCAACCCTACTCAGCTTCAGGGTGTTGTGACCTCTTGGTTCCCTGACTGGAATCGAACCCAGGTTGCAGTGGTTAAAGCACTGAATCCTAACCACTGGACCACCAGGGAACTCTGCACAAAAATAAGTGATGTGTTAAATTTCCTACTTAAGCTTTGTCTTTCGATGTGTTTTTTCTTTTTTATAATTTGTCCTCTAAAACCCAATCAAATGTTTTGAGAAATTTCAAATAGAAAAGGACTCAGTATTGAAAGGCTCTGGAGGAGCACCTGAAATCCTGAATATAAGGTAAAACTGGCAGACTATCTAAAAAAAAAAATCAAGCTTTCATCACCTACAAGAAAAGGGACTTTTTGCCCAGAGAGATCATAAAGACAGAAAACAGATTAGCTCAGTTATGCTGCACTGTGGAAAGGTTATGCAAGTCAACCTATCTACAGCCTATTATAATAGTGTCCCAATCTTAATTCAATGAGTTTGCTCAGTATTTCACAGATAACGTGTCATCTATTCAAACTAGCATTCCATGATTTACGGCTTGTCAATAGCAAAGGCAAATGAATGTCGAATTCTGGACTCTTGGTCTGAATTTGCTCAAATAAACATGGGACACATAGTGCAGATAATTAAGCAGTTGTGTTCCACTAGCTGTGATTTGGATCCAGGCCCAACTCATCTCCAAAAAGGTTGTCCTGATCTGATTGGCACAGTATTCACAAAAATAGTGATCGGCACTGTTGCATCTTTCCTGATAAAAGCAATTAAGTTCACTTCGAATAAAAACATATTTAGACCCAAGCTACCTGGCATAATACAGGCTTACTTCAAATCTTCCAGTTCTAGGAAAAGTTATTGAAAAAACAATTGTAGTGCAATTTGAAACCCATTTGTAAAAACATGACTATATGATCCATTGTAGTCTGGGTTAAAAATAACACAACACATAAACAGTCTTGATTCATGTTTTTTTTAAAACTTCTGATAATAATTCAAAGAGTATATTTCTCACTCCTAATTATTTTTGACCTCTCTGCAGCAATTTATACAGTGGACCATGGACTATTACTAGCGCAGCTGAAGAACTACTGGCCAGAGCTGGTTTAAATTGCTTCTCAATGGCAGTTTACACAGAGGGTTTTTCAGGAGCACTCTAAACCCATACCCCCTTTCATGTGCAGTTCTGCAAGGCTCTATTTTATCTCCAGTGCTCTTTGCTGTATACAGTCTACCACTGGGAGAAAGCATCAGAAGACACGTCCGCCTGATTTGGGGGACTGAGCTCACCCCAATTCTCTCTCTCTCTCTACGGGTCGCAACTGTTTGTTCAGATCCCGACACCAGCAGACACTTCAGATGACAGCATCATTTCTGAAGGGACAGGCACCATCAGACCCCTTTTCTTAGGATCTAAGAATCACACACCATTTACCTTTGATTAGTACAAGCAGACTTCGGACACCACCTTTGTTTAGTGTGTCCAAAATCAGACTGGCCTTCTTTATTTTTCAAAACACATTTCAGATGACATAAAACACCAAAGACTTTCCCCCAGTTCTAGCCTATCCTCCTAGGTAAATAGCTTGCTATCCCCCTCATCCACATGGCTTTCATTACACATTTTGTTCTCCTCTTACAGAGCTATAAAACTAGCTCCCCCTTCATGACTAAAGCCAGAGCCTTCACACGTGGCTGATCGCAGGGCCATATAAATTCTTTAAAATCTTTACCCCTTTGTCACATAAGTTTTAAATAGGTAAAAGCTAATCTCTAAATGTAATAGAGTAGAATTGATAATTTTTAAATCGTCCCCAGTTACAGTGGGTCTGAAATGCCTCTCCCTACCACAACCTTAGAGACAGATAAGACTCTAATTTGAATTGTGTAGCAACTGATAATGAAAAAATAATAAGAAAAAATAACTTTATTAAGAAAAAATGTAATAAACATTAATGAAGTGAAAATAAAAAAGATATACTGTAAGGTATATCTAGGAGAGGCCGGCTATAGTAATAGGGGGCTTAAGCAATAATGAGCTCTAAGTTATTATAATGGAGCTCTACTAGGTAAAATATGGTAAGAAATTTGGCATATCTTATTGGCTGATAATGAGCTTCAAACCAGACTGACTAATACAGCGGCAATTACTTATCGCCGAGCACCTAGTTTGAAGGACAAGTTAGTGCATAGCCATTATGAAGCTCCAAAGAGCACAGGTAGTGATTGGCTAAATGTACGAACAGCTGGCTCAAAACCTTGTGGTAACTGTAAGGCCTGTCGCCACATCCGTACTACAGCAGAATTCACAAGCTCCTCTAATGAAAAGAAATATAAAGTACGAGACTATATTAATTGCAGAACTACAGCAGTAATTTACCTCATTCACTGTAGATGTGGCCTACAGTATATAGGAAAAACCACACGTCAACTACGACGACGCGTGCTGGAGCATGTAAACACTATAATCAACAAAAACGATGTGGCAGTTGCTAGACATGTTAACTATATACATGATGGAAACGTAATGTATCTACAGTTTATGGGCATTGAAAAGGTTAAAACAACTCCACGGAGAGGCAATATGGAAAATAAGTTACTTTATTATTTAAGCATAGCCCACTATCCTATTTCTAATACAGATACAGTATTCCAATGTTAATCAATGACAGCACAACATGCACCCACCACATCCATGATATAACAACATGTATGCACCACACCCATGATACAACTGCCAAGCAAGTCACCAGAACCCTCCAACCACACATATAACAACCGATTAACCACAAACAGTCCAGTGGGCTCTTCTGTTCATAACACTTAACTACCATTGTTATGATGATGACACACAACTTTATTTGTCCTTCAACCCAGATGGGGAGCATCCATCCTTCACTTCTAATAGATGTCAAGAAGAGCTACAGAATTGGATGAGTAGGCACTGGATGAGGCAGATACCAGAAAAGACAGAAGTACATCTGGTGGGTCCCCCTTAGATGAAGGCAGCTTCCCTGGGCCAAACAGGAGTGGGTCTTCAGCTAAAGTATATGAACAAGAAGGGTTGCTCTAGACTGTGATCTGACATTAAAACATAAGGTGCATGTATTTCAAGCTTGATCTGCTGAGATACAACGCTATATATTATGAAAGCTCCAGTTATCTAAATTAACTCCTCACTCCTTATGTTCCAATGAAGTTCTAAGCCTGCAGGTGAAACTGTATTAAGCATTCTCAGAGTCTTTAAAAAAATCTTTGGTTCCTAAGATTTTATGTATGCAGCGCCAAAATTGTGTCTTTCTCTACCACGCTAAATCAGGGATGCCCCTTGGACATTTCTTGAGAGAGACTTTTATTTACAGTCACAATCAGACCTGTTGCACAACATATCTATGAATGCCCTTTCTCTTCCACGCTTGCACTAAGTCTCGGCCATTAGTGGGGATTCTACATCAAAGCTCAGTATTAGGCCAATTGCTGCTCTCCATGTACACATCCTCCCTTGGCTCCCTAATACAGTATTTTTTAATTCAGTATCATTATATATATATATATATATATATATATATATATATATATATACACAATGTATTCATATAAATTTATCCATATACAATTTAGCCCATCTGTTTCTAGCACTATCACAAATTATATATCAAACGTATGCCTGGGTGTCCATCCGTCAACTCAAACACAGCAAACTCAGGGAAAGGTCCCCAGTTGGATAGAGGTACAGGTGATAATGTTGAAAATATTGAGATTTGGAAATAACTAATAATTATGAAAATAAAATAGGTTAAAATATAATGCTAAAGTGTCAGATTTGGCATTCATATATTGAAGAAAATGGAATTTAGATAAAAATGTATTAAGAAATATTATTTGATCACTGGAATTATTTCTTGAAAGTTGAATGAATGAGGGTGTGAATAGGATGAAGTGGATTTGGTATTATGTTTTTTTTTATTATGTGATTGTTGTATAATTATGTACTTGAAATAATAGAAATATAAAAAAAAAAAAAAAAAACAGCATGTCAATGACTGAGCTCCTAGTCTTCTCCACTTCTACTACAGCTCTCTCATTGTTAAAAATACCACCAGTCCAACTCATCAGGCCTGCTTGAGACATGTAAGTGTACTGACAATGCTCTTTTCTTTCCTACAGATGGACATCAACCTTTTAACCATCCTTGCTCTAGAAGAAGACACATTTCTATGGTATATATTCCAAACTAAACACTAAACACTTTGGGCCTCATTCAATACGTCCTCCACAAGTTCTGAGATATAGGCCATATGTCTGCGGGTCTGCTGCAGGCCCGCAACTCGCTTGAGTTACAGTGCTATTTAGCTGCAAAAGCCTGCAAGTTATGGGCCAAAAGACGAAACCGTAAACCATGCACTCGTACATTGCAGTTCAGGGCGGGAACATGATCAATTCATAAAGCCCGTAACCTCCCAGTTCGAATCAGCCAATGGAAAATGAGCCTGTCATTATTACGGCAGTAAAACATGGAGGTTACATGTCAATCAATCAAAGGTTCAGGGTTCCGATATGCGATCACACTCGCAAACCCGCAAAATAAAGAGCTATGAAAATGAATGCCAATACAGTTCTACTCCATATGGGTGGTCTAATATGTATTAGTTCATTGATACCCGAGATAAATTTAGCCCCAAAATGAAACATAAAATAAAAATATTTTTCATTGCCAATTTGCGAGCTTAGGACTGTTGTGCAATTAATTCTAATGTCTTTCATCGTTTTCCCCGTTATTTACAGTGCAGTATTGATTTTATATTTGCTTTTACAGTGATACGGATATGTCTTTAACCCCTTTGCAGGTCCTCTCGTAGAATTTTCTTCTACATTTGCCATTTACGGGTGCGAAAAGATTTGCAGGCTTGGGTAATTGGAGCAATTGAATAGGGATATGCGATTTTTGGGAACATAACTCATGCCACCGTTTAAGATCAAAGGCTTGGACGGGCTGTAACTTGCAATGTTAACCACCCCAAGGAATCTGAAGCCAGAGCCCCTAACCCGGTCGGAGCCCGCAAAAATACACCAATTGAATAATAAAATGACTTAGGGCTCCCTTACAAACTCCCACATCTCCAGAGGGCTCAATTGTATGAGGCTGTTTATTTCTTAGTTTCCTTGCCCAGTAGTCCTTTATCTTAAATAATATATTAGGTAGAGGTTTCCATTCCAAAACCATTTCCTTATTTAGGAATACAAACCAGCTTCCGAAATGTTATTAAAATATAATTCTATAAAATAAACTTTCTGACATTATTTTCATGGTTTATAATTTTGTCTGACAACCATATAGGACACCAAATAAAAAATCTTTGGAAAGTAAAACCACACTTAAATGTTATGTTTACAAAATAAAACATAACAAAGCATAGCTGTTTTTTGTCCTACTGTAGCCATTTCCTCAATAAACATTTCAATATGCTGATATACTCAAAACCCAGAATCTAACAGCACATTTTGGAATTAAAGAATGTTTGTTCTCAGAAACCTTTGTCCTCAGAAGGCTTGTAAAACAGTGGTGAAACTTACAGACGTCTTGTTCTAGATGAACCATAAATCACCTTATAGTTCATCCAGTTCTACCATCTTAACCACACTTTTTTAGTTCAGATGGATTTTTTTTCCTAGTGATCTTCATAGTGGAAAGATAATCATAGCTACTCAAGGAGGATATTACAATAACTGTGTTAAAGGAAGTCTCAACAGTCATTGGTAAATATTTACTAACTCTTAAAGCATCACTGTAATGCCACAACAAACAATAAGGGGGAACATTTTTTTATAAGACTTTGTGCAATATTAAACTTACATTCAAATATGAATGTCTAGGCCGCAGTTGAGCTGCTTCTACCCACTGTCTATTAGTGAATCAAGGAATGGAAACATCTCTTACTGGAAGGCAGTACTAAATAGTGAAACACAAAGTTATGTCTAGACAGTAGTCAATGTTCTTGAGCTTTCATCTGCTTCCATCCCATTAATTATAAGGAATGTAGACAAACATCTCAAATTAAGGTTAGACACTGATGTTTAAAAATAAGCATACTATATAATATTTTATATACTATTATATAATTAGATAATATTGGAGCATTAGAATGGCCCTTTAATTTTAAGATGAGGTTCATGGTACTCACTAAGATTTTTCTAATCAAAGTATATTCTTGCTTGCAGTTCATTGATTTAATCAGATTCACTTGAACGATATTGTTTATTTTAATATTATTATGCTCATAATGATTGTTTTGACTGTCAATGGGGTGATGTTCCCCACCTACTTATATTTTGTAGTCCTGTAAATTATATCAAAACCCTATTTTTATTATTATTGTTTATTTGTAATGCAACAATATATTCCATAGCGCTATACAGGGATTACGATGAAGGCAAAAAACAATAGCAGTATTAACATGTTGCAAAGGATGGAGGGCCATGTCTTTGAACTTAGAATCCAGTGTCCATAGACCTTTCCGAGAGGACCTTGCAAGATTGAAAACACGCAAACGTACAATCTAAAGGGGTTGGGTTAGGTACAGGAGAGTGAAAGATAAGTTGTGTAAGTTAAGGTGGAAGGGGATAGGTTTCCTTAGACAGATGTGTTTATACTAATCACCTGGCATGGTCCCTGGCAGCAAGGTGTTCACCAGACATTATAGTCCAACCACCCTCGAGGGTGCAATACAGTCCTGCAGTATTTGCTCCCACCCTGCCTCCTCCGACACATTCCTCCTCACTTAGCACCAGCGTTGTCATTGCGGTGCTTGTTGGACCTCACATCCCTCACATAAACTACCTCCTTTTACATACGAGCTCTCTGGCCTGGCCTCACATCCCTGCCCAAATGCAGCATGCTAACATGGGTATGGGTGGCACAGAGGACAACCATGAATACCTAATGGATGTAATTGGGGACTCTGTGTTTAGGAACAGAAACCTAACTGGCCCTTCCTCGGCACTCCTCCCTCCATACTCCCTCCAGAAATAATTAATTAAAATGTATAAGTAATTTATTAAATATCTATATGTGAGTGTAATAATGAAAAAATGTATGGGTTGAGGGTATAGGGTGGGGTATGGGGTGTATGTGTGTAGTGGTCTAAGTGTAATGGATGTAGTTACCTGTAAATGTATTACATTATGTATAAGTAAATTATGTGAAATATGTACAGTGTAAACTAAGTGAACAGTAAATTATGTGTAAAAAAAAAGGAAACTAACAACACCTCCGTAAGTGAGCAACTTCTACTTATCTGGAACCCACCAATGCCTAGACTGGTGTGTTTGCTGGGAATACTACAACACATTCAGAATTTGGGTATGAAACATCCTCTTTTATAAACTGTACATGTCAGTTAACATGACATTTTGTTTTCTAATTGTTTATAAGGTTAATGAACAGTGCGAAAATTAGCAAATTACGTAGACTGGCTAATTTGCATCACATAACCCGGCCCCTATGTAGGATGCACATTGCCTTTTTTTCTAAAGGACGTAACGTAGGATGCTTATGACGAGGATCCAAGGAAAATAATGTGATGCTATGATTGGGATGGATACATTCAGGATTCTTCTTACCCATGTATAACATAGCTAGGTTTGATTTGATAAAGTTAGTAAATCCAGGCCCATTGTGATCATAAATCCTAGTTAAAAGGAACTATTTTAAAAAAGTCTAAGAAATGGAATGTTGGACTTTAACAACACAAATTGTAACTAAGCAGTATTTGTAATAAAGTCCAAAAATTGTTGCCAACAAGTTAAGCAATTCAAACAGTTAGCCTAATATTAAATGGATCAGCAACCACACTAGACATAATAAATTGTTCATGGATCATACAGGAATTTCGTTTAGCTTTTGGAAATACTATAAAAAGAAAATCTGTACAGCCTTTATTATCCGTTATGCCAAAACAATTTTGATAACATATTAAATATTAAAGTTCATATTTTCTAGAGCTCTTTCTAATTTAATTAAGTTTTCCTATACACAGAGCTTTACATTATCACAATAAAAATCAATGGTGCATAAAACTGGTTTTAAATATTAATATGTTTATCTTTTCCTGGTTCAAAACAGTATATATCAAGTTTGCCCAACATGTGACCATGGGGCCAGAATACAGCCCCCAATGCATTTTGTGTGCCCCCTATCTACCCCCATCTGACACCTGCACTGCAGAACTTTGTCTATATTTTCCAATACATTTAGTGCTATTCCATTACACCAAGCTCCCAGGGGCCTCATTCATTTGTGATTTGGCCAATTGAATAGGGCTCTATATAAGCACAGAGCATATTTTTTGTACAGAAGTGTTTAGTTAGTGAAGACCTTGCTTTTGGATAGAAGTTCACTAATTAAAAACTTCTGTACAAAAAATATGCTCTGTGCTTATATAGAGCCCTATTCAATTGTCCAAATCACAATAGAATGAGGCCCCCAGTGTTCTTGACCCCCTATGTCTAATCTCTTCTCATTTCTTCTTTTTTTTTTCTTTATCCATTAGCTACCCTCCTGTTTTTCAACTTTAAAACATTTTTAAAAATACTTCATATTATCTATAGCCAAACAGTGTGCACAGATGATACCTCTACCATGTTTACTTTTCATGTTACTCCATGAAACTACCAGAGCAGACATAGCATTTGTGAAAGCAATATTTATGCCAGATTTCTCTAAAACTCAATGTTAAAGACTACTATTGTACCATATGTATAATGTGCTCTTTTAAATAATGCACTCGTAATTGGCACCCTTCATATATGCAATTATTTTTAACAGCAGTGCTCCATTTTCTTCTCTCAGCTGATTCTGTCTGCTGATGTCTTGGGATGGTGTGTCCTTATAAACATATTAGCTTTCCATTAGATCTGTTGGTCCTATCCTGTTAAGGTTTACGGCACCAGTCCGCCGATGGAGTGCGGTGACCAACCGCTAGATGCCGATATTCCAGTGCCGTATCATAGAGTTAAGGTTTAGGTAAACTGTTAGGGTTATGGTGCGGGTTAGGGTGAGGGTTAGGTTTAGGGTTAAGCTACCATTCTAAGCATAGAACTTTAACATATCGGCAGCGCTGCAAAATATTGGCAGCTCTCTATATCGGCTGGTCGCCGCACTGCAGTGGCGGACATGTGCTGTAACTATAACAGGATAGATCTGCTCTGTTAAAAGCACTGGTACATTGATTCACCCATCTCAAGAAGTTGATGAGCAAAAACCAAAATGGTAGGTTGTGCTGCAGAAAAATTGCATTAAAAGGATATATATTTTTTTAAATTCTAAAAACATTTTCCCTTTTTTTCAGGTGTAGTTCTTCATAATAGTACATTTTAAATAAATGACTTCAGTTTTCCCTAATACTATTACTGAATTATTCTTTTTTCTGTGACACTGCTCCGTTTTGTTACATTTCCAGATCATCTAATCAACCAAGCTCAGTGGACTGTAATGGGTGTTGCAAGAGCACTATTCATGAGGTTTCCATAAAAACAGCCTTTCCGTAACTCTGGTCATCCACACAGAAAAGAGGAAGTTAAACTGTTTGCTGACATGTCTCTGGTGGCTTGGAAGACTGCCTATATTCTTCAGTTTTTTGCCAAAACTTGACTTGAACAGACAGATAATATATTGAAGGTGGTTATTTCAATGCAAATCAGGAGCCACAGAATGAACATATATTCTGTGGTGGCTGCAAACAAACCACATTTGTGGTTATTTAATAAACAGTTATTGGCATTACATTCTAAAGTCTTCAGTATACACACTTATTTTGTGGTCACAGTGTAACAGAGCAAGGCACTGTCTAAGAAAGTCACCAGGACTCAAGCAAATGTTAATATTATTAATCTGCACACTCTCACTGAGACATTACATTAATTATTATTAATTAAGACGATGTTAGCCTGGATGTTTAGAAGTGCTGAAACCCATGGCATCCAAAACAATAAATGTAACCCTATATTACTGTATATCCAATACGGTAGCCTTTAATCACTCTTGACTATAAATTATATTTTTTTGTTGTTCTGTTACTTGGTTCCAAGTTTTTAAGTTTGCATTGTGAATAACACTGAGCATTTATAGCAAATATACTTATATATGCTAAAGGGTCATTTACCTCACTAATAACAGCTAAAACATCTTAAAAGTCTAAGCAGCTTGGAATATGTAGTGCTTCTGTGCTGATCTCTGGTGAAGGGTGTGGGTAGCACAGACAGAGAGCAGACAATGAAGCAGGAAGCACATCCCAGCAGTGACTTCAGGGCTGACATCGATGCTCTCCTATTGGCTGAGGAAGGCACATAAGGTGTGTAATAAGTTAAAAATCGATCCCCTAATGCTGCATGCTGATTGGGTGGGGATCAGGGGCTGTGTAGACACTCCTGGGGATGTAAACATAATCATTAGAGAGATTTTTACATACTAATAAAAAAAAAAATTATGAAATGTGCTGCATACATAAAGGATGGGTTTTACAGAAGGAGTTCAGAACTGCATTAACCCATGAAACTTAGATATGCCTTTAAGGTTTTTTTTTTGTTTTCACCACTACACAGAGAGGCAGGAGAGCAGAAACCTGAATTTTCTGCCAAATCCATTACAAGTTCTATTCTCTTCATCCTGGAAATATTCGCAGCCTTACCATTGACTTGAATAGTGGACCCACCCCTGCAACTTGATTGACTGCAGTAATGCAAAAACACGTGGGCAGTCTGTTAAACATGTAAACACAGATTTGATTTAATTTGATTTCTCAGTGACTGTACATATTTCAAAAAATCAAAAAATATTTCAGACGCTTTTAGGAAATATTTACTGTGTGTGGTGTGGTCCAAATTGTGCTGAATTAAGTAGAACTTTAAGCAATGCTCCAAATTTCATGATTTAATTAGTATAGATCAGCATTAACAACTGTTCAATTTATTGGTATAAAAATAGGACCTTTTGTATTATCCTTGCGCATTGTGTGCGTGCACTGTCAGTAGTGAGGAATCCTGTATACCTCTCCCATCAGCCTTTGTTGTGTTAAGGTGCATTACTGCAGTTGGCAGCATATATATCAACAATGATATAGAAAGAGTGTTATACAGATAGGAGGACCTGGGGTGTTGGGGGGTAGGAGATCTGAATGGGGCACCTGGGGGGGTTTGGGGGGTAGGAGAACTGAATGGGGCACCTGTGGGTGGTGGGGGGTAGGAGATCAGATTGGGGGATCTTGGGGGGGGGGTTCGGGGGCCAACCCCCCGCCCCAATCTGATCTCCTTTAGTGAGACAATTTACACTGACAATTGCGTTTGTTTCCCTTCATATTTGGGCTGCAGCTACTCCGATCTTTTTCAAAACTTGGTAGAGCAGGCAACAGATTTTCTAGCACTAGTTTATTTACTGCACATAATTATTTACAGAGTGTGGGAAGATAAGCTGCATTTCCTGCCACAGGTTGAAAAGATCAGGTGAAACAAACAAACAATTTTCAGTGTAAGTTTTCTCACAAAAAAATCACAATGCATTGATCTTTCAAAGTAATGAAAGCTGGATCATTATACTGGCATTTTTAGCATACAAATAAATATTTCATTTTAAAATCTACTCCATGATGCACAAAATAGCAGACAAATAGATGTAGAGTACATTACAACATGATCTACTATTTATTTCTCTTTTAGGTTTCATATTGTAATGTACTCAAACAAAAACTGGAAAAAAGGTAACAACAATGTCTGTAGCAATTTATGATTAATACCGCTACTAAGAAGCAATTGAAAATATTTCAGTTTCTGCTTTAAATCTTCCAATCTAAATGCGTCAACAGGGGAAAAGAATGCACCTTAATAAAAATTATAATTTTCTATGAATTTTACAACTACATGAAATTCATAAAATGGGTATATAAAGCTGTGCCTCTCTTTATGACATGTATTATTTCCATTCCTTTTAATTTTATCAGTATACTACAAATTAAAATGAAGAATTGAATATAATAAAAAATATATATCTCATTTACAGCAGACCCGTCTTTTGTTAATGGCCATAATGATACATTCTACAGACTCACAGTGTTACAGAAATGTTCTTTGGCTCTTAATTAGAAAGTATATCCGTGCATTTCCTGTCTACATGTCATATTGAGCAATGAAAATAAGTCTTGAACTTTCACACTAAAGTGCTGGTATTTTGTAACCTCAGTAGACAAAAATATACAAGTTAAATTTCCTATGAGTTACTGCAATGGTCTGAGTCACAGTATTTCTTGGTTATTTGATCTATGAAGTAACAACTCTAAACTTGAAACTGAGAAGCATCTCTTTCCATTAATTTTACATGCTAAATACAGAAAAATAAACCTCTCTAAATTACTTACTGGCTTGTATTTACTAAGAACAAGGTTATTTAAGTATTTCAACTGCACAGTAAGGTGCAATTGTTTTAATTAACTCACAACCCTATTAAATTCCTGCAAAGCTAAAACTTGAGGCCCGTGAATGAGTCTGCTAGACTTGCGGCTATTAAATTGACCTCTAATTCCTTGGATCCAAAGAAAATAAAATCTGTCACTGCCTCCTCTTCTTCCTCGTCTATTTGCTAGGAAGTGAGATTGCTGTTTGCGATGATCTTTGTCTTTTTAACGTTGAGCAGCAGGCCAGCTTTTGCACTCTTCTTTTACCCTCATCAATAAGTCCTTTAGTTCCTCCTCACTTTCAGCCATCAAAGTAGTATTTTATCATAGCTTTGGCAAAATAAGCATATATGGTTTAATTAGCCTTTATTAAGGCATTCATTTATGTTTTTGAGTCCATTGTATCTTCCCTGGTTTTTGAGTAGCCTCATTTTCAGATATGGTGTATGCAGCATTATTTTTCTATGTATTTTACTATCAGCTTTAAAGTCAAATATTAGAAAAAAGATTAAATGGAGCTGCAAGGAAATAGATAAAATTACAAAACCCTAATCTGTGCTACACTGATTTATGGGTTCAGCTATATTAAGGACCAAAATGTTGCAGGTCAGATAGTTTTTTCATAAATCACTAATTAATATCAAACTCTATATGAATCCTGTTTTGACTATAAAATAATTTTATATTTAGCTTGCTTCATGGTAAGGGGTAGGAACGCCATTAGTGGAGTACAGGGAGGTATTAATATATGGAACCCCTTAAAGAATCTGTAGATATGTTTAAAATATAATAAAACATTTCGGTAATGTCATGTCTATGAATTCACTTTTATATACATTATTGTATGCTGATTTGACTGTTAAATGTATTTTTTGATTACATATGCAGTGATTTGAGATTTGAGCT
This sequence comes from Discoglossus pictus, assembly GCA_027410445.1. Lineage (NCBI taxonomy): Eukaryota > Metazoa > Chordata > Amphibia > Anura > Alytidae > Discoglossus > Discoglossus pictus. Next base: position 387,128,283 of record CM050166.1, on the reverse strand, counting down.
TTACATCTGGCGATCAAGATATATTCATATTGATCACATTTAATTTACACAAGTTTGTCCATTTTCATCTGATATCTGATTGAGAATACTTTTGTTTTGCCATCATATGATCGCTTTAATTGCTGTGATTTGTTATAACAAAAGTATTTTATATTCTTAATATTGCGTATATAATATGCTTGATTTAAAAAGCCAATTAATACAGCACAATTTGGACTGGATTTCCTAAAAGCATGTTGAAATACTTTTTGAATTTTTGAAATACATGCATTTTTCACTGAGAGTCTGTGTTTACAAGTGTCAGTGACTGCCTCTGCCAGACTCGGAGCTACAGCTCCATGTAGTGAGCAACATAAGACAAAAGTTCCCCCTTAATAAATCCATCTGTGCAGAGCATGGAATGCTGGAATCACCTAAACAGGTCACTTATGGGTTAACTGGTCAGTACAGTCCTGAGTGCAGGGAGAAACTGTCTTCACCTTGTGGCTCGGTTATCTGTTTTTACTCATGTAACAGCCAATGGGCAGGACACACTTCAAGGCTTAAAACTTGGATGTCATCACTGATGCCATAGCTTATATCATTAGCAAGTTCATATGTGTGCCATGAATGATGTCACTTAATATCATATATGATGCTATGAATTATGTCATCAAATGTTTTTGGAATTGGAGGGAGGGACTTTAGTGTGGGTGCAACCTTAATTTTCGGTGTTTTTCCTGTCTTTTAGAAGCTATGCATGAACGTACTAAAAATAACACTAATCTTGTAATCTGGGAATGATGTGTCTAACCTTCCCCACATCAGTTTCTATGCACATGATAATTACACAAATGCAGACAGAAAGACACATACATACTTATAACCATACTTATAACATTATTTCAGTAATGTTTTACGAGTATTCAATGCTCCACAGGTGCAACTTGTAATCTCAAGCTTTGTAAGTAAAGTTTCAAGGATCAGGATTCCAAGTAAGGCTGTGCTCAGTATTATTTCATTCCTACAAATCCACTGCCACCAAAGAGAATCCCAAGAGATTCCCTCCATCCATGCATGCGGATCCCTGAGGGATCCCCTTCCCTGCTCACTCCTGATCGTACCCTTCTCCACTTAAATCCGATCCTCAATCACCAATCTACATAAACATGGAGATCTATTGAGACCCCCATGGCATCTAATATATTAACCCCCAATTCTGGGGTTTCAAACAGAGCCCTGTGGCACATAAGTTAACCCCCATGCCGTGCGGATCCTTTAAGGGCCCCTGTGACACAGGGTTAATATTTTAAATGCCATGGGGGTCTCAATGGACCCCCATGTTATGTAGATGGGTAATAGGGGGTGATTGGGGAACTGAGGGATTGCAGTGGAGCGGGGCATTTTTATGCCTTTGTAGGTGCTCTATAGTACTCACAACATTTTAAGCCAAAATCCTTAATAATACGCGATTAATAAGTAATTTCAAGTAATTTTGAATGTTTTTTTTTAGCAAAAGCAACTCGTAATATTACTGATGTGTGAAAATCAATGGTGAAGCGGGTGTAATATTGCAAGTAGCATTTACTTGCAGGGATTTCAAGTAGCACATAATAATGCTGAGAGGGGAAAATAGAATAGCTAGTGAAAGTTACTGGGCACTTTTTGCTTGTGTAATTTTATGAAATGGGAAATTGAATAGGACCCCAAGCTCTTAGTTTATTTGACAAAATACATGTTGTGGGGCATGTTCTGTGTGAGTTAGTAGGTAAGATGCAGTGTTGGATACAGCAAATATAAGCATATCACGGTTTGTTTCATCACACCCAAGAATTAATGTAGTATTTGGAATCTAAACATTATCTTTCTAATAATTATAAAAAACTTCACTACTAACAAAGAAACAATAATACCTTCATGCATGATATCTATTGATATAACATTCAAATATATTATGAGAATGGAATAGATTCGTAAGGATTTATTTATTGCACTTAACCAATATTCTGATATTTCACTTCCTAATCAATTAGATTTTTAGTAAGATCAATAAGATTCCACTGTATATTTCTTTACATTCTCTTGCCATCTGTATAAGTAAAATAGTTTTTGGTCATTTTGCATATGGATTTTTATTTTTATTTTTTCATTCACTGTCCAATTTCTTTTTACAATATTTATAGTAAAATTTATATTTACTTGTCCTGGCGAGCAACTACAGGATTTAGGAAAATCATTCTCTCTGTTTCTACAACACAGAATGCCTTGGGCTTGTAACACTACCAATCTCAACATGTAAACATATCTGCTAGTACTGGTAAAGGTTCGCTAAAAACAGTGAACAAGCTAAAATGAACAAATAAACTGCAAACACTCAAATTACGGTAGTTGTAATTAGTAATTTGATCACGCAACAATGCTGCTACTGCTCATTGCGTTATATTTATAAACTTAAATCTCTCATAAACATCTGAATTGATTAAAAAAACAAATGTATGAACAACATGGCAATCATTCATTATCTGCCAAATTCCAAGAACATCTGTTCAGCCATTTTTTTGCTACACGTAAGCAATATTTATGTAGGAAAACACTGTCACCCTAAACTCAATATGTAACAAAAAATTGTGTGCATTTTCATGAAGATTGACAAAAAATGGAGACCCCTCAATCCCTGCTAACATTCCTAATTTCAAACAGGTTAATTAAACCACATAAAGTTATAACCACTTGAAAAAATAACTCAGAATGGAATGCGCCAGATCATCGTAAAGGTATATATATAAGTTTCCTGGGTTCAATTATTTGGTATGAAACAGGCACTGATTATCAGAAAAATATGTTTTGTATAGGTAAGTTCAGTGCACTTACAAAGTTATAGGCAGGAAAGTAAATTCCAGCTTTGCACACCCACAGGAAAATTCCATAATCAAGTACACAAAGGAAATCGAGCTAGGTATGGAGATGGACCTTCCAAAGGAAGTACTGCTGGTGGATGGAATCACATAGTTTGGTAGTGTATGAGCTTACAACTGAATAAGAGCACAAGGGTATAGAGATAAAGAGACAACATATCCCAGGCTGCTTTGCAACACAATACAAATGTATCTGCTTCCTCCTGATTGGCCAAAATTAATTATACATTTTATGCAAATCAATGTTACTGTAAAAGGCCTTTTTACTATCAATTGGATAGTGATATACTGGTGAGGTATACTGTGCTTTGCTAACCTCGTTATATTCAGACATTTTAGTGAATATGATGAAGCTAAATATAGCAATTCTCATTGTTCCAGGTTAGTAAATATGGGCCAATGAGATTTTGATATAACAGGAACCTGGATAGCATGGGTTCTATTTTTGCAGCAGTGCACATTACAATGTTATATGAAACTATCTTGCTAAATATCAACATCATCGACAATGTATTTTGTATTAGATTTTGAAAATAAATGTTCTCACTTTTGTTAAAATCTGTAGAAAAAACTATTTGTAATCAACAAAGATATATTGCTGTATGTTGAATTTATTCAATGTATTAGAAAACATGATATTACTGCTTTTTATTCTTTATGCTAGAAAACACTTCAGAAATAGTGTATATTATTTTTGAACGAACAATTTAGTTTAGCGAGGATGATCGATGTGCATGGTTTTCTTTAGGGATCTTGCCTACTTTGCAGCACAACTGGAAAAGCTTCCATCTGGGATATAAAATCATGCTCATGAAACCTCATACACCATCTGAGACAGGTCATTGCACTTTGATTAATGGCTGCAGCACTGAACTGAAAGCCGGTTGCAAAAAAAATTATGAAAGTGCAGATATTCAAAAACTTGGACAGCCATCTACCAAATGATATACAGTTTATGATGGGTAATGAAATATACTGTGCAGATGCATCAATAGAATGAAAATGTCAATAGAGGATTGCTTTAATTATCGTTTCAGTCGGCTAATCTATCGCCCTTTCTTTAAAGTATTTTCAAATAGTCTATCAAGCTATAGTTTCAGAACAATCTCGAATGCTCTAGAACTCAGATTTGTAATATGTTATCTTGCCCAACAATATGTGCTAATGGGCAAATGTTTATTTAGAAATAAATAAATAACAATCTTTAAATGGCCTCTATGGTGCCATATTTGAAATGTACTCTTTTGAAGAACTTTATTACCTTTTATATTAACCATTGTGGTTTTTAAGGATCAGTTAACAGAAAGCTCATTAGTTTACAAGGAAGCACTATCCTGGTACAGAACAGAAAGAAATGGTTATGGAAATAAAACCCTGCAGTAAAAAATAAAATGCACACAAAAGTGAAATATTTAAATGCTAGTTTCTCCTCCTTTCTAAATCTTTTTTGTTATTATCAAGTGTAGCTATTCAAAATAACATGTGAAAAAAATACCATACTGATTCGTTAGTTTATTACCTACTATATACAATTATGCTCCAGTGGAACCCACATTTTTTTCTCAGACCATAACTTGAATACTTACATAATACCTAATAATACCTAATAACTTACACACAATACAACAGAAATATAGCAACATCTCACTGCCAGTGCCTGTAATGAATCTAATCAAAGTTTCATTAGTTTACAAATACACATCAATTTAAACTAACATCTTGAAAATATACAAAAACAATATTACTATTATATATATATATATATATATATATATATATATATATATATATCTAAAAAATGGAGGACCGCGGTGCAAAAAAAAAAAATGTTTGCGGTGCCCCCAGGTACCAACTCAGTACCAACCCACTCAGTTCCCCACCCCAAAACCCCTTCCCATAACAGACCCCCTCTGTATGACCACGTCCAATAATTTTACATTTTACAATTCAGTGCTGCTCCCCTTCTCTTACCTCAAGCCACACATATATACATATACATCTCTATTTAGCTGCCAGGCCCTTCTCAGTAGCCATGTTCACATAGCACCCAGTACATCTCAACAATCACCTCCATACCGCACTCACCCCTCTTAGCATCCTTCACTAAATAGCACCCAGCCCATGTCAGCAGCCATCCCCTCTCAGCATCCACCCCACACAGCACTCAACCCCACTCAGCACCCACCTCACAGAACCAATTCCCTGTAATTTGCTGTCATCCAGGCCTTGTTCTCTCTCACCACTTCCCTTATACATATCCCCAGCATGCTGAACTGCTCCACACAGGAGCCTTAAAGGAATGCTCTACAGAAAAAAAATGTACACAGCTCTGCCTGCCCTTATAGAAAAGCCCTGGTGCCCTGCACCACTTGCACCACTGGTAGCTCCGCCCCTGCTCTGCCTGTATGAAATATTGGGGTTAGAGTGGACCCATTCAGGGAGAGGTGCCAAATTGAGACACACTTAAGTAGCAAGGAGCACTGCAACCCGAGTCTTTAGCTATGTACAAACACATATTCTAGTTATCACCCACTATCATAGTGCAGTTGTGGTATGCCAATTTAGATAGCCCTCCTCAACCTGGTGAAGCAAAACACACTTTATTCATTAGTTTCTGCTATAATAAAAGAAAACAGGTAGAACTAGGTCCAAGACTGGTCCCAGTACATTTCTTCAGAACTGTTGCTGCATTATTAAATTCATCTCTGCTTAAACTTTCATATTCTTAAATAAACTTTTAGTGAAATCTTGTCCTTTCTAAATAAATAGCTCATTTGCCATCTTGCGTATTATTTTATAAAAATATGTATAATTTCTTTCTCTTAACCTTGCCCCTGTCCCCAACCTCCCTTATTTGCAGCTACATTCCTAAATCCTATAGTCTGTTTACCCAAGATATATAAAAATAGAAAAGCAGCATGATATTGTAAAGATGATGGCTGATGAACAGTAGGAGAAGCAATGGGACAGTGGTAGATAGATAAGATGATCCCTCACACCAATGTCCAAGTCTAGTGGCTGATCAATGGTCAGAGCCTGGGGGTTGATATCAAGATCAAGGTAACTGGCAGAAAGGTTGGCATAGGCAGCAAATAATCTATAAGACAAGCATGAGGCAGAGGCAGGCGGTTGTCAAGTGGGAATGTTGAGATCACAAACCAATCAGTTCTGGAAAATGCAATCCACACAACAGAGCAGACCCTCAGCCATGGATGTAAGAGCCTTAAAAAATCTGTGTGTGTGGGGTGGGGGGGGGGGCAAAGTTTAAAGAGACAAAAAAAATGTGCTATTCAACTCTATGGGTCAAAGCTTTCATGGTAAAGACATACTGTTCCATAGCGCTGCCAAAACTTGTAATGCATGATCACATTTAATTTTGCTATTTTTGATGTCCCCTATTCATATCACCTGGGGGGGATTTGGCCCCCCCATTCCCCCCAGTTACTACGTCCCTGCCCATAGCAGATATATCCTTGCTCACACAAGGTAAGGGCATCCTCTCTTCTATCGCCCTATAAGGAAGCACTATGTGCCTGCGGTATGCTGCACTACTCTAGGTTGATGAATAGCACATCAGAGATGACCAGAAGTAATGTGACTTGATCCAACACAAAGTGCCGTGCCCAGGAAGATGCACAAGGCGTTACAGATATACTACAAGGTGTAAAATAGCCAATGTATATTATGCATTTATAATTTACTCTGTAGTCCTTTATCTATTAAGGCATTCCTAACAAAAATAATAAAAAAGGAAAATATAACTATAGCAACTTTTTAATAGAGCTCAGTAGGCTGCACCTTATACACACAAACCTGGGTTGTCAAACGAAGGTCATAAGATTTTAAAAATCTGACTTTGTTCAGAATTGGAGGACTTTAAAAAAAAACTAAACTCTACTGTATTAATTTTTCATGCAAATGTATTAGAGAACCATGGGTGCTCTTGATTCATGTTATCCAAAACTGTTCTGATTTTGTACATTTTAGAAATCTACAACATTTTAATAGTATGTCATAAAGGAACATGAGACACACCTGTCATTTTTCATGCATTTAAAAGAACATGTTCTTTTTCTCAACAATATGTCATATTCAATTTTACATTTTAGAAATGAAACACTGAATTATTATCAAACTACTTTTTACATAAACTTATTGCAAAAACTGTTTGTGGGTGAAAAATATTAAAGAAAACTTGATAAAACTTGGACATGCACAGAGCATACTGTAGTCTGTAGATCTCAAGTATGACTTGTATGACTACATTACTCATTGTCTGAAAAGTGACATGCCCTCCAGAGCTGTTAAACATTTGGATCAGTTTATTGTGTTTATTGAGACCTCCATTTGAAAAAAGAAACACATTAACAGATACCCTCTTTCAGATGCAACAAAAAAAGGAAATCTTTCAATGTACAAATACACAAAGATTACCGTATCCATACAGTATTTTTAAAAAGTAGAAAATATGTATTACAGTACCTGCATGTTGGAACTTTATTTTCGATAACACATTTTCCTCCATTTTGGCAATATCTACTTGGGCAAACTGAAAAATAATATAAATGATATAAAAGTGTAAGCAATATTCCGTAGCAATATTTACACGAGTAACAATGTTTCAATCGGATTATAACTTGTTCTCCATGAACGATGTTAAAATTCTAAACAATCGACCATTCAGATTTATATATGATATATGAGATAAAAACAAAGTCGGAGGCACTCAATCTGTAGAACCATCAATCTGAGAACCCACCCAGAGAGCAGCCTCTTTTATCTCACTTGTGCCCTTCACAGGCAGAAATATTGTGTAGTATATCAGTCTGGTCTGACTCAAAAGAGTGACCCAGCATCGAAAAACCAGGCAATTTTACCCTGAACAGTAGAATTGTTACATTTACAACATTATATATGAAATATATAGTTCTTTTTCACTCGTTTCAGTGGCAAGCACGTGACTTTAAAATGACCATCCATGGTTTATTTCCCCTCACCTCCGTTATTTGTAAACTGTAAATGGCTGGTATATAAGCAAAAAAACAAAGGTAAAAAAATAAAAAAGGGAAGGAAGCTTCAAACTTACAATGTACAGTTCTAAAGCATGATGTCTCTGTATGACAAGCAATGAGTATATATATCAATAAAGCTAAATATGATCAGTGTAACAGTTACAGACTGGACATTATTATCTATATACAGTTCGTTGTAGGAGGATTTCAGGTTATAAAATAAAATAAAAAAACGATTCCAATATCTAATACAATTCTTGAACACTTTATAACATATAAAGAGCCTCATTCAATTGAGCCCATAACTTAATTTGCTTTTTGCAGGCTCAGATCGAGTTACCGACTCCGAGCTGCGATTCATAGTGATTTTTAGAATAGCAAGTTAATGCCCCCCAAGTTTTTGATCTTCCACTTTTGCAAGGCTAAAATCGCAAATCTCTATTCAATTGCTCCGATTCCCCCTCGCTAACCACTCCGTCAAGCCCGCAAATGGCAAAAATCAAACCACAGGTTAATGGTACTAAGGAGGTCTCGCAAAGGCCTAATGACATGTACGGAGCACTGTAAATGCATATATAAACACTCTACTGTACTTTCATTAAAAGGGAAAGTGATGTTAGGTCTTAGAATTAATAGCACAACATTCTCAAGCTCGCAAATCGGCCCAACAAAATACTCATGTTTATTTTCCGAGTTATATCGATCCCAGCAATCAATATGTTAATACATATAATGGAACTTGCATGTAATAGAATATCATATTTACCGCTTTATTAATATTGCATTATATCTGGAATGTGGGTCAGATCGTAACTCATAAATCAAACCCGTCGGACTCCAATGAAAAATGGAAGTTGGATTTCAAAGACCTACGGGCTTGAACCATGAGTCACGATCGGACCCAAATTCCATTGGCTGTTTCTAACTGGGAGTTACAGCCTTGCATCAGCAATCATGTTCAAGCTCACAAATGCTACTTTCGATAGCATGGTTTCCGATTTTTGCTATCGTGGCTTAACTTGCGGGCTTGCCGAGTTGAATAGCATTACAATCAAAGACGAATGGGAGCCTGCAACTTAATCGCAGACATTCGGCTGCCTGTGATCGATTTGCGAGCCTCAAATTGAATGAGGCTCAAAGACTTTCACATGACCTCTCTCTGATGGTGCAGAGCTCATATTGTGACTTTAGGGATCATTAAGCTAAAAGTAAGTATTATATGACTTACTTATTTACTGTGTAAATTTTGAAGTTACATTCAAGTTAATATTCTCGTATGTTTGGACATAATATCATTTATTTTTTTCTCAATACTAGCCTCTAAAATGGAAATAATACAAATAAACAACATTTGGCTTTATGCTCATGTTTTATTCCATTAGCACACGGCAGGCATGAATGATATACTATTTTGAGACATTGCTAAGTGAAACTGATGGTTATTTATGCAGAGTTAAATACCTGAGCAACTGGACTCATCAATGTTGAAAGCCTCACAGTCTACTATACCATCACAGCGCTGGTTTGCAGGTACACATGTGTTAGTGGATACACATACCAAAGAACCATTGACACATGACAAAGTAGCTGAAAAAGAGATAATGCAGAATAATTAACGTATATATATATATATATATATATATATATATATATATATATATATATATATATTCTGAGGCAAAACACTATGGCCCTCATTCAATTGCAATTTGGCCAATTAAATAGGGCTCTAAATAAGCACATAACATTTTTTTTTTAAATAAGTTTTTAGTTAGTAAGCATCTATCCAAAAGCAAGTTTTTTACTAACTTAAAACTTCTTTAAAAAAATATGCTATGTGCTTATTTAGAGCCCTATTCAATTGGCCAAATCGCAATTGAATGAGGGCCTATGTGTTTATTGGATACATTAGAAATATACATTTCATTTTATTAGTTGCTGAGTGGATCTACTGAATAATAGATGGACTGGCTTGAGAACAGGTAGGGATTTAAACTGTAATTTGGTAAATATTGAATTATTTCACAATTTGTTTAAGCAGAAACCAAATGGCAATATAATGTGCTATATTCTCTAAAATATCAGTATTCTCACTGGTTAGCTGAGACCTTTCCAAAGCCTAATTATTAGAGAAAGAGGCTTTATAAAATAATATAGCATTTGGATAAGTCTCACATCATTAGTGAGAAAGCACTTCACTTATTGTAAATAGCCCAATGTTTATTTGAAGAGACACTATGAAGTCACATTTTCTATTATAAATTCAAAAGAACATGTTTGAGATATTACATTTTTCATGAAAATGTTATGTTTTATACAATTATTATTATTAGGGTATATGTAATACACAGATACACAAGTAAAACGATTTATAGTACAATAAATCAAAGCGATTAGTTGTTAAGATTTGCTGCTAAGAAAAGAAAAAACAAAATAAATACAGAATGTGCAGCAAATTTTCAGAGGGGATGGTATGAACATGGTCAAAGGAGATCCATTCTAATCCAAGCACTCCCAAAGCTGTCTGTGCCCTATTAGCACTGTTCTGCAGTAAAGCAGTGTTGCCCACCCAACAAATAAACAAGTCAGCAGATTATGAAACACTAGTAATGAGGAGAATGAAACAGGAGAGACATTAAATATGGATAACCCATAGAGGCGAGCAAATGTTTACACTGGGAAACGGTAAGTATAAATATGTTAAAACTTTTTTTGTGGGGAAGACATGGCTTTACTTTTTTAATACCATTACTCCAACTTCTATTCACTTTGAAATCTATTCCAAAATAGTTTTAAGGCAAAATGCTTATAAAACTTCCTGTAGCCGGACCTATTAACTGCAATAAACTTGTCAGAAATCATGATTCCCTCCTTGCTAGGAAATTAAAATCCAAACAGGCTCAATCAATGTTGTACCAATTGAAAAAACCCCAGGTTAAAATCACTTCTAACCCTTTCAAAATACAAGAAATATTCCATGCCTACTATAAAAAACTATATACATCCTCAATTTCCCTAGACACCCACAAAATGTAAGCTTTCTTAAATTCATTAGGTCTTCCGCGACTAACAGAGGAGAACCTCACACATCTAAATTCGGTAGACACCCTAGAGGAAGTGAGAGGGGTTATTCTAAACTTTAAGGTAGGCAAGGCACCAGGTCCCGGTGGCTTCACGTATCTTTACTATGCAAAAAATGTATAGACCATCTAGCCCCCCACTTAACTGTATTGCTTAATGCTATATTGGAAGGTCAGCTAATACCTCCAGAAATAGACAAGGCTGATTTGGGAAATACTAAAATTATGGCAGATAGGATAGCAGAATTTCTCCCCTCCCTGATACGTAATGACCAAGTGGGGTTTGTTCCGGGATGACAAGCAGGAGAAAATATATGTAAAATCTTAAACTTGATACAACATGCGAAACAAAACAAAATTCCGGCCTGTCTGCTTTCGCTGGATGTGGAGAAGGCTTTTGACTCGGTAGAGTGGCCTTTCCTCATGGCCTTTCTAAACAGATTTGTCTTTACAGGACAATTTATTAACTTAATTCGAACATACTACAACGATCCCAAAGCCAACTTAAAATTCAAGGGAAGGGGGAGGCCAGTACTCCACGTTCAGCGGGGGACAAGACAAGGCTGCCCATTATCCCCTTTGATTTTCACAATTGCCATAGAGCCTTTAGCACACATGATTAGGGTAACCCCAAAAATTAAAGGTATCCAAATTGGGCTTCAGCTATTCAAAATTTCACAATTTGCAGACGATTTATTATGCTCTATTTCAGAGCCGATGAAATCAATACTAATTTTAATGCACAGCTTAGATAAATTTGGGGTCATATCCGGACTGAAAATGAATGTAGAAAAAACAAAAGCCTTAGCGCTATATATGACATTTATGGAGAAAGAATCCCTATCGCTATCCTACAAATTTCAATGAGCCATGAAACAGATTAAATATTTAGGGATACATCTGAGAGCAAAAACGAAGAAGATATCTACAAAGCTATTTACAACCCATTATACAATACATTAAAGAGAGATCTGAACATCTGGTCTAGACATCTATATATGGGGAGTTCTATTTGAGTAAGCTACTATCAAAAACGTTTGATCAGAAAATTTAGATCCATATGTGACAACTTTTGTGAGCATTAGAGGAGACTTGTATATAGCCCAGGGCATGCATCAAGAAAAGTGCATCTTGTGCAATTTGGGAGAGCTTATCATTCACCCAGACACTGAATAACTGACAAATTATAGTTGCTTTGGATCTTCTTATCAATGTTATGTACTTTTTCAATTTTACCTTTGCCACTGTATATAACTGTCACTGTAGTCAGTATATCAATCCCTGAATTATTATTTTTTAAATTAAGAAGAATATGCAGTTTCAGAATATGCAGTCTCAGTGATAATACCCTGAAGTAGATGCATAATGATGTATAACATGGAGTGTGATAAATAGGTCCATGTATATCGCAATCACATTGTAGTTTGGAGAAAACAGAATAATATTAATGTCATACATACTGTTCCCATAGTTCAATACTTTACCAATACATGTGTAAAATAAATTCTCCAGTGACACAGCATTAGGAAAAAAGTATGAAGACATGAAAGTAAAGGGAAGTGTGGTCAAGTAGAGTTATGTATATAAAAAGTATATTTCTCTACCTCCGTAGCTTCATTGGGGCAACACCAATGCTTACAACAACTCTATTTAACTATTCACGTGGTAACCCTGGTAGATGCAACATGGTTGTTTGGGTAGTATTAAATTCCATGAGCACTCTTAATTCAAAGAAAATAGAATGGTCCCTTTAAAGAACATCTCTTAATTTGTACATATGTGAATATAGTGCTAATGAATATGCAAACTATGTAGTTATGTAAAGTGATCTAGGAAATAATGCACATATGACTATATGATTACCACACTGATGCAGCCTACCTGTGAAAAAACACTAGGAAGCATATTTAAAAAACAAGCAAAGGTAACACGTTTCTATATATTTATATTATTTTGTGGGTTACTATCAATGGAAAACTGATTTGTATTTAGTATAATATATTATTTTCCAGCACACTCTGTAAATGTTAATCACCTTGCCTATAAGTAGTCTGGTAGCTACCAGCAGTGCCAGCCCTCCTAGAACATCAGCTTTCAATGTTCAGTATCTCATAAATAGTAATTTGTATGAACGCACTAAATATGTCTTATATCAAAGATTAGCATGACATTTCAAGATAGTGTATTACATTGTCCCTTTTCACATTGTAAGACAAATAAAATTTGTATAGGGGTTATAATTGTGGATGTCAATAATACAAGGTGACTGTATGTAGTAATGTGTGAATGTATAAGACAAGCTTTACAACAGTAAATTTAAAACAATATGAATTTCGCAAATGTATCTTTATGGATTTGATTTAACCTTGCATGTTTTATCTTGCATACTGTGGTATGACGGCCTAAACTAATTCCAGATTAAAAACGATTGGTCATTGAACTGAATACTTTCTATTGTATCTGAAATTATAATTTCTAAATGCTTTTAGTATAAATTATTCAAGTGACCATATGAGCCTAGAACAGCACAGATAATGACTTGTGACATGGCCACAGACAATGAAGGTGCCAGCAATTACAATATCTGCTGTATGTTAACTTCATTGTTTCTCCGTGTATTATGTTGTGTCATTAGGTACTCTGTATATAGATATTTGTTTGGGTATTTGCACTTGGTTTGTATACCTGTGCCCTGTTAAACAAATGAGATTTGCATTAGTCTTACTGAAAGGACTGATATATTTCCACTATAGTTGTTGCAATCTTATCTGCATTCAGTGTCCACTCATAGAAGCAGGTCAGCAGAAACTATAGCGATGGCTCTCACTACAGCTTAATTGCATATAATGCATATGTCAAGTATAGTTCTGTAATAAACATGCTATGGTACTACAATGGTTCTCTAAGCAATTTGTAGATTGAAATATGTCAACAGTAAATTCAGATACGTTAATTTTGTTATTAAATAATTTAGATTCAACTACGGAGCTTTATTGGCAATTACCAATTCAGTTCTGTGAATTTCTATTGAAAACTAAAGGTTTTTTTGTACTGTGTGTAGTAATCATTGTGTGTGCAGGTGAAAGGGGGAGTGGTATTACCTGTGTTACTGGTGTGTGGTCTGAGTGCATGAGTTCCCTGAATTCCTACTGAAAATTAAAGGTGTTTTCTGTACTGTGTTGCAGTAATCGTGCATGTGAGTCATCAGAATCTAATTTGAACAGGGTAAGGAGTGAACTTGGGAGCTAGTGTAAGTGCAGTTATAGTATAAGCGTGAGAGTTTAAATAAAAGTAGGGAATTCAAAGAAAAGCAGTTTGCGTCTCCCAGGTGCTCGAACTTGACATGTTGTGGATCGGGTAGGTAAATTATTGGTAGGGTCTGAAATTGAATCAGCGGTCTTGGTACATATTGGTAACAATGATAAAGTAAGTGGAAGATGGAGTGTCCTAAAGAATGAGTTTATAGAACTGAAAACTAAGCTTAAGGCAAAGACCTCCAAGTATTTTACGAGAAGGGCACAAATGAGCTAAAAGAGGCTGCTCTCTGAGTAGGTAATCAGGCCTACAGAACAAACATACTTAGGTGTTGTTCAGTCTCAGATGTGCCCTCTGACTCTTTATGTTTAGTTTTTTTCACCATAAGGTTGATACAGGGCTCCTGACATGGACGCCTTGCTCACTGTGGCTTAGGGAATAAAGCTGCACCTCACTGATGAGGCCCACAGAGGCCAACATGTAGAGTAGAATGTAGGGTAGAATTGCTTGGTATTTTGGGGCTGGATCACTCTGTTGAGTGAGACCAGACTGATATACTACAATATATTTCTCCCTGTGAAGGGCACAAGTGAGCGAAAAGTGGCTGCTCTCTAGGTGTTTTGGTGTTGTTCATTCTCAGATGAGCATCACTGACTCTTTTTTTTATTTAGAGATACTACCAGTGCCATGTGCTAGCCCAGGGAGACAGATGGAGTTTAGGGAGGTTAATGCATGGCTAAAATAGATAACTGGAGAAAAGCAGATGTGATACCTATATTAAAGAAGGGAACACAAGAAAATGCAGGGAATTATAGACTTGTACGTATCACTTCTGTAGTGGGAAAGCTTTTAGAAGGCTTAATAAGGCATAATATGTCTATTTGAACAATATTGCAAAGATCCAGTGCACCATGGAAGACTTTTGGGCAAACTAAGAGATACTGGAATTGCAGTAAATATCTGCTCATGGATTAAGAACTCATTATAAGACAATAAGGAAAGGGTTGTTGGAAAAAGAGCATGGTCAAATTGGACTAATATGGTAAGTGGGGTTCCTCACGGTTCAGTAATAGGTCCTCTCCTTTTTAACATATGTATTAATGACTTAGAAGTAGGACTGGGAAGCATGGGTGTAGGAACTAGGGGGGGCGAAGGGGACAAATCCACCCAGATTTTTCAATGCGTGTGTTTCTGTGTAGAGAAGCAGTTGTGTGGTAAACCCCCCAGATTTTCTTTCGCTCCTACACCCATGTTGGGAAGTATTGTCAATTTTGCTGATTGCATTAAGTTATGCAAGGTAACTAAATTAGAAAATGATGTACTTTCCCTTCAAAGGGATTTGCATAAATTGAGCCTAAACAAGTACAATAGAAGGGCAATAAGGGGAATGGATGGACTAAGCTAAGAAGAAAGACTAACCAAATTAAACTTATTTTCGTTAGGAAAAAAAGGTGTCCAAGAGGGGATATGATTACCTTATATAAATACAAGCAGGAACAGTATAGGACTTTGTCAAGTGAACTTTTTGTGCCAAGAGGTTTTAAACTGACAAGAGGACATCCTTTGAGGTTGGAAGGAAAAAGATTCCACCTTATAGAAAGAAAAGGGTTCTTCACAGTAAGGGTGGTTAAACAGTGGAATTCTCTACCAAAGGATGTTGTGACAGCAGATAGACAACTTTAACAAATGATTGAATATATTTTTGAATAAAAAGGGCATTTATGGTTATCCTGGATAATTAGAGAGAGAGTATTGATCCAGGGAGGAGTCCAATCGCCAGTATCTGGGGTAAGGAAGGAATTTGATTTTTTTCCCCTTTTAAGACAATTGGCAATGTTTCAATGTTTTTTTCTTCTGTTTGTCTACCTATGGATAAATTAACAATCAATCTGTATATTGCAGATCAGAGGAGATCTAAAAAGGTTGAACTCGATGAACTGAAAATATTTTTTTAACCTCAATTACTACGTAACTATGTAACTATTAAGAGTATTTTGTGATTTAGTATTTCAGTGTTCTAATAGCAGTGAATATATGATGTATGGAAATTAAAAGCCTACTGTAATGTTTTGTCACTTTATGGTACGCTGTAATTTACAGTAAATTAAACAACTTTGCAATATACTAGGTTTACTTAGGAAATCTTACATGTAAAATTGCATTTCATTTTGTTAACTTTTTATGTATAATTTCTTTATAACCACCAATGTGTAATTATACATTACATTAACATGTTGGGACTATAATTTAACAATCATTCATATTGGAAAATGTCTCAATACGTGTTTAACATTCCCCAAGAGGACTTCAATCATATACCCCAAGTTTTAGAAAATGCATGTTCTTTGTCTGCTAATGAAGCCATTATTTTCTCATTTCTTGCTATATCAATTTTTGTATCAATGAGTTTCTTCTATGGTATTGAGTTACTTTTCAAGTAATGTACTATAATCTCTAGCCACTATTAAAGCATCATCATAAATCATCTATATCCATTCCCAACATAACTTAACTTGGCAATAAAGTTTCTTATTATCATGAAAAAGCCTATAGAATTTGTTATAACAAACAACCAAATTGGTTTTACTACTGGAAATTCCCATCACACATGATTATAGGTACCACGTCACAGACAACCCCTTAAACAGCTGGGTTATTTATAGGGTTTATTTTATGCAAACATGCTGGGGTTAAGAATGCCCTAAGTAAGCGCCTCATTCAATTGAGCCCTCTGGACATGCGGGCGTCCGTAATGGAACCCGTAAGTTATTTTTTTATTCTATTTTTGCGGGCTCCAACCGGGTTAGGGGCTCCGGCTTCCGATTCCTTGCGATGGTTAACATCACAAGTTACAGACCATCCAAGGCTTTGATCTTTCACAGCCAAGTTACAATCACAAATCGCTATACAAATGCTACAATTCCCCTCACTAACCACGCTGCCAAGGCCGCAACTGCCAAAAGTCGGACCACAAGCTACGGGTTGCAAAGAGGACTCGCAAAGGGCTTACAGACTAATCTGTATTACTGTAAAAAATAAAAACACACCAGCAATGGAAGGCATTAGAATTCATTGCACAACAATCCACAATGATCAAATATGTAAATAATAATAATATTCTATTGTCATATGTTGGAATGGTCATGCATATGCAAATATGAAAAGTCATACTGCAACATGCTGAAAGCAGGTCAAGACACACTACCTCATTAAATTGCAACACATATTCATCAAAATGGCTGCCATAATAACCCTTTCTCACTCAAAGAGGCCATGATATTATAATTTACCTCCTAGAAGAGGTACTTTGGGGATCTTTAAGTGTCTTTTTCTGTATATTGTGTATTTAGTTTTCACTTTCCTCAAAGAGTGGTTCTTAATAGTATTTACCATATATGGATAAAACTAATTTGAAGTAATAAAGTCCTTTACTGTTATATTAAAGAGAACCTCCTCTCTGTAGTATACTGTTATTCTAATTAATAAAATATATAGGAATGTGACACTAATGTGATGCATGTGGATGTCCCATAATCTTAACCATTGAAAACACACTGACACAGTTAGAATGGTATATCAAAGCTTTATTTTTTACACAGACAATCTGAAATGGTCAAGACTGTGCATTAATATCATGGGTGTGGTATGGGCGGATCCTGAGAGAACAAGAGGCTATTATTGGAAGAAAGAGGATACCTGCAGGGGGTAATGTAATAGTGTAGAATATGTATGATGCATAGCACCTACCAGGGTCACTACACCACTGCAACCAGAATCGGATGAAAAAAAGGATCATCACAAATCACTCCATTTAGCTGAAGAAACCATTAATGCGCATAGTACTTACAACTTGTCTAGATCTGCTCAATGAAACAGATAATTGAACCTCTGTACTGTGTAATTGAATACAGTTTCACACATATAGTGTGGTGACAAACAAAAAAAGTGGTCAATTAAAAAAACGCGGCGGAGGATAAAAATGACTAATCAACATGCATGTACAGTAAAGTGTCACCTACATCAGACCCAAGGATCTGTTCTCAGACCGATTTTAAAGTCAGGATCACATGCTTCACTTGTGCATATATTAATGCTGGCTGTCATTAGCATGCCATTGTGAAACTTTGCAAGTCCACTGCAATAGCGGTATTTGTCTATATTTAAGCTAACAACTATCATGTCTGAGATATCTGGCTATATGATAGCTTTAAGGTTGTGGGAGCTACATGTTAAGGGGGGCTGTCATTGTCTACCTGAGAGGCACTGGGAAAACCTTACACCACATATATTTCCTCCACAATGCAGATGCAGACAATGCCTTCATGAACCTGAATTGTACCTAAAACAAACAAAAAATAATATATAACATACAAACTAAGGCCTTGAAAAATCATAGGGACTGCAGCATATCTTCTCAACAGTATTCATCAGTGACCATCAATTGGTGACATGTTAAACAGAACCCTACTTGTTCACAGAGAAGAGGATCATGGACCATGTGATGGGAGGTAGCTATCTGCATACAAAATATCACCATCACATAGGCCAAGAAGCAAGTCTCTGTAGCCAGGCTGGATTAGGTTAACATTGTGACCAATAGATTGTCACTGGGGAGAGCTGTTGAGGTGGCACAAACATGCCCCACATCCTCTGTGGCCGGCCGGCGTCTGCCTGCTGGTGGTAGTGGTGGTGGCGAGGAATCGCCACCACAAGTGGCGGTGGCGGAGTCATGGTGGGAGGATAGGAGGGGCCTGGGCTGCGGGTGCACTGAAGATGCCTCCATGGTATAGGAGGTGGGGCTGGGGACCAGTCCTATCCTTAGCAGCCTGGCCAGTTAGGACTCCATCATCAGATGGTGTCTTCTCTCCTCCCTATTGCGCCTTGCCAGGCTGCGCATGCAGAGATGCTGGCCTGGATCCCCTGAAGACAGTCCAGTTGCTGGCGCATGATAGCCAGCATCTACGCCTGCACAGCCTGGCTTTATTGGTGATGGTGGGGATGGAGTGGGGAGGGTCTGGGGCCCGGCTGGAAACTGGGGTGACACTTGTGGTGGTGTGGGTGTGCCTGGTGGTGGTGGCGGCCAGGCCAGCGCACTGCTGTCGGGGAATCAGGTGGTGGCTGGCTGCTGTCCTGGGATCCATAAGTTTAGTCTGAGGGCCCTGGCAAAATACATAGTCTTATGAGGAGGGGGAAAGTGGGGTCAAATACCGGCGGTGTTGCCAGAGGTCCGGATGGTGACCTCAGTACCCAAATTAAATCCTCCTCCTCTGGGCAAGGCCCTCAGATCCTCTTCCTTCCTCCTAACCCTGCGCCAGTACCTGCTGGGCAGAGGCTTGCTCCTCCACATCCTGCACTGATGGAGCCAATGCCCCCGCTTCTGGCTTGCCACTGGACCCAGATCTCCTGGATGCTGAAAGATAGAAAAGAAAGGTACATGTCATTAGTATGATGAATAATACATTGCTATTTGCTCATTCCTAACTATCTGACATCTAGGCTTAAACCTGGGTGATTCTCCTGGTTGCAACTCAGATAAGCTATCATATGCTAGATTTGATCTATTCTTTGGTTTATGGTCTTGATCGTTCTTGTCTCCTAATGCGTTCTTGGTTCCGGCTGCGTTCTGTAACTGCATAGGCTGCAGTGTGCACACCAATACATGGACTCTCTATTGCTTGATTACTATTGATGTGCCCAGGAATGACAGTGATTTGTCAGCTTCATGGATTTAATGATGCATCCATCTAATAATCCCTTGTTCATTCCATGGAGCTGACATGTCAGTGTCCTTGTTGGTGATCATGTACATGTGTAGTGTGTGTGATGTACATGTGGTGTCATGTTGGTATATGTGATATTCACCTGAAATGGAGGCTTGGTCCTGCTGGGCCACCGGGCCTGAAGCTCCAGCGGCGGGCAACAGTCTCAGAAGGTCCCTGGCGACCCTCTCCCACTCATTATAGGTCACGCTGCGGTCCTGGTCATCCTTAGTCATCATCCTCCTCACCTTGGCCCTGATGTAGTTGAAACGGTGCTTTACAGACCTACACCACTTGGCGCTATGCCTACCGCAGTAACCTCTGCTGCTACCTCCTTCCAAGCCTGAGCCCTAGGCCCCGGCTTAACTTCCCTCCCCCCTGCAAGAATCATGGGCGACCACGGATAGCACAGAGGAGGACCACATTTTCCCGGTGGTTATAATTGTGGGCCCTGTGCTTACCCTTAGCCTCTTGCCCTCTCGACTGTGCATGGGGACTGTAACGGAACCCATCACTGTTTTACCCTGTTTTATGGTTATTTAATTCTTGGTTAAAATATGATCCTACTGTTATACTGTATGTATGTTGGTTTATGCTCTGCAGAATATTAGCCCAGACTATTGCAGACCTTGGCATAATAGATAATCCTATTACAGAGACTCCTCATAAGATAAGGAAGTCTATTGTATAAAGTGTTTTCATTCTCAGACATAAGAACAAAGAAGGATGATCTAATCAATGTCTGATTGTATCAAAGTTGCCAGGTAGCCTCAGGGAGGTGTGACCCACCTATTGTCCCTCCATGTGTATTGTGTGGCCAACTATGGGGGATGTGTATTGCCTGTGGGAAGAGATGTGTATATATACTTCTGCACACACCAAAATAAAGTCAGTAGTCTGGAACTCCCTATTGAGTGTCGTCCAATATGGGAGGTTGGGAATGGTGAGACTGTAGTGCTTCTTGGGTATTTTAACGTATACCAGCGGAGATATTGGATTCGTGTTCCAACTCCGTTACATTTGGTGGCAGCGACGGGATTCAAACCTCACAGCAAACCGTTGTTCGGCAGTTACAGCCATTTGGGAAATTTGCTATTTCGTATGGCACCGAAAGGAAAGGGTATGTGAATATACCCGAACGGATAGTGAATGGGGACAGACTATACCAACTTGAAACGGGCCATGCTAAAAGAGCTATTGGAAGCAAGGGGAATTATTGCCAGCAATAAAACCAAAGCTACCCTTATTGTTGAACTCATGGAGGGAGACCGAGCAGCTGCTGCAGCACCTCTTACGGACAGCACACAGAATGAGTTTGGAAGAGAACTCCAAAGCAGACTGGCCTTTTTCCCAGGTACGCCTCCCACAGAAACCTTGGAAAGGATTATGTCAGATCTCCACGGATACATAATGGAAAAGCAGCGGGCAGACCGGAGGTCCAGAGAGGGGTCCCTAATCACACCACACATAGTACCGGGGAAGCCTAAACTCCCGTACCATGCTTTTAAAAACTATGTGGAGACCGAAGACATTTATGGCGACTAGCATGACTTTGAGAGGTTATGTCAATTACATGAGATCAACGCCGCCGACCAGGTAACCCTGTTGGTGGGTAAGCTAGCGGGCCGGGCAGCAGAAGCCTACCGCAACATGCCAGACGAGGATAGCAGAGACTACCAGAAAGTAAAGCAGGCGATCCTGGACAGGTATGCAATTACCCCGGAGGCATACCGGCAGCGTTTCCGAGAAAGCCGAAAGACAGAGAAAGATACTCACATGGAGTGGGCACACCACTTAACTAGGGCGGGCAAAGGTTGGGTACAAGCCGCACAAGCAACCACAGTGGAGGACATGCTACAATTACTGCTACTGGAGCAATTCTTCCAGGGGTTAACCCCGGATTTACAAAACTGGCTGAGGGATCGGAAACAACGCATCTTAACTGAAGCCGCCAGGTGGGCAGACGAGTACCAAGATGCCAGGAGGGCACAGCAGGCACAGGCACGGTCCATCTTGGGAGCTGCTAACCCACCTCCCACCATTAACCCCACCCCAGCACTGCGTCCAGGTGGTGGGAACTACCAAACCCCTCCACGGTACAACAATGCCTGATCTTTCATCAGGTGCCACACGTGTAACCAGCACGGCCACATGCAGAGAGACTGCCCCAGAAACAGAAACCGCTCCACGTGGAATACTCAAACCAATTTCCCTGCAAACCGGGCAGCTACCAGAGTGAGCCTCGACAACCTTTCTTCGGGACCCGGTCTAATGAAGAATCTTTGGGCACCCTCCACGAGGTTAACCCAGTACAAGCAGCTGCAGACAACAGACAGGGACACCGCCAAGGGGTACACGTAGAGGGAAAACGCCTTCAGGGTCTGCGCAATTCTGGGGCACCATAACCCTGGATCGCAATCACCTAGTCCCCAAGCACCAGCTCACTGGAGAATATGTGGCAGTCCGGGTGGCAGGGGGCGCAATTTACAAAATTCCCACTGCTAAAGTACATTTGGATTGGGGAGCGGGGTCGGGGAATGTGGAAGTGGGCCTCATGCAGGACTTACCAGCTGATGTCATCCTGGGTAACGACTTGGGGGAGCTGACCTCCGCTTTTGTTTCTCAGCCCCCCGCGCAGGAAGTGCTACCCGTGGTAACACGGCAGCAGGCCTGCACCACTGCATCTTCTGAACACTCTGAGGCTCCGGTAAGTAATAGTACTGACCCACCTTTCGTCCCCTGGGCTCCCCCCTTAGAGTTTGGTACTGAAGTAGTCACCGACCCGTCCCTGCAGGTATACCGGGATAGGGTTACACAGAATCAGGCAGGGTTGGAGGGGGAAAGATACGCTTGGGAGAAAGGATTATTGTATAGATATGCTGAGAAGGTAGTAGCAGGATCTGTACCCATGACCCTCACACAATTAGTCGTGCCCCGAAAGTACAGGCAAGAATTACTACTTATTGCCCATGACATCCCTTTATCAGGACATCTAGGCGTCAGTAGGACGAAGCATCGTTTGACCCAAAACTTCTTTTGGCCAGGGGTCTCCAAGGATATTCGGCAGTATTGCCAAACTTGTGACACATGCCAGAGAGTAGGGAAGAGAGGGGACCGGTACAAGGCAAAAATGCACTCCCCCTTCAGCAGAGTGGCAGTAGATATAATCGGACCCCTAGCAAAACCCAGCCCGTCAGGGAAGAAGTATATACTAACCGTAGTAGACAATGCCACCCGGTACCCAGAGGCCGTAGCCCTAACTAATATCCATGCGGAGACTATAGTAGATGCCCTAATCCGGATATTCTCCAGAATGGGGTTCCCCAAAGAGATGATCTCAGATCGGGGTACCCAATTCACAGCCGAAGTCACTCATCAGTCATGGAGAACATGTGGGGTAAAACCTATTGTAAACTCAGCATATCACCCCCAGTCCAATGGGCTCTGTGAACAGTTCAACGGAACCTTAAAGCAAATGCTCCGTACCTTCATGGATACCCAGAAGAACTGGGAAAGGTTTCTTCCCCATCTGCTCTTCGCGTACCGAGAGGTACCCCAGGAGTCCGCGGGGTTCTCGCCATTCGAATTACTATTCGGAAGGAGAGTGCGGGGTCCCTTAGACCTCATTAGGGAACACTGGGAGGGAACGGTCACCAGTAATGGTACCCCTATCATCCCATATGAACTAGAGTTCAGGGAACGCTTGGAGACCCTAATCCAGACGGTACGGTCTAATCTCCAGGCGGCCCAGCAACGACAGCGCAGATGGTACGATAGGGGAGCCAGAGACCTCCGTTTTCAAATAGGACAAAAGGTGTTAATCTTGAAGCCAGTCCAAAATGACAAACTGCAGGCCTCCTGGCAAGGCCCTTATAAGGTGGTGGAACAGGTATGTGACACCACCTATATAATTGCCCCATGTACAGGAGCAGGCGGTAGACGCATGCTCCACGTTAACATGCTGAAATCCTATCACGAGCGGACCGAAGAGATAACTGCCATATGTGCCTCGCCCGCTGAGGACCCGAATAATCTACCCCTACCAGACCAATTAGCCCAAGGGGGGGCCAACACAGAATTAGGGGAAGTACAGCTAGGAGACAGGCTGAGCACTAGAGAGTGAGCTCAAATACTAGAGCTGATCCGGGAAAAAGGGAATACATTCTCCAACCAGCCCGGGTATACCCCGCTGGCTACCCACAGGGTAGAAACCCCAGGGCAACACCCTCTTCGACAAACCCCCTACCGCATACCCGAATCCGTAAAAGATCATATGCGGAAGGAGATTGACGAAATGTTACAACTAGGAGTGATAGAACACTCAGATAGCCCATGGGCCTCTCCGGTAGTGCTGGTACCGAAGCGGGACGGAACCACCCGCTTCTGCGTCGACTACCGGAAACTTAATGATAAAACAATTTCAGATGCCTATCCCATGCCCCGAATCGATGAGCTATTAGATAAAATGGCCAGGGGCCAGTACCTCACCACAATAGACTTGTGCAAAGGGTACTGGCAGATCCCACTAGCCGAGGATGCCATCCCAAAGTCCGCATTCGTCACCCCGTTTGGGCTATACCAATACAAGGTGATGCCATTCGGGATGACGAATGCGCCGGCTACATTTCAGCGGATGGTGGACCGGTTACTGGACGGATCCCAGGAGTATGCTTGCGCCTATTTAGATGACATAGCAATATTTAGCAACTCCTGGGACGAGCACTTGACCCATATAGGAGCCATCCTCGACCGCATCAGGGAGGCAGGTATCACGTTAAAACCCAGCAAGTGCCACGTAGGGATGGCCGAAGTGCAGTACTTAGGCCACAGGGTGGGCAGTGGGCAGCAAAAGCCAGAACCCGCTAAGATAGAGGCCGTAGCTAAGTGGCCAACCCCTTGCACGAAAACTCAGGTTTTAGCTTTTCTAGGGACCGCCGGGTATTACCGTAAATTTGTACCTGATTATAGTGCCCTAGCCAAGCCCCTTACTGACCTCACCAACAAGAACTTACCCAAAGTAGTGACCTGGAGCCCAGAGTGTGAGAAGGCATTCCAAGAACTGAAATATGCCCTAATTCATGCCCCTGTACTGGCTGCTCCTGATCCAACTAAACGCTTTCTCGTTCATACAGATGCTCCTATGTTTGGATTGGGAGCAGTGCTGAGCCAAGTTGGGGCCGATGGCGGCGAGCATCCAGTCTCTTACTTAAGTCGGAAACTACAACCCAGGGAAGTAAGCTATGCCGCCATCGAAGAGGAATGCCTGGCGGTGGTGTGGGCCCTCAAGAAACTACAGCCCTACTTATATGGACAACAATTTGCCTTGCTCACAGATCACAACCCGTTGGTGTGGCTAAACCGGGTGTCAGGGGACAACGCTAGACTACTGAGATGGAGTTTGGCACTACAACCATTTGATTTCACCATCCAGTATCGCCCAGGGAAACAAAATGGTAACGCCGACGGGTTGTCCAGACAGACAGAACTCTAGAAATGATCTGTGAGCACTCCTCTGGACATCCCCAAGCAGATCCGTGGGATCAGACCGTGTATGCCGGCTTATGGTCACGGGGGAGGTGTGTAACGGAACCCATCACTGTTTTACCCTGTTTTATGGTTATTTAATTCTTGGTTAAAATATGATCCTACTGTTATACTGTATGTATGTTGGTTTATGCTCTGCAGAATATTAGCCCAGACTATTGCAGACCTTGGCATAATAGATAATCCTATTACAGAGACTCCTTATAAGATAAGGAAGTCTATTGTATAAAGTGTTTTCATTCTCAGACATAAGAACAAAGAAGGATGATCTAATCAATGTCTGATTGTATCAAAGTTGCCAGGTAGCCTCAGGGAGGTGTGACCCACCTATTGTCCCTCTATGTGTATTGTGTGGCCAACTATGGGGGATGTGTATTGCCTGTGGGAAGAGATGTGTATATATACTTCTGCACATAACAAAATAAAGTCAGTAGTCTTGAACTCCCTATTGAGTGTCGTCCAATATGGGAGGTTGGGAATGGTGAGACTGTAGTGCTTCTTGGGTATTTTACCGTATACCAGCGGAGATATTGGATTCGTGTTCCAACTCCGTTACAGGGACCCTTGCCTCCTTGACCTGTCCCTGGGGCCTGTCTCTTCCCTGAACTACCACCCCCGTTTGGATCAGGCCCCTTCCCCTCTGTCACTCTGCTATGTGTGCCTGATCCTCTGCCCCCCCTTCTACCACCCACCTCTGCACTCTCCTTCATTCTATCCTCCTCTCCCTCCTCCACCTACTCTTCCTTCTCCACCTCACTCCTCACTTCCTCCTCTCCACCTCTACTCCCCATGACCACCTCTCATTCCTCTCTCCGCTCTCCACTTCTCCTCCTCCCCAACTCTCCTCTCCTCATCCCTCCTCTCTCTCCATTATATCCCAAAACAATTCATGTTAATTCCAAGTTGTGAGACAACAAAACACAAAAAATGCCAGGCACTGTATGTTTTATTAATAACTGATGGGGTGTGGGGGATGGGATGGGGGGGGGGGGGGGGGGGGGGTGTTTGTGTGTAGTGTGACCTAACTATATATGTCTCTATGTGTGTTCTTTAAACTATGTGTACTTCAAATATGTGGAATTTGTAAATATGTGTAAGCAAGTATTAAATGTAAATCTGTATGAAATCGAATATAAATCAATAAAATTGCAAACTACCTCTCTCAAATCTCTCCTACTCTCTCTCCAATAGAACCTAACCTCCAACTCGGAGACCTGCGTGCTACTTTAAAAGAAAATACAACACGGGGCGTGTGGAAAGCAAATTTATAATCTCCTACTGTCAATCAAATTCGGCTAGTCCGCTTTTTATTGGCGGAGAGGCCTGTGTCGCACTACGTTATTCCGCAATTGGTTATTTAGGCTGATCGCGGCTTGTCCGCCCCCTTTACAGCTTGCAGCCTGTGACTTGCGGTGTAGTCAAATTGCATAGCACCGTAACTGGAGCACGCTGCGGGCACGCTGTGGGCCCACAGACATACGGGCTAGATCCACAGACTTGCGGCCTCCGAATTGAATGAAGCCCTAAGATTTTAAAACTGTAACTTCTTGGGTTACTGTACATTGACTTCTGTGTGCAAAGCTTTTAAAAATTGTATTCAAATCTTCCTCTTTATTAAGTGATTGTGAAATTTGATTCTCCAGTTGCTGTTAGAAGGTTAACGTTTTCTGATTGAGCTGACTATTAATAATAATGAATCTGTGAAGGGTTAACTCTTTTTATGCTTATGCTCTCTGCACTCATGTAAACAAAGATTTCATTTATAAATCTTTCTGTAAAAAAAGAACATGTTTCAAAAATTCTAAAAGTATTTCAACATAGTATTATGAGAACTTTTCATTGATGTGCTCCAAGTTGTACTGAATGAACTGTCCCTTTAACTACACTATTTTACTTCCTAGCCAAAATACAGCCCCATTTATTTAGTTGAGTAAACCATGCATCCCTTGACCTTCTAACGTCTTTCTCACTCAATAATTATCCATGAGCTTTTTGTCTTAGTTTTAGTAAGTCTATGTCTTCTCTTACTGGTACCGTCTATTTGTTTCTGCTCTTCAAGGGATTCAAGTTTATAAGTAAGTGTATTTATATTTTTTGCTTCCGTTTTTTAAGCCGTGTAGTCCATTTTCTCACGATTCCTCTCATAAACAATTAGTGCGTCCATATCCAAATTGGATTACAAGAATCCAGAGAATTATTTTCACAGTATGTATCTAGTTCAGCTAAAATTGGAACTACTAGATGTTTTTAGCCAGTATGGAATCATTTAACCTTCAATTGGTAAAGCTAATCTTGGATTTATAAAAGTACAAAAAAAGAAAATCATGGTCTGAAAAACATAGCTGATTTTATTTCAGTTTGTTACTCTAGAAAACAATTGTTGATGGGTAATAAAGAAATCTATTCTGAAGTTTTTCATTTGAATGCCTTGTCCTCCATTTATACAGTAAATGGAGGAAACAATGTATCTGCTATGACACCGCTGTAGAAGGAGATCTATGATTAATTCCTTACCTGTCCAGTGAGGGATTCACCGCGGCATCAAAATCCCCACAATTAAAACATGTGACACTGGAAATTGGAATAGCTTAATCAAGGAGGGCAATATAGTTTCAATGTCGGATGTAGGATGAACATATATTGACATTATTAGATAAGATTTAAATAAAAGTTGAAGCTAGTTTATTTCTTTCTGTGGTTGTAAAACATATCAGATCAGATATATCTCATGGGAAGGTATGTTGAGGGTTGGTAGCTGTACTAACAGGGAGGACATTATGTGGGGAAGTCTTTTTGTGTTGTGATATTTCTTTGGAAGAGAAAAATAAAATGCTCACTCTGACTCTGACATGCTAAAAAATGTATTGTTTAAGTCTGAGTGGGACATTCTAACAAAAGGGATGTCTGTCTATGTCTGATGTTATGATTTAATTCTAATCAAGGGGACATAACAGAGTTTGTTATTTTTTTAGTAAGTCAGTAACAGTAGGGCTGAGTTTGCAACCTCTGATGTCCTGAGTTCTCCTGAGAGGTATTTTGCTGGGTGCTGAGACCTTGACCACAAAAAGACACGACCTAGAGGGAGAAAATGTAGGCGCACGTGGCCCCTCAAATCTAGGTCGTAACAATCACCTCCACAAAAGCCACAAATCTTGCTACAGAATCTTTATCGGTGTGATGTAAATGGAAAAAAGTATTCTATTTTAATCAGGATTGACACTCTTTTGCTTTTTAGATTCGCTGTTTACTTTTTTAAAATGTTCCCTAATTTACTAGCTGTTAGCCGTGTATCAGTTTGCATCATTAGTAGGACAGAGTAATAAAATCTCTAACCTACACAGTGTGGATATTTTATCAAAAGATTTGGGACTGTTCTGTGTTAAAATCCTCTATAACATTATTTGTAATGACCTTTGAGTTATTATAATTAATTACACAAACATAAACTATTAAATAGTTAAATACAAAAATGCCAAGCCAGATACTGTACATGAGAGATATTCAGTTTACATATGGCCCATAGCTAAAGCTTAAAAAACATCAGTCACATTAAACAGTCTTATCATTAAATGCAATTAACCTCAGACTACACTATATACAGGAAAGACAATCATTTTGACACGTATATTAACTGCTCAAATGTCATCAGCAGAGGAACTTCAGATTTATTATTAAATAAACAACCCCCGAAATTATTTTATAGGTTTGTAAGAGAAAAAAAGTGCAGAGTTCGGAATGCTACTGTGAGGTCCATAGATTTATACTGTGCTCTGCCATTATAACCCTGCATCTTTTTTACGTCATTCAATAAGTGTGTTTCACTGCCAAAGGATTACTTTATACAGTTTGGCCAACAGCCGTCGCTGACACGGATAATTATAGATGCTAAGTGGACTTCAATTTAAATGTGGCAAAATGGCTACATTTCTTATAGTAACATTAAATCAGCAATGGCCTATATAAACATAAAAGCATGGACACACTGCAGTAGAAATAAATGTGTGCTCTAAACGTGCCAAAATATTCACAATGTTCTCTTGCCATAAAGCTATAGTGCTTTAAGTGACCCTGGAATTTCCTTTGTGCATTTAAAAGAACGTATTTAAAACATTACCAAGTTTTTTGGTTAGATGCAAAAATGGTGATGCAAGGGTTAAAATGATCTTTGAATACCCTCTACAAACTGCTTTTGAAATAAGGTCAGGATTTCCTTTTCAGATATTTTGCTGTATCAGGTTAGATCCTTGACCTGATCCAGTGCCATGATGCATGCTAGTACTAGTACATCTGGTATTATAGAATGCATGAGATAAAGGGGGAGGACCTTTACAGGAACTCTTTGGAAGATTTCAGTGAGTAAAAACATTGATGGATTACGAGTCCTATCACTAAATTTACTTCTCAACACTAATTAATTTGTAGTCTTTGAGTGAAGTTTAAGTGTAAACTCCATGTTTTACTAACGTCATGATGACGGTCTCAATTACTATTGGCTGTGTCTAAGAAATATTGTGCGTGTTTAAAAAGCAAATTACGTGCTTGGTTATATATTGTCAGATCATAAGCCCCATGAAATCCAGTTAAAAAGGCAGGGTTTACATGTTCAGCCTTGGGGTTGGAATTTGCGAGCTGGGGTTAATAGAATACATCTAAACATTTATTTAAAAAAACAAACACCTGCAGCCAAATTATTGAGTTTGAGACATTTGTGAGCAGCTAATAGAATATGGTCCAAGGTTATATCGGGAACATTGACATGGTTATCTTAATGAAACTAGTTTGGTAAAAAAAAAATCACATGTTTATGAAGTATTTAACAAACTAAAAACATACAAGCCGTGAGCATAGAAGAACTTTAGAGAACATTTCATTGTGGAAGACTCTTTGTCTGAGGCTTTCATATTGGACCTCCAGAGCACTGCTTGTTGGTATAAAGCCTGTTAAGAACGGTGATACTAATTGTATTTCCTTATAATCCTATTGTTAAAGCGACTCAATTACCGGTATTACCACTTCACTTCAATCAACAGACATTGCCTAAGTTTCTATATTTGCCCTGTTACACTATGGTTTCAAATATCTTCAATTCTGAAGATATTAATGATTGAAATTACAGATCACGGACGTCATTCTGCGGCTCAACATACAAATGTGCAGCTTGTATTAGAAGACCATAAGTGACTAACCAGTGATTTTGGCTGTGGGTGTTTTTCTCTCTATATGTTTAGATATATTCAATTGACTCAAACCCGCAATTTATGTCTTACAGCCTCCACGCGCAAAACCCTGCCTTTTTAAGTTGGATTTCATGGTGTATGATCATATGATCGGACAATATTTAAGGCAGCCCGTAATTTACTTCTTAGATACAGCCAATAGTAAATGAGACGACATCAAACCTGTGGGTTTTTAAGGATATGTATTAACCTTTTGAGTCCCAGGATCGATATTACTCTGAAATATAAGTTAAAAATTATATTTTTTAATTGCATATTTAGGAGTTTGAGACTGTTGTGTAGTTAATTATAATGAGTTTCCATACTTTCCCATGCTTTTAAAGTACGGTATTGTGTGTTTAATTGCTGTAATAAGTGTTTGAAAAAGCGAGTCCTATTTAGTACTCTCAATATTTTTGACAGAGGTTTGATATTTTTTTCACTTGCAGGTCGCACTTAATTTGCAAGCTAGACCTATGTGTCTAGAAGAATGTAAATTTTGAGTAACTTGAATTAACTAGTGCTGGGAATGTTTGAGCTGTGCTAAAACCAATGGAGTTCTAAGGCTAAATTTGCATCTTTGGCTGGCCTGTAGTGATTGTGGAGGGGTAAATCGTAATCGGATTGCTAGTAGCTAATAGAATATGTGTCAATTGTAAGATTGAGGTGTGTATAAATTTACAATTTGGGCAATAGAATAGGTCTCATTGACTGCAAATGTGATATATTAAGCAATCTCAAATCCAAGCAAGCTATTGAGGACATTCTATGTGGAGAGTACCTTTTATTAAACTGGAGCAGGGGAAATGATTATATCAAATCATGTGGAAACCAAATATTACAAGTAGCATCTAAAAAAAATATAAAAGACAAAGAAGTCTGGAAGACAGCCAATAATAACGACTAATAAATAAAGTAAGCAAAAAAGGTTGCACGCAGTGGGGTTCCTTGCTCTTACTGGACTCTGTATCGAATACAATTACAGCACTATAATATAATAAGCAATTATATATATTGTAAATGAAGAATATCTAAAAAGTCAATCCATTCTGCATTTAAAATATCCACTGCTTTTATGGTTTGCAGTGTAGTTTATTATTTTGCAAGAGTCCAAAAGAAAAAGACAGTAAATTGTACCTGAAATGTAAATGTTTAATTTTCTATTTTTGTTATAAACCTATGATGCATGGTAATTAAAATAGAGTGCACTGGAAAATAATGATAAGCTTTAAAGATGTTAAGGTAAAATAAAATACTCTATAGAGAATATAAAAACAGAGAAGAAATCATTTTAAGAAGACACACAAATGTATGTAAATCTACTATTCAAAGCAACCAATGGGATAATGAAATATAAAATGTAAGTATGTTAAAGGGGAAATTCCACTTAAACCCAAGTTGCTCTCATATGAAAAAGAACATGTATAGAAGTCCAAATATATATATATATATATATATATATATATATATATATATACACAACTTTTAGCACTTGCCTTTTATTGTTTTTTTATTGCAGCATTTTAGGTGATGTGAGATTCATTTACTCATTAAGTACCGTATATATTTAAGTATAAGCTAAGTTTTTCAGCACATTTTTTAATGCTGAAAAAGCCCCCCTTGGCTTATACTCGAGTCACCCTGCTCCTCTCTGCGTCTTCCGGCTGTGTCCGCCTGGCATATTCCAATGAAGTGACGCGCATGTGACGTCACATCATTAGCATATGCCGGGTCTCAACACAAACGGAAGATGCGCAGAGAGCAGCAGATGAAGTTAAGAGAGGGGAAAGGGAGAGGGGGTAATTGGAGAGGGGGAAAGGGATGAGGAGAGAGGATTAGGAGGGAGGATGAGGAGGATAATAAGGGGAAAGGGAGGGAAAGAGACACAGGGGAGGGAGAGGCAGGAAAGAGACATCTTTATAGAAGGGGACACAAGAGAGGGGCACAGAGGGCACACGAGGAGAACACAGATGGTACAAGAGGGAAACAGGGGGCAGCACATTTCCCACCCTCGGCTTATACTTGCGTCAATATGTTTTCCTAGTATTTTGTGGTAAAATAGGTGCTTCGGCTTATACTCGGGTCGGCTTATATTCGAGTATATACAGTAACTTATATAGTACCTATCAGTGTAATCAGTCTATATTTTGTCTTACTCATATACATTTGTTACTGTTACCATAGTATTTAGCAAATTAAGATATTGTATTGTATAGCTCTTTTAAGAATTTGGAGGCCCCACCAAAAACGGTTAATGTGGTATAACCCAGAAATGGATTCTTCATTTACAAGAAGTAATATAGGAAGTATTATTCTTCAGTAAGAATACTGATGGTATAATGAATTCATAAGATTGAATGAGGTAAAATGACAGTGGGTTAAACATGGAATGAGTCTACACCACTGGAAATAGGTATAATGGGTGAAATAGTCTTCAATCAGGAGATATTTCTCTGCAATGTTCCTACGCCTCTTAAGTACAATTTGTTGAAACTTCAAGAGTTTTTTTTTTAAACTTTGTGTTGGTTTAGTTGTGAAGACCTCAAGAGTTTTGTTTTAGAAAATCAATAAATCATTTTTTATTTTAAACACAGTGTGTTGAAGATATTTGTCTACTTTATAGAGAGCTTTGAT
Source organism: Discoglossus pictus (assembly GCA_027410445.1). Classification (NCBI taxonomy): domain Eukaryota; kingdom Metazoa; phylum Chordata; class Amphibia; order Anura; family Alytidae; genus Discoglossus; species Discoglossus pictus. The sequence continues at coordinate 387,094,889 of CM050166.1, read as the reverse complement.
TCCATTCCTCATAAGAACACACTGCCTTAAACAGGAAACTTAATGAGGAATGTGACAGCAGTTACCTCAGGGAATTCAGTGGCAAGTTACTGATTCATTACAACTTTGAATAGTTGTCAACAGCTGAACAGCAATGTGAAGTGGATTAAATGGCCAATGTAGTCCTAGATTTGTAATATTATTTTGAAAAACTAAACATGATAATATGAAAAGGGAAAAATACAGCATTTATAAACTCTTGTATGCAATTATTCATTATTATGGACATTGGCGCTACATGTTTAAGCTGATTTCTCAGCAAGTCTTCCTTTTAAACTAAAGGGATTTACACTAAAAACTTGCATTGACAGCTGAAAGCTTTATGTATCCAAGCTCTCTTTCTATTCATAGGCGCAGATCCTCAAAGGAAAAACAATAGCTTCCACTACAGCATAATTGTATGTTATTGTTGTTTAGTCGTTCAGTTTGGTTTGACTCTCCGTGACCATATGGACCACGACATGCAAGGAACATATCTGCTTCTTCCTTGTGCGTCTTCAATCTTTCCTAGTATCAGTCTTCTATAGGGAATCCTGTTTTCTCATGATATGGACAAAATATATGAGCTTCAGCTTCATGATCAAATCTTCCAGTGAACAGTTTGGCTTGATTTCCTGTAGTATTTATTTATTGGATCTTCTTGCAGTCCAAGGGATGCTAATCAGTTTCCCTTAACACCAGAATTTAAAGGCGTCAATTCGATGTCGCTCAGCCTTCTTTATGGTCCAGGTCTCACATCTGTATGTTACTACTGAGAATACCATAGTTCTAACTGTGTGGACCTTTGTTGATAGTGTATTATCGTTGCTATTCAATACATTGTCCAGACTTGCCATAGTGTTCCTCCCCAGGAGGTCTTTTAATTTCAAGGCTACAGTCACCATCTGAAGAGATCTTGTAACCATGTACTAGGTATTTAATAAAATGTTGTATTGATTTTCTGTTTTACTTCCTAAAACATTTTCTACTACTAAATGTAGCTCTAAAAAAGTTGCAATCGCTGACTATATTGTCCCACAAAGGGCAAGCTCCACCTAGACTTACCTTTCTTTTATACTAAAGAGTATTCATAGACAAGATTAACTATCTTTGTAAATGTTATGGAATTTGCCCAGACACCCCTCCATGTTTGTGTAGAGCACTGAATGCTAAGTTCATCAGCCAACCCAGGAACCAATCAAAACTGCATCTGAGTTGTAAGCTATGACAGTTACATTAATTCTGCATTCAGCGAAAATCCATTTTGTAGCAATAAAACATACAATTCTATAAATATATTCTCTCATAAAAGAGCAATTTGCTCTTATGAGAAACCTTTAAATTATATTCAGCAATACTATAAATTCATCAATTTGATTTATTTGTACTATTTAATCTTTGTAATATTATGTATGGACATGTTTTTTACCACTGGTTTTATTGAAGTGGGAAACTTTTAATGAGAAATCTAGATAGAAAGCCGCTTGCTGAAATAAACCCGAAATAAATATCTGTATATCTAGTTAGATAGTATGGTGTATTGCATTTTTTGGAATGCTTCAGAGTGTAAGAGTTATTGTTCTGTTTTGTTTATATTTTACTTTGTTCATCTTTCCAGCTTATATTTTATCTCAGAAAACACATTTTTTCAAATATGTCATCACCTAAAATGGTGATTTTATCGGCAAAAGATATTTTGAACTACAAAGTAAGAAATTTTTTTGCAGCTCTGTGATTATATTTCAAAGTAAATGAAATCCTTATGCAAAAACCTTTTCTGGAATATAGGCATCAGTACAAGATGGTCTTTCATTTTAATTAAGAATATTTAACTTTGCTGAATAAAATAAGAGAACTACTGGTAATAGAGACAAGTCTGAAGATTTTGGGGGATTAAAGGGACTTTTTAAAAGATTACTGCAGTTCAAGAAAAAATATACTTGTTTGTCAAGTATTACAAAACTAACAACTTTGAACTTGTACGGCTGCAAATCCTTTGATCTCTCAAGCCTGTATCCGCTACGATTCCAATTGTGCTAATAAATTGCAACGATTTCACTTTCCTTCAACCCCTTAACTCGCAAATGGAGCCAAAAAGTGATAGAGAGGACTCGCAAGGGGGGTAAAGTCCAATCCGTAGCACTTTAAATGCACATATACACACACTACTGTACTTTTATTAACAGGGAAAGTGATGTTAGGTCTTAATAGCACAACATTCTCAAGCTCGCAAATCGGCCCCAAAAATACTTTATTTTATGTTTGATTTCCGTGTTATATCGATCCCGGCAATCAATGTGTTAATACATATAATGGAACTTGCATGGACTAGAATATCATATTTACGGCTTTATCAATATTGCATCATTTCTGGAATGTGGGTCCGATCGCAACCTCGTAATTGAAAACTGTAAGACATTGAAATCGCACCTCCATTTTTCAGTGACGTAATTATGACAATCTCATTTGCCATTTGCTCCATCTAAAGCTATAACTACAGGTTTGACTAATTATAATGTTTTTTTCTCATTGTGCAGAGGTCCTTTAAGATTTTTTTGTTTTATATAAATGTTTTAACTAGGTTAATTAATTTACACTTCAATTAATCTAAGATACCTTAATTCCAGCTGTTCGCTCTCAGAGTTGACAAGGGGAGGCGCTTTATACTACCAGCGTCCAACGCTGCTTTGACACATGAGCATATATCTGTTTTTTTAGCAGCATGAATCACTGATAGTCTGTAGACCCTGCCTGTCAATTTAGGTAAAAGTAGTGCAAGATGTCAAGGAGAGGGAACAGCAGAAAGTGGAGAGGCTCCACAAGATAAGAATCTGTTATTTTGGAAGCTTCTTTTAGAAGTAAGTGAAGTGAAGCAAATGTTATATCATAATTACACTGAGGAGGATAAAATTAATTAAACATTTAAATAAAAAAATGCCTAAAAGGGTCTCTTTAAAAAAGGGGGCAGATTAACCCGTTCTAATGACAAGCCATCATCATTCTTACCTCTCAGGCCCATTGTCTTGGGGTTCTATTGGACCCGGTCCTCTCTTTAATTTTTCACATACAATCAATTAACAAACCATGTCTTTTTCACTTAAAACATCTCCAAGATACATCACTATCTTATTCAAAACACAACTAAAATTCTAATCAATTTCTGTCGTCATATCTCATGTCAACTACTGCAACTCGCTCCTTGCTGGCCTCCCCATCACCCATTCTGTCTCCACTCAAATTGATAATGGAACAACACTTAGTAACTGCAGCACCTCTCTTTTGGTCACTCAACATCCCTCTTCAGTCTGCTAGGAACCGTCTTCTTTCTTCTTTGTTCTTTCACATGCACTCACTCCCACCTTCAGGACTTTTCTAGGGCTTTCCCTACTCTGTGGAACCTCTTGCCACTCTCCATCAGATTATCTTCCTACTGCAAAATCTTCAAAAACTCAATAAAATGTCTTAAATATGCCCAACAGCATACTCTACAGCATAAAAATGCTCATATACACAATCTACAATGTAACACACAGACACCTCCACTTGCACATTCTATTGCCTTACACAATGCCATCTTGCATCATCATCCTCCCATACCACCCCCCCCCAACCTATCCTTCTAGATTGTAAACACTTCTGAGTAGTAATCTCACTTCTATTGCACCAAGCTCTATACGGACCCATTAGTTTCATTTGTACTTGTATTTCTGCTAACCTTAAAATTTGTCTATACCTTTATATTTTTCTAATTGTAGCCATTGTACTCTATTCTACTGTAAATAGCTATGGAAAATGTTGGCACTTTATAAATAAACAGTAATAATAATAACAGTAATTCTGTAATAAGACAGAGGCCAGCCGTAAATGAAGGCAGCGATCCTCCTGTATAAAGATACTCTTCATAAAAGCAGAGTTCCCTATTGCAGTGGGAAAGCTATGATGTATCTGCTGCCCTGTGCTCTTTCCAAAGCTAGGTCCAAGACAGATATTTTATTGCTATTTCTGGAGAATGGAGATTGTGACAAAGTCAAACCAGATGTTTATGTGGGTCACAGACTCAGGCTTCAGGAGGACTGAAGGAGTTAACCTCTCTGTGAAGTTAATAAGCTGCACCGATAAAACCTGAATTTAAGCCAGCTCCTGGAGAAGTGGATGGGGCAGCTGATGGACAGCAGTCTACAGCCTATGGCCACTTGGAACAACAGGGAACACCTGAAAGTCTGGAAAAATATATAGGCCAGTGAATATATGGGCTTTTGAATTGTTTTGATGTTTCTCCGCCAAGGATTAACTGGATAATAGCTGATAGTAAGGAACTGTATACTCATTTAGGTAATAACAGCTAGGACTATTATTTTATTTTATTTGTTTTGTTTTTAATATTTTCACTGGATATTTATTAAAGCCTTAAAAAAATATATACACCCTCTGGTATCATGTGTTCCCCTATGAAAGTGATTAAAACCTGTGCAAAAACCCAAAGAAGATCAGGCAGTAAAACCATTTACCCTGAGAAAAGTACAAAGAAAATAGGTAGATTCCCTCCCATCTTATAAATTGTGTGGCTTTGGTGGTAAGTGTCATTTATTTTTACTGTACTGTACTGAGGCGGGTGCAAGGAAGTAGTAGCATACTCTTCCATAATGCCAAGCAGTTTGTAAAAGAAAGGAGAAACTCAATCCCAAAGAAGAGGTGAAAAGTCAACTTTTTTGTAATTACAATATTTAAAAAAAAATGTGCTTCTATTGATCTTTATTGTATGAACATTATGAATGCTATAATGTTGCAGTTGCCATCTAAGTAGGAGTATTATGAAAACTTAGTGAAACTGAGCAGGTAATATATTGTTTAAATAACTGATAGAATAGCATTTAATCTGATGAACTATGCCAACCTTTTAGTATTGTACTGAATAAGCGGTGGTATCATAGGGGTGCGATCATGTAAGCAACATGTGCTTAGAGCCTATAAGGGCCCCTGTGTATTATCTGTATATTTCTTCAAATCTATATTATGAATACAGTAAAACCCCTGTTATCCGGCACCCACGGGGACTACTTATTGCCGGATAACTATAGTTGCCGGTTAATCAGGAGCCCCCGCTATTAAGGGTCTAAATGACCCTTAAATCCCCCATTAGCACCTAATCCAGGCCATTTAGGGCCCAATAAAACAATTAGTGCTGGATAGTGCTGGGTCTGCCTGTTTAGCAGGAGTTTTTTGAATTAGGGGAATCGATTAGTAGGGTGACGGATAAACAGGATTCTACTATATTTAGTTTGTAATATCTGATTTGCAATGTATGTGTCTTACTAAGGATTGTTAAATAAGTGGTATACAGAAAGAGCAGAAGAGCTACAACAGTAACAACAGTATATAGCATGTTCTCATTAGCATAAACTAAATTTTGAATCAAAAAATCAAATGACAACATAGGCTAATATTTCTACTAAAAAAGGTAGATGAATAGAAAAACATATAACTAAAAGTGGAGACATCAAACAGTATAGAACTGTAACGATCCCATAAGAGATCAATGGCTGCTGGACCCAAAGATAATTGTAGTGTGCGTATATTTTACACTAGGACCAAAATGAATGACATCTACCATGGTTTCTAGGAACTTAATTTAGCTCTAAAGGAGAAGTAAAAGCCTTACTGCAGTTATCTTCATCATCTTTTTGCAGGCAGTCTGGCACACCATCACACCACATCACTGATGGGATGCATTTCTTATCAGCACACTGGAATTCTGTTTGCTTGCATTGTTTCGGAGGCGCGGTGTCAGGAACCATAGTAGGGCAATTGATTTCATCGGTCCCATCCATGCAATCTTCTGTTCCATTACATCTTGCAGACAGAGGCACACACTGCTTTTCATATACACAAGTAAACAGCTCTGTAGGACAGCTAGGCTCTGGCTTTACTGTTCCTGGGATAAGGAAACAGAACACATTTTATGTTACAAAAGGCAGAATAAAACACTGAATGAAAAACAAACAAACAATAACAACTGTAATGCTAATGAGTTCACATGGATATCACCATATATAGGAAAATGGATAGCACACAAAAAAGCTTGTGTGCCAGTGAAAATGACTTCATAATGGTAGAAAGGACTCTCAGAGGTCTCAAAGGAGGTCTAAACCTCGATAATTACTTCCTGATCTACATTGTAGCCAGGACTGCCAGCCTTTCTTAAAACTTTATCACCTCCTTTGAAAGACTGGGACCCACAGGTGAAATGTTGACATGCACTTAGGGTAATTAAATGCTATGAATGTTTTCTCTTCTATAGTCATTTAGATAAACTGTTATATAACATCTCACGTTAACCCCTCACAGAACAATTGTGTCACATTCACTTATAGTCTAAGTTGTGTATTGTTCTATATATTTTGCCATTCTTTACCTGTATTATGCGCTTGGTAGCGCCTTTGCTAGAACAGAGGGCCATTCCCAGTGTTTCTTGATGCAAGTGCATACCCACCTTGTAAAATAATACTTACCGTATATCTCTGTTTGTGTATAAAAGTTTCCATCCATCATTTTATATTAATGTTACCCTAATTGGGCTATGTGTACACTGTTTTTTGAATGTATGGCCATGCTGATTCCTCATTATCGTCTAGTAAATCCTGTAAATCTCTAACTGGATATCTAATATACAGAATGTATATTGTACTCTAAAAGGGACTTGATTTACCCACATCTTCCAACAATAAAAATGGTCATGGCCCACCTCATTTGAAAGTGGGGAGGATCATCTTTCAAATAAGGGGATTCATATACCTCCAGCTATCAGGTTTTTACCACTGCAATGCCAATTCCCTTTTGTTAGCATTATTTGGGACTTTAGGGCTCATACAAGAGCCTCTATTGTGCCCCTCCTTCTTAAAAATGCTAAATAATCCCTTATTTAAAAAAAAAAGAGAACCTTATTTTCACCTGAAGTGGTAAGGACAAACACTTAATGCTATCCTGAGATTATAAACCAAACTGTTAGGAATATAAAATAATTAGATGAGAGAAATGTATTAATTTGTATCTACCATCAAACCTATAATCTATGATCAAACCTATATTTTTATGTTTTTGTTTCTACATGGACTACTTAGTTTCTATCAACTTTAAGAACTTTTCCTCCTTCAACTTTTCTTTTCTGTCACTATTCTGTATATACCACTTTCACTGCAATTTATTCTATACTATCATTCTCAGCTACTTTTATTTGCTCTCTAATTTGTATGAGTAGGTCGAAAATGCTCAGTCCTAGCTGATGATCTGCTAAGCTTGGATCAAGTTGGTCTTTGCATGAATACATGTGGGTCCTAAATATTAATAGGTTAGAAGATATCTTTATTAGAAAACATAAGCATTTAAAGTTGTAAAGTATAAAATGTGTAAAATTCTCTATCCAGGATTATCTTTTTATATTTAAACACAAATCCACAATATTATTATGGACACACACCAATTTATTACCTAACATATTTTAAAATTACTTTCATGCTGAAAAAATTAAAAAAACTGAACCAGCAGACAATTTCAGCGGCTTTGCAAACATTTTTGTCAATAGTCAAGTTTGTGGCGTACAAGTTACATACATCCAGCAGTCTAACACACAGGAATCTAATTGGTTTTATAATTGCTTAGCACCTCTTTTGACTTGCAATGTTTCCTATTGCTATCTTTCAGGGGTGTTCACAAATGAAGTACATTCCTCATAAGGCTGTCCTTGGAATACAAACAAATTGAAAATAAATAATGATAGAAAATTGCATTTGAGTTGCAAACCTCTAAAAGTCACATTTTGCTTATTACAAAGCCAACTGTCAGTGTTGGCTTATTGTTCGGTTTATTTTAATTTAATAATAAGATGAACCAAACCAATATTAAATAAATTGCACAAAACACAGCTAAGTGAAGATGCTAAATTATATAATGCTTAGTGACTTCAAATTTGGAACAGTTCATAAAGAGTTGAGCAGTTTTGACAAGCAGCTGTTTGGCTTCGCATTAGATAATAAGAAAGAATTCTCCAGGAATGTGTATGTGATTAATTTCACATTATGGCACTTTGCATATCACCGCCATTAAAATACTGTATCTGAAGGTGTTTAATCAGTGGCTTATTTTAACTTGGCATTTCCAACTAGTCTTCTTAAATTTTGTTTATAGCCTGCCATCTGTGTATTCATATAATGTATAGATTTTTTTTTTATACAAAGTTAATATAAACAATATTACACCAGTATGAATTGCTGTTTTTTAAAATACTGTTTTATTGAATATGCCTTTAATTAAAATATTGTTATAATAAAAAAAACATTGTAAGACCTTGTACAAATAAACATTTGCTTTTTCTTTCATGGAAATTACTAATGGGAGCCAGGACAATGGGCTTCTACAGTGGGAATCAAATGTCATTTCTCAGCCAATCACAGAGAGGTATTTAGAAAAAGCATTCTATGATCTGACCTGTGAGTGAAATTGTATGAGATTGTCACTGTAGCAGAACCTGCACTGGGTGGATAAGCGAATGGACCTTACTTTTAAATACTTTTATAATATCTTAAGACATTTGGTCTTGTTAATACTATTTTTAGATGTTTTTGCTGATACAATTAAAAAAAACACATAATGGAGAATCTTTAATAACAATAATTTTTTTAAAGTTTTTCTATGAAATAACATATTTATTCATGTTATAAATTTCTGGATATATTTTGAGGTTAATACCTGGGCCTCTGCTGTACTAATACTGATAATTGTACCTCCAATGAAAAAAACTAAAAAGTGTTGTAGGAATATACCCTGGGGGAAACCTCTACAAATGTTAAGTAGGAAACAATCAAATAGCAATCTATATTCAGAAAATCAACTTTCTGTGATGTAATCTTAATATTAATAAAGTATTAATTGGGAAATTGTAAAAATATACATATAAAATGGAAAAGATACTCTTATTCCCAATAGTATTTTCCCATATAGAAGCTAGTACCCAGAGATATTTAATTAAAATTAATACATTTTATTAGTACATAAAAGAACAAACATTTTTATAATTGCGCCATCATCATCCAAAATAGCAAACAATAATTATTGACCATTGAAATTACATACACAGGGGTCCAATATTAAGATGTAGACACTAAATGAACAACTATTCCAACTTTTCTATATTAGATAGAATAAAGTGCCAATATACTAAAGTCACCAGTGCTCTAAACAAAGTGACCATGCAAAAAACAATTCATAACAACTCTAAATACTGTGCGTCCAAACAACACTAATAAAGTAAACATAGAAGTGCAATCATAGAGGACTTCGATAACATATAATAAAAGGGTCAGTCCCTATTCTAATTATTGTGACAGCATTTGGGACCAGGGACGGATCAAGACCCTTAGAGGCCCTAAGCACTTATATATGTGTAATATATGTACCTTGAACAGCTTGAGGTCACACTCAACACACAGCCTACAGATATTCCTTCCTGTCTTGCATAAATGTGCACACTTTCAAACGCAAGGGAAACTTTGCTCGTACGTCCTTTTCCCACCGTGGCAAGTAGAAGACTGGCTGGCTTGGTACGCCAGGGTTGCCAACTGATGTTGGTAACAAGTAGAACCTCCACAAAAAAAGCTAAATTCCTATTCTTTACATGTTATAAGTTCACTTTTTATGGCTAAATCCCATTTGAAAAAAAAAAAAAACTAAATGCCTATTCATACCATGTTATAATTTTAAAACAACAAAAGCTAAACAGATGCAAAAAAAGGTAATTAATTCAAATTTCTATGGTGCCCCTTCCCTTGATACCTTAAGCATGTGCTTATTTTGCTTAATGGTTAGTCCAGCCCTGCTTGGGACCCATCACTTGCCCCCTAAATCAATCAGAAAAAAACTCACCTACTAGCTAACAAAACCTAAATGATCCCTACAAAAAATAATGTTAGGACTCTTGGGGTCTGTCACTTACCCCTAATAGGCCCCGACAACTACTCTCTCTAATATACTAATATCTCTCTAATATCTCTCTTATATATCAAATGGGATGTAGCCATAAAAAGTGAACTTATAACATGTAAGAAATAGGATATATTTTTTTTTTTGGGAGATTCTACTTTTTGTTACCAACATCAGTCGGCAACCCTGGCGTACCAAGCCAGCCAGTACTGACCCACTAAACACTAATAATAATCAAATATACAGTGCTGACCCAATAAATACTAATAATAAATTAAAGTATAATGTTCCTTATCAATTAGCTTCACATTTGGTACTCTGCCAGTTCATTGATCACTAGTCAATTGCCCGTCAAAAATGATGGGAAAATATTTAATGTGACTCTTCCCCTTCTACCTTACCTGTGTCTTTTCCTCCCTCTCCCATGTCTCTTTCCCCCTCCACCCTCCACTTTGTCTCTTTCCCTCCTCCTCCCTCTCTCCACTGTGTCTCCCTAGGTTGCAACATTATTCAAGGATTTTGAACTATTGATAGACCCTATACAAATTTGAAGTGTGTGCTATTTATGAAGATTCATCAAGACTCCATATCCCAACCTTTTTTCTTATTTTCTACTTTTATATATTATTGTTACAGGGATTTTAGCCATCTTCGGGCATTAACATACGTTAAGCTTTCAAGATAGGAGGGACAATCAATGTTCAATGGGAACATTGATTGTTGTAGATTTAGGTCAAATGGTTGGTTATTTTTATGGAATTTTAAGTGTGGCGTTGCTTCCAAATAAATATACATTTTGCTCTTTCTGTATAAAACATATGTTTTCCACCTTAACACTTTATATGGATACTATTAGGTGTTAAGAACCGCAAAACACATCTTTGTCTATTTTTAAGCTTGTAAAAGTTAAACTAATTTAATTATTTGAACTATATATACATATTGCATAATTATGTGAACTAGTTATGTAAAAAGTAATCTTTCTCTATATATACATACTAGCAACTTGCCCGTCAAAAATGACGGCCATAAAATGTGAATCCTGGCAATGCTTTTTTCCACACAATGGGAGCCTCTCCCCTCTACTTTACTGGCCTCACGATGAGCGCCTTTGGCGCTCATCAAAGGCCTCGCAATGAGCGCCTTCTCTTAGCTTCCTCTGTGTCTCTTCCCCCTCTCATTCCACTGTGTCTCTACCCCCTTCTCTCCCACCCCTGTGTGTCTCCCCCCCTCCTCTGACTCCCCTGTGTCTCTCCCACGCCCCTCTGTGTCTCTTGCCCCTCTCATTCCCCTGGGTCTCTACCCCGTCCTCTGTGTCTCTTCCCCCCTCCCCTGTGTGTCTACACCGCTCCTCTCCCACCCCTGTGTGTCTCTCCCTCCCCTGTGTCTCTCCCCCCCTCACTCCTTTGTGTCTCTCCCCCTCCTCTCACTCCTTTGTGTTTCTCCCCCTCCTCTCACTCCCCTGTGTCTTCCCCCCCCTCCTTTCACTCCTTTGTGTCTCTCCCCCTCCTCTCACTCCTTTGTGTCTCTCTCCCCACCTCTCACTCCTTTGTGTCTCTCCCCCTCCTCTCACTCCCCTGTGTCTCTCCCCCTCCTCTCACTCCCCTGTGTCTCCCCCCCTCCTTTCACTCCTTTGTGTCTCTCCCCCTCCTCTCACTCCTTTGTGTCTCTCTCCCCACCTCTCACTCCCCTGTGTCTCTCCCCCCTCTCATTCCCCTGTTTCTCTCCCCCCTCTTCTGTGTCTCTCCCCCACTCCTCTGTGTGTCTACCCCCTCCTCTCCAACCCCTGTGTGTCTCCCCCCTCCCCTGTGTCTCTTCCCCCCTCCTCTCCCTGCCCTTTGTCTCCCACCCCCCCTCTCCCTGTCCAATGAGCCTGCACAGGTCCCCACCGCGCAATGCACCTGCGCGGGCCCATTGCTTATGCCGCGCAGAGAACAACATTAAAGGGGTTTTTATTTGAATAGATAAATACTAAAATTACCCTCTTTGCTAATGACGTGATTATTACCACTACAGATCCGCTCACATCTTTGAATATGATAATGGACATAATCCACCAGTATGGGGAGGTTGCTTACTATAAGATAAATCAAACTAAAACACAAACAATTATGTTTAATCTTGATAATGCAACAACGTTGGAACTTAAATTAACGTATTATTTTAACTGGAACAGTAACTTTATCACACATGTGGGTATTGAGTTTGTGAGTAATCTTAATCAATTACTTAGAAATAACTACGAAAAGTTGATAGATAAATTTAGAGTGATTATGGAAACTTGGAAAAAATTAAACCTGTCGTGGATAGGAAGGATTACTGCGATTAAGATGTTCATCCTCCCTAGAATTCTTTATCTTTTTAGGTGTATTCCATTTCAGATTCCAAGGATGTTACTTAAGAGACTCCAAGACATGATTGACAAATTTATAAACAAACGGAAAATGTTTAGGATCAGTAGGTCAGTTCTTAGTAGGACTTACGTTAGTGGAGGACTTGTTACTCCAAATTTGGGTGATTATTTTAGAGCAGTAGCTCTTTTTCATTGCCTGAGAATTTTTCTGGGTAATGAGAATATGTAATATCTAGAAATAGAAAAGACTTTGATGTCTAAAGTCGACTTGGCTAAAATTATATGGAATAAGCCGGTTGACAAGAGTGTGATTCTTAGACAGCCTGTGGACATCAAGTACTGCCTTAAAAATTGGTACATTATTAATAAAAAATATGGATTGGTACTGGGTCCTTCTCCTTTAATTCCACTCTGCTTGTTAGGGAATGGTAATGTACAAAGGCCATCCATTAATTGGAGTCAATGGAATCTTTTTGTATACAGGATTTATATGATAAAGATAAAATGAAAATGTCATGATTTAATTGTTTAAGGACTTGTATTGCCAATAATTTATGAATATGGCCAAGAGAGCATGACATTGTTGCATTGGGATTATGTGTTATTGTGTGGTTATATGTTGCCTGTACATGCTTATTATGTATCCTAGTTATAATATATTATAAGAGGGAAAATGGGGGTGGGGAGAGGAGCCAGGAGGAGCAGGGTTGGGATGGGAGCAAGGAAGAGCAGGGTTGTAGTGGTCTGGAGTTGGGGAAAGGAGGGGCAGGAGTGGGGGTGATTAAAAAAATATAACAATAAAAAAATAATAATAATATATATATATATATATATATATATATATATATACAGTGAGGGAAAAAGTATTTGATCCCCTGCTGATTTTGAACGTTTGTCCACTGACAAAGAAATGATCAGTCTATAATTTTAATTTGACTTAGTACTTGGTGGCAAAACCCTTGTTGGCAATCACAGAGGTCAGACGTTCCTTGTAGTTGGCCATCAGGTTTGCACACATTTTGTCCCACTCCTCTTTGAAGATCCTCTCAAAGTCATTAAGGTTTCCAGGCTGATGTTTGGCAACTCAAACCTTCAGCTCCCGATGGGATTAAGGTCTGGAGACTGGCTAGACCACTCCAAGACCTCAATGTGCTTCTTCTTGAGCCACTCCTTTGTTGCCTTGGCTGTGTGTTTTTGGTCATTGTCATGCTGAAATACTCATTCACGACCCATTTTCAATACCCTGGCTGAGGCACGGAGGTTCTCACTCAAGATTTGACAGTACATGGCCCCGTCCATCAGTTGTCCTGTCCCCTTAGCAGAAAAACAAACTCAAAGCATAATGTTTCCACCTCCATGTTTGATGGTGGGGATGGTGTTATAGGGAGCATTCCTCCGCCTCCAAACACAGCGAGTTAAGTTGATGCCAAATAGCTCGATTTTGGTCTCATCTGACCACAACACTTTCACCCAGTTCTCCTCTGAATCATTCAGATGTTCTTTGGCAAACTTCAGACGCGCCTGTACATGTGCTTTCTTGTGCATACCTTGCGGGTGCTGCAGGATTTTAGTCCTTCGCAGCGTAGTGTGTTACCAATTGTTTTCTTGGTGACTATGGTCCCAGCTGCCTTGAGATCATTAACAAGATCCTCCTGTGTAGTTCTAGGCTGATTCCTCACCGTTCTCATGATCACTGAAACTCTACAAGGTGAGATCTAGCATGGAGCACCAGACCAATGGAGACTGACAGTTATTTTGTGTTTCTTCCATTTGCGAATAATCGCACCAACTGTTGTCACCTTCTCACCAAGCTGCTTGGAGATGGTCTGGTAGCCCATTCCAGCCTTGTGTAGGTCTACAATCCTGTCCCTGACATCCTTGGACAGCATTTTGGTCTTGGCCATGGTGGATCTGATTGATTGATTGCTTCTGAGGACAGGTTTCTTTTATACAGGTAACAAGCTTAGATTAGGAGCACTCCCTTTAAGAGAGTGCTCCTAATCTCAGCTCGTTACCTGTATAAAAGACACCTGGGAGCCAGAAATCTTGCTGATTAATAGGGGATCAAATACTTTTTTCACTCATCGACTTGCAATTCAATTTTATAACTTTTTTTGACACGTGGCTTTTTTTTGTGTTATTTTTTTTATTCTGTCTCTAACTGTTAAAATACACCTACCATTACAATTATATATACAGTTGCAAGCAAAAGTATGTGAACCCTTTGGAATGATATGGATTTCTGCACAAATTGGTCATAAAATGTGATCTGATCTTCATCTAAGTCACAACAATAGACGATCACACTCTGCTTAAACTAATAACACACAAAGAATTAAATGTTACCATGTTGTTATTGAACACACCATGTAAACATTCACAGTGCAGGTGGGAAAAAGTATGTGAACCCCTAGACTAATGACATCTCCAAAAGCTAATTGGAGTGAGGTGTCAGCCAACTGGAGTCCAATCAATGAGATGAGATTGGAGGTGTTGGTTACAGCTGCCCTGTCCTATAAAAAACACACACCAGTTCTGGGTTTGCTTTTCACAAGAAGCATTGCCTGATGTAAATGTTGCCTCATACAAAAGAGCTCTCAGAAGACCTACGATTAAGAATTGTTGACTTGCATAAAGCTGGAAAGGGTTATCAAAGTATCTCCAAAAGCCTTGCTGTTCATCAGTCTACGGTAAGACAAATTGTCTATAAATGGAGAAAGTTCAGCACTGCTGCTATTCTCCCTAGGAGTGGCCGTCCTGTAAAGATGACTGCAAGAGCACAGCGCAGACTGCTCAATGAGGTGAAGAAGAATCCTAGAGTGTCAGCTAAAGACTTACAAAAGTCTCTGGCATATGCTAACATACCTGTTAGCGAATCTACGATATGTAAAACACTAAACAAGAATGGATTTCATGGGAGGATACCACAGAGGAAGCCACTGCTATCCAAGCAAAACATTGCTGCACGTTTACAGTTTGCACAAGAGCACCTGGATGTTCCACAGCAGTACTGGCAAAATATTCTGTGGACAGATGAAACTAAAGTTGAGTTGTTTGGAAGAAACACACAACACTATGTGTGGAGAAAAAGAGGCACAGCACACCAACATCAAAACCTCATCCCAACTGTGGTGGGGGCATCATGGTTTGGGGCTGCTTTGCTGCGTCAGGGCCTGGACGGATTGCTATCAACGAAGGAAAAATGAATTCCCAAGTTTATGAAGACATTTTGCAGGAGAACTTAAGGCCATCTGTCCACCAGCTGAAGCTCAACAGAAGATGGGTGTTACAACAGGACAACGACCCAAAGCATAGAAGAAAATGAACAACAGAATGGTTTAAACAGAAGAAAATATGCCTTCTGAAGTGGCCCAGTCAGAGTCCTGACCTCAACCCGATTGAGATGTTGTGGCATGACCTCAAGAAAGCGATTCACACCAGACATCCCAAGAATATTGCGGAACTGAAACAGTTCTGTAAAGAGAAATGGTCAAGAATTACTCCTGACCGTTGTGCACATCTGATCTGCAACTACAGGAAACGTTTGGTTGTAGTTATTGCTGCCAAAGGAGGTTCAACCAGTTATTAAATCCAAGGGTTCACATACCTTTTCCACCTGCACTGTGAATGTTTACATGGTGTGTTGAATAAAAACATGGCAACATTTAATACTTTGTGTGTTATTTGTTTAAGCAGACTGTGATTGTCTAATGTTGTGACTTAGATGAAGATCAGATCAAATTTTTTGACCAATTTGTGCAGAAATCCATATCATTCCAAAGGGTTCACATACTTTTGCTTGCAACTGTATATATATATATATTTTTTTTTAACATACTCTAAAGTTTAAAAGTCAAAAAACACTTTCTCGTTAAATCTATTTTTCAGTTTACAATTAACATTAAAACTATAGAAGCAAGCAGCAGCAAAGAAAGGCTTTAGTACAGGGGAGGGCAAGAGGGGCCACATACATGCTTGATGATAGCCCGGCTGCACACAGGTGAGTCAATCACTTCTTCAGTCATCCTGATTGACTCACCTGTGCACAGAAAGGAAATCTTCAAATCCAGGCCTGGGTGTGGCCCTCCAGGACCAAGCTTGCCAACCCCTGCAATAGTGACAAAATATAATTTTAAAACACTGCCCCCCCCCCCCCCCCCGATTCCATGTCTTGGCCATTTTTTTAGAAGACAAACACATCAACATATATTGCATTTATCATGCAGGCCAGATTGATTGCCTGGAGCTTGCTCTGTATGAAAAAGAGCTATGTCTGCAATAATTAAACAATAGGTTTAACTTGAACACTACTTATACTGGCACTTTAACAATGTTTCTGACATTTTTTAGTAGAGATTTTTTGCCGAAGTCAACAAGGCCATGAGGAAGGCGACCCATTTTTAGGGAATAGGAAGCTCCCTCATGATGTCAGTGGAGTGCCATGGAATAGTTTGTGTTTTTACATAAATATTTCTGTATGCTGTGACATTTCCTTTGTTGCCCTAGTCAGAAATGCATCCATTTTGCATTGTATAACAAAAAAAAAATAATTAAATGTTCCTGGATGTAGTGATCAGGAGAGAAAACAAGTGACATATTGGGTGAATGGAAAGGCTAAAGTACTGTAAACGATTCTGAATTATTTAGTGGCATATACAGATTGAGTCCAACTTATCTTCTCTGATCTGTGAGGAAGGAGATCAAGCAGAAGCTGTACGCTGTTTTATTGTTTTCAGCGGGCAGCTTTCCCCTCGATCAGGGATTGCTGCTGTCATTTTCTTTGACAAATGGCAGCTTTTTATAAAGATAGGTAAGTTACAGTCACTTTGATTTTGTGGTCATTTAAATATACAGTTATACTGAATTATATTATTTTGTAGATCTCGTATTATACATAAAAAAATGGTTTGTAAGTTCATATAGATAAATAAAATGTAATTTGGATCTAATATATAAGTATTACTAATCACCACTTATTAAAGGGACCGTGCAGAGCTAACTCATAACCAGCAACATCTGCAATAAATTCTAAAAATAAAAATATTTACTGATTTTATAAAATTCAGGGTCAAAGGGCCCAACTGCAGATGCAGGACAAAATACACACATTAGGGAAACAAGCCAAAAACTGCACTTAAGGATGAATCTTCCTACACATTCTATTAAAAAGCGCAATGAAGATAGTTAATGTACTGCAGTTGGACACCATTTTACCCAGACAGATCAATCATTCAAAAGCTGGAAATCAAAATACTCAAATGGAATTTCAAAAATGGAGAAAAATACTTGAAAGGAAGCTGATCAAATTGGAATCTAGTGTGTAAGTTTTACTAATCAACACTAATTCAAGGGACTGAGCAAAGCTAACTAATAACCAGCAAAAACAAAAATATTTGATGCTTACCTATATATTTACTGCTTACCTCTCTCTCTTATACAGTATATATATATATATATATATATATATATATATATATATATATATATATGTGTGGTTCAAACATTTATAAATGATAATAAACAGCAGAGATATAAAAATGATAATTATGACCAGTTCACAAATTCAAGTATATCCTGAAATATGGGTATGGATGCTTAGGGCCCTATTCTATTGCCCAATTTGTAAATGCATACACACTTAAAACGATTACGAGTTCCCCGCCCACAATCCCTACGGGACAGCCAGGGACGCAAATTTGGCCTTAGAACTCAATTTGTTTTAGCACAGCTTGAATATTACAAGAACTAGAGAATTAAAGTTACAGAAAATCGATAATCTATTAGACCCGTAGCTCTAGCTCGTAAATAAAGTCTAACATGCAACTGAAAAAAGTATCACTTTTCTATCAAAAATATTGCTAAATAGGACTCTCAAAGGTTTTCTAAAACACTTATTAGAGCTGTAACAGCAATTAAACACACAATAATGTACTTTAAAATCACAGGAAGGCACTGAAAGACATTATGATTAATTGTACAACAGTCTCAAACTCACAAATATGAAATTAAAAAATATTATTTTTAAATATTATTTCTGAGTAATATCAATCCCAGGACTCAAGGGGGTAAAACATATCATGACACCCACATGGACTAGAACAGCTGATCGGATGCATTTTATAGAGTGCAAGATTGCTTGATTGCAAACAAATATTACTTATTGGCACTAATTAATTTGTAGCCTCCGGTTGCAGATTACGTCCAACTTCCATATTTTACTGACATCATGATGACGGCCTCATTTACTATTGGCTGAGTCTAAGAAGTAAATTACGGGCTTGCTTAAATATTGTCAGATTATATAATCATTCCCCATGACATCTTACTTAAAAAGGCAGGGTTTATAAGTTCAGCCATAAAGTCGGAATTTGTGAGCTGGAGACAATAAAGTACATCTAAAGATTTATACAAAAAACACCCCCCTATAGCCTGCTTTAAATGAAAATGGTAAAGGAAATGCTTAAATATAATAACAAATTATTTAAATTACCATGATTGTAGGTGCTGTAGCACATCAGTATTATGAAGCAATGAGATTGAGAGTATTTGAACTCTCTGGTGAAGAGACTATGGACTAGATAGGGAGATTGTAAGTGCAACATTTCTGGTGAAGAGATTATCATTTGATGATGACTGAGAATACTGAATAAGAATAATATGTATACTGTATGTATGGTGAATTATGATGGAAATTAACTGATCTTGAACGTAACTGACAAAACAATCCATCTGTGATCCGGGATTAACCAATTCAACAATTTTTTTATTATGAAATTGAAATGAACTAGATGTGTACTGTTACATACTCAATGGTCTCTAGTGAAGAAACTTAAAGCTGACAAAAACTATTGGGAGCTTGATGTTGTCTAACAATGAGACATATGAGTGAACCTTTATGTGCTCAATAGCCTCTAGTGGAGAGACACTTGGCGTAAATGAATGTAGACTAATTATTAAAAGGTGAAATGAAAATATCTGGCAAAGAGGCTGGTTAAAATATGGTAGGGGAGTAATTATAACAAAGAAACTGATATGAGTCAAAGAATGATGGCGATAATGAATAATACCTAAGAATTAAACAAAGTAAGATTGTAATTTGTGTGTGTGGGCAATATACTGAATACATTGCAGCATGTTATCATAGTGATGATGGTGTTTTCGTTTATCACTCTGACACTTACTGATTGAAGAATAATGGTAATGATAGGTGAAATCTAAGAATAAAACAAGTACATGGTAATTATTTGAAATTAGATATTGACAAGAGAATCAATGATGGCTGAGAAGAAATGACTGAGAATATACTGTATAATTACCTATTTATTTGTTGTAACTTGAAATTAATTAAATAATGTGAAAAAGTAAATGAATAAAGTATGACAAGATCAAAATAAATGAACACACTGATAAAATAAGTTAGTGGGAATAAGATCAGAATTGATTAGAGAGAACGTCAATAATTAAACAATTAATTAATGAGACATAATGAATTAAATGAGGATATACGGTTGAAAAATAGATTAAAACAATGTTTAAATTATTTGAATGAAAGAAGGTGAAGTTCCTTTCCATTTTTACAGAGTTGCCGTTAAAATAAATTATTTTAAAAGTAGAATAATGAAAGACAGAGGAAAAAAAAATGAAGTAAAAGCAATACAAAAAAAGTGGGCATTGAACGAAAATTCAATCAAAAAAAAAAATAAGGAGGAAAAAAATAATATTATACACAGAAAAAAAAAAAAGGGAAAGTTAAGAAAATTTATAAAAATTAAAGTGCATGTAACTGAATTGTTTTTGGATGAATTTACAAGAATGAAAAGAGATGATGGAGGAGTAAATTTTAAAAGAAAAAGATGTTGAATAGAGTAAGTTTAGAAGTTAGCAGTGAGCTTGAATAGGGAATGTATGTACAAGAACTGTAATGGTGAATGTGTATGTAATTGTATGAGAGCCTTATATTGATATTAAAGAAACTACTTATTTTTTAAAGATTACAGAAAGGTGAGATCTTTCCTTTTCATATCCGCCAGCATAAGCTTGCAGCTGTCACGTGGCGCGATGGTTGCTCATCAAGACTTTGTTTTATTTATTCTTAGGGTGAGTGTTCGATTTAGGGGTCAGGGTTAGTGGTTAGGGTTACGGTTTAGGGTTAAGGTTTAGGATTAGAGTAGTGGCAGATGATAAGCTTTACCTAGTAAAATAGTGGTGCGCTTTTGGACAAAGCTTATCATCTGCCAATACCCTAACCCTGAACCCTAACTCATAAATCTAAATCTATTCCTTACCCCAAGAAATTGAACAAAGTCTCGGCGAGCCACCATAGCGCCACCTACTGGCCACTGCACGCCACTGCTGGTGGGCACAAAATAGGAGAGGTCTGAAAGGTGAGTTAATTCGTGTCAGCTAGTTCCTAATACTGAAATGAATGTGTGGAAGTGGCTTTGACTTCTTGATGTGAGCATATTATAGTTTGTAACAAAGTGAATATGAAACAATGTATAACTGTAGAAGAGGACATGAGATGATGAAAAGAGTGTAATAAGAAATAAGATCAGAGGTCATTAAAATTATGAAATATGAAATGGCTTCTCACTGTTCGGATGTATGATGATACCATGTATGTGTGTGTGTAGAAGAGGCTTTCTTTCTAAGCGAATGTGCATTGTGATCCTAAATGTAATTGAGTGAATATGGAACAATTACAAATATATCATTTGAGATGATTTAAAGTCTATGAAGGCTTTATATACATATTGAAATGAAGTAGAGATAATTTTATGTTTGAGTTTGAAATTAAGTGTTTGCTAATTCTTGTAGTGTGCATGTGCAAATTTGTATTTGTAATGGAGTGAATGCATTGAAATATTACAGTGAGATGTGTTGTGATAAGCTGTGATGTGATAAGTTGCTATAGAACATGTGGTCTTGTACAGTGCGATAAGTTGTTCCAGGGTGTGAGGTTAGGAATCAGAGGTAAGTAGAAAGTATGATATAGGGTTATCTAGTGGTCCATTGGTTAGGATTCAGTGCTAAACTCTGCAACCTGGCTTCGATTCAAAGTCAGGGAACCAAGATGTCACACCACTCTGCAGCCAAGCAGTACTTGGATGGAATACCAGGTGCTGTGGGCCACTGGAGAAGGAACTGGCAACACACTTGAGTCTCTCTGCCATGAATACCAAGTGGATAAGCATGACCATGAACATTATTATTATTTTTATTGTTTATTTGTAATGCATCAACATATTCCTTAGCGCTATACATACTTTGTGATCAAGGCAAAACAATATTAACACATCACAAAAGATGGCGGGCCCGGTCTTTGAGCTTAGAATCCAGTGTCTATAGTGCTTTGCACCTTGCAAGATTGAAAACTTGCATACTTACTAAAGGTTTTGGGTGTGGTTCATAAGGTCACAGAGAGTCAGAAACAACTGAACGACGCAGAGAAAAAAGTAGGAACAGGAAGGGAATGCTCTCCTATTCTAGAGAAGAGAAGAACAGACTGGATACCAAAAGGGAAATGGCTGAGAACCACTGCTTTATGTCCTATTATCTTTTTATTGTTATACCTATTGTTCACTATTTATAAAGGGCTATTGATGATACCAGAATTAAATAAATAAGCATAGCAGTTCATATAACAATAAACATGTAATTCAATAAATAATAAATAAATAACTAGACAATCATAATAATAATTAATACTTAATACTAGCGACTTGCCCGTCAAAAATGACGGCAATAAAATTTGAAGCCTGGCAATGGTGTTTGTCACACATTGCGGGCCTCTCCCCCCTCTACCTTACTGGCCTCGCACGCGTGTCCCACCCGCTCATGCACGCGTGCCATCGGATCAGGGAGCAGTGAGTATGGAGCAGGGAGTATGGAGTAGGGAGGGCCGCGGGGCTGATGTGGCGCTGATGCTTGCGCGCCATCGGATCAGGGATCAGGGAGTATTGAGCAGGGAGTATGGAGTAGGGAGGGCCGCGGGGCTGATGTGGCACGATGAGCACCTACGGCGCTCATCGCAAGCATCAGTGGGGCATGGCAGGAGGAGTTGTGAAACTGCGAGTTGTTGGCAGTTGCGGCCCTCGCATTGCGAGGGCCGCAAAGCGTGACGACAACTCCCAGTTTGACAGCTATTTTATGTAACAATATAAAAAATATCCATGGTTTCATGAATAAACTGGATGTTTATGTTAATACTTTTGGGCATATTCTACTGGATACACATATATTCTTTCAAAATAAATTGTAGAGATATGAAACGTATAACTTATAATACTAAAAAAAAAATGAAATGATCTTTGTTTATTTTTTAGGCCTAAAAAATGAAACGTATAACCTTCAATGTTTAGTATCCTATTAGGGCTTGGAAGTTCTTTGCATGCTATTCTACTTTACAAAACTTCACAAGGTAGCTGTACTATTCAGCTTTTTTTAATACATTTGCTTTTCTATTCTATTAGCTGACAAATGGCTTTTCAAGTGTATTGTATGATGACTATCTCTCCAGCAGAACTCATCTATGTTATATATTTTTTCTATTATTGATTTGAAGCCAGAAGCTCTTATTGACATAACATTTTTATTAATTAAACAGTAAGTGGCACTCGCAATTAAACAATTCAACTCTATGCATTAATTAACTTGATACACTTGAAATAATTAAACATGACATTCATAAAGAGTTTAATTTTTAATCATTTTATTATGAGTTAAAGGCATATCTTTTTCAACTGTGTAGACTTTTACAGCCTTATTAAATTGCAATTCGGCCAATTGAATAGGGCTCTATTTAAGCACATAGCATAAGTTTTTAGTTAGTGAAGACCTTGCTTTTGGATAGAAGTTCACTAACTAAGAAACTTCTGTAAAAAAATATGCTCTGTGCTTAAATAGAGCCCTACTCAATTGGCTGAATTGCAATTTAATAAGGCTGATATTATCTAAGGATTACTTCATAGATTTTTTTTTTTTTATTGGTTTACTAAAACTACTGAATTGTTAGATAAAGAAGGTTAAAGGCATATTCAAGTTTCCTGGATTATGAATGCATCTGATAGAGGAGAATCAGTAGTGTATGAAAACATTTTTTTCCATAAAAAAATGCCAAAATAAACATTAACAAATTATGTTTGCTAAATCTCTTGAGATTGCAAGTAGCAGCTTTTGTAAGTTAACACCCCTGGGAATCTCTGCTACAATTAGCATAAAATTCATAATTTATTTTGGCCAATCACAAGCAGCTATACATTTTAATACATTGTAACAATCACTGATGGCAGTGTAAGCAGGGAGGAATCAAGGGATGTGTACTACCCTGCAAGAAGGAAGCAGGAGGAGGCAGACACTGATCTGTAGATCTCTGTATTGTGCTGCTGCTGGCTTGAAGGATAGTAAAGGCTTAAGATCCCATACCCAAATGCAGTGTTTCTATTGGTAGGTACACTGTGCCTATGTAAGCAGCTATGGGGGTGTGGAAAATAAATCTGTATGTGTGTATAGAATGGATCAAGGTAATGTGTGTTTCTGATATAAGCAGCATGTGTTAGATTAGAAAAAGGTAAAACCGGGAAATGTTAGACATTTCTTTTAGAGATCCTTCTGCATTTTTTTGATATTTGGAACAAAAGGGCTACATCTGTTTGTTGTGGATATTTGCAGATGTTCGACACCTTAGCTGAAGTCTATTTGAAGATATTTTCTTAGAATATTTTTAGGAAAGCATATTACTTATGTACATTAAATGTAATCTGGCCCTTATATATAAGTTTGGTCTATGTGCTGGTATATAACAGACTTTTGAAACCCATGTGGTTCATGGGGCCCCTATCATCCATAGAGTGCATAAACAACATAGAATTAATCAGT
This sequence comes from Discoglossus pictus, assembly GCA_027410445.1. NCBI lineage: Eukaryota > Metazoa > Chordata > Amphibia > Anura > Alytidae > Discoglossus > Discoglossus pictus. The sequence goes on along the minus strand of CM050166.1, from coordinate 387,070,669 downwards.
ACTGTTCTACATGATCAAACAGAGTAGTAGTCCATTTAAGTAAGTACAGTGCTCTATTGTATGGTTATTGTCAATGTATAGATATTTAGCCTCAATATTCAGTTGTTAAGTGATTTTAGAGCAACAGAATGAATAATGATGCTTGTGTATTGTGAACGAGAGAGATAAAGAGTGAGTATGACTATGAGTAGATACATACATAGAAATATATATTTGACGACCGATATGAACCAAAATGACTTCTCTTGTTTGCCCCTCCTATCTACCTAAAGGTTTGGCTTAATTAAGCCTTAAGGCATGTTAAAATTCCTTAACTCTATTTAACTCCATAACTTTCACTGGAAGTCTGTTCCACTTATCTACTATCCTTTCTGTAAAGTAATACTTTCTCACATTATCTCTACATTTTCCCATTTCAACGCATAAGTTCTTGTTCTTGCTTTCCTCGTTTTCTTAACTATTGAACTTTATTAAATCATTTGATATATTTGAAGGTTTTTATCATATAATGAAGTCTTGCCTTATAAGTTTTGTCTTTTACACCATGCACCATTTTAGTTGCCTTTCGTTGAATTGTTTATAATTTGTTACTATAATTTTGAAAACATGGTCTCCATAATTGGATGCAGTATTCTAGAGGAGGTTTAACTAGGTATATATAAAGTGGGATTCGTACCTCCTTCTGCTACTAAATCGTCTACCAATACATCTAAGTATCCTACTACTATCTGTTTTATTGCATTGCTTGTCTACTTTTACATTTTCTGAGAAGAGAGACTGGTAGTGAGTCTATGTGAACGGAAAAGGTGGGACTGAATGTTTATTTAGAGAGAGAAATAATGGAGATGGCTATGGTTTGAGACAATCCTTTTAAAAAGCTGCTGATAGTGCGGAAAAATGGCCATCATGGGTCCAATAAGTATAATATTGTAATGTACCCATAAATGGTCTGCCAGACCCAAGGACTATTTTATTTAATCTTTAATTAAGTCCCTACACTAGGGAATTAAATAGGGCTTGTTGAGATTAAGCACTTTCAATGGAAATTTAATTGGTTGGTTTGTTTTGTTTTTATTAGTGTGTATTTTAAAAAGGTTTGCATTTATCACAGTGGTTTGTGATACTTTTGGACCATGATCCCTGCACCAAAAATGTTTCAAGGATAATGTCTAATTCACAGGCAACGGACTATCATTACTTTAAATTGCATTTAGAAATGGCAATTTGTTGCTATTGAATTGTTGTAACCAATTAAAAAGTAACAATTTCTGCAGTAAATATATTTGTTGACCAGAAAACATTTTGTAGCCAAGTTCGGTCTTGGTGGGCTACACACAGGCTTGGATTTGAGGATTTCCTTTCTGTGCACAGGTGAGTCAATCATCACGACTGAAGAAGTGATAGTCTCACCTGGGTGCAGCCCACCCGGACCGAACTTGGACACCCCTAAGTTAGATCATATACACAAAGTTTGGAGGATAACACAATGCTCCCCCTTCTCCCTCCTCCTCACCCTTCTTTCTCCACACTATCACAAAGTGCTGTTGATAGACATAATGTAACCTATACAGACAGTAAAAATACTTTCTCTAAAAATGCTTTGGTACTCCTGGGTGATAACTTTGTAAGGTTGTTACTTAATGGATATGATTTTTCTTTCCTAAACTACATTGGTCTTTTAATGGAAATGTTAAAAAACAAAGATTGGGTCTAAAAAGTTGTTTTTAATATATATGAGCAGCCTATATTTAATCTTAATAAAGAAACGGATATTTGAATTCAAGCTCATTCAGAAGATGATTCAGTAGAAAAAAATACATTCCAGATTTGGATAAGCAATCAACTTCCTCCTCTCCCAGCAGTCCTTTGATGTCTTCCTTACAACATGTCCACGCTATCACTGTCTGAACTTTTTCGGGCATCTGCTAGGATGTCTCCTGCTGCACATTTTTATTAAATAACACAAGATGACACACTGCACCAAGCTATCTGTTCACCCCAGGTCTTAGTATTTGTCTTGACTAGTTGATATTCTTGTTCAGCACTTCCATCTGTTCCTGTTATGCCATGGGGATATTAAATGCATATATATTGCACGCACATAGCAGTAAAATATTACATTAATATAAAACAGTGACCAAATATTTGCATTTTGAAAAACACTGAGAATCCTCAAACACTATTGTTTTGCACAAATTAAAAACATATGAAAAATAATCTCCTTGCCTCCTCTACCTAAGAAAAATACATCTCCAGGAACCATTGTAGCTAATGCTGTACCTTGCAAATTGCAGAAATGAGTTTCATTTTGTTGTTCATTGATTCAACAAAAAGGAAACTATTTGGTACAAAATGTAATATAATTCAATTTAATTTGTACAAAACACTGAGGATTTGTTCACACGTAGGAAGAGATTCAGTAATTGATGCTGCAATTTGAAAGCTACAATATGTTTGGCATATAGGTGCCCCAGCATATACCATTCAACCAACTTTTCAAGGACTTTCTGAGCAAACACTGTTATAAATAGTATACTGACTCAAAGAAAGGAAATCATTAAGACAGACTATTCAGCTATGAAAATTATGTATTGATCCAAGTCTATGTATATGTGTTGTGTAATTATACACCAGACATTTAAATCATATTGCTGTGTGCATGCACCAAATCAAGAGCCAAAGAGGCACACATACTTAAAAAAAACAGTTTGTTCATATTGTTAATATTCATTAAAAATGACAGTGACTTGAGCAAAGTAATGGACAGTGAAATATTTTCCTCCTTTAGAAGATTGGAAGATGCAGCAGAAATTGTATTTTATATATATATATATATATATATATATATATATATATATATATATATATATATATATATATATATATATATTTGCTACTTCTATATGAAATTTCAGTAACTTTTGAAGATCATATAACTTTCTCTTAATGAATATTTAGGCACACTAATAACTATAACGAATTGTAATGTATGATATATGTTTTTTTTTTTTCTTTATTTCTACTAAAGGAAGTTGTAATATATGCACAATTGAAAACTTGTAGCTAATATGTGGCACAGTATGATAGTTTGTCACACATTATTATAGGCAATTAGATCTCCTCTCCCTTACTAATCAAGTAAACTTTGGCATATAATGTCAATTAGGATACTGAGACACACACACAGATATTAAAGTATATCTCAAATATCCTTGTTTTAGAAAAAGTCTGTTCAATTTGTAGTGCCCTCTCCAAAGAACGCAGCTGTTTTTGGCTGATGATTGGGCAATTCTAGTATGTATATACTACAAATGTAACATTCACAAAATTATAGAAACCTACAAATGATAAACTTTATTTTTTTTATTTATATTTGTTAAAAATATACTTTTTTTTAAATCTTTGTTTTATTTATAAAATTTTATTGTTTTATACTTAACGCCAATTCTTTAATTTTAATATTATGTCCCATAACACTTTTATTGGTGTTATGATAATTGTTAAAACTTTATTAATATTTATATTTTTTATTTTTCCTTAATAACTTAATTGATCCAAAAAAATTGTGAGGAAAAAAAATAAAATTATATATATATATATTACTCACCATTGATATTACAGTCCAAAGTAAACGTTATATCATCAAGAGCAATGTCAACGGGATCCCCTCCACCTACTTGAACTTCAAATGCCACTCGGAATGGGCTACTGCTAGACAGGATAAGACTGGCATACATCCATCTCATTTGCTTGCTCTCACTTGCTGTCCAGTATAGAATACTCAGTCCATAATTTGTAGCAATGTATACCTGTTCAAAACAACAGAAATATAAAATATAGTACATTTTCTGGTAAAAACAAATGTAATCATTAATAATAATTCACATGGTTTAGTATTATATTCAGTTCTGCATAGTGTATGTTCAGATTGATGACATACACCCTATCAAGCAGACAACACTTTATGCTGATGATAAAACAAATCAGCCTTGCTTTAAAGAACATCTTGCATACAGCATGCAAACACTAATTAACTTACACACTGCACGGGGGGAGAGCCAGGAAGCCTGTGAGTGAGGTTGCAAGTTAATTTGAGGCAAATTTGCCATTTTTTCACGATCTAAAATCGCCTAAGCAAGAAAAAAAATGGCTGCCAAAAAAACGTAACATGACGAAAGCAAGGCCGAAGGACGTAAAAATAGCATGAACGATTTAAGACTAGCATGAAGGACATAAAACTAACCCGTAGGATGTAAAAACGAGTCCTAAGCAGTAACACAACGCAAGACAGTAACACTTAACCCAATGCACTAACACAACCCAAGACAGTAACACTCAAGTGCGACGCCTATAAAGTACACAGGGTGAGAGGCTTGCAATGAGCACCAAAGGTGCTCATCGTGGGGCTTGCAAGGAGCGCCGAAGGTGATCATTGCAAAGCAGGAAAGTTGCGGCTCAGCTCAGTGCGGAGCTTGTAATGAGCACAAAAGGTGCTCAGAGGGCCCATAGCCTCGCATTGTGTGGCAAACAGCATTGCCAGGCTTACAATTTTATTCCCTCATTTTTGACGAGCAATTCCCTAGTGTGAAATAATTAAGAAGAGAATAAATAGTACATAAAGTAGTACAGAGATTATTTAATTACAAGTCCCCATGTTGGAGTAGCTAGTTATTAAATTTGGGCCGCATTCAATTTCAAACTCATAATTGCCTGTAACCTGAAATTTTGGCTGCAGGTTACAATTTGTCTAAACATTTAAAACTTCCACATGGAAACCATGTACTCGTAAGTAGGATTTCAGGGGGCATTATCATACGATCTGACATTGTTTAAGCAAGCCTGTAATTTATGTATTGGACACAGCCAATAGTAAATGAGACAGTCATCATGATGTCAGTAAAACAAGGGGGTTAGGTTTAACCTGCAATCATAGGCCTTCGGCGCTCATTGCTAGCCTTCTTTAAAGTCATGAGGGCCTTGCCTGTAACTTTTAACATGGCGTGAATGACAATTCGTAACTACCACAACTATATATATATATGATTTTCTGACACTAACCTTGACCTTCTGATTGTTCATTAGATATCCTAGTCTGAAACAACTCCAAGCTGCAGTCTGTTCATAGGATACTAAGATCTGCCTGTAGCATTTGATCCCAAATCAGATACACTCCATTCTCATGCTGATCAAGGGCTGGCCTTTAATATTTGCTTCTGTCCCATGGACTATCTCCTGTTTGGAAACCACCTGCATACAAGTGTCCTAAATAAAAATCTACAGATTGTCCTTTTCTCTCAGGAAAGGATGGCTTATCTTTGTATATAATACAGTACATTGAAGCAGAAACCAGAATTCTATATTCTTTCAGGTATAGATTAGATAGAGTAAATGCACCTATGTGTGCCAGTAAGAGAAGTGAACATTTAAGGCCTATTTTTTAAAGGCAATAACAATATAGCACTAACTGATAAATCAGACCAAGAGAATAGGGGCTCTAGTCAAGGTGACTCATAAATCACTACCAACCTATTCCAAACCACATCAAAATTAGCCCTATGAGAACTACCCGCTGAATGGTTTAAAAGTTTTACAAAAATGGCAATCCACTGGCATCTGTCCCATTAATACATTTCCAAAAGTCCATCACATTACCAAATCAAATAGATACACGTAAACCTTGTATATGTAAGTCCTCAGGTTGTCCACCCACCCATAAAGGCACAAAAATGCCTTGGAGAAGTGTCAAATCTGACTCTGTTATCAATCTAACACCTCAATTGTGTTGGATGTGAGACTTGATTCCTCATACTGAACACAATGGCTTGCACATGAGCCCCCAATACCTGAAATCTAGTATGAGCCCAGGGATTCCACCAAGATTAGCACCCTATGAACCCCCATGGCAACTGAAATTTATCCCTATACCATGGAGGTCTCCAAAGATCCTCATCCTATATCTAAAACTATAGACCCCCATGATACCTAAGACTTAGACCCCACCATAGAGACTCCTGTGACAACGAACAGAGGTTCTGTAGGACCTCCGTGGCATCACTAATATAGTTGTCGTACTGTGAGTTGTCACCCTGCGAAGCGAGGGACGCAGTTGAGGGTGGTGGAGGCCCGTGGGACAGCTGCAATGAGTTCCAAAGGCGCTCATTGCAGGGGTGGAGATGAGCGCCACAGGCGCTCATCACGAGGCTTGCGGGACTTAGCTGCAATGAGCACCAAAGGCGCTAATGCCAGGCCTTCGGGACTTAGCTGCAATGAGCGCCACAGGCGCTCATCGCACAGCCCGCAAAACTTGCAAAAATTGCGGACCTCTGAAAAATTGCGAGACCTAATTTAACTTCCAAACCAAGGAACTTGAAAAACAAACCATAAAAAAAATATGCCTCCAATTAACTTACACACTCACACACAGCACAGGGGGAGAGCCAGCGAGCCTGTGAGTGAGGTTGCAAGTTAATTTGAGGCATATTTGGCATTTTTTTAGATCGAAAATGGTTGCCAAAAAAACACTTAACACAAGGCAGTAACATTTAACCCAAGGCAATAACACTCATCGCGAGGCCCCTAAACTACACTGGTGGGGACAGGCTCACGATGAGCACCAAAGGTGCTCATGCGCAAGGACTATAAAGTACACAGAGGGGTCATAGACTCGCATTGTGGGGCAAACATTTTTTGACGGGCAAGTCGCTAGTCTATAATAAACTCCAATATCACGGAGGTCCTGTAAAGACTTTAATCGACCCCCATGGTAACAGTGACCCTAACATTAAACCCTAGACAATGACGGTTCATAATGACCCCCATGGCACCCTATTTACCAACACATGTGTCCATATTGGACCCCCATGTAAATGAACTCCTCCATGTATAAAATCCCATAAAAATAAATCAAATTACATAAAATAAAAAACACAAAAAAAAATTAATTACAGTAAATAATAAAATAAATTATATAATGAAATTAATTACATAAAATAAAGGGAAATTATAATGTTTGGTCCATTCAAGAACTCACAGAAGATGCTTATAAGCCCAAAGATTCTTGCGATGGAGAGAGTCTTACTTACAGTCAGGTTAAATCAACAGTTTGGCTACATAAAAAAAAAACACAGGAGCATCCTTATACAACTAAAAAATCAGTAACAAGTACAATTTTGCGTATTTTTCCTGTCTGATTTTTCGTGTTTACATCATGCCCCAAAGCGGTTTTAAATGCTTCAGTGGACCCTTTACGATCTGAAATAATGCAAAAAGCCTTCATGCATAGCTATTAAGAGTAAGTCTTCTTCTTTACATTGGCATCTTGCTCTGTCTTCATGATGATGAAAGAATATAAAGGATGTGTTCATGATAAAAATTCTATCCAAGTGACAGAACTGAGAAATTCAATACACAATCATTGTAATGCTGGCTCCTGAGATTACATTGTGTTGGTGAAAATTCACTTACATATACTAATAAATAATAACAGCAACTGAACAACCCCTGTCAGTGTAATCAAGGATGAAATTATTTATTTATTGTTTTCTGTAAAGAAATAGTTGAAGAAAATGTTGCAAAATATTGATATGTCAAAAAAAAAATACATTCTGTCTAAAAATGGTAAATGTCTTGTTTGTGGATATATTGTGCATTTCTGAAACAGCTTTCAATAGCAGTTGTAGTATTGACTGGACAAGAGAGAGATATTGAATACAAATCTAAGGACATAGGCAGAACTGACAGATACATCCCATTGTTCAGTCTTTGTAGACTGCAGCTAAATAGGAAATCCAATGCAGACAACAAAATGTAAGAACAAACTGTATATAACTGATTTCTTCCAAGCAAAAAACATCCATTGTAAAAGAAAAAACACTTTTATTCATAATTATATGCAATATAATTTATAACAAGTGAACTGGGAATTTACCGCCTTATTAAATTGTGATTCGGCCAATTGAAAAGGGCTCTAAATAAGCACACAGCATATTTGTTTACAGAAGTTTTTACTCAGTGAACTTCTATCCAAAAGCAAGGTCTTCACTAACAAAAAAACTTATGTTAAAAAGATATGCTATGTATATAGAGCCCTACTCAATTGGCCGAATCGCAATTTAATAAGGCTTGTTAGTTTCAATCCAGAGATATAGGGAAGATTCACTAATGGGACAGGAATGGCCATAAATGATACTTTTAGCCAAAATAAATTAGATACTGTGCAACTTCTGTTTGCACATGCTAAAAGTGACACTGGGGAGGTTTGAAACATTGTACAATTTAAAACTAAAGGTAATAACAAGTACTTTACTTAATCAATTGAATCTTATTTAAAGTGAGTAAATACTTGAGACGCTAAACTCAGTGGACACCATTTTACAGGACACCTTGCTTGGTTCTGTATGATCTTAAGTATGTCTGTCACTCTGTCTTCGATTCAAATGAGCGAGAGCCCGTAATGGAGCCTGTAAAATAATTTGCTATTCAATTGGCGTCTTTTTGCGAGCCGCAAACAATCTACGGGTTACGGGCTGAAAATCCCTGCAATTGTTACAACCGTAACTTACACCCCACCTAAGCCTTCGATCTTTGAAGTCCGCAAGAGTTACAATTGGAAATCGCTATTCAATTGCTACAATTCCTCAAGCCCGCAAATATTTATACACTCGTAAATGGCAATTGTAGAAGAAAATCTTACGGGTACCAAATAGGACTCAGGTTTAACCCCTGTTCATAGCACTGTCAATGCAAATAAAAAATCAATACTACATCTTTAAAGGCGGGGAAAGTGGTGAAAGACATTAGAATTAATTGCACAACAGTCTCAAGCTCGCAAATGTTTTTAATGTTTTATTTCCATGTTACATTGATTCCAGGAATAAAAGAGTTAATACATATCAGGCCACCCATATGGACTAGAACATTTCCTTCATTCATTTTTATTTTTTTGTACATTGCAGGATTGCGATTCTGATGGCATATGGGAACCCTAAATACTAACTGATTGGCATGTAACCTCTATGTTTTACTGACGTAATGATCACGGTCTTATTTACTATTGGCTGTTTCTAAATTGGTACTTACAGTCTTGCTTAATCAAGATCATGCTCTGAAATGCTACTTAAGATTGCATGGCTTACGGTTTAGGCTTTCAGCCTGTAAATTGCGGGCTTGTTCAATTCAATCTCTCTGAAAATTTAACAAATTTCAAGCCCGCAGACATACGGCCTGTATAATGTAGTCTGCAGGCTTGTAATTGAATGAGGCCCTTTGCTTTTCCCCTATGGTATCTCCCTGTTTCTCCATTACTTTTTACTTTTCTTAAAGACCTCTGAATTGAAAGGGAAAGAGTAAAATGTTAATTGATGTACAAAGAATGATTCAATGCAATAGTCGCATTTCACCAGTCGCAATGTATTTAAATCATGTAAAGAGTGAAGTAAAAATAAACACTCCCATAAGTATTGCCTTCATTTATTACTCCTCTGTTTGCAGGATGGGATTAACCCTTTCAACACTTTACAAATTCCATACAGTACATCACATTATTTTATAAAGCCTTTACCTTAAGTGTTCCTGACTGTGGAGGTCCATACACATAGTACCAAAAACGTACTCTACATTTCTCAGAGGTGGCCGGGAAAAACTTGGTTGTGAATATTCTTGCCGTGTCCCCATCTTTCTGAGTAGATATGTTGGCATACAGGAAGTATTTTCCAGCACCTTTAAAATTAAAAACATGATATATGTGACCACAGGTATTTTCAGTCATTATTCATAGATACACATTTGTTTTGCTAAAATCTTTTTGTCCGATAAATAGATAGGTGTTTGATTTTAGTGTTTTATATTTATCTATATCAATATTGTAAATATAGCACAAAAACATCAGCCACAATCACAGTGTAGGAAACGTAGGGATAACCATGGTAATGGGTTAATGTTAAGTGCCCCCACCCCAAAGCAATGAGGGTGTGGGTGGGGGGGCTCCAGGTGTTGAGGGGGAGTCCCAGGCCATAACCAGGCTCAAAGGGGTAACATAGTAGTGTAGGGTGTTAACGTTAAATAAATATTTTATTAATATCAAATTACATGCAAGTGATCAGTCAGCAACACCTGCTAACAAAATCGCCTTTTACATTATTACCAAACCACCCATTATGGCCGCCCTGATCAACCTTCCCTTACTCATTTCCACCAGCAATTGAAATTATACAGCTGTTAAACAGGGTTGAGCAGGTATTGGAGACACTTAAAACTTAAATTGTATATCACTTCTGACAGGAACAATCAAGGCAAGCAATTTTTTATTTATTTTAATATATTTTATTGTTTGTTTTTTTTGCTTATAGAATGGATCCTCGTATTTTCTTCTTCCTCATAACATCCTGCCTCTTTCTCAGATTCTTCTCCTCAGTTTCTCAACATCAGCAGCCTTATTAAATTGCTATTCAGTAAATTTAAAAGGGCTCTATTTAAGCACACAGCATATTTTTTTTACAGAAGTTTTTAGTTAGTGAACTTCTATCCAAAAGCAAGGTCTTCGCTAACTAAAAACTTCTGTAAATAAAATATGCTGTGTGCTTAAATAGAGCCCTTTTACATTTACTGAATAGCAATTTAATAAGGCTGATAACATCTTACATTCCCTTCTCTCCTTTCTTTCCTCTCTTTCCTCTCCTCCATCTTTAAAAGCTCAAAAGCAGAAATGCTTCTGTAAGTACCAAACCCATCTCTTCTCACTCCTTCTTTAGCTTGCTGCTCGAGATATATCCTCTCGCCCAGGCCCCTCACTCATTTCCACCTGCTGCCAGCCACGCACAGGACCCGGAGCATCAAACACCCAAAACAGACATAATTTAATCCCTCTGGAATGCACATTCTATTTGTAATAAACTCACTTTCATTCATCAATTATTTTTTTTCCAACTCCCTCAATCTATTGCCTCTCATATGGTGGCTTTCATTTAAGTCGCACACCTAAAACTGGGAACAAGCAAATTTAAAGTGTGGACATATTACTTTCATTTCGCTGCACATTTCACTGCATACCCCAGTTCCATCCCTCCAATTCTCATCTTTTGAAGTTTAAACTACCTGCCTCTTCTCACTCATCTCTCTGCAAGTTGCTGTGATCTATCGCCTGCAGCGACCACAGCTCAATGTATGACTCATTTTGCCATCTAGGTCCCTCATTTTCTCTCCTCCACCTTACCTAACCTTGTACATGGCGATTTCAGCATTGCCATTGACACTCCCACCTTCCGTACAGACGCAAAATTACTTTCTCTTACTACTTCCTTTAGACTCTCACAATGGAGAGAATTCACAATTCACTATGATGGACACTCCCTTGACCTTATTTTCAACAATCTCTTCACTCACAACCTCCACCCTTGTCATCTCTCCAATCCCTCTATCTAATCACCTCCTGACCTGCAACCTCACCACACCTTCCACACACTGAACTTCTTCAGTTCAGAGCCACTAGAACCCTCAGAAACCTGCAAGCACTTGATCTTCAGCATCTTTTCAATGTGCTACAACCCCTCTTCAGCCCCCGCACGTTACAACATGACTCTAGCTTCCATCCATGACACTCTTGCCCCCAAACCACATGCACCCTCACTCTCATCCACAACTATTGCACACTACACAAACACTACATCCAGTGGTGCTCCCGCACTGCTGAATGACTTTGAAGGAAATCTCACACTTCAGCAGATTTCCTCCATTCCAAGTTAATTTTGTGCTCCTACCCCGAATATTTTTTCACAAATTTAACATTCTCCTATGCCACCCCAATGTCCTCCTGGCCCTTCCTGACAGCAGAAGACTTTGCCAGCCACTTTAAAAATAAAATTGAAAACATCACAAGTGAATTCTTAGCTTAGCTCAATCACGCCCACTGTCAACAAGCCAACAACACCCAGACTTTACCCTTCCCAATCTCACATCCACTATGGACTCCTTTGAACTTGTATCTAAAGATGAAGTCTCTAGTCTACTATTAAACTTTTGCCTTACAACTTGTCCACGTGATCCTATTCCATCATAGCTAATCCCACCCCTCTCTTTTCCCAGCCCTCACAGATCTAATAAACCTTTGCCCAAATACTGGCAAGTTTCCACCATCTCTTACACATGCCATAATTGCACAGGTTCTTAAGAAACCCTCATCTGACTTATATTCTCCATCTAACTATCGTCATATCACTCTCCTTCCCCAGACTCGTCTACAATCATCTTACCCAATTTATTTCAGCTAACTCCCTTCTTGACCCCCTCCAATCTGGCTTCTGGCTCTAACACTCCACAGAGACGGCACTTACAAAACTCACTAATGACTTGCTCACCGCTAATTCTCCTGGATCTCTCTGCTTTTTGACACAGTTGACCAAGCTCATCAAATCCAAATTCTCAGCTCTCATGGCATCCGTGAAACAGCTCCCTCATGTTTCACATCATACCTCGAATATCGAACATTTAGTGTCTCCTTCTCTGGCACCTCTTCTTCACCTTACCCTCTAACTGTAGGGTATCCCAAGGTTCAGTACTTGGCCCCCTCCTCTTCTCCATCTATACATCTTCCCTTGGTATGCTAATAAATTCTTATGGACTTCAGTACAGCAGTTCTATCCCCTCTTTTGTAGCACAAGTTGCCAATTGCCTTTCAAGCATATCCTCCTTGATGTTCATCTACCAACTCAAACTCAAAATGAGCTCATAATCTTTCCTCCCTCTATTGCACCTTCCACATGCAATCAATCACAAAATCTTGCCTTTCTAACCCCCCAAAAAAGCATCTAAAAAATATGTCACTATCTTACACAAGAAACAACTAAAATTCTAATCATTTCTATCATCATATATCATCTTTACTACTACAACTCGTTCCTTGCTGGCTTCCCCCTCACTGTCCGTCTTCACGTCCGTCGTAAAAACCACAATGAGAGTCTCCGGTAGACTAATCTACCATACTCAACACTCATTGTCCGCAGCATCTCTTTGTCAATCATTCCACTGGCTTCCCATAGCCTCCAGAATAACTTTAAAAATCCTGACCCTAACGTATAATGCCCTCAGCAACAGGGCACCCCCTTTAAATCTCTACTGTCATCTCTAAATTCTGCCCCAACCACCATCTTTGCTCTGCTAATGACCTCCTTCTTTCCTTCTCTCTCATCACCTCCTCTCACTCCTGCCTTCAGGACATTTCTTGTGCTGCCACATCTCTTTGGAACTCCATGCCTCATACCACTAGACTATTTTCCTTCCATCAACTTTAGGCTATATATATAGTGATAAAATGATTTTACTCATAGAGAACAGGCAAACTCTATTTGCTCTAACAGGACCATATAACACACATTTTGAAACAAGCTTGTGATTTTTTTTTCCTTGGCATGCAGAGCAGAGGAAAGGGGAAGATACTGGTTTAGTATGAATGAAAGAAAACACGTTTTTTAATACAGTAAAAGGGATGTATAAACATCTTCATGGAACAAGTTTTTAGCTTCTCTTTCAGGACTTTCAGAAGTGATGGAGGAGAAGTTTGGTCTTCGTTTGGCAAGATATCTTTTCAAAATGTATTGTCCTTTTCAAAGCAGTCAACACACGTGGAGACACGAAAGCACTGAATAACTTTTTTTTACATACATTTATATATTTTGCTTAGACATGGTACATCCCTTTAAAACGTAGAGTGAACTTTTGTATTATTCACGCCATAGCGGAGGCTCTTTGTAGTGTAGAGATGACCATGAGGTCTAAAATTGCATTGGTTTGAAAAAGTACTAAAGTATTTTGGGCAGATTTATGTCTCTGTTTTTGTACATAACATTTCTAACACTATCTGTACAAATGACTAACATAAGTACATATGCTTCTTCATTTAAAATCACAGTCTTTTGTATTTTCAAGTTTTTGACTTCAAAGACAAGGAATCCTTTGAAGGACAATTTACAATTAGCTTGATAACATAGTGACATTGGCTTCTGTGCATTTCGGGAGCAGACAATTATTTCCTTTTTATGTTTTCTTGCAAACTTGTGAATGACTCTTTTCTCACTTCAGTGCAGGGTAAACATTTTATTTGTATATTTATAATGAGATAAGTGTATCTTACACATGACATTTTGTTTGGCATTTTCCATAAAAAATCAGTTGTTTGAACCACTTAGTTTGAGACACATATGTCTCTAGATGTGCCAGTTAATGTACAACTGATGTTTAGGAAATATCATTAGATATAAGATTAGAGGAAATTAAATCCATGACCATAATATATTTTTTTAGATAAATATAAATTTACCAGACTCTGCTGGTATTTAGGGGCTGACATGCGTGCTATTGTTTATGTTCAGTGCATGTGTGGTGTGTACAGAGCAGGGAAATGAGGAGTTTCACTTTGTGGTTGTTGTTGTTTAGTCATTCAGTTATAACCAACTATCTGTGACCCTGTGGGCCTCAGCGAGCCAGGAACATCTTGTGTCTGGTTGTTCTTGTCCATAAATATAAATATATTCAGCCTTATTAAAGTGTGATTTGGCCAATTGAATAGGGCTCTATATAAGCACATAGCATATTCTTTTTACAGAAGTTTTTAGTTAGTGAACTTCTATCCAAAAGCAAGGTCTTCACTAACTAAAAACTTCTGTAAAAAACATATGCTCTGTGCTTATATAGAGCCCTATTCAATTGGCCGAATCAGAATTTAATAAGGCTGATTATATATATATATATATATTGCTCCCTATGATATTACTTGGGTTAATTTGCCCACTTGGATCTACATCTTTGTTCCTCCAATTTTTTTTCAATTCTTACGCCCTTGGTTCGAAGTCTACAAAAATGAAGATCTTCTATAAACAATGCTCTTATACATATTGCTTACAGAGCGTCTAATCTTGTCAGTGTTTTATATACTGTACTTCATATATATATATTACATTTTTACTTCAGAGATCATTTAAAGGACCACTGTAATTGAACAGTTTTTACGACTTAAGTAATAAAGACTAGCATTTGCAATTTTGCTGATTATTTAATTCAAATAGTTGATCTTTTGTGAAAAGTTATACTGAAAATTGCTCTGATCTTTGAGCTGGAGCCTCTCCCATATTTTTAAAACCTACAACCGATTTTCCTTTAACTGACCACCGGTATATACTGATAGTATCTGGGGAGATTGATTAAACTTCCGGGGAGAAGGTACGGGAGAATAAGCCTAAGATATGTTTTTCTATTAATACTTTAGTTATACGTGGTCTTTTGGTAGAGTGCACACATTTTTCTTTAATGAAATAAAGGCACTCACTTTAAAATTCTAAGACACATTTGACACTTAAGGGGTTATCTATATAAAGTCAACTTTAGTTAATTGGATCTCAAGGACGAATAATGTTTTTGGAAAAGGTCGGACACAAGCATACAGTAGTACAGAAGCACAAAAAGTGACAGCTTGTGGGGATATAATGTGAAGATATCTATAATTTCCAAGCATTTTGTTTAATGATGCAAATTAAACCCAACTATACAAAAAAATCACTGAAACTGGCAGTATATGGGCTGTGAAATTTCAATTAATATAGAAGTTTTACTAGGCTGTTATTAAAATTAAAAAATACTTAGCATAAAATGAGAATGATTAAAAACAAAAATAAGACCCACTACTGAGCTGAATAATGAATATTGAGATGAGAACAAAATATGTAAAATATAATGAGTGTGGGAAAGTCAGTGCTACCAAATTATTCGTATTCTCAGATACAAGATTTTAAAAAAAAGGGTTGATGAGTATTTGATACTAATACACAAAGCAGTGAAAAGCAGATTTGTATAAAGATGTATTATACTTAGATATATTTA